>CM061132.1:5904706-7104706 GCA_030789695.1 Scilla litardierei
TACCCGGCTTTTCCTATTATATTTTGAACATTGTTCCTTATCCAAATTTTATCCTCAAGAAGAAAAAAGTGGTAAATAATCAACAAGCGGCTTTGCACCTTCTCGATTAAGAATCCATAAAAAACAAATTGGCCCATTGCAATGGATCAATATAGACAAATGGTGTAGGGCCCAATTGGTTTTTTTGTTATAGTAACGTGCAAAGTTCATGGCAGCAATATCAAGACGGTAAACAAAAAATTAAATGGTGGTCAAATAAGAAAAAGTCCACTGTACCTACATTGAGAGGGCAAGACCCACTTGCTTTTCCATAGGATGCACCAAAATCGAGACGTCATGATGGTTTTTTGTTTGTATCGCGTGTATCGAAATGGGTAAGCAATGTCGGTCTTGCTATTGCATTAATAATCAACAAGCGGTTTTGCACTTTCGCGATTAAGAATTCGTAAAAAGCAAATTGGACAATCGCACTGCATCAATAGAGACAAATGGTGTAGGACCCAGCTGTTTTTTTGTTACAGTAACGTGCAAAGTTTATGGCACCAATATCAAGGTGCTACACAAAAAATTAAATGGTGGTCAAATACGAAAAATCCATTGTACCTACATTGAGAGGGCAAGACCCACTTGCTTTTTCATGTGATGCACCAAAATCGAGATAGCTTGATGCTTTTTTGTTTGTATCTTGTGTATGGAAACGGGTAAGCAATGTCGGATTTGCTATTACATTAATGAATTTTAATTAGCATCCTTGTAATTATCCACTCCCCCTTCCCCCTTTCCACCAGCCCAAAAACCGAGAAAATTGGGTAAATAACACTAGTCAACGATGAGTTTTAATATCTACCACCCAATTTAAAAAGTTTGCAAGAATATCATCCCCTTAAAAAAAGAGACTAAAATACCCTCTTCTTCCCAAACACTAAAACCCAACAAAATCAAATCCCTTTGCGAAAACAAGTGCCGCGAACGACGTTCTCCCTCCGGCGAGCGAAGCCCAGCACCTGGCACCGCCTCGAACTCCCCTCGACAGCCTCGACACCGCTCATCGTCGCCATCCCACAACCCAACGCCGACACCACCCCCCATAAACGTCTACATCGACGCCGAACTCCGACCACCCCGCTTCGCCGTACTCCGACCACCCCGAATCTACGGCAACGCCTCACCGTACTCCGACAAAGCCATATGAGGCAATTTGCGCCAATTTGCGCCAATATGCGCCAATATACGCCAATATACGTCACGAAACGTGACGTATATTAGCGTATATTGGCGCAAATTGGTGCAAATTGGCTCGTAGGACTTTGTCGGAGTACGGCAAGGCGTTGCCGTACATGCTATATATAAATTTAGATTAAAATTACGAAATTTATGAACTTATGTATTGTGAGTGCACCAGAATCTGCAAGGTAATCGCTGAGCCGCTTGAGAATATCGCTTTTCTGTGTGTAAAATGTGGTGTATTGATGTATGCCCACAAAATCCAAGGACCCCCTTGATCAAACTAGACTCGGGCCCTGTAAACTTTGGCAATCTGTTGCCAACTCTTGATCTCATCGAACCTGGGTAGTCTCCAAAGAACAATGGATCCATGAACCTGTGATGCAATTTGAACACGAGTCAAAAGAATTCTATATGATCGATGAATCTATATCACATGTTTATGCTCACCAGCCGAGCTGAAAATCTTGTGCTCTAAGTGTTGCATCAATGTCATCTAGGTTCGAACCAAATGGCATCAAGTGTTATCCCAATTGATCATTGCTGTGTTGCCCGCATACATATTTTTCATGTCCCAGTAGCAATACATGCCTCGAATCCAAAACATATGCAAACTGCAAGCCGATGCCCCCGTGAAGGCATGAAGCATCAATGAATTGTCCCTGCACACAACAAAGCAAATTGGCCCAACGCCGACAATACCTCTACGTCGACGCCGAACTCCGATCACCTCGCTTCGCCGTACTCCGACCACCCCGCATCTACGGCAACGCCTCGCCGTACTTCGACAAAGCCCTACGAGTCAATTTGCGCCAATTTGCGCCAATATACGTCAATATACGCCAATATACGTCACGAAAAGTGACGTATATTGGCGTATATTGGCGTATATTGGCGCAAATTGACGCAAATTGCCTCATATGGCTTTGTCGGAGTACGGCGAGACGTTGCCGTAGATGCGGGGTGGTCGGAGTACGGCGAAGCGGGGTGGTCGGAGTTCGGCGTTGACGTAGACGTTTATGGGGGGTGTTGTCGGCGTTGGGTTGTGGGATGGCGGCGATGAGCGGTGTCGAGGCTGTCGAGGGGAGTTCGAGGCGGTGCGAGGTGCTGGGCTTCGCTTGCCGGAGGGAGAACGTCGTTCGATGTACTTGTTTTCGCAAAGGGATTTGATTTTGTTGGGTTTTAGTGTTTGGGAAGAAGGGGGTATTTTAGTCTCTTTTTTAAGGGGATGGTATTCTAGCAAACTTTTTAAATTGGGTGGTAGATATTAAAACTCATCGTTGACTAGTGTTATTTACCCAATTTTCTCCCAAAAACCATTCCCCCTTTTGGTTTTCCAATTCAACCCCCCTTCAATTTCAGTCCAAATCCACCCCCCTTAAAAAAACCAGCTCTCAAAAACAGAACACAGAATTTCCGATTCATTCCCCAAATTGTTTTCCGTTCACAGGCATCTCTTCAAATTGCTGGCGCCCAATTCAAAAAACGCACCCAAAAAAGAAAATAAGAAAGTTCCACCATTGTTTACGCTCTCTTCCTCGATTTCTCAACTGCTCTCTCTGTTTGAAATCAATCCGAAGTTTTTTTTGGGGCATTTAGCAATGGCTCTCGTTGAAAACGGTGCTGTTGAAAAAATTGATGTTGAGGACTCCGCTGCCGAGATCTCTGCTGCTGATGTTGCTGAGAGCAGCCAGAGGTTAGAGATCGATCTCAACAATCCTCCGGTCTCTCCGACGGAGGAAACGAATGATCCTGAGGTTCGGGTCATAAACGGCCGGATCTACGATTCTGCGAATGGCAAGACTTGCCATCAGGTAATTTTTCAACTCTTGTTGTTTGATCTCATATATTCAATTTTATTTTGGGAGAGTTTGAAGAAGAACGAAATATGAACTACGTAAAAGCAAATTAATTTCTTTCATTTTTCTTCCTGATTAGGGTGTTTCGTTTGATATTAGCCAAAATGGTTCCCATGCCATCAGGTTATTTAGTTTCCTTTGCGGTGATAGATGTTTGACTCATATCACAAGAATTCACCGTTCAACATTAGAACGACGGAGTCACACGGTCACACCCAACAATAGTTGGGTTTCATCCGTTTATTGTTCTTGATTGTATTATCAAATTTTTTCTTTGGCATGCTCCTTCGGTTTTCAAAGTAAACTAATCAAATGATTGACTGAATCTTTGACAAATGGTGCATCCTCCTTGCTAACTTCTAATCAACAGAAGAAATACTGTTATTATTATTGACTAATGTAACGCCATGTATAACAGTATAAGAGCACTCCCAATTTAGGGCTGAATGCGTGGGGCTGAATGGGGGCTGAATCTGTGCAACGTCAGATTTAGCCCCGGTCTAGCCCCAATGAAGGGTTGAATGGGGGCTGAATGGATCGGACGTCTGATTCACAAGAATCAGACGTAATGATTTACGTCTGATTCTTGTGAATCAACTATGGCAGTTTTTGAAAAAAAAAACGGTTGCCTGCTGAGTCAGCACGCAGCAGTTGAATGCGGGGCTGAACAAAGGCTTAAAATTTTAAGCCCCCGTTCAGCACTCTCTCCACTCTTTTTTGCAGACACACCCTCCACCTAGGATTAAGCCCCTCATTCAGCCCCTCATCAGCCCTCATTGGAAGTGCTCAAGACTCTACACATATCTTGTATGTTGTATTCTAATGGTCCTCTCCAAGGGCCGCATGGATACCAATCATGCTCAACTTGGACAGAATACTATGAAATTGAGTTTTAAAGAGACCTTTGGTAAAGACACATGTGAAATGAGAGAACAAGTGAACATATGGTACTCAGGACTACTTCACGAACAATTTACTTCCCAATAAAACGTTGATCGACATCAATGTATTTTGTCTTATCATGGTAACTGGATTAATAGGAATGTTGATTGTTGTATTATTCTCACAATACTGTAATCGTGCTCATCTTGGCTACAAGAGCAATGGGTTCATTCTAATTAGTTTTTTGTTGAGTTTGATTCAATTGATTTTGTGACCAAGTTGAAATCGGATTTCCTTTTTGTTACTTCATTTTGGATGAGTCGTATGTTGATTAAGAGTTGAACTTTCTTTAGAATTATTATTGCGTATTTTATTTGACCTAGGAGTATTTCGGCCGGTATGAATATGGATCTTCGCTTCTATTGTGGTCATGGGTCTTGTACAAATTTGTGAGAGTTTCTTGTGATGGTTTCGAGGGGGAGTTTGATAGTTTTTTGTGTAGGTTTTGGGTAATGTGCTTATGTGAGTGATCAATTAAAATTAGCGAAATTCATTTTTCAAACTTTGTGCTCTATTTTTGTCCTTCAAATTTCTATTTGTTGCAACACTTCTTATGTTTGAAGCCTTCACAACCGATCTGGATCTGTACCTCTTAATTGAGCCATCTCCTTGATACTTCATGGTCGAGACATACTTATATCTAATTGATTCTTTCCCATCAAAGAAATCCATTTGTCCTGACTGCCAGTTTGATCAACGTTCTCATCTTTTCCCGGATATTGTTTATCCATTTTTATCATTAATTGCTTCAGAAACATTGGAAGGAATATACGTAGTGAGAATCAATGACAAACCTGCGGTATAGGAAGGTGAAACATGCACATGGGAAACAAAATCAGATATATGGGTAGGTGAGGCACACTTACCAACCTTTGCCAGGACCAATGGGCAAAACGAAGCTTTCTTTAGAAGCCAAATGATATCTGGATCTGGATTAGTCCAATTGGGATTGTGGAATATTTGCTTCAGGGTTTGTTTTCTGCTTGTGCATGTATAAACCAGTACTTGATTACTTCTGGTTGTAGTCTGTCTAATAATAATGGTGGCATCATCATTAGTGTCTGGTATTTGAGAATGACTAGTGTCAGATACAAGAGCACTACTAGAAAAAAGGAGGAAGGAAAATGAAAGTTTAAGAGGTGAAAGATAGGACTTCATAATCTTAGCCAAAATGGAGTAGTAGACAGAGGATTTGGGTTTGTTTGTAACAGTAAAACCATAGGAACATATCATCTCTTAAAAAAAGACCATCATGGATATACCCCTCTTGAGTGTTAAAAACTTAAAATAACCAAGTAGTTTTCCACAAAATAGTGCATCACATTTATTATTTTATCACAAGTTGGGTCGTGACGCACTAACACCTAATGACAGAAAATGAACCAGAACTGAAGATATTGTGGGATAAACGGGGAGAAGGAGAATACATTTGATTCATAGGTAGTGTTGTCAAACGAACAAACTATTTGCAAACTGCTTGGGTTTACCTTGATATGTGGCTCGATTTGACTTGTTGGAAATTGTAAACGATGCGAACTCAAACTTCGCCGGCTTGCTCAAGTTAGGTTCGAATAAGCTTGATATTATGTGTGTATATGTATATGTATTTATAACTATTATAAATGTGTATATATATCAAATTTTAAAAATAAACAACATAGTATTGACATATTAAGAATGAACATATACTATAACATGTATGTCCATAACAAAAATATTATTAATTAGAATTCACTAACAATATGGTGTATTTATCATGTTATTTACTGTCATATGTATACATTACTCTTTGTCGAATGCAAAACAAATTGCGACAAAAACCATTATTTTGACTTATAAACTTTCTTCCTCTCTAAATAGTTGAATTGCCACAAAAACCATTATTTTGACTTATAAACTTTCTTCCTCTCTAAATAGTTGATTAGAGACGGTAACATGAAAAGCTTCAATTCTATAATTCGTCAAATAAACAAATAGTTTGGAAATAGTCCGTGTTCGGTGCAATATTTTATTGGTTCTCTCATGACTCGCTCGATTAATGAATGAGCCGAACTTAAATAACATTGGCTTGCTCGGGTTTGGCTTGTTTACAAATAAGGTGAACAATCATAACCACTTTAGGACATGTAGACAAGATAATACCTCGGTTGACTTTAATCAGGTGTCTCCCCCTCATTTGGAACTCTATTTTGTTGTGGTGTACAAATACAATATCAGAATTATTAACAAATCAGATTCTCGTAGAGTTCTTTTGCATTGTCTAATTTTTTTACTCAATGGAATTTTTCATCAGTTTACAGAATGTTATTATTATTTTATTCTTCATATGTCGAAGATATCAGGTATAACCATGTAAAATGAGAGTAATCATCCACAAACATTAAAATGAATAAAATCAAAGAAACCTTGACGTCTATTTTTTATGGGAATGTACTTTCCAATTTATGATTTTTTATAAGAGAAGACAAGTCCATAATGCTTAGCAACATGATTAACTTCACACTGTAAAAGATTAGAAGATATACCATTAAACATATTAAGAAATAATTTTTTATCGGGAGAGATAGGAGGATATTTAGTCTTGCTTATAAGGATCCAGTTTGGATTCAAAATTGAGTCCTTTTTTCTTAGATTTTATTTGATATATAGTTTGAATCATTTAAATTTTTAGTTATTTTATTTGAGATAGTGTTTGAGTCCTTTTGAATCTTTTAGTCATTTTGGACCTTTTAGTTATTATGAAATTTTAGTCTCATATTTGATGTAATTTTTGAAAATCAAGTTATAAGCATATATAAAAGTCACAAAGTTATTTTCTTTTTCAATGAAGAGTTGAATAGAAATCGAGTGTTTTGATGTAAACTTTGAGTTTTTCTAAAATTCAATATTTTATATTGGAGTGCAAGAGTGTGCATGGTTGCATGGTGATAGATCTAAAAAAATCTTTGTGTGCGAGACGTGTGAGTTGGTGATCGTTAAATCTCCAGGATGCGAGGCCCAAAAAATTATTAATTCCCCCATTTTTATTTCCCAAATCATTGCCATAATCTTTCCGCTTCCGTCTTGTATCAAATTTGATATCATATCCATAACTTGACTTTTTTCTTCTTGTCTTCATTATGAAAAACCTATTTTATTTTTTCTAGTTAGGTTTTAGATTAAATGATGGAACAATCCTACATTTTTCTTCTTTTTCGTCAACATCTTTTCTTTAGGAGTTTAGATTTAAAAAACAGATAAAAAAATCCAAAAGAACAAAAAAGAGAGAGAAAAGAAAAGAAAAAAGTAGAAGAATTAGAAAAAAATAATGTAGATCTTCTCTGTCGTCATAACCACTAACCCAACACAATCACCTCCATCGTCCTTGCCCTCACCACCCACGATACCCATCGCCATCACCGTCATCCCCTACATTAACCACGCCTTCATCCCAGCAGTCAGACACCCTTAGGGCTGTTGACGAACGAGCTTGAACGAGCTTGAACATGGAGCTTGGTTTTGTTCGTGAACAAAATCCATGTTCAAGCTCTGTTCGTTTACTAACCGAGCTCTAAAAAACTGTTCAAGCTTGTTCGTTAAGCTTACCGAACGAACGTTAACGAACGTAAACGAACATTTACCGAGCTTGTTCACGAGTAGTTCATCGAACGTTCTGTTCATTAACAAGACTTATCGAGCTTGTTCGTGAACATGTTCAGGAACATGTTCATGAACACACAATCAATATTGTTCATGAACAGATTTTCAAACGAACAAACAAACGTCAATTTTTTAATCAGGAATAATAATATTTAACCCTAATTGCCAATGACTAAATCAATGAAATAAAAGGATTAAATATTTGCAAGACAAAAACAAACAAATCCATCATAATATCTCCATAAATTCCATTACAAACATCCATTCCAAGCATAGTTAAAATATAGTATGTCTAAATGCAATAAAATGTAAGAACCCAATATTCTAACAATTCCACCATCAATGTATTATAATGAACACTTAACGAACTTGATCATGAACATCACTTAACGAGCTTGTTCACGAACATCACTTAACGAGCTTGTTCACGAACACTTAACGAGCTTGTTCATGAACATAAATGAACGAACACAGTTATGTTCAAGCTCTGTTCGTTTACTAACCGAGCTCTAAAAATTTGTTCAAGCTTGTTCATTAAGCTTCCCGAACGAACGTAAACGAACATGTAACGAGCTTGTTCACGAGTAGTTCATCGAACGTTCTGTTCGTCAACAGCCCTAGACACCCTCATCGTTGCCCTCCTTTATCGCTGTCATCAACTTTACCACCCTTCTTGGACAATGCCCTCATTCTTGACGTCGTTAGTCCTTGCCAACCCCATAAGAAGACTAACCGCTTTAAGGCGATCTCGAAGCACGTCAGTGAGGATTGCTGGTGAATTGGTTAGAAAAGACACTGACAATGATTTGCTACAATAGCATTCGTCAAGCTGTTACGTCATCGAGTCATGGCGATCGTTAACCATCGATATTTTCATTGGTTCAGTCGAGCCGATCGAGTCGGGGCCAAGCTGACCTGGGTCGATTGGTCGACCCCAACTCTTGACAATGCTATGGTACAATCTGGCTTGGCAATTTAAGGGATTTCTGCTGATTTTTATTGGAATTTACGCTATCATGCGATTTTAAAGATTCTGGAGCCATTTTAAATTCAAATTTAGTCATGCTTGAGCTGGTTATAAGCTCAAGTAAAGACACTTATACTAGACCGGTTCATCTGATGAGATCGCACCCAATGGCAAATCAGTAATTTTAAGACATAATGACAGATCTGTAATTTCTGGACACATAACCACTAACCCAACACAATCACCTCCATCGTCCTTGCCCTCACCACCCACGATACCCATCGCCATCACCGTCATCCCCTACATTAACCATCGCCTTCATCCCAGCAGTCATACACCCTCATCGTTGCCCTCCTTTATCGCTGTCATCAACTGTACCACCCTTCTTGGACAATGCCCTCATTCTTGACGTCGTTAGTCCTTGCCAACCCCATAAGAAGACTAACCGCTTTAAGGCGATCTCGAAGCACGTTAGTGAGGATTGCTGGTGAATTGGTTAGAAAAGACACTGACAATGATTTGCTACAATAGCATTCGTCAAGCTGTTACGTCATCGAGTCATGGCGATCGTTAACCATCGATATTTTCATTGGTTCAGTCGAGCCGATCGAGTCGGAGCCAAGCTGACCTGGGTCGATTGAGCTGACCCAAGTCGACCCCAACTCTTGACAATGCTATGGTACAATCTGGCTTGGCAATTTAAGGGATTTCTGCTGATTTTTATTGGAATTTGCGCTATCATGCGATTTTAAAGATTCTGGAGCCATTTTAAATTCAAATTTAGTCATGCTTGAGCTGGTTATAAGCTCAAGTAAAGACACTTATACTGTACCGGTTCATCTGATGAGATCGCACCCAATGGCAAATCATTAATTTTAAGACATAATGACAGATCTGTAATTTCTGGACACATGCGCAAAAATATAATTTTAGGAGTCCATGGGCAGATCTGTAATTTGGACTGAAAACACTATGACAGGGGTATTTTGGTAATTTAGGGACGAGTGCTCATTATGAGTTTTATTATAAATAAAGGAGAGATTAGAGAGGGGTTATGTTGAGTTTTGTGTAAAGATTGATTGGGTTTATGGATCGATCCAATTGATATAGTTGGAGAGTGCAGCTTCCTCTCGAATTGAAGCTTACCGGTCCTCCTTTCAGAAGTGACCACCTATCTTTGTATTTCAATTTATTTATCAATAACAATCCAAGCTTTTCCCTTTTCTAGCCCTAAAAATCCTTTCTTTATCATAAAAATCACACCTTTCATCATAAAATCCCATCTTTCCATCAAGATCCACCAAAAATCATATCTTTTTACTTCAAACCCCTATAAAGACATCAAATTGGTATCAGAGCTATCTGATACCAATTTGATATGTCTTTATAGGGGTTTGAAGTAAAAAGATAGGATTTTTTGTGGATCTTGGTGGAAATATGGAATTTTCAAGGTAAAAGTGGGATTTTTAGGGCTAGAAAGGAGAAAAGGTTGATATTTTTATTGATAAAAACTATAATATAACGATAAGTGGTCTCTTTCGAGAGGATGACCACTCTCCCAAGCTTCAAATCGAGAGGAAGCCGCACTGATGCGTTCTGGAATTTTTGGCCAGGCAAGGGCATTTTAGGAATATTCAGTTTGTAAAGGGGGTTTTCGTAAATTCTGCAAATCTGTAATTTTTCTTTATTTAAAGCTAGGCCCGGCTAGGGATAGAGATTTAGCTTGATTATTCTTGTGAGAAACATTGTCCAAGGCGACCACGGGAGATCTTAGGCATTTATCTCGAATCGAAAATTAGGAGAGTATCTCTTCTCGAATTGAGACAAGTTATCTTTTGTATTTTTAGTTTCTATATCAATAAAAATCCTTCTTTTCCCCTAAATCTCATCTTTTTCTCCATAAAAATGCCACCTTTCACTATAAAAATCCCACCTTTATTCTTAAAAAAGCCATAGTTCATATCAAATTGGTATCAGAGCATTCGATCCATGGCGACTACGAGAGCTAAAGATATGATCGACTCATTGGAGGAGAAGATGGAGAAGATAGAAGGCGAGATCCAAGGGATCAAGAAAGACGTAGAAGACCAATTGGATCGGAGATTTGCGCAATTCATGGAGGCCTTAAATCAGAAATTTGACGCGATCCACAAGAAGTTGGACTTAAATCAAGACGAAACCCTAGATCCGGAACAAAATACAGGAACTTTAAATGAATAGGAAGGAGAACGTTGATCCTTTTCGTGAAAGGCTTCTTTTGGATGCAGATCTGGTAACGGACGACGACGATTCCAACTCTCATGGAGACAATGCGGCATGTCAAGCTGATCGAAGCGAGCAGGAGATCGGAACACCACGACGAGGCAACTAGGGGTCGCGCGAGCCCCGGTGACCCGTCGGGGGGCTCACGGCCAACTGGTGAACCCGCCAGGGCCCCGTCAGGTTCCTGGCGGCGCCAGGGCCTCCTAGGACCCCAGGCTGCAGCTATAGGGTCGCCGAGCCCAATTTGACCCCCAGACGGCCCCGCAGAGGAGGATTAGGCATCATGATGGCTTTGGCAAGGGGTTTGAGGGCCATGCGAGGATTTTGGCGTTGATTTCTAAGGGAGAAGACCCACTAGACTTGATCTGGAGTTCAAAGACTACCACAGATACCACGAGGATGGCCGAGGGGACTATGTTGATGGAGGAGGAGTTGACTGAGGGAAGCTGCGTGGGATGGATTTGATGGAGGAGATTGGGACCTGGCTAGAGCCTATGGCTATAACATACCTGCTCACCCTCCACCACGATGCCAGGACTATCAGCAGGGGAGAGGTGCACCTGAAGGAGTCACCGCGGAGAATAGGATCAGGAAGCTGAAGATGCCTATTTTTGAGGCGGAGGACTCAGACGGATAGCTATACATGGTTGAGCGGTATTTCAAGGTATCAACGGTTCAGGAGACAGAGTGGCTGCGGGCAGTTGGGGTCTGCCTGGAAGGAGAGGCACTGTCGTGATATCGGTGGTCACAACAACATCGGCCCTTTCGCTTTTGGGATGATTTCACGACACGCCTAATGGACCGCTTTGAGGAGGTACAGGCGTGCGACACATATGAGAAGTTGTATGCTTTGAGGTAGGATGTGACAGTCAGAGAGTATATTAAGAAGTTCAAGATGCTAGCGGGTCGAGTCCACAGGGTGTCAGGATAGTCCATTGAGGGTTGCTTTATGAAGGGGCTGAAGCCCACCGTCAGATCAGAACTGAGTATTCAGAAGCCCACTGATTTGCTAGATCGGATGAACCTCACGAGGATGGTGGAGGACAGACTGGCAGAAGAGAAGCAAGCCCGAGGAGCGTTGGGCAGATCCATTCCTCGAGGCTAGATAGCGACGAAAGAAGAGAAGGCATCGTCAGGGCTCCAGTCCAGCCACGAGAGGAACACTGAGCCGCAACGAGACGGTAGACATAAGTGGCTCACAGAGACGGAAATCCAGGAGAGGCGCACCAAGGGACTTTGCTTCTGCTGCGACGAGAAGTATGTGCCAAGACACTGCTGCAAGGATCCTGTTCTTCGAATGCTGATCGTTGAAGATGAAGACGGTCAGCCGGTGGATCAGGAAGAGCCGGGAGGGGACGAGGATCTCCTCTTGGACTAGTGGGCCATGGTTTTCACGACAACATCTTGAGAACAAGGTGGTTCTTTGGGGGACAGAGTAATGATGCGTTCTGGAATTTTTGACCCGGTAAGGACATTTTAGGAATATTCAATTTGTCGGAGGGGTTTTCGTAAATTCTGTAATTCTGTAATTTTTCTTTATTTAAAGTTTGGACCGGCTAGTGATGGAGATTATGCTTAAATATTCTCGTGAGAAACATTGTCCTAGGTGAACACGGGAGATCTTAGGCTTTCATCTCGAATCGAAAGTTAGGAGAGTGTTTTTTCTCGAATTGAGGTAAGCTATCTTTTGTTTTTTCAGTTTCTATATCAATAAAAATTCTTCTTTCCCCCCTAAATCTCATCATTTTCTCTATAAAATCCCACCTTTATTCTAAAAAAGCACTAGATCGTATCATGCACACTCTAGCTAGATCAGAGGTATCTATCACTAAACTTAATCAATCTTTTCACAAAACTCAACATAACCACACTCTCTAATCTCCACCCTTATTTATAATAACACCCCTAATTAGCAGTCGTCCCTAAATTATCAAAATATCACTGACCTAGGAAGTTCAGTCCAAATTACAGATCGTCCCAGGACCCCTAAAATTATATTTTGAACATATGTCCAGAAATTACAGATATGTCATTATGTCCAAAAATTACTGATTTGCCATTGGGTGCGATCTCATTATCATCTTTCATGTGATAAAATATGAAGGATTGATTGAATAAGTTTATGCATCTGAAAGTACTGCTGATGTAGATGAAGACTTATATGTATCTAGTGCTCATGTCAATGCCATTGCCATTAGGTGTTTACCTACAACACCTACAGGCGATGAACATTGGCGTAGAACTATTATTTTTATATATACATTAAGGTACGTGATAGGACCTATAAATTGATGGTTGATGAAGCTAGTTGTATTAATATTATTGCCAAATCATCCTTAGAAAGAATGAGTCTAACACGTGAAACTCACCTACAACCATATAACTTTACTTGGTTTGATAAGACCGTTCATTTAGTTATCCAATGATATTTAGTGATTCTTTAGTTTGTGAGCTATCATGATTATATTTTGTATGACGTTATACCTATGAATGCATCACATATTTTACTAGAAAAGTCTTCGTTGCACGATCTAGATGTGATGAATTTTGGAAGATCAAATACATACACTCATATGTAATGGGACGAGAATTCTGTTTAAACCTTCATCACCTATTATTTGAGTTGATCAAAAGAATGTGTTGAAATACAATGCGTTATGAATGAGGAAACTTTTGAAGGCTGAACATGAGCCTAAGCCAGATGCTAAGTTAACGATCAAGTTTGAGCCCAAGCTTGAGTCTACATTTGAGCCCAAATTAGATCTCACTTCCAAATATGAGATGAATCTACTGTTAGAGGTAAAGTCCAAGCCTCACATTCATCATATGCTAGCACATAGCTTAGAGATATTGTTTGAGAAAATTGAGCATATTGAATTTGTCATCACAGATCATCCACAACCAAGTAGATCTTGCATCCTTATCTATTATTTACAACTTTGTACATTCTTTAGAAGATATTCGTCTACCGGTCTACATTTTGCTGCATTTTAAGGTTCGATTATGAGTATTTTTCAATTACAAGAAATACTAAATTTTACCGATTGTACTCTTTTCGTCGCCATTCACCAGGTAGCAAAGTTTTCAAGCCAAGAAGAATGACAATGATCAAATTTGGATGTGACATAAAGTCTTTTTTCTTAACTTTTATTTGAGATAGATTTTGAATCATTTGAGTCTTTTAATTATTCAATTTGAGATAAAGTTTTTGAGTCTTTTAGTTATCTTAAAATTTTAATCCCACATTGGATGTAATTTTGAAAGTCAAACTGTAAGCCTATATGAAGGCTATAAACTTATTTTATGTTCCAAGGAAGAGTTGAATAGAATTAGAGTTTTGGGGTAAACTTTGAGTTTCTAAAAAATTAAATCTTTTACATTAGAGTGTGAAAGTGGACTTTTTTGCTTAGACGATAGGTCTGGAAAATCTCTGTGTGCGAGATGCGTGAGTCGGTGATTGTTAGATCTCTGGGATGTGAGGCCTGAAAAATTATCAAATCCCCAAATTTCTTTTCCACCATATCCTCTCCACAATTTTTTCATTTCCGTCCTCTGTCACTCACTTGCCAAAATCTAATTTGAGCCAACATTTTGCTATTAAACTAATTGCTACTGCAAACGCATGGAAAATGTTACCCAATGATATGCACAGTCCAGAAAAATCATGAATGCTCCGGATTGTCTTTGTTGTCTCCAAATTTTGAAAGACATAATCTATGAAAAAAGGTTAAAGCACATTGTAAATGACAAGTCAATGAACTTATAGAAAGAAGGTTCCTCAAAGATTAGGTACTGATGCGGCCATCACAAATGAGAGGAGGCATAGGAGGCCGAAGGAGTGATTTTTCTCTGCGCACCAACTTTTGAAGGGAATTACTTTATGCACAATAAGTTATGGTGTGACTGCTGTACACACCATGCTTTACACTATATAAGTGAGGGCGAGGCTAGGGTTAGGGTATGCAATTAGCCGTCATTTTGACACTTTTCCTATAATTTTCCATTGAGATCTAGAAGAGAGCTTTAGGCTTTTCCCTTAGCAAAAGATAGGAGAGGGGCCAACTCTCCCAAAATTGGCTATTATCATTATTTTCCTATTTTCCATCAATAAAACTCCCCCAATTTCATTTTTAAACCCCTAGTCAGCATCAAATTGGTATCAGAGTATCGATCCAATGGCATCAACGAGGTCCTCTACTGCAAAGACTTTGGAAGAAAGGTTGATGCAGAGATCGTCGAGAGGAAGGAGACGGAGGAGATCAAGGCCTTCGTAGAGAAGAAGATCGATGACGACATGAACCAAATGAAGGAGATGATCAAGCAATTGGTGGCGCAAGTTACGCCCCAAATTTCAAACTCGAAGGGAGGAGCAACCTCAAATCTGAATCACCGATCAGATTTGAGAGCGAATGAGGTCCGTGCGACAAGAGGAAAGACGAAGATGATCCCTAATCACGAGGGGGTGATCTTGGAAGAAGAAGATGTAAATCCTGAGGATAACGATTGGCGGGAGGATCTCTCCGAAACCCTAGGAGAGAGCTCCGAGGAGGAACAAGAGACGCATCGGAGGCGACGAGCGCACACAGCAGACCTAGCGGCCTGACAGGGGGCTGGCGGCCCCTTGGCGGACCGCCTAAGTGGGGCCGACAGCAGGCGATCCCGGAGGGAGGCCGTCGAGGGCTTGCGACCCTGCCTGGGGGCCACCGATGGTAGGCGGGCCCGCCAGGGCCTCTGCAGGCCCCTGGCGGACCGTGCCAGCCACGAGGAACCCCCTGCCTACCAAATGGGGTGGGGGTGACCGGGGAGCGCGCGCGGGCGGCGCGGATTCTGGAATACTCCGAGTTCAGCGACGGAGCTCTGGTAAGGCATTGGCGAGCTGCTAGGCATGATCTGGAGTACGAAGAACCCAACCGCTATCATGATGATGAGTATGAGGAGGAAGAGGAGCGAGACTGGAGGGAGGATAGGCGGTAGGGCCACAAAGGAGCCAGATTTAGAGATCATCATCGTCAGCAGCACCCAGATCGTTTCGATGGAGGGTATCCACGTGCGGATGACCGCATATGGAAGCTCAAGATACCGATATTCGATAGCAGTGCCGCCATAGGTTGGATCTATAAGACTGAGAGATATTTTGAGATGACGCGACTGACGGAGGTGGAGAAATTGCGGGCGGTCGCCCTCTGTTTGGAGGGAGAGACATTGAATTGGTGGCAATGGAAGGAGCAGCAGAGACCTTTGAGGACCTGTGACGGGTTCAAGGAGCCATTGCTACACCGCTTCCGAGAGTCTCGGGGAGGTGGAGCGTACGAACATCTACATGCTTTGAAGCAAGTCGGGTCAGTGCGCGATTACATCAAGCAGTATGAGGTGCTTACTATTAGAGTGTGCGGGATGCCTACGGAGTCCCTGGAGGGTTTTTTCTTGGACGGGTTGAAGCCTACCATCAAGGCTGAGCTTCGTACCCTCGGACCTTGGGGGCTTGAGGAGCAGATGGAGTTATCACAGACGGTAGAGAACATGATGGCTGAGGAACGTCGTGCCAGAGGGGCGTTTGGAGGAAACTTTATCCGACCACAGACTGTTCCAGGGGCAGCCTGGTGCTGTAGGAGGTACACTGGTGGGCGCGGGAAGGCCGGGAGATGTAAGGCCAGGGGGCCTTACTAGAGGATGACAGATGCTGAGATGCGAGACAGGAGGGCGAAGTGATTGTGCTTCAAATGCGATGAGAAGTCCCCCCGGGACACATGTGTCGCAACCAGGCCTTACAGGTACACGAGGTGTACACAGAGGAGCTAGAGGAGGAGCGAGCAAATGGGATAGCAGCGGAGCATGAGGAGGACAACGGGCCCCTGTTCCTGGAGATAGCGGAGGTTTCACTCAGTTTCATAGCGGGCCTTACACAGGTCCACACTATGAAGCTGGTCGATAGAGTTCGGGACATGGATGTGGTGATCTTGATAGACAGTGGGGCCATCCACAACTTTGTATCTCCTAGGGTGATTGAGAGACATGTGATCCAGCTGACCGAGACAGAGGGTTTCAGAGTCATGTTGGGGACCAGCAAGATGGAGCAGAGTAGAAGCATCTGTCGAGACTTGACAGTGTCCATACAGGGGGTTTTGATCACGGGGGATTTCTTGCCTTTGACTTTGGGCAACATCGACCTGATTCTGGGGATGCAATGACTGCAATCCCTAGGGAGACAAAGTTCAACGGGGAGTTATTGCAGATGGAGTTCCAGGTTGATGTGAGGAAGGTAGTACTGATGGGTAACCCAAGCCTATGTTCGTCAGTATCTTACAAGACCACGACGAAGACACTACAGATGGAGGGGTGTGGATTCCTGATAGGGTTGCAGGGGTTGGTTACCGAGGAGACAGAGGGTATGACGGAGGTGCCACTGGAGGTGGAGCAGCTGCTGCATGGATTTGAGTGGGTGTTTTAGCCACCTATCGGCCTCCCACCGCCAAGGGATCACGAGCACGCCATCGTACTTAAGTAGGGTGTGTCTCCCATTAGTGTGAGCCTTTACCGATACCCACATGTGCAGAAAGATGAGATCGAGTGGCTGATACAAGAGATGCTGTAGGCAGGGATCATATGGCCTAGTGCGAGTCCTTTTTCTAGCACATTGCTACTGGTGAAGAAAAAGGATGGCAGTTGGAGATTCTGCGTCGATTACCGAGCCCTAAATAAGGAAACTGTGCCAGACAGGTTTCCTATTCCAGTGATCGACGAGTTGTTGGATGAGTTGCATGGCGCGGTGGTGTTCTCCAAGATCGATCTGAAGTCGGGGTATCACCAGATTCGCATGAAGGTAGAGGATGTGTAGAAGACGGACTTCAGGACTCACGAAGGCCACTACAAGTTTTTTGTCATGCCATTCGGGCTAAGAACGCCCCGGCTACTTTCCAGTCACTGATGAACATGGTCTTCAGGCTTTATCTGCGGAGGTTTGTCCCGGTTTTCTTTGATGATATTCTAGTCTACAGTGACTCGCTGCAGGATCATTTGGGTCACTTGGAGATAGTCATGTGGGAGTTGCAGGACCACCAATTACAGGCCAACCGAAAGAAGTGCCTGTTCGGACAGGCGCATGTGGAGTACTTGGGACACATTGTCTTTGCGGAGGGAGTTGCAGCAGGTCGGTCAAAGATTGCTTCTATGCTGGATTGGCCTTGGCCGAGGACGCTAAGAGCTTTACGGGGGTTTCTTGGGCTCACAGGCTAATACCGAAGGTTCGTGAAGGGGTACGTCACCCTGACATGGCCCCTAACCGAACAAATGAAGAAGGACAATTTCCACTGGGGGAGGAGGCTACGAGGGCATTCCAGGCCCTTAAGCAGGCTATGACGATCGTACCAGTATTAGCACTTTCTGATTTCGAGAAGCAGTTCATTGTGGAGTCAGATGCATCGAGATTTGGTTTGGAGGCCGTGCTGATACAGGATCAGAGGCCGATCGCTTACTTTAGTCAGGTGTTATCTGCCAGGGCTAGGCTGAAGTCCGTTTACGAGAGGGAGGTGATGGCCATAGTGCTGTCGGTGCAGAAGTGGCGGCCTTACCTTTTGGGGGAGGGAGTTCGTGGTGCGGACCTACCAGATGAGTCTAAATTACCTCTTAGAGCAGCACATGGTTGCCGAGAAGCACCAGAGATGGTTGTCCAAGCTGAGCGGGTACAAGTTTGAGATCCACTATAAGCCCGCTTTGGGCAACAAGGCAGCAGATGCGCTTTTACGTCAGGATGAGTGGGTGCAGGTGGTAGCCCTGTCCATTCCAGTGATACTTGGGAGTGAGCCATTGTTAGCGGAGATTGAGGTGGATGAGGTGTTGCGGCAGATTAGGGAGGTAATTACTCGGGGATCAGGGGACTTCCAGGGTTACTCGATGGAGGGAAGGACACTTTTATACAGAGGGAGGTTGATGATTCCCAGTACGTCTGTACACATCTTCATTCTTTTCCAGGAGTTCCACATCAGTGCAGTGGGAGGACACTCAGGGGGATATTAGACGTACCAGCGGATGGCATGGAGCTCTACTGGCCTGGTATGAGGAAGGATGTCACACGGTTAGTTTCAGAGTGTGACGTGTGCCAGCGTCACAAGTATTAGGCGACATCACCGGCAGGACTTCTACAGCCCTTTGACTTGGCTGAGATGGTTTGGAAGGACATTTCGATGGACTTTGTGGAGGGGTTACCACGGTCAGAGGGGTACGCTACCATATTTGTTGTGGTTGACCGCCTCAACAATTATAGCCACTTCATTCTACTTTGCCATCCATTCATAACAGTATCAGTGTCAGCCGTGTTCTTGTGGGAGGTAGTACGGCTACACGGCTATCCCCGTTCCATCGTGTTTGACAGAGATAAAATGTTATTGAGCACCTTCTGGAGGAAGATGTTTCGGACGCAGGATACAACACTTACGCGAAGCACAACATACCACCCGCAGATGGACGGACAGATCAAGGTGGTCAATCGGAGTGTGGAGACATACTTCTGCTGCTTCGCTTTGGAGACGTCCAAGAAGTAGGCTGGTTGGCTGATATGGACAGAGTATTGGTACAACACCTCGTACCACTCGGCAACGAAGATGACACCCTTCCAGATTGTTTATGGCAGAGACCCGTCCCATTTGTTGCACTACAACAGATGATCTATCCTAGTGTCAGGACTAGAGCAACAGTTAGAGGAGCGTGATCGAATTCTGAAGGAGTTGAAGCGCCACTGGTTGCGAGCTCAGTAGATCATGAAGGGGAAGGTAGATACACATCGCAGAGATGTGGAGTTTACAGTAGGGGAGCGGGTGTACTTGAAACTTCGACCATACAGACAGCGTTTGATGGCTCAGTGGCGTAATGGAAAGTTGGCAGCGAGGTACTATGGGCCTTACGAGATTGAGGCCATGGTCGTCAATGTGGCCTACAGAATGAGGCTGCCCCCATCTTCTTGCATCCACCTAGTTTTTCATGTCTCACATTTAGGCCGGTCGATTGGCGATCATACGACGTCAGCTACACTTCCACCGACCCTAACAGATGACATAGAGGTCTTGCTAGAGCTTGAGGCAGTTACATGCGTACGGGATGGAACTACGGGGACAAGGAGGTGTTGATCCGTTGGACAGGACTGCCAGAGTGCGAGGCGACGTGGGAGCCCTTTGATCAGATACTGCAGCAGTTTCCAGCCTTCCACCTTGAGGACAAGGTGGAACTCCTAGGGTGGAGTAATAATGCGGTCATCACATACGAGGGGGGCGTAGGAGGCCGAAGGAGTGATTTTTCTATGCGCACCGACTTTTGGAGAGAATTACTTTATGAACAATAAGTTATGGTGTGACTGATGTACACACCACGCTTTACACTATATAAGTGAGGGCGAGGCTAGGGTTTGGGTATGCAATTGTTAGCCGTCATTTTGACACTTTTCCTAGAATTCTCCATTGAGATTTAGAAGAGAGCTTTAGGCTTTTCCCTTAGCAAAAGCTAGGAGATGGGCCAACTCTCCCAAAATTGGCCATTATCATTGTTTTCCTATTTTCAATCAATAAAATTCTCACAATTTCGTCTTTTAAACCCTAATCCGCATCAGGTACATATGAAGTGTAAAGTGAAGGGAAACATGCGGTTTAACTTGCATATTCTATTGATTAGATATAGAGAACGTGCCATCAACCACTTAACCTTATTCCATTCAGATTGAAGTGCATAAGATGAGAAAAAGAAGAGTTACCCATCATGTGATTTAAAGCAACTGAGCCAATATTTAAGATTGGGAGTTTGGGATGCCTACATGGTTGCCAGAATGAGCAAGCACAATATATGGATGAAATATACTGATGTAGGATGGACTACACTTTCAGGGCACAAAAACAGTTTGCAATATATATTTTTAGTTCCAAACATGAAAAACTTGAATAAATTATTCCAACGCATTCTAAATTGCACTAAATAGAGTTCATATTTGAATTACAAGGATTTGAAATTTCATGGTCTGTTCTGACATTTTTGTAAGGGGCAATCTGCAAATTTTGCACAAATGTCACAATTTCCATATTTGGACTGATTTGTAGCCAAATTTTAGGGTTTCTAATAGGGTTAAAATCCAACTTTCTTTTTTTCATCGGTTCCTTTCTTTCTTTGATTTTATTTTCTAACAGATTGTTTTCCTTTTCTTACCAGGATTACAATTCTACCACTTCTTATAGAGCCATTTATGACTTCTGTAATCAGTTTTCATATGGTTGCATTTGAATAAAGTTTCTTCTATAACAAAAGTCTTTTTGTGGATTCGAGACTTGATAGATTCCAAGGTTTCCTGCACGATTGGTTGCTTTGACAGCACTCGATTCTTCTTTTGCGTCCGTTCTGCGTAATATATCCCTCATATTTAGGGGTCTGCAAACTCCATTAAGCATACTTGAAGAGACATTAGAATAAATTGCGCCATCTCACCAATTAGTACCTCGCCCAAAAGTCAAACAAGATAATATTAGATCTAGGTTATATAGAGATTTGAGCTAGTTACAAATATTGGGGTTGAATCTGGCTTGTGCACATCACAATATTCTGTCACTTCAACAGACTCTAAGTTGGGAACTAGCATTGCCGAAGTCAAGGTTGAATGTAGCTTAAGCATAGTGAAATATTCTGGCACATAAATATTCTCTAGCTTGGTATGTGTTAAAACCAATATAATATAAAAGCGTTCATAAAAAAGGGATTGACTCAATATAATACGGTTTATTATACTGGATTGGATCAGATATAATAAAATGATCAATCTAAGCAACACGCTTAGCTATTATCAATTCTTTTCTGATTGATTGGATTTCTATTGTCTAAGACAAATGTTTTCTAGTTTGATTGTTGGGTTGCTGCCTTTGAAGTTAAATGACGATTCTTTCAACTGCAACACAGAATTAGTTGGAGTTCTCTCTCAATATTCTTATCCATTGATTTTTTCTTCTTTAATTTTCATTATGTACCATCACAAAATTAGATATTGGTATGTCAACTCCGTATCTCATGGAGTAGTCGTCTCAGCCAATATCGGCAGTTTGGCTAGTTTTTGTCTGGCTCAAATTGATATGCTCTGAATGTTCTACGATATGACCGATACTTTATACCTTTGTTGTCTTAATATTCTTTTATTTTGCAACTTTACATTTATGACCCTGCATTGTGTTCTAACATTATACACAATCTACTGCATGGGGTTGTCATTACAGTGCAGGCAAAAGAATAGGGGTTTTGCGGCTCTATGTAAGAAGCTAAAGAACGACAAGCCCTGCCCCTTAATATTCTGCCACAAATGTCTTCTGAACAGGTATTTTTTCTTTTTATCTTTTGGTCAATCTTCTCATTGTACTTATTGATTTTTTTGTTTTTTATTTCCTATTATTTTGTTTGTATTTGATTTGATTTGAGGACTTTTGGTATCTAGGTATGGGGAAAAGGTTGATGAAGTGGGGAAATTAGAGGATTGGATTTGCCCCAAATGTCGCGGTGTTTGCAATTGCAGCATGTGCATGTAAATGCTGTATTGCTTTTCTATGAATTGATGTCAAATGTGTGGTTGTAGATTTTTCTGAATTGATATTGGTTCTGAATTTCACAGGAAAAGAAAAGGGTACCAGCCAACTGGTATACTTTCCCACACTGCCAAAGCAAACGGATTCAATTCCGTACACGAATTATTGCATAACAAAGGCGCAGAGGTCCTGGCGCCCTGGAGGGCGGAATCAGCTGCTTCTCCAGGAAAATCCCTTCTTTCTAACAAGGTAAATAGTTGTTTTGAGTTGAATAAAACCTTTGTATTCTTTGAGAAACGTCAACTGTGTCTGTGCATCTCTCTCTGTGTGCATGTGTGATAGGTAAGTAAAATTTCCTTAATCCAAAACTCTATACAAGTTTTTTATAACATACATAAGCACCTAAGTAGACACAACTTAAAAAGACAAAGTTACCACAACTAACTGCAATTAACTCCTTCCCCTAACCTACCGCAAGAAATAAATCTGTTTCAAACCAAAATCTATCTGGTAAAATGCCCACAAGAACAGTTCCATCCGACCCGAGGCCAAAATTGAAATAGAAGACCAGCATTTGAATGCTAGCCAGCTTCCAACATCAACATGAAGCCAGCAACAGTAAATCTGAGAAAACTGAGTAGCAGTCCTTCCACCATCCAACGAGGAATAATCATCTTGATTAACAGAAGTAGCAGTTGAAGAATGAGTCAGAAACTGCTTTCTAGCTTAAACGAGAACTGAGTCATCCATCTTTCGTTTGCAATGTGTAGGAAAAATACATGCCCACAAATCCACAAAATACAACATACTGAACATAGAATTCAAAAGTAGGGAAATAGGACACTGATTATTAATGATTCTATTATTTCTCTCCGACCAAATAACCCAATAATCATAGTTCAAAGCAAATCTAATATGGTGCTTAACATACTTCTCCAACTAGTCCACCATAAATGAAGAGACTGATTCCTACCATGAATGTATTAGCAACTATTCCAAACATCCAAATATCAAACAATGGTGGACATTTACCAAATAAATGAAAGGAAGACTCCGAATGAAGATTACCAAAACACACCTAGAACGAATTCTAATATTCTTCTTACCCGAATTATCAAGAGTGAGAAGCTTATTCTACACAACTAACCAAACCAGGATCCTGACTTTTAGAGGAGCAATGTTTTTCCAAATAACTTTGCTCCACTCAGTGTAAAGACCACCATTGTTAAGAAATTTGTTAAAGGAATTCACTGAGAATTTGCCCAGAAGAATTCCATCTCCAAATGTAAGCATCAGAATAGGCCCCTTGGTAAGATTTTAAAAGCAAATTAGATCAAGAAAAATAGGGACTATGGACATAGAATAGTCCAATCTTTGACACGAATATCGAGAATAAATAGAAGCTCCACATTTTTGGCAATAACAAACAAGGAAGATAAGTTACAGCTAAGGTGATCTCACCAAACCACAAACCTAGTGAAACAGAACAAAACTTGATTCCACGCTTAAAATTAACATTACACTTCTAAACTCCCTAACAAAAAGCAAAAGCACTAGGCCTACCATCCAGCCTCTCTATTTACCTTCTTCTAAAGAGTTTGGACTTCAAAAGCTTAATCCAATCACGTTTTGGGGAAGAAAGAGCTTTCGAAAGCTATAAAGAGCCATATTATGATACATAAGATTCAAAATATCCAAAACACGTTGATAACTGGATTTGCAAATATTCTTCCAATTACGCAAGCATTTAATACTATTAACGAAAGAACTATTTGTCTAAAAAAGCCCTACGAATCTTATCAATCATAAGAATAAACAACTTAAGAAGATATTAGTTAGACATAAGATGAGATTGAAGAACATAGATAATTGAATTAATAAGGATTAACCTTCATTCTCTAGATAAACTAGTACCCTTCTATTCTACTAACGTCCTTCTCTATTATATCAAAGACAAGGTGCCAATCCGAGTGTACTAGTTTACCAGGCCTAAAAGGTATACCTAACTAAGAGAATGGAAATGAACCAGCCTTACAATTTAAAAAAAGAAGCAACCATGTTCTGTTGATCAGGAGTCACATCTAACCAAATAGCTAAATACTTTTGAAAATTGATAGTGAAATCACACATTAAACAAAAAGTATATCAAAAGCTTATATTTACAAACTTTGGTCAGGTCAAATAACATAGAGAGATTGGTGTCATCACCAAACTGTGACAAATTTATAAGGAAGTGTTACCCAAACACTGAATATAACCAAGTTTTTTCTCTTTTTGATGATCCTACTACGAACATCTACTACTAGAAAACACAACTTATGCGAGAGAGGATCCCCTTGTATCATACCCTTTTTGCAATTAAACTTCTTACGCTCATAACCATTAACAATAATGGAAGACGTTCATGTATGAAGCCCAACAAAAAGACAACTTTCCATCTATACTGAAACCGATGGCTCTAAGAACATCAAATAAGAATTGCCAATGTTCATTAGTAAAATCTTTTTCAAAATCTAACTTCAATAAATACACTTTTATAAGAATGACAAGCCTTATCTTTAATGAAAGCAGATTTTGCTTTAACCAGCAGACCTAGACCACCTAAAATTGAGCGTACTCTATTAGCCAAAATCTTCATGATAATCTTGAAAGAAGCATTTAGAAGATTCATAGGCATTTATTGATAGGCGAAAAGATCATTTTAAATATTATGACTTAGGACAACAAAAGCGTATCTCAATCTACTAACGGCAGCCTTACCTTCTGCAATATCTCTAATCAGCTAAAGGAAATCATCTTTAATCACGTGCCTAGGTTCTTGGTATAAAAAATGAAATCAGGTTCAGTATGTTTATCACTAGCCAAACCAAAAACAGCCTCCTTCAATCTCTACCTTAGGAAAAAAACATCTTATAAAAATTAGTATTTATATAACTTACTAAAGCCATTTAACCAGGGAACATTGCTTTCACATAATCTCCTCACCAATGAGAACATTATAATGGTCAGAAAGCAATTGTTGGTCCAGAGATCTCTCGAAGTCACTTAGATCCCTATCGTTCTCCAACTACATAAAACCTCAAAATTCCAAGAATGTCCACTTTCCTATTGGTAACAATATAAAAATGAGTTTTCTTCCCAACTTTGCAATTCCAATGAACCAATATAATCTTGTAAATAAAATTATTATCAGAATCAGATAGACTAGAAAGAAGATCACCAAGAGAAAACCAAAGACTTAAAACCAACCTTTGGGAACCACATTTTTTTTCAAATTGAAATAACTTAGGCGCAGAAAAGATGTGTGAGAATATAGTAAAGTAGGAATATGATCAGAAATATCACATACCACATACTAGACCAAGAAATAAATAAATGGGGAAATTGAACATTCCATATATTATAAAACAAAAACCCATGTAACTTAGGCATACTAAAAGAAATCCTACCATTAGACCAAGGAAAATCATGACCATCAACTAGGGTAATCAACAAGCATAAGATCACAAATACAATTAACACTATGAGAATCATATATCAAAGAATGATTATCTTTCCTCTCATGAACAAATCAGTGGCATTGAAATCACCCCATAACACCCAAATTTCATTCATAAAACATTCAAGAATGGTAAACAAAACATCTTTCAAATCATATAAGCTGGATCATAAACACAATTAAAGACCATCTGCAAGTTACTACAAATCTCAACTAAGATAACAAGGAAAAAACAAACACCATATGAAGATGAGACATTTTGTGGTGTGGTAACACCTTTGCAGCCTTTTCCATGTTTTTATCATTTTGTACGAATGCCGAATTATATTGGTTTGTAGTGTAATACTGATTTCTTTCCGTGCTTGGTTTCTGAAAGTGCTCGCCGGCTTCAAAAAGAAGTCGTGATAAGGAGGACCAGTGTGTTGAGCAGAAGGACGCCGGACTGAATGAAGAGGGATCAACAAAGACGGGAAAAAGGGGGGCAAAAAGATTGAAATTCAGTGGAACCAATGAGAGTGAAGTGCATGCTGATATGAGTGGTGGTAATATTGTGAACGGGTCAGCTTCAGCTGTTCATAACTCTGAAAATTCTGATCAGTTGGATAGTCGGCTGCATAAAGTTAGCAAGTCGAAGAAGCTTGCTATCAGAAAACACAGAGAATCTAGCAGAGAAGATATTGTGCTCCCGAAGGGAGCTCCTTTGACAGAAGTTGCTGGAACTGAACTGCCAGTTCATGATGTTGGAGCTGCCTTGCAGTTTTTGGAATTCTGCAATTCATTCTCTGAGGTATATATCTAGTGCGCTTTGAGACCATGGTGAACCCTTTGGTAGTTTATGCTATTGTACTTGAGGTCTCTTTGTATATGGCCTGCACTGCTTGTTTAGACTTTGATTGCAACATGATTTTATGATTTGAATAACTAAGTTGAACTAACTCATGTTTGTGTTCAGTTACTTCCATGCAGCAAAGGTATTTCTTTCTCTTTTTGAGTGTTCAAGTTTTTGGTTAGAGTTGACGAAATAAATATTTCCGTGTTCTGTCTCCTAAAGTAAGAAAAGTGTTCCAAATGCCAGGATAATGACCTTATTGATGATGTATCTTAAAAGTGGTTAACTGTTAGGTTTCATGTAGATTTATACTGCTAAGTTAATCCTGAAGTTATAGACGGCAACTGTGCTGTTTGGCTTTTTTTTCCTGCATCAATATTATCAATATTCCTTTTTGATTAATTTTGTTATCTTTAGGTTCTTGATATAAAGAAAGGGCATCCTGAATGCATTCTTCAAGATTTAACTAAAGGACGCAGCAAACGTTACGGAGGACATTCGGCGCATGTTGAATTCAATATCAGATTGCTATCCCTAATCGAAAAGGACATTAAAAAAGAGTATAGCCCGATTTATCAAAGTTGTGCTTAATTCTGTTTACTTCAATTTTGTTATGCATTTCATCTTCTCTGTTGAAATTTTTCTGACGGGTCTTCACATCATCTACACAGTGGCGATGCATGGCTGCAAACCCTTAAGAGATGCATCGAGGAATCTGAATGCACCATGGAGGAATTGCCGCTGGACTTTCTCGACAGGGGTTCGTCTGGATATGATAATCTTGAACCATCAGAAAAATTGAAGATATTAAATTTTCTCTGTGATGAGGTTCTAGGCACTGAGTAAGTGATTTCTATCATCTTTCTGAAATGTGAATATCATGTATCATAATTTTAAAAGCACAAATCCTTGTCATGTTTCTGTGCTCAGAGAACTGAGGAAACAGATTGATGCCGTGGCAGCGAAGTTTGATGAAGAGAGAAAAATAAATAACGAAAAAGTTCTTGCTGCCAAGAAAAAGGTTCTCAGTTTCTGTAAACTGTTATATACAATTTCTTGTTTCATGCGTATTAGTTTCATTCTCTAAAAGGCGATCTTATGCAGGAAAAGCTCTTAAAGCAGCAGGCAAAGGATGAAAAGGCCAAATCTATGCTTTCAACCACGGGGGAAACCTCACTTGCTCTAACTGAGACCGATGATCTTCTTTCAAAACTACGGACTGAGGCAGTTAAAGCACACGCTGAAGTCCTTGCATCTCTTGAACTTGTACCTAAGAGTATGTTGCTGAAGGAAATGCTATTTCTCTTTTAGTTAGTTGAATCAATTGCTTTTCTTTAGTTCTAACTTCTAACTCTGACTATACTATTTCCTAGCATTCATTTAAATTTGGTTGAACTTGGTGAACTGGAGCTACATGTACAAATGACCTGAAAGGCTTCATCTGCATTATGTAGATAGATCAGCTTAAGAGACATACACTCTTCATGGTTATTTAATTTTATTCAAAAGTGCATATGTATACTTTAATGTGGCTTTTTAATGAGTTAGTTTTTGGAATATTTACTCTGATGGGAGGCTTAAGCTGAAATAATTAGCGAGCTATTATGTTGGTCACCAGTGGATTCTTTTTTTCTTAGAAGTTTGGCCTTAGAATATTTAATGTTGCCAATTTTGGCAAGATAATAATGTGGGATCTTCATATATAGTGCCAAAATATCATTTCTGTGCTGGTTTAAACATAAGGGCTTAGGATTTCTAGTCTCTAAACAGTGAGTAATTTATGGCATTTTCTTTTTCTTCTCTTTTTCTTTAGGGGTGGGGAGTGGGTGGGTGCCTTCATGGCAGCTAGTGAACGCGATATCATGCAACATGAGGTAAACAAAAACAACACGCAAAGATATAAATAAAGTTGTAAGCATTGATGACTCAAATGAAATGTCTTAAAAAGTTACATATGGAATGAAAATAGTACACTGTAATCTGATAGCAATTAAGGTTATGTATTTTTTAAACGAGCAATGCTAAATTTATACGCAAATAAATATGAATTTAAAGACAATTAACTAGTAAGGGGACTATTATAACCAGTGTGCAAAATCTAACGTGATATGTTGGGTCAAATCTGACATGTCATTGAGAGATAGAAAACACTATAGATGACATTTCATGGCCATGGTGTCTAGCCAGTGTTGTAAGAGAACCCCACTTTGACGGAGGTTGCCCCCAGGCCGCTTTACGTGGCCTCAGGCGCCCGAATTAAGCACATACGCAAGCAAAAAAAAAAGAGAGATGTATCTTGCTGCTCGTTGTGCCTTTGGTCAGCTGCTGCTTCCTCCTCACAAAGAGACACATACACAGTACTCTCTCCCCCCCTTTGTGAGGCGTTGAATGGCAGTAGCCGGAGGTGCAGCAGGTGACGACAAGCGGTGAGAGGTAACCGCTATTCTCCTATTTTTCTTCTTTTATAATTTCTGCCAGTGATTTAGCAGCTGGGCTCTTAGCGTCTTCTTCAACACTCTGCCTAACTATCTTGCATTCACACGTGTTAGATGCTGTTGTATTCATGTTTAATATGAATATGCACCAACACTTTCAATGTACTTAATGGATACATGCCTAAAAAGTCCAATACATGCCTAGCATTAAATTTTTGGATATATAGAACAATGGACCTTAAAAATACATTTAATGTGTTATTCCATACAGAATTTTGTGTGTGACTTAAATGGCAAATTGATTAGCACGTAAAGGAAATAGATGACCTTCACATTAAATGTTCTAGAGGTGTTTTAAATAGCAGATCAAACGGTAGGCTAAACAAAGGTGTCCACTAAGATGCTACACTTGCCATAAGCAACCCAATTAAGCAATCGGGCTGCTGCTCTTAATTCCCACCTATGAGAGCCAATATATGTCTAATTTTTTTCCATAAGTTAAGCGGATTGACCAGTCTTAAGTTGGCTATACTTAACTCATCCAAGTGAGGGTTCTTGGAAACCCTAACCATTGCCTTATCTTCTCTCCTTTCATCTCCCATTAACTCCTTTGCTGACGTGTTGACTGATGCCGGTACAACTTGATGGAATCCTTGCGCACTTGTCTTTGCTTTGTTGCTACTGTTTTTTCTCCTCTTGATTTATGTAAGTTCTAAAAGAAGAGATTGTCTAGAACGCTAGGCGTCAAGTCTGACGTCAAGTGATGGATATCACTATTTATAACATTGTTTAGAAATAATAAATTAATTCTTTAACGGTAACTATTGTTATGGTAGACTTTACCTTTGCATTAAATCATTAAGAAATTTGAAATTATTGATCCACTTCGAAATTTGGAAAATCATAATGAATTTAATGAGATATAAAAACCGACGAAACATCATATTTAGATTTAGAAACCAAGTGAGTTACCTCATGTGGTATGTCCATCTTCCTTTTCTGGTAAATTGTTGGTTCTAACTTTCACATCTATGATGAGCAGGAGGGATCTTCAAATAAAAATGCTGAGTGCATTATTGCATGCTTATTACTCAACTACTCGAGTCCTACTCCACATCGATGCTGCTTGCTATTTGTGGATACTTATTGTGACATGTGCATCGTAGGAAGACTAACTAGAATTGTGTGAATAATTTGCATGTCCCATTAAAATCCAATCTCCAATTAAAAGATGGAGGAAGTTGTAGTTATTATAGTAAAGATGAGGTTAATAATAGTAAAGATGAGGTTTATATCTACATACCCCTTCTACGGGGTTGATCAGGTTTTGGGTGTCCAACCCCATATTTTAGTTGCTTAATAGCTTATGTGAGACATAAAAGGAATCATGTCACCTCTGATTTTTTAACTCTGTTAGGTATTTATAACCACATATTTTTTTCACTAATTCAAACACAACCATTTTGTTCATGACTTATCTTTTACACTACCCAATTTGATAAGTAAATTGATATGCTAATGGGGAAGGTAACTTTTTTATTTATACTTATATGCTCTCAACATGACCAGTTTAGATCCTCCATCAGCACAGCCATCAATATGCTTACACCAAACTCACTTCTTTAAACCCTATCCTCATCTCTACCACCACCTTCTTCGTCATCCTGAAAACAAAGTGAAACACAATGAAGGGTATGCGGAGATGTATTGGCGATCACATCAAGAGATACAAGAGATTGCATCTAGAGAATTCAGTGGCTATGAAACATATGAGATAAACTGAGGTAGCGATAAAGAGAGGCAAGCTACGTGAACAGTTAAGAAACAAAACAAGTAGGTGCGCTCATGCTTGGTAGACTTGTGTGTTTGGTAAAGCTCAAAGCAGCCATAGCCCACTCCACTTTGATGGGAATGCGTTTAGATGGTGATGGTGACAACAAAGTCTGTGTTACTATGATTGTTGGTGCATCCTTTATATGATATTCTCATTTACTACTTCACCTTTCCAAAATTGCACCGTAACTATAATGGTGTAACTTGACATAAAAAATTCATTCTCCAGGGTAGGCCATTGGCTTTGACACTGTATTTTTGCATAGTCAGCGATGCAAGTTGTCAACTAGGTGAAAATTTAATCCGGAGTATTAATAGTAGGTGGAGCAAGTTTGATAATTGTTGATTTGTAAAGTAGAATAAGATTGATGGATGCAAATGGGCGTATGATATGACATGGGTTATTGCACAGAAAATATGAAGCATTGGTACTTCAAAACGAGTGTCGTTTTTGTGTCAGTCATGTGTCGACGAACACTGACAGTTATCCGTGATGTTTCTAATACTTCGAAGCTGTGTCCAAATTTAACCAAAAAGGTAAATGCAGAGTTGTGCCTGTTTTTAAATAAAATCTAAAGGCCATGTGTCATACGATATATTTCTACATGCATGTATTCTTGTGTGTATGTATTATCTGGATACATGTGTACATAGGTATGTACATTTATATCTATTCCCTTTTGTATAAGAAAACGAGGCATTTATTTGTCACCCGTGTTATGTTAAGAAAAGGAAGAACTTGTATTTGTAGCCCTATAGACTAGAAAGTTTCATGTCTTGCTCTCAACATGACCAGTTTAGATCCTCCATTAGCACAACCATCAATATACTTACACCAAACTCACTTCTTTAAACCCTATCGCCATCTCTACCGCCACCTTCTTCATCATCTTGAAAACAAAGAGAAACACAATGAAGGGTATGAGGAGATGTATTGGCAATCACATCAAGAGATACATGAGATTGCATCTAGAGAATCCAGAGGCTATGAAACATATGAGAGAGAATGAGGTAGAGATAAATAGAGGCATACTACATGAATGGTTAAGAAACAAAACAGGTAGGTGCTCTCATGCTTGGTAGTCTTGTGTGTTTGGTCAAGCTCAAAGTAGCCATAGCCCACTCCACTTTGATGGGGATGAGTTTAGATGACAATAGTGTCAACAAAGTCTGTGTTACTGTGGTTGTTGGTGCATCCTTTGTATGATATTCTCATTAACTACTTCACCTTTCCAAAATTGCACAGTAACTATACTGGTGTAGCTTGACATAAAAAAATCATTCTCCAGGGTAGGCCATTGGTTTTGACACCATATTTTTTTCATAGTCAGCAATGCAAGTTGTCAACTAGGTGAAGCTTTAATCTGGAGTATTAATAGTAGGTGGAGCAAGTTTGATAACTGTTAATTTGTAAAGGGATTAATGTAGAACAGGTGGCACCTGATCCAAAGGATCAGGTGCAAGACACAAAGGGGTGGGCCCCAACGAGTACAAGTCATGTGGGGGCTTGTACTCTCCACCTTTTTTGTGTCTTGCCACCTGATCCATTGGATCAGGTGGCAGCTTTTCTACATTAACTTCATGTGTAAAATAGAATAAGATTGATGGATGCAAATGAGCTTATGATATGACATGTGTTATTGCACATAACATTTGAAGCACTGGTACTTCAAAACGAGCGTCATGTTTGTGTCAGTCATGTGTCAAACACTGACAGTTATCCGTGATGTTTCTAACACTTCCATGTTGTGTCCAACTTTAAAACCCAAAAAGGTAAATGCAGAGTTGTGCCAGTTTTAAATAAAATCTGAAGGTTATGTGTCATATGTTATCTCATGGTATAAGGTTTCGCCCTACCGGTAGGTATCAGACGTTTCGTTTCGGTTCGTCCCGGTTTCTGTCTAACTGAGACGATATCGACCGGAGCGTTTCGGTTTCGACCAGAACGTAACATTGACGTTCCGGTCGAAACCCAAGAAAAAAAAGAGAGATAGAGAAGAGGAAGAACAAGAAAAGAAGAAGAAGAAAAGCTCAAAATCTGAAAAAAAATCTAAAAAGAAGAGGAAGAGGAAGAGTGACTTATCTGGGCCTGGGCGCCGCCTCCCGTCGTGCCTCCCGCCGCCTCAAACCATCCGCCACCTCAGGCTCAAGCCACCAGCCTTCGTTTCTTTCCGTCGAGTCGAGGGGGCAAGATGTTGGAGCGATATAAAGCACTAAGTATTTGCTTTACACATTTTGCTGAGAGCCACACTTTATAAACTTGTAGAATAAATGTTCAGTAAAATGTGCATGTGACTAGCAGCACATGCCTCTAATGGGCAAACTTGTAAATAAAGGCAATATGTTTAGCAAAATGTGTATGTGACTAGCAGCACAAGCCACTAATTGACAAACTTGTAAATAAAGACAATATGTTTAGCAACACGTATATGTGACTAGCAGCCCTAAGCACTTTATATGTTTAGCAAAATGTGTATGTGACTAGCAGCACAAGCCATTAATGGGCAAACTTGTAAGTAAATGTAATAGGTTTAGCAAAATGTGTATGTGACTAGCAGCACTATGCCACTAATTGGCAAATTTGTAAATAAATGCAATATGTTTAGCAAAATGCCTTTTGAAACTTTTTAAATAGTATTTGATATTTTAGTAGTAGATAGTTTTTGATAGGTATTTACGTATTTAAAACTACTGATACGGACGAAACAAAACTTACTTCCGAACCCACCATAACAGGCGATACCGATATCGAAACCCAAATATTCAAAAGACTGAGACCTAAACCGAGACCTAAAACCTAGCGTTATATATATACATGCATGTATTCTTGTGTGTATGTATTATATTGATACATGCGTACATAGGTATGTACATTTATATCTATCATGTTGAGAAAATGAAGAATTTGTATTTGTAGCTCTATATAGTAGAAAGTTTCGTATGTCTTGCTCGAATGATCAGAAAAGGCTTTTTGTAAAGGATCCTACGGAAGGGGATAAAAAAGGTACATATGTTGGTACATATGTTATTACTATCGTTGGTGAATATAAACATTAATATGGATATGAATTTGGGCTGATGTTACAAGATTTGTGGTATGCTTTGGCCTAGGACACCTGTATGCTCGGAGGTATGCTACTCTGTATAGCATGTGGTATGAAGGGTAACTGTAAGAAACTTGGTATTTCAGATTATCGTATATTTGGATGTATTCATTGGGGCCATTTTGAATAGTATGCATGTGTCATCTGTTTGCATGTTGACAAAGAATAGGCACATTTGAAGACATGTAAAATTTAGAATGATGGTCACTGAATATTTAATATTTTAGTATTTATAAGCTAAGTCTTCATCTGATTGTTACTCAAAAAATATAAGGCAAACTACTTAAGAAAATAGACAACATTTATAATAACATTTAATAATCAGAGTTTATAATTTAACTTTAAAGCCATTAACTTTCACAAACCATATTAAATCTATTAAGAAAAGGCTAAATACTAGCATTAGATGTATTGAAACAGTTCAGGGAATCAATTAAACATTAGAGCTTTTCTCTTAGTTCTCAGTTCACCAATTTGGCATTTTGGATCGGTATTTATCATGAATTGGAGTGCTTGAAACTTATTGCAATTTAGGTGGTGGATTGAGATAGGCAATGTTGGGTTAGCAAATATTAATGGGATATTATTGAATGAGGTTAAAGAGGAAAGTGGGTATCAGGTGCCATAGGCGTAAATTGTCTCCAATGGATGTCAAAAATTTCCTTTTTCATTTATCTTTTTAAGCCGACAACGCTATTTGCTTTCATGTCCTAAAACCCAAATATATGGATGCTCCTTGCTTGTTGAGCTAGCGGTCGAAAAGGTTCTATTGGTGTAAAACCGTTAAATTTCCAACGATTGTCTGCTTGGCAAACAATAGGGAAACTACAGCATCTTTGGTGTACTTATATTTTTATTTTAAGACGTGGATCAATACAAACGGTGGCCATCACCAAAAAAAGAAATGAAGTGTGGACGTTCTGATCACCATAGGAGGAAATTTTATCTTATGTACATCTCCATTTCATAGACATGGACACACCAACACGGGGATGTCATGACATGGTAACACTTAAGAAAATTCAGAAAAGTATACCCAAAATAGAAGTATCTACAAATCCATCGTCGAAGTGTCCGTGCTACTTATTTGCCGTTGGTACCCATCTTTCTCAAGGCTAAAATAGTTAAGAATAAGAGGTAATTTTGATCTCTTCGTTGATAAAAAAAGTAATCCTTTTGCATTCTGTCGGTTGCAACTGTCACTACCTCTCCTTTTACCTTCTTCAGTCATTGAAGTGCCATTGCTATGACAAGCCCATTGAGAAACTTGGCGGCCTCTTCGACTGCCCTTACAATGCACTTCTGCTTCTGCCTTCTTCGCGGATGACTTTCAAGACATAAACTCAAACCCCTAACCAACCCCCGCCCATGGATTGTGATTTGTGGAATTTAACTATATTGTCTAGAATTCATCTCAATAGACAGATGGCTCTGGTTTATTAGGTATCAAGCACAATGATATATTACATGGTTTTGTGTTTTTCTTTATAAGTAGAAGACTGAACAAGTGGATTAACATTAATCAAACAAATGCATGCCCTTATGAGTGTTGAAATTAGGGCCAGATAACGAAGAACACAAGCATTTGTGTCAAACATAAACATGAATCCAGAATTTAATTGACAAAATGCCTTATTTATCATAGACGAAGTTGTTATCTCCTTATTTTAAGTTTCTAGACGAATTAAGCACCGCATTGGGCTATTTGTATTGTCCTATGATTTGTGTTGTCCTATGTGCAATTCCTATAGCAAATATCGTCATTTGAGTTCTTTCATTGTTTATTTCTTTCTTTGGAAATATTTGGTTGAGTTCCTTGGTTGCATGGCCTTAAATTGTATCAGCAAGATGGGTATGCATACTCACCTAATGGATGCTTAGCATTTGTGGCATGCTTCCAATTTTGCCCGAATAATTTTTGGCAATGAACTTGGCAACTTCTGATAAAGAGCTGGCGTTAGTTGATTGTTATTGTAGACACTTTGGCCTTTGGTGGAGCTTTCTTGGGTTCATCTTGAATTCTCGGCGACATATAGTGATCAGTGTTACAAGGACATTCCATTTTTACTAAATTTTTCCATATCAAACACTAAGGCATGTCAGGACACTTGAAAATTTGTGTCTCAAATTTGGACACAGCTCATTTAAATTTTATGAGAGAAATTGGTGTCATTTAAAAAAGAAAGTATAGAAAGATTATTTGAACAGAATCCATAAGGAATTAAAGGATTAGAAACAACATGGTTATTGGTCATTTGTTCCTTTTTCTCCCAAGTCTATCCAAATTTATGACATGCTATTTTTTAACCATGTGATGGTAGTTACACCAATGTAGTCAATGCGCAATGCGCAAGGCAAGGTGCACATGACCTTTGGAGCCTGAGGCACAAGGCGCAAATAAGGCGCATGCCTTTTTGAAAAGGCGCGTGGTGAATAAAAAAATGAATATATAACCCCGAAAAGGTAATGATACTTCAGAAATAAATTTTGCAAAGGAACTAGAATTAATCATGATTAAAAACTCAAAATATAACATCACATATCATATATCATAATCAATTGACCAAATCAAAAATCAATAATCCATAGTTTGATGATATCCATAACCGATATCCAAAAGACAAAAACAATAATATACTAACCTGTCCATCGTCCACGGTCCATCTAGTAATAAAGAAAGATCAATCATATGCATCATGAAAGTCTATCTCATCCTCATGGGTCTCATCATCTTCAACTCAATTAATAATGAAGAACTCAAGTTATTTTTAAAGAGCGGTGGGATTAGATTCGCTTTCTCAACAATTTAACAAGTCAACATCTACCAACCTGAGGGAATTCCACAATAGAATATTTGTACATAATGGAACATTAATTCGCAACAAAGTCCAAAGACATTAGGCCCTTGAAAGTTACGCAAAGACTGAAAGGGACAAGATCACACCAATCAAATTAAACCAGCAAATGGCCAAGCAGGCCCAATCAGCCTACAAACCAGACTGAGCAGCATTGGGCTTCAAGTCCAGTTGAAGAAAACATCGGTAGACCAGAACCAAAGGCAGAGAACAGTGGAGAACCAACACAGAGGACAAGAGCACAGTGGCGAACCAACACCGAAGGCAATAGAACAACAACGATGGCAAGAGAAGCCCCCGACGGCCGATGAGGCTTGCCGAAAAACCCAACTAAAATAGAGAGAGAAAACATCGGCAAAAGTTGCTGTGGGGCTAAAAACGGAACTGCCGAAGATCATGCACATATAGAAAACTTCTAACGCGATTTGTGAATCATCATATCCCTAATAAACTGATAAATAAAATAGAACATAAACTGAAAGTTAGAGAAGAAGCCATCTACCTCAATCGAAGCAATCGAAAGGATCAAAAACCCTAGATCCAAGATCAGAAAATCCTAAGATTGAAACCAGAATTTTACAGAAAGAAAGAAGATTTCATATGCATAAAACCCTAGGAATCCATCACATATTTATAAAGAAGGAAAAACGTGTGAAACCATTCGAATCAATCTCAAAACCCGAAATCTACGGAGAAGATATGATCGGATCTTATTTTAGACAGGAGCAGCGGTTATGGTTTTGCCGATCGAACCGAAGAAGATGGAGTCTGCATCGGGTCAGTGCTGGTTTTCCCTTCGCTCGCGAGGTGCGACAATTGGTCCGTGCGCTTTGCAGAGAAGAGAGGGGGCGTTGGGTGCAATTGAAAGAGGTCAGCTTATATAAGTGATAGATAACGAATCGGGTTCGAAATTTTTTATAATTTTCATACCCCTTTACGCGCCTGGGCATAAGGCACGCGCCTTGGGTCGCCTCACAAATGGGTGGAGCCTTGACCTTGAGCGATGCCCTTTAGGGGCACCTCGCACCTAGGCGCGCCTGAGGCGCACGCCTTGATGCGCCTTAATTACACCGAGTTAAACAAAGAATTTAAGACAACTAGAGCCTACTATTCCTCAAAATATGGTATGCAATGTATAACTATATTTTATTATATTTTATTACAACCATGTCCCCATGTCCTATTATTAGAGATTTGCCATGTTGGTTACTTGACACCTGTGTCTAGATAACACCAGTAGTCATAATAGTTTTGAGTTGATGCAGGCTTGATTGTGTTGGGGGGACATTAAAACTTGCATTACAGAGGCTAGTTGGCCTTGTCTTAGCTATAGGTTCGACCTAGATATCTAGGGTTCAAGCTTTACTGGCTTGGTGTTTATCCAACACTTGCTGCCCATCGATGTAGCACGCAACCTCCTTCTGGGAAGCCATACCATGTTGGATACATGTCAGAGAAATGTGTCATGTTTTTTTTTAAACTTTCCTGCATATTGGCATTTCATGTCTATGTAGAGGTGGCCCTGTCAGTGTAACAGCTGCCGTTGAACTACTTTTTTCTGTAGGCACCGTATTATTTCTCTTCTATTAAATGTCAATTGTGTGGTCTGCAATTTAAAGGGTTTCCATTTCTTGCGTAAATAAACACCTTAATTGTCAGAGTTGGCGTTATGACTAAGGCAATATATTAAACTAATATAATATCTATACACGTTTATGCGCATGTGTAGATATTATATACATATATGCATGCATATGTCACGTGGGTACAAACATTACGAATTTTAATTATGAGGGCAATGACTTGTCTTCTTTGAGCTTTCATACTCGGGAAATTTTAGATAGGTCGTAGGTTTCAGCTAAGGATTGTCAACTAGCAATAGTTATTGATTTTTATCTATCAAGACACCATTACGATTTGATTAATATTGAGCTTTATGAAGCAGAACAAATGTGGTAAAGTGCCTCTTGTCATATGTTATTTGAACTTGGTTCAGAGATACTTTCTCTCTCTGGTTTGTTTAAGCTTATTTTTGCACTTGCCCTTGGAAAACTATATATGAAATATTCAAACCATTACTCATCTTCCTTTTGTCACTGGGTTCGCTGGTTTTTAGTCATTACTCATCGGTTAAATCCTCGTTGTTAGTGTATTTATCATTACAGTTTTATTATACTCTCCAAAAAGAGTGATGAGGTGAGTAATTGTTTCTTCTGATCGGCCTTTTAATGTTTAAGGAATGTTGGCTAAATTAAGCAATTAGTTGTGCAGATTAGATGCTAGAAATTTCTTATTCTCTTTGATGACATGTCCGGCATACATAAAGTAGCACTTGAAGCTTCATATTCATTTACTTATCCATTTCCTTTAAATGAAGTTCATACCCTTCCGTAAGCCTAGTGCCATATGCAAGCGGTTCATTTATGTTGTTAAAATTGTCTGTGTATTCGATTTAAATTTGATCTTGTGTAAATTTATTCCAAGGAGGCAAGTGTAAGACCATGCTACTCCAATTTGATGTTAGATATAAATACATGCTTTATTGATGATATTCAACTTTGGATTGCTAAATTGGCTGCTAATACCTAATAGGTAAGTTATTATGAAATTAGTTCACCATTTCCTTACATAAAGTTTTCTATATTTATCAAGTATATTTTATAAATTTGTGTTGGTTCTTTGGTTTTTATGTGTGCCTAAGAGTTTGTTGTACACTCCCTAAAGGAATATATCATCCTCACATCTCTCTAGACTATTTCATAGTCCATGTGAATTTGGTAGTTGTCTCCTCAGCTGCAGAGTAGTTGGAGCATATACTGCAAGTCTTATATTGCAGTTTTTCCTTCATGTCAAGTGGCCTTCTGGGATTTGTGGGCATACCCTCTCTTGTCGATAATTTTTCCTGCCATGATGTTGACACCATTTTCAAGGTCAATGTAAGAGATATAAGGTGGATAACTTGTGGTCAAAATCTTATCTTGATTTCCATGCCCCATTTTGAGGAAAAGACATAGATGATATTGATTACTTGATTATAAATGCAATGTCACACCAAAACCTAATTTAAGCGGAGATCTCTTGGCTACCAGCAAAGGACATTAACGGCACTGGTGAGACGTCCATATAGATGAGTGTCTTTTCTAACAAATATACTCAATTGTTATTTGTAATTTATCACCGACTGTTAGAAAATGAACAACATCTTTTTTTTTCTTTTTCAAAATGCCCGTAGGCTTATATCATAGTCATAACGGGAAAAGCAACCCCCATCACAATGGAGGCAAGAAGCTCCCACAAAAGGATAAAGAACTGCTCTTCAACCCCTGAATGACAACAAATCTTCGCAAATCACCATAATCTATGTGCACTGTGAATCCTAGTTGTTTTGTAATCAAATTTGGACGCTTGCATTTTTAATTTCAAAAACCCTCACATTCACCCTTGACACTGAAATTTGAACACATGACCTCCCATAATGGAATTAATTAAGTGTCATGCCGCCTTGGCTATGCTCAATTGGTGCAATTGAGCAATATCTGTTTCAAGGATTAATTTACACTTGATTATATGTGGTTTGTTGCAAGCAAACTTCCTTTATCGAATGCTAATGAATTGTTTGATCGCTTTCTGAATCTCATTTACAAATCACCATGAGCTTAATCTATAACTTGCTCTGCTGTAGTACAAGTGCTCTAAGTGATGTATCATTATATTATAATTAAGCAAGTGTTGTTACTATGCTTTTGACATATCTTTAATATATAAATGGCATCATAGTTAATGCTTTATTTAATGCTGGAAATGCATATAGTTTCCCCTAAGCTTAATTCTGTTTATTTTATTTTATTTTTTGCATATACAACGATGATAGGGAATCAAAGATCGGATGCTGTTCGAACTGACCGTGTCACATTGGGTAACAATGGTCAGATTTTTTGGAGACTCAGTGGCTATAATAGCCGTTCGAGCATTGTACTTCAAGGTTTTGTTACAATCCATCAACTGCCTTTTATTAATGAAATTGCAATTAATGAGCGTTTGCATCCGTTTCATGCAGATATTGGGAATTGGGACTCTGTTACACCAGCAGATAAGTGGTTCATCTTCAATGAAGAGGAAGAAAAGTTAGTAGAGAAGTATATTTCTTTATTAAGGTAAGTAAGTCGTGACCTGATGCTTCTTGTGCTTTACCAAACTTATGTTGCATAATTCATTAATCATGTTGGCTATTTGTTATGGCCACTAAGTTCTTCTATATTGACATGTGCTTAAATTACTGATATTGGCAATGCGTGCGTGCATGTGATATATTTGCTTATGCGGGCAAACATGCTCATTGTTAACAAGTCATTGCCAACCCACGTACCTAGTGCACATTGCAATGACAACCACTCTAGTTATCATGATCTAACAAAATTTATAACATACATTTATGAAAAATCATGTAGTTGAATACTTAACATCCACGTATTAAGTGGTTGGAAAATGCATCATTTCAATTATTAAACTTGAAAGATTACTGGTTATGTTCAATCTACTTCTTCAGTTTGCTTCTTTTCTAACCATTAGTTTTACGTCACTTAATGTTGCTTTATTGGAAAGTTCCTTTTTCACCCACTCCAAGTAGGTCTGTTTAATTAGCTTTTTAAAAACGGTCTTCCCAACAACTTGTATGCTTGAACTCAATTGTGCATAATTCCCAACGAAGGAAAAACTCAAAAAAGAAGTGATTTGTAGCATACCCATTATTGCTCTGTCATGATTCTGAATGTTGTCATGACACCAATAATGCAATGCGAAGAGCTGTGATCTGTTAGGGAAGTTTTGAGTCTCCGGACTGTATCTTGATCTTGTTAGGCATGGTGCTTATTTGTTGAGTCCAGATATTGAGATATGGTGGGAAGCAGACATTTTGTTTCATGTTGTTGTGACTGTCTGGGGGAAAAATAGTCAAAAGTACATTGATATTTTGCTTGTGCATATCATGTCATCTTTCACCTGCATACTGGCTTGGAATTATGTTTACATGCCATCTTTTCCCTCACATTGTAGGGAAGTTTTGAGTCTCCTTAGTGTCATTGTCTTGGTAGGATTGTACTTATTTTGGAGTTCGTTGCTGTCACAAGGACAAGTCATACTTCTGTTGGCCCATATTGTTTGTGTTGTGTGTGTGTGTGTGTGTGTGTTTGGGGGGGGGGGGGGGGGGGGGGGGGGGGGTTAAGAACATTACTTTTTTGCATATGCATATCATGCCATCTTTCACCTACTTGCCAGTTTGGAATTGCATTTTACCTGCTCCTTTCTCCCCTCACCAGTTGTTTTGCTTCCGGCAGTGCAATTTTGACTACGACTACTGTTTTCTTTAGGAATCCTATACGTACAAGTCACAGATCAGATTATGTTGAAGAGGAGACAAAGTCTGACTCGGCTGACTGTCCAGGACCTCAACATTGCTTACTTCAAGGTATAATACGAGTCGTATCTTTACCTGAAGCAAGAATTTGAACTCAAAACAAAATGGCATAGCTGGAAGCACTCATTTTCTAATATATAGAATTTTAGTACATGCAGAAAAGTTAGCATTTCAAGTAATGCACCTTTAACATTACCATCTATTTCGAGTCATGAGCATGTTTTAGATTTTTGTTTGAGAAAGTTTGCTCGAAAGTTATTTATTTATTATTACTATTTACGAGATTTTGGCTGCTTCCTCTCATTACAGAGGAGGAACAAGGCGAGGAATATCATGTATCTTTACAAGAGGATAAGGAACTACAAGCTGTGCCCTGTGACTTTCTGCCACAAGTGCCATCCGAATAGGTTTTTGTTGCCTCCTGCAGTTGGTCATAGTTTTATTATACTCTCTTTCTTATATTTTTTAATAAATTAATTTTCCATAGTGATTTGGTTCAACGCATTTGGGGGAGTTAGGAATGTGGAGAAGCCAGATGAGGTGGGGGGATGATTGGATTTGCTGCAAACACCACTGTGTTAGTAGTTCTAGCATTCTACATGTAAATGCTCTATTGCCTTTTGAGTTAATGTTAAATGTTATGGTTGTAGATTTATCTCTTTTTTAAAAGTTGATTTTGGTTCTGTATTTTGCTGGAAAGAAAAGGGTACCAGCCAACTGGTACGCTTCCGCTCACTGCAAAAAGCGATCAGGCTCAATTCGGTTCACACCTTATTGCATGCTAAAGGCTCAAAAGTTTTAGAGCCCTGGAGCTCGAATCATCTACTTCTCCAAACAGGTCTCCTCTTTCTAACGAGGTATCATTTTAACTTAAGTTGAGTAAGCCCTCACAATCTTTTTTGTGTTGTATGGCTTTACATGAACAAAGAAGTATATGAATCCATCTTAATGCTCATTGACATTTGTACCTGGTTTTCGAAAGGGGTGAACTTACTAAAAGAAGTCATGATGAGGAAAACTAGCGGGTTTAGCAGAATGATGCCAAACCAAGCGAAGAAGGATGTATGTTGCTGCAGCTGGCAATATTGTTCAGGCTAGGGCCACCAAATTGCTCTAGCTAAAGAAGGGTGGCAATACTAAAGAAATGGGCTTGAACTGATCAAAATTATGGAAACGCTCAACCGAGTTCTTCAGAAAGTCGGTACAAGAGAAGGAAACACCTGATGGGGGTAGATGATGCTGATAAGTTAGAAGAAAATTATGGGAGTCCTGAATCTAAGCATTTGCAAAAAGATCGCTATCGAGCACACACCAAATCTATCCAAGAAGCTTAGTGTGCTCCCCTTGGGCAATGCCCTCAAAATTTTCAGAGGTGCCTTGCAATTCTCATAATTCTGCGAATTTCATTATGTCAGATGCTCGAGTTCTTAAGGTGATGACTTCAAATTTGTGGAGCTAGATGGTGGAAGAAAGAGGGAAACTTGAAGATACCGACTATGCCTTGAAAATAGATCCTCATTTGATACAAGCGTAATTTTTATTTTGTGAAAAATTTGATGGTCTGATTGTAAATGACAGTTGACACATCGTTTTTGTTGTCAAGAATTGCTTGAGAGTTCTTGTGCAGAATCATATTCTTTATTATTCTTTTATCCCGTTTCTGTCTTGTTTTTTTTGAAAACTATATATGACCCAGCAACCTACTTTATAAATTTTGGAGCAAATTACACAGATATGATATGATGTTAGTTTATACTTGTTCTGTGCATTTTGTTAGTAATTTTCTGTATGGAATAGCTTGCAATTAAGATGCTGCTGTCTCTTGATTTATCTTCTAATTCGTTTGCCTGCATGAAAGTGGAAAAATGTGCTTAGCTTTTCATCAATGGCCATTTGATCGTTATTTGGGATATGAATCTTCTGACTAATCATGTCCTTTGTTTAGTTTTGAAGCTAATTTCCCCAAATTATACTTAACTATTTTAGCTACATATTTTCAAGGAAAAAGATGAACATGAGTATAAGCTATTCAATCATGAAATTTCCTATGGTCAAATTTGACCATTTCAACGAGTATCAGCTATTTCATTATACTAGCAGAAGTTACTGTGTTTTGACCATAGAAATGGTCAAATTTGACCATAGGAAATTTCATGATTGACTAGCTGATACTCATGTTCATTTCTTTGAAAATATGTAGCTATACACGTTATGTATAATTGTGAAAATTAGCTTCAAAACTAAACAAAGGACATGATTAGTCGTAAGATTCATATCCCAAATAACGATCAAATTGCCATCTTTACTTTTTCCTAAGGGTTTCTCAATGCATACTACAATGAAATGGTCAGACTTTTTTCTAAGGGTTTCTCAATGCATACTACAATGAAATGGTCAGGCTTGGCCACGCCGACCATTTTGAGGGTTCACAATTTGATCTTATGTTCGCCAAAATTGACGGGAGTTGCCAAACCTGTTTAAATTTTAACGTCATCTTGCAAACGTTCAACGGGTTTTGAAATTAAGTTTAATTTAAGTCTGGTTTTAAAATAATTCCTAATTTTTATCAACAAGAAAAAGGTCAGAAGTCAAAACACTGAATTCTTTTTGCGAAAAATCATTTTCCTAACACCGGAGAAATACTTATGTTAATTTGCACATTGCTGAGTTTTAATTAGTTCCTGAAATAACGGTCCTGAAAAAAACGGTAATAACCAAATTTCTTCTAAGACTTGTGGTACAACTAACATTTCCTTTACATTGTTATTTATAAACTTGGCATACAATAGTCTACTAAATTTGGTTAGCTATCTTCAAATTCTCCATCTCCATTGTAAATGAGGCTCTTCACTCTGCGTGGCCATCATTTTATCATCATTTTATATATGATGGAGTGATGGTACTTTTCATTGGTAATTGTCCCATGTTTCGGTTGTCGAAGTACTTCACTGAGCTTTCAAGGGGCAAGAGCAATGTAGCTTGGGACCTCTGATGGTGCCCCAAAGGCCACAAGCATTATTCCTAGTATATTCTCTTAGGCCAATGCTTAAAGTATAGCCTCAAACTTATATGCATGTTTTTGGCATGTAATCAGGGTACGAAATGGTCAAAAGATTAAAAAATCATCTTGTAGTTCATTACCAAGTAAACGGTTTTCCAGGGGCCAGGCTGGCACACAGAATGGGAGCCGGCTTTTTTAATGTTTTTTTAATGGCTCCCATTGTAATGGGTGGATTTCTGTATTGGATGTCCATTAATACAAAGTATAGAAGATGTCGCTTTTGATCTAAACTAGATTTTTTTTAAAAAAAAATTCTAATCTTTTTTATCTTTTATATTTCTTGGTAAGTGATTAGCAAATAAATCTATAGTATATGATCCAAATGGAAAAAGCATCAAAAAAGAATATGCCTCGGATGCTCAATGCATTCTTCTACCACTTACATAGAAAAATCCGTGAGGGAAATTATTCATCTTCTGTCAACAATGACATCTATAAGTTTTTTATTGGCATCTAATTTGGTTAAGGTCTTGGTAAACAAGAATTTGTGTACTCCATGAGGGAAATTGAAGAAAGAAAGAAGCACAATGGAAGTAGTCCAGTCTAATCATTATTAGATAAGAAGTTAGGATCATGATTAAGACAAGCATTTACTGTAATCGTTATTGAATACAGGTCTAAGAAAAGGACATGTGAATCAAAAGGGTAAATATCCTCTGGAGAATAATGTGCATCATGATGTATAATGTATAATGTGACCCTTTATGCAATATGAAAGAAAATGTGTCATATCATTGTATATGAAAGAGATATCGCAAATATCATTGATGATGATAAACTTTAGACATGTATTGGCCTAATAGACATAATGATTCTTTCAGTAGGCCAGAAAATTAACATTGATGCTCCAATGAGAGATACAACAGAACAATGTGAAGAATTAGATATATGAGATTTTTAATATACATCATGAAGATACATGCCAACTGTTGGTAGGGGATTGTGAAATGTGTTGAAATTTGTTCTTATATTTTCTTCAAGGAACCAGGAGGTAGGGGATTATGAAATGCTCCCATTACAAAAAGGAAAACAAACCCAGTATGGGATGATGATCTCGATTTTTTTACAGGCTCAGGTCGGAGGCGAGGCGGTGGTCGTTTGGGAGGAAGACGCCGAGGTGGCGGACAAGTCCGAATCCGTCCTCTCAGCGTCTTCGCTGTTATCGTCTCCTTCGTATCTCCCTTCCGAGTTTAGAGGGCCTGCAGGAGAGCTGTTGGTCTTCTGCTTCTGTGAGGCCGATTCAGATGGCACGGATGCAGCTGGTGGAGCGCCGGTTGTGTCCAGCGCTGGCTGTGCCGCTGCGGCTGCGGCTGCCGCCGCTATTGCTGCGGTGTATTCGGGTGGCGGGACCCATATGCTGCCGACCAACATGATCTGGGGCTGCTGAGGGCCGCTGAGGGCGCCATTCCGGACTGCGTGCGTTGCTGGCCTTCTGGAATGAAGCCGGTATTTCTGAAATCAACAAGCGCGTCGATAAGAAGAATGAATGGAAGGAACATATTATCAACAATAACAACATTGTTGTTCACATTATAATCCTGAGTGAAGTCTATCCAAAGATTAGAGCTTTTTTCAGGTTATAAACAAAAACGAATGCACATCTCAGTTTTCTGCCATATGGAATTTGCATTAAGAAGAGAAAGTTTGGTCTATGGCATGTTCATCATCAACAAGAATTTCTCAGTCTATTGATGCTATTTTTGGACAAAATATCAGTTGTAGATGCAATGTATCGAGACTGAATCTATTCCTTTCTTTCATCCGATCGTTTCGAGTATATGCTTTCAATATAAAGGATGGTGAAGCATTAACGAGAATAAGTGCTTAGATTTGTGTCGAAGCAACACTGCTGAATTTGTGAATTAGGGCATTTGGGAAAATTCTCAGTGTCTTAATTGAATCTAGAATCAACAAAAAAATTGAAATGGAGAATTGATTGATACCTGCAAATGACTCTTGACTTCATCATTTGTGAGCCCATCCACCTCCATCAGCTCCCTAATCTGTTTCGGCGTCGCGACTGCCAAAAAAAATCCAATCCAAATTTATGTCAGTGCCGTGAATCAATCTCGATAAGGGAAAAATCACACATTCAATTTTTTTTCTTGATTTCTTTTATTCTTGCCAAACGACACCTTGTGATCCCCCGAGCTGCTGAAGAGCATGCAGGAATCGCCGGTGGAGCTCCGGCGACCAGCACCTCCTAGCCTTCCGCTGCGAATCCCCGTCCTTCTCACCGCCGGACCCACAACCTCCATTGTTGTTGTTCACATTAGGATTGGTATTCTCAGTTGTGGAGCTCGCCGGGGCTGCACCGGCAGCAGCAGCCGCCGCCACCGGCGTTTTCACAACAGCATTTTCTCGCTCAAACAGATGGAATGCTCCGCCAGTTCTAGTAGCATTCACAGCGATCGGCCTCCTCACAACATCCTGAGATCGACAATATTTATCGTCTTTGTCAAAAACAAAATCTAAACAACAACAAAAAAACCAAAGTTTTTTATTTCCAAAAAAGGCAACCTTTTTCTGCTCAGGATGCTGGTTCCAGAGCTGGACAGATCTAAGCCAGTCCGGCTTGTTACCGTCGTGATTCCCGCCATCATTTCTTGGATTCGTCTCCTCGGAGGAAGAACAGGTTGGCCTCAAAGGGATAAACTCCTCCAGAACCGGCCCATCGCTTGTAATCTCCTCGCTCGGCTGCTGCTTCCTCTTGCAGCTCTCAATTGCTGCAAACCCAAATCAAAAAAAAACACCACAAAGATCAAAAACCCAGATGAAATTTGCAACAAATTGTCAATTTTTAATTATTTAATTTTTTAGTTACCTTGGGTGACAAGTTGGAGGCTGAGAGGCAGCTCCCTCTCGAAAACCATGATCTTTTTTCTCTCCTCTTCCAAAGCTCTGATGTAATCCATGGCTGCTATGATTCCAGAAAACTTTGTTTGAGCAGGAGAGAGAAATAAATGGTGGTGAGAAGGAGAGAAATAAGAGGAATAAAGTTAATGTTTTTAGAGAGAGAGAGTAATAACGCAGCAAGGAAAGAGGAGGAGAGAGAAAGAACCGGGGTCGAGGCGTCGCAGACACAACCGAATCTTTGGACGAAGCTTGTAAATTAATTAATTAATCAAAGAAAAGAAAATGAATATCCCGCGTGATTATTCCTCTCCCCCACAGCTGGCGCTGACGTCAGCTCATTGCCAGGCGATAAGATCGAAGACTGGACCCGCGCCCAAGGAACGATCTCGACCGGTGGTTTTTGAACCGATGGTTGGGATTGGTTGGACGGACAGATTCGGGTATGAATTTGGACGGAATCTTTCGCTATGAATTGCGTGGATATTCCAGGGACATCTTCCGCATGCTGTGGGATTAATTAATTAATTGATTGGTTTTGGATTAATCGATAATTGATTTATTTGTTGACTGGGTAATTGCGATTAGTTTAGCCCTTGGAGCGTTGAAGGGCCACTTTAGCGTGGGCCGGGCGGGGGTTCCTATTTGTTGCATGCATGTACGTATACGGTTTGGATATATGTTTTATAAAATACTGTATTAAAAGTCATTTACCGAATACTAGCACTGATACATGATGTACTCGGTGGAAAGAAAATTTATTGTATCGGCAACCGTAAAAAATGGATATGGATATCCACCGGATATGTACCGGATACGGATAAATAACCATGTTTGCTATAAATAATACATATTGGTTGTAGATGTATGGGTAAAATACATAGATACAAAACAATTCTATTATACTATCGGGTTTGAACTAAGTAAGTGTCGAATACGAATGGATATACGTAGTGGATGAAGGTGATCAAGTACAAGTGAGTCACGATATAGTATATTATCGGTTCAGATATCAATATTTGTCTTGGTATCTTTCAAAAATCTAATTTTAATATCGACATGCGACGATCAATATCAGATATCAACGATCTTAAAACGTGCTGAAAAACTCATAAAGTTGTAATAAGTATATAGTGGCTCAAAAAGTATTGGAATCACTTGAAATTTGGTATGCTGATCATCCATGAGGTCAACAGCAAACCCATGAAAGAAATTCCCAAAAAAAAAATTGTGGGAAATGGGGTAAAATGGGGGCACCCTAAGGAGGCACCCTAGATCCCGTTTAACATAAGTGTGTGAATAATGTGTATCATATGACATATGAGACATCTCCTTATATACAAGACAAAAAAATTGGGATGATACAAGCCTATGTGGGCTTGTACTTGTTATACCGCACCACTTTTTGTGTCTTGGTATATGATGAGATTCCTAGGGTTTTCCCCACTTTTTGTGTCATGGTATATGAGGAGATTCCTAGGATTTTAGAGAGAGAGAGATGGGAGCTTGATGTCGACATGCGACGAAGGCCAGTAACGCTTGTGTAATTGTTCATTGTTCTGATTAATAGGACAAGAGGAATTTTATGCTTTTGCCGAGTCCTCCTTATCTTCTGACAAAGCTTGTGTAATTTAAAACATAATTTAATCACTCTTATTCATTCAGTGTGATGTGGCACATCCTTAAGAATCTATAATACAAAGAGAATTGCTCTCTGCACCTCAGTTTGAGGTGCAGAGAGGTGACAAGAGCTTAAAATAGCATGAGATTGAAGGAGAGAAGATGAGAAATGACATATGAGTTGATTTTTTTTACCTTCTTTTAGTAAAGGGTCTCTTCCCTGCACCTCAAACTGAGGTGCAGGGAGCAATTCTCTAATAAAAAGAGAATTGCTCTCTGCACCTCAGTTTGAGGTGCAGAGAGGTGACCGTTCGTTTAAAATGGGAAAGAAGGGGAGGAGAGAGAGAGAGAGTGAGATGTGACCTGTAATTTGATTTTTATCCTATTTTTAGTAAACTGTCTCATCCAAGCACCTCAATTGAGGTGTAAATAGTATTTCTCTAATACAAATGGAAGATTGTCTCATGTGGCAATGTCACATCATCACATGGGACTTCCATTGCACCTCAATGACCCAAAAGCCAACCAAAAAATAACGTAGAATACACCCTCCATTCACATAAAACCCAAAAAAAACAAAAAAAAAAAATACACCACAATTATAACAACACCAAAAAAAACCCAACTTCACACACCCAATCAAAAAAAATACCAAAACCCCCCATACGATACCCACACTCACACCAACTCTTTCCATTTGATCCAGTTTGGGTCTCGCGTCTTGATTTTGTGGGGGGTTTAGGGGGTTCCTTTGTGCACGTGTAATTTCTTTTTGTGTGTGTAAAAATAAGGAGGGGCGCTGACATCATAGTTCGGTTTATCTGTGCTGTGAGCACTTAGGGGGTAAAAGACATTTTTAAATGTTTTTTGGCAATGTGTTCTACAACCTGTTGGCTACATCCCCATCAATTCTCAAGTAAATCCAACACTTTTTGGGCTGCCATCCATGCATTTCAAAAAGATTGCGCTGACAATTTCAGGACTTGATCGGTCTTGAAATTCATGGGTTCATGAAATTTCAATAAAGGACATGCCCATCTACTAGAGGGTTCATGAAATTCATGGGCAATACAACGACTTCCACTAAAGCAAGAAAGAAGGTAGTGCTTGCACCTTTATCCTATGCTATGCCCTCTTGAAGAGCTTATGGAATCAACGCTGATGTTCTCAAAGGCAAAGTACCGACACTGATGTTCTCATCTAGTTATGCATCCCAGAATCTCCAGCGATTGATATTCTTCTACCAAGTTCACATTAGCTGTTCATGTCCTCCTCATACATTCAACTTTTTTGTAAAGAAAAAGCTGTTAGTACCCATCAGACTTCTGAATCTGATTCATGTTGCTTTTTGTAACATATAAGCTTCTCAATTTCCTACAACAGTATCATATTCTGCCTGGCCTAATAACAATCAACATCTTGCTTTAAGAGCATATCACTGATGCCCTACACTAATTATTGTTCGAATATAACATATTCACACTTGGCGATAAAAAATGTGATATGAACTGAAATAATGAAATCTTGAAGCCAATAAGCCCGAAATTTCTGTGAAAAACAACATCATCATTTCAACGAAAAGATGCAACCATTCAATATTGAAGAAGTTCACGTTACATATTAAAAACCAAAACAACAGTACTGCAAATACCTTAACCTTGCTTTATGTACAAAATCGCAGCAGCTTGCTGCCATACACCATCACTCTAGAATTGTAATTTAGAATGGATATTTCACCTGTGTCTTCGTCTCAACTGTTTGATGTCTCCCTTCATATGAATCTTTGGCCGCGGCACCATCGACAGAAGCTTTGTTCTTGAGCCCGACCTCCGACTGTTGCATTCGGCCTTCTCTATCATCAGCAATATTTTTCGCTGGAACTTTCATTCCGTCGCGATTTTGTTGAGTCTCAAACTGATCAGAAACAAAAGCACTAACCTGCGGGGGTTTTGGCGATTCATGCTTGCCTTCAGTGAACTTTGGAGGGGGGCTGTATGAAGCAACTCTCCCATTAGAACCACCAGCCTCCTGAGTGTTCGCAGGGATGCTTGATCTGGGGGCCTTCGGCGGCTTCGGGCGTGTTTGCTTCTCATCATCACTCCCATGATCGCGGTCTAGCTCCGGTCTTCTAGAAAAACAAGAAAGCCCTTCGAGACACATATCCTGCAGTCTCCGAGCTCTCTCCCTTCGCAGGGTGCAAGATTTTAATTAACCTGGCTTTAACTGATCATGTCCTCCTTTGAACTGGCTCTAACTGGTCGTCTTATTGTTTTCTTGATCACACACTTGGAGCATCTGCTTTTGGTGTTAATTATTTTGGAATCGTATAAAGAAGAAAATTACGTCATATTGTGAACAAAGCAAGAAAGAACAAGGAATAGAAAGCAGTGGAGTTCAACCAAACAACCACTATCCAATAGGCGTAATAAATTAGACAATGTTATGAAGGGAGAAACGTAGGTTATAAGGTGTAGAGCGTTAGGAGCCACTGCCCTCATATATATAGCTTTCAATGATGGATGGATACCCAATGGGCCTATTCATAACACTTCCCATTATCCAACCAATCATGGAATAAGAGGTGGATTCTTCAAGATCCAAATTAGGATAACTGCCTTATTAAATAAAGAACAGTTTTCCATAACTTCCCCTGTTTTAGGTGTGTGTCTAAAGGTGGATACTTCGGGATCCAGAGTCAACGAGGTTGCCTCGTCAAAACCTTGACTATGAAAACCCATATGGGAAAAAAACAATAGCCAAGGGAAAAGAGTACAACGCTACTGTTGACTCCCCCTTATCTGACCAAGCTTCAGACTTGCAGATTTCCTATGAATCTATACATCAGTCTCCTATGTATCTATGCATTCAACTTGTTATACACTCGTACAGTTCAGACAACTCGTTACTTCAACTTGTTATACATATTCACAGAAGTTGCACTTTGGGATTCAACAAAGCGTACGTGTAACGATGCTCATCGCCTTTCTGTATTTGCCCTTTGGAGTCTTACAATACCGAGAAAATTAGCTAACTAGTATGTGCCAATCCTTTCTTTTAACTTCTACCAACCAATTTAAAATCTTTGCTAGAATACCACACCCCCCCTGCGAAAAGACTAAAATACCCCCCATTAATTATTTTCAACATATACTAGTGTATATTAACGTATATTAATGTATACTAGTGTATATTAACGTATATTAACGTATTTTCAACATATGTATACCTATCAGTTCGGACTGGCTACGCACAATATGGAGAAGCAATTAAGGGCTGAACTGAACCTCCCACCATCTCAAAATGAACCCCCTAAAGTGATTGAGCTCAATGATGCTGGAAAGTTTGTTGATGTTTAGTCTTTTCGCAGGGGGTGTGTTATTCTAGCAAAGATTTTAACATATACTAGTGTATATTAACGTATATTAACGTATACTAGTGTATATTAACGTATATTAACGTATTTTCAACATATGTATTCCTATCAGTTCGGACTGGTTACGCACAAAATGGAGAAGCAATTAAGAGTTGAACTGAACCTCCCACCATCTGAAAACGAACCCCCTAAAGTGATTGAGCTCAATGATGCTGGAAAGTTTGTTGATGTTGAGGCGGATATTGGGCCATTTTCATACGAACTAATAAGTATGTGGTAAAGAAAATGCTAAGATACGTTAACATACACCAGTATACGTTAATATACGTTAATACACACTAGTAAATATTGAAAAAAATTAATGGGATGTATTTTAGTCTTTTCGCAGCGGGGGTGTGGTATTTAGGTGTGTGCGTATCTGGGTATCCTGTGTTTTTTATGTTACCCGGACCCTACCCGGTAAGGGACCAGTTTCTAAAATTTGGATCCGAAACCTACCCAGTTGGACCCTATACCCGGACCCTACCCGGACCCTATGGTTTCGGCTAGGTTCCAGGTACCCTGCAATTAATTACATTATTTTTCGTTACATTAACTAATTAGTTTAATGTATATTATTATGATGATGCGGTCACATCAAATGAATTCAAGTAATGTTCATGAGACCTAATTGTCTTTTGTATGATCACACATTTGGTAATCATGATTAGTCAAATGCTTAAGCCGCAGCTTTTTAAAAAAAACTTCATGAGCCTTATGGATGACAGCAATTAAGGTTGGGTTAGTGATCACATAATTTGACATGTTGCATATTTGATTGTATGCCAACCGATCAAAGTGAAGTTTACACAATTTAAGGAAAGGCTTTGGTCAATGAAGAACTCTTTTCCTTGCTCACATGAGATGGTGAGACTGAGCCTGAGCAAGGTAGATTATTCAGAAGAAATCAATGCCTTTGATGTAATGATAGAGACTTTAGGGGGTAGAAAGTGGGGTGGCATTAGCCCAAATATTTGTTTAGAATGATGTGATTGTATCTCCGACTGGTATTACATTTATGCAGAAGCTTCGAAGTAATATATGCATACTAATTTCCCTCTTTTATGATCGTTCTCCTAATTAAGATGTTTATGTAATATATGGATATCGGTTCCGGTTCCGGGTACCCGTTTTCTATAGATGGGAACCAGAACCGGACTCGATTTACACCGGTTTCTAATTTTCCTACCCGGAACCTACCCGAAACTAATGTATCTACCCGGAATATACACGTTCGGGTAGGTTCTGATCGAGTATCTGGGTACCATGTACCCGTACACACCCTTAGTGGTATTCTAGAAAAGATTTTAAATTGGGTGGTAGAATTTAAAAGAGAGGGTTGACCCATACTAGTTAGCCAATTTTCTCTACAATATCTCATGTATACAAATACTTTTCAGTCTGCCACTGCAAGTTAAGACTGAACTCGAGCTGTTTGAGTGTATCCTTATTACACAATTTAATAGATAGAAGGTGCACCTAGAACTCAACCAAAGAACGGCCACATTATTCAGGGCACATTGAAGAACTAAGCTACCTCTGTTAGGCACTACTGTAGGCTGCCCAGCAAAAGAACAGAATGATAGCATCTCTATAGAAAATTGGATGGAGACGCCCAAGAATTTGATTCAATACGATCGAATGCTATCGGGCTTAAGAAATAATCAGGGATGCCAAAAGAACTGATGAATGCCAAGCAGAAAAGCTATCCGGCTAAATATGCGCATGTGGCCTCAGATTGATGCACACCCTTGTCACTTCTTTCCTCACCGCAGAAAAGCTGTCGAGTGCCAAGAAGCCGTATAGATAAATCGATCTCAACAACCCCAATGCAACTTGCAAACAATGAAGGCACATGGCTGGGATCATACGTCGAAAGCCTAATTTCGATGGCAAAAGCTCCAACAATGTCTAGAAGCGAGAGAGTATGATCTGCATGCTAATAAAAGAGCCCAATCAATTTTACAAAGGTACCTTCAATGGGCCAGCGTTGTCCATGTCTGCCTCGACGATAGCTTGCAATATGGTGCGATGTGTGAAGGCTCTAGCTAACTCTTCGGCCAGTTGATAGCTCTAACAAACCAATATGTGTTAATGCCTTAATGGTACACTTTAACACTATAATTACATAATAGACAACTAAATGAAACCAAGCAGTGTTGAATCCTTACCCGGAGGAAGGCATTCTCTTTGCTTTCTCCCTGAGATTGGTGCTAAGAAACTTCCGCAGCGAAGCGTTTCAGCAAATCTCCCCCTCTCTCGCGTAAGCAGAATACATCCGTCTGGTACGTAGAGGTAGCTGTATGAGATTAAGAATTTTATCATATATATACAAGCTGTCGGATAGAAATCCCGTAAACTACCTGAAAATTGATGCTTCTAAGGGAACAGCTTGTTGCATTAGCTGGAATTGCAGGGGAGGGATTGTTCATGTGCTCCAATCCCAAGCCTTTAAACAGCAACTTCTTTCCTTGGGCTGCTATGTACTCTCTGAGAAGTGCTTTGCTCATCTGGTTCAATTTTGCACTGATATTGAATTCCCCCAGCTTCAATTATATGACTCTTACATCTTGCATCCAGGAAGCATGCAGACATGCAGTGTTGTCATGTTCTGCCAGGTCAGTGTAGTTACGGGGTCCTCTTTACATATATCTTCTTCAAAAAATTGGCTGCACAGCTCATTGCACATCTGATCAAATGCCAGCACAATAATCAGTCTTTTAAACCCTATTTTGGGTATATATCTTTTCATTTAATCAGGCACAAGCACAAACAAAAAATTTGCATGCAATCCACAAAGCCATATGCAGGCGGAGCGTAAGGACACAAATATTGGCATGATTCACAAAGAATAATAAATGCAATTACGTTTTTGCAACAAGAGGTAAAAGACGTCGTTGATGACTTAAGATAATCAAGCAATAGAACCCCCGGACCATTTGGTGTATTAGAGAAAGCTCGCCTTGTGAGTGCATATCTCACGGCTATAGCTAAACCTAGCAGAAAGCATACATGACATATAGACACATCATCAATTAGTAAATCTTTCCAGATATAGAAAATTAAGAAAGCAAAAATGTAAGTGCAATCCCAGAACAAGCAAAACAACAATATGGCAATGCACACCTTTGATATATGAACTGTAGTAGATGCAATGTCTACGCGACCAGATGTAAGTGGAGCCATGAAAGCTGCAAATCTCTGTAACACAAAATGGCAAGTTTTTCATAAACAAGTTAAAATAATCCAAGAAAAGAATATCATCAATTCAACATCAGAAACAAAGCATCATCAATTCAAATATGAAATAAAATGCAAATAATTGAATATTGTATGCTAATTATCACCTGATCTGGGTTTTTATTGCAGTCACATATCGCCCATCAGGCAATACATCAGCAACTGAGTTCAGCAAGTTCTCTCGCAAATTGTCAAACCTTAAACATTAAGAAGAATCACGATCCTGTCGTAGGAAAGTCTCCAACATAAAAGAGAAGTGTGATGCGAGAAATGTGTATATTACCTAATCCCACCATTATCAACTCCATTCAATCCAATCTTATGCCCTCAATCAGCTATGATGACATTGGGACATACGTTTCCATCAGCGTCTCTAATTTGGGCTCTAAATGCATGAACTCCTTGACTGGTTCCATTTATATGGAGTTGAGAGAAGATAATTGTTTGGGTAGCATGAACTTATGTTTTTAAAATATGTACTAAAAATCATACGCTGCACTTAGAAGGAATCATATGAAAAATAGAAGCATTTTTGAGGATATAGGTCATGGAATGAATATTTACATAGAACGCTAAACAAGCAGAAAGTAAATGAAGATTGAGAGGATATAGACATGAAGAGCGCAGACGCAGTTTCCAATATTTACAAAAACAAAGAGTAAGAGAGTAAAATTTAGTGTTCAAAAGAAATATTAGAGAGCAAAAGATAGAGTAAATACGGACATCACAGAATCTGGTCCTGAACATATCTAGTCTAGCCACCCCAACTCCTGATAAGATTTATAGTAGCCAGACATATCCTATGTCTTTACTTTCCTCACTAGTACACACTTATACCCATTAAGATTATAATATCATAAACTAGCACAAACAAGTACAATTATAAAGAGATGAGAAATATGACTCGAATTTCCAATTGCACATACATCATACATGTCTCCTTCATGCTTTAAGACCGTCCTTGAGCAACACCTGTTCGTGCCCTACATCAAAATATAGAGTTCTTCAAATTTCAAGGGAAGCTATATACCTTCAGTTCAAAGTGGTAGCTGGCTGATCATAGATAATCCAACAAAATACCAAGAGCAGAAGCCAAGAAAGCAAATTAATCATGAGCTAGGGGATGGAGACGTACCTTGGTATGTCTAGTAGGCTGATGAAGAGATGGGGGATGTGAGAGATCTTGTACCAATCCACTCCCGTCTCCCTCTCGCACCGCCACTTCAGAAGTCGACAACTGTAAATGGTCAGTTCTTTGAGTCCTGGGAGGCGTTGAATCCAATCTGGCAACATTTGTAGATTGTAGCAATGTCGAAGGGACAGAGACTGGAGGGAAACTGCGCCACTCAGCCACTCCGGCAATTCATCCAATCCATCGCACTGAGCTATTGTGAGATGGCGGAGAGACAAAAACGAGGGGGGAGGCTGATTCTGCTGATCATCTAATTCCCTTCCTCTAACGGATTCCAGATTACCCATTTTTGTCAATTTGGGACACGACCAAATCTGCAAATGTTCAAGGGAAGGGAATGCGCCTCTCTCGGGCACCGACCACTCCTCCAAGCACTCTGCCCGCAACAGCCTCATGACCTTTAAAGAAGGGAAACTAGGAACCACCGATGCTAATGTTGATTCCCCATACACCTCCTTCCCTAATTTCTTGATGGCATCCATGTCATAGAGATATAATTCCTTCAGAGATGGCAATAGGCCCAGCGGAGGAAGGTTTTCACCATTAGGAAAACAATCTAGATGGAGGTAGACCAGATTAGGAAGCGATGAGGGAAGATTTGTAAACCAATTGGGATACCTACTCCCCTTGTACTTGCGTATTCTTAGAAGCTTCAGATTATGATGAGGTTGGAGGTTCTCCAGCACATCAACAAACGACGCTGATGCTTCCCTGGCATCATCCCATTTTAATTCTAAAGATAGCAGACCTGACTTGGAACTTAGACTTGCTTTCATGGCATCTTTCGCATCTTTCACATTATCCAGACCACTGATATAGAGTTCGTCTTTGATTTGGGTGAGATGTTGTAACTCGGCAATGCTCGCATGACTTTCCTCCTTGCCTACATTGAATACCGACAGTGTCTGAAGGTTAGTTAACCTGCCTATTCCACGAGGCATGCCAGTCAAAACAATACAACCCATTATAAGATGTCTAAGGTTGCTCATCATCTTCATGCTTTTTGGTAATTCTTTAAGTATAATGCATCTGCCAAGATTCAATGTCTGCAAGTTACGAAGATCCGTGATCGAGTCGGGTATTGCTTCTACTTTGAGACCATACAGCTCGAGAAACCTTAGGTGTTTTAGTTCTCTTAATACACTGACGATGTTACCTTTTGATACACAATCAAGATGCAATGCCCGTAAACGAGTAAGATTTGATATTTCCTTTGAAAACTTGGGATCATCAATGTCTGCATTATGTTTCCAGAAGCCGCCACCCTCCGCCAGGAGAAACAATGAGCGCTGCTTATTTGCATCACATGCAATCTCGCAAGACTGCTTAATTGATGACGATGAGCGCTCAGGATAAATTAATGACGAATATCGGCATCCTTGCGGAAAACTTATCTTCTTATCTACATTTAAAATGTAAGATTCATCCTTTGCAACCAAGCAAGACAGGTCGTGAACGAGATCATGCATTTTACATGACTCAATGTTGCCAAATTTATCCTCCTCTTCATCCTGAAAGAAAGACGTATTGAGCAAACTATTGAAGTATTGAATGCCGATGTCTTCTAAATTCATGCCCTCCCTTGATTGTATGAATCCTTGAGACATCCATAATTGAATAAGTCTCAATTTCTTAATCTTATAATCTTTTGGAAAAACTGAACAGTAGGTAAAGCCTCGCTTCAGTTGAGGAGACAAGTGGTCATAACTTAGCTGAAGTGCAGGCAAAATTCCTTCAGCGCCTCCATCTAACTTCCAGATTTCACTGTTTTTAATGGCTAACCACTCTCCTTCCTCTTTCTTGGTGGCCATAAGACCTCCAAGCGATTTTGCTGCTAATGGTAATCCTCCGCACCTTCGAACAATCTCTTCTCCAATTTTCACCAAATTTGGAGACTCCTCAGCCCTCCCTGGTCGTCTGAATGCCCTCCGCTTGAATAACATCCAGCATGCATCCTCTGTCAAACCCTTCAACTTGTGTGCACTATCTGTAGTACCCATAATTGTAGCTACTTCACGGCTGCGAGTAGTTACCACAATCTTACTTCCGTCAGGGTTGCCTCTCAACATATCATTTAGTCTTTCCAATTTTAGTCTATCCTCACACCAGACATCATCTAGAATCAGCAGGTATCGCTTGTTGGTGACTTGTTGTCGGATAAGGCGATGCATCCCCTCAAGCGTTGAAACGCCTTGTGCCCCCGGGACATGTTCCAGCATGGCCTTGGCAATGGCTTTCAAATCAAAATCTTCGCCCACACAAACCCAGATCCGACTGTCAAAATGCTTCACTGACCTTTCGTCATTGTAGACCATCCTGGCCAGTGTGGTTTTTCCAAGCCCTCCTAACCCCACGATCGGGAGGACGGACACACCTCTGCCGTCGTCGAGGTGGGTCAGCCACTCCATCACCTCCTCTTTGTCATCGTCCCTTCCAAAAATCTCAGCATCTTCCACTTGAAATGAGAACTCCTCTCGTTCCGCCTGGCACCCTGCGGTGGGACCCTCTGCAAGATGGAACTTCCTCCTCTCCTCCGCAGCCTCATCAAATCTTTTGACGACGTCTTTTATCTTGCGAGCCATCTTATTGCGAAACAAAAGAGAGCTAAAATAAGAGCAGAGACAGCACATTACCTTCCCCTCCTTCCCTTCCTGCAGTGCTGCTTCGGTCTGGAGCTCGTCCAGCGCGTCCTCCGCGTCAAAAGCCACCTCCTTGAGATCCCCGAGCCATTTGCGCAGAGCCCCGTCACTGATGGATCTGGCCTCGGCGTCCCCGAGAACTGCGTTGATTGTGGACATCCGGCGCTGAAGCGTACGGATGTCGTCGTCGACGCCCCAAGCCAACCCCAGCTCAGCCCACGCGGCTGAGCCCAGGATGCTCATCAATCCCTCCATTGAGTTGCGATAGAGGCTACAATCTCAAATCTTTGAGTGATTCGATTCGAGAATGGGTGATTCTTGTGGCAATCCAGCCAGAGACCCCCGTAACACATTGTTTATTGGTCCGCAACCCAAGTGGTTGCAATTAATTTTTTATTATTAAATTAATATATACACATAAAATATTACAGTCAATTAGAAACACAGCTGTGAATTCGAATCCCCACCCTCGAACCCACCAACCACCACCAGCTTATTAATGGAGCATTAAACTACACAGACAGGTCACATAGGAGCCATGTGCTAAGAAAAGACAAACTAACAGCTCAACGAAGAGAAACAAATCAGACGATTCAGCCTGGCTATAGTAAGGCAGTAGACGATTCACAAAAATTAAACAAATCACACTATTAGATCGCTCTTAAACACGATCTATGATTCTATAGAAAGGAATACTTGATAGTTCATTTGCTGTCAATAAATTTCTCGTCCTGCCCCGCAGCCTTTGTAACGACCCGCTCTCAGATCTGTTACTTATTTGATATTTGCGCAGGTCCTGCAGTTAACCAGTGAAACCAAAATAGCCACGATGCAGAGATTTACAAAAATACCCAAATAGTGTCCAATTATTACAATCCATACCGTACAAATGTTCCAACAATGATACATGAAAGAAAGAAAGTACACAATTGAAAATAGCTCTGGAAGCTGCGGTCTCATGGTTGAAGTCTGGCGCTATTAACTCAAAAGCATCTGCCTCCATATGTACGTCGTCTGCGGTGCCACGGAGATGAAACCGTAAGTAAGTCACAACAATTCTAAATAAAGAAAAGGAGTACTGCACAAGTATGACAAAGGTAACTACGTACAAGCATACCAAAGTGAAAAGTAAAGTAACTGTACATAACTGAGTAGTAAAAGTAAACAGAATTGAAAGGAGAGAACAACCGAACTGTGGTTAGTGCAAGTGTAAAGCAGGCTAAGCAAGTGTGACTGGCTACTGCTGTAGCTAAAAATACGACAAGTAAAGTACTGTGACTGCACAAGTGTAGAAAGTAAAGTGCAGGTACTGTAAAGAAAGTAACTGTGCAAGCTACACTAGAACTACGTGACTCAAGTATGAGAGTACAATATGTGACCGTTCAGTCCATCTCTTGCCTGGGTGCTACCCAGACGAATGCCGAAACCTAGGCAGCATGACAGGTAACTTTTTTTGCTGAAACTCAGGCAGCAGGACGGTATGCCAAAACTCAGGCAGTAGGATGGGAAGATCAAACTCTAGTCACCCCCGTACTCTCTCTAACTATGAGGTACCCCAATACCCCAGTGATATGTCAAGTGCAAGTTCTTTACATGATGTTCCACGGGATGTTCCACATGATGTTTCATACGATATTTCACATGTTGCTAGTCAAACCAAGTCAACTGGTTGACTTTCTCATTGAAAACCAGAAAGTAGGATAAAGACAAGTCCAATACCAAAAGCTGCTATTTCCGTGCTTTAAGCACGTGGTAATGTGGTTTAGCACACAATTTATCCAAGTTGGTAGTCGTGCTACAACCACCAAGCTGAAAGTAGGCAAAGTAATCTTAGGTTGATTACTTTCCTATTATTTTAGGTCTCTTATTCGGTTCAAGTCAAATAGCCGTTCGGGACTATTGGAGTGAAGTGTTATGTTGTTCGTACAAGCACAGAAGACTAGTTTTCTAAACTTAGAATCTGTCGTGACTTACTAATTTCAAGCTCATCGTGGCAAGACAAGGTTGGAGCTAGAAGAGCTGGTGCACGAGATTTGGTACCTGCAATCACAAAAATACTTGGTTAAAGAACGCTACATTTCTATTTAAATAATTTGATCGTCCTGATTTTTAAAACTGATTGAAACGTTGTCGAAAAGAGTTCCAAATTTTTCTATAGGCTAGATATGTTGAAAATAATTTTACTGCATGAGAAAATATTTTTCTGAAGCTTATATTAATTTTTATAATTTTTATAATTTTTAAAAGCTCAAAAACAATTTAAAAACAATTTTTAATTAAGTAACGTATTTATTCAAACATTTATTCTGGATGCAATCTGCATCGGAAAGTTGCAAATGAGCTGTCAAAACGACCGTCTCGAAGATTACTTTAACATATATTTTTCTCACTTATTAGTGTATGTGGAAATAAAGAGTTACGTATTTTTAAAAGAAAATAATGTATTTAAAATTTAGGCTTAAAAATTAATTCTGGAAAAACTAAGCATCCAATTGAGATGAAACTAGGGCCATTGGGTCCAGAATATTATTTATGATTTTCTGGAGCTAGTTTCACATTTTTCTGGGGCATATAAATTTAGTTATGAATTAAAAACAATAAACCCATTTATTAATTACGAAAAATACGAAATTACGTCGTATTTACAAGAATGCCATCGCATTCTACTTACGCTGCTTCTTTGCTTCGTCCTCACGTCGACGGGGGGTTGTGCATTTCCGAGCGGCGGCGGCGGCGTCGGAGGGGAGCTCCGGTCGCGGAGGCTGCGCTGTAGCGTTGGGGCGGCTTCCACTTGACGGCGTACGGGCGGAGGGGCGAGAGAATGGGCGGCGGACTCGTCGGAGCACGGGAGAAACTCGGAGAGCAGGCGGTGTATGGCGGGTGCTCCGGGAGGCGACGGTGACGACGTTGGCTGCGAGTGGCTCGAGTCGGACTTCGTCAGCGTCGTGGGCGGAGCGTGGAACGCTGGCGATGCTTCGGAGGAGGTCCAGCGTCGGGATTAGCATCGGAGCACGGTGAGTTCGGGGTTGCAGCGTCTCGAGCTTCCGGTCGCCGGCGAGCTCGGTGGGGTTGCTGCTGGGTTCGAGGCAATGTGAGAGGAGGGACGTGCACGGTGGGGTTGGGTCGCCATTGAGTGGGGTGGCCGAAGTCGAGGGCGAAGGCATGGGTTCGAGCGAGAATGAGATGAGAGGGGGGGCGGGCTTTGCATGGGTTACAGGAGAGAGTAGTTGTGGGTGTTAATGAGAGGGAAGGGGAGATCATATATGGGATTAATGATGGGGGTAGCTGCATGAACGTGTGGGGGGCTACCAAAGTGGGTGGGTTAACGGGGTTGTTGGGATGAAAGTGATTAATGGTAGATACGGTTAGGTTAAAAGTTAATTAGTGGTAATAATAATAGTTTTAGAGGGGTAATTAGAAACACAAAATTACAATTTTGTCCATACTAGTAAACATGTCCGAAAAATTACGAAAACATACCCACGGGATCGTATCGTCGCGAGGATCGTGAATGCAAAGTCTGTTACAGGGTTTGGGCTATGGGGTTACTACTTTTCGGCCAAAACGTTCAGAAAACGGGTTTGCGGGTTCTCTATTGAAATGATATCAGAAAATTACGAAATTAATGTGGGGAGCCCTAAATGATCATAGGATGCTACTGTAGAAGTTTGAAAACGTTTTGAAGGTGTTTGAGTAGAAAATAAATTCATTGAGCCAAAAAAACAATATCTGAAAATGAATTTTTATCAGATCTTTTAGAGGTATTTGATGAAATCCGATCTTACTAAAATACCCCATAACTAGTCTGGTACTTCAAAATATTTTTATAAGAAAATTTTGAAATCAGTTTTGTTATAAAACTCTTGACTGTTATGAATCAACTACTGAAGGGGGAGCCCTCAGGTCTTTATTTATAGGCAAATGGGAGAATACAAGGTGGGCTTACACAGATATGGGCCCAATACCAGAATGGCCCAATAACTCAACCAACCCAGTAAATAACCGTTCACAACACTCCCCCTTATCCAGCCATAGGTGTGGACCTTGCTCATGAATACTTCAGGATTCTGAGCCTCTATGGGTCTCCCATGGGGTGGATACTTCAGGATCCTGAGTTGGTGAGATTTGCCTCGTTAAAAACCTTTGGCTATGGAAAACCCAGTGGGAAAAACCATAGTTAAGGGAAAAGAGTACAAACTCTGCCAAACTCCCCCTGATCTGTACAAGCTCTCAAGCTTTCAGATCTCTTAGGCGTCTCATTCCAATCCTATGTACAAGTTTTCTAAAAGTAGCAGTAGGAAGGGCTCTAGTGAACAAATCTGCCAAATTGTCACATGACTGCACTTGTCTGATGTCGATCTTGCCATCTCTCTGTAGCTCGTGCGTCCAGAAGAACTTTGGTGAAATGTGTTTTGTTATGTCGCATTTGATGAAGCCACCTCGTAGTTGAGCTATGCAAGCAGCGTTGTCCTCGAACATGGTAGTGGGCTCGAGGTCTCCAGTCTACAGTCCGGTCGTAGACAGGATGTGGTGGACAACTGAGCGTAGCCATACGCATTCTCTGCTTGCTTCATGGATGGCAATGATCTCTGAGTGATTGGATAAGGTCGCCGTCAAGGTTTGCTTGATGGATCTCCAGTAAATGGATGTCCCTCCGTAGGTAAACACGTACCCAGTCTGTGATTTTGCTTTGTGGGGATCAGACAAGTAACCTGCATCAGCATAACCTGCAAGTGTAGAGGATGTTCCATTTTTGTAGAAGAGTCCCAAATCTGTAGACCCTTGGAGGTAGCGCAGAAGGTGCTTTACTCCGGTCCAGTGGCGCTGTGTAGGCGCTGCACTGTATCTGGCTAGCAAATTTACTGCAAACGCTATATCGGGACGTGTGCAGTTTACCAGATATAGTAGTGCTCTGATGGCACTTAGATAAGGAACTTCCGGACCAAGTATGTCCTCCCCCTCTTCCAGCGGCCAGAAGGGGTCTTTATGTGCATCCAACGATCATACCATCATAGGTGTACTCAATGGATGATAATGGTCTATATGGAATCTTTGCAACATTTTCTTCGTATATGTGGTTTGGTGTAATAGGATTCCATCCTTTTGATGTTCAATTTGTAAGCCAAGGCAGAATTTCGTTTTGCCTAGGTCTTTCATTTCAAATTCTTTTGTTAGGCTTACAGATATCTCAGTGATCTCTTCAGGAGATCCTATGAGATTCAGATCGTCTATGTAGACAGCTATTATCACGAATCCTTTTCCCCTTGTTCTTATGAAGATACAAGGGCAGACTTCATTGTTCGTGAATCCTTGTTGAACAAGGAACTCACTGAGTCTGTTATACCACATTCTTTCTGATTGTTTGAGACCATACAATGATCTTTGTAGCTTAACAGAATAGACGTCCCGAGGTCTATTATTTAGTTCAGCAGACATGGAAAAGCCATCAGGAAGTTTCATGTATATCTCTTTGTCGAGATTGCCGTATAGATATGCAGTCACAACATCCATTAGCTGCATATCTAGGCATTCCTTTGCTGTTAAGCTTATCAGGAATCTGAAGGTGATCGCATCCATGACCGGGGAATATGTTTCGTCATAGTCTATACCCGGTCTTTGGGAAAATGCTTGTGCTACAAGTCTAGCTTTGTAGCGTGTGATCTCATTATTTTCGTTTCTTTTTCTGACGAATACCCATTTGTATCCCACAGGTTTGACACCGGTAGGTGTCTGGGCAATTTGCCCAAAGACTTTTCGTTTCTGAAGTGAGTCCAGCTCAGATTCTATTGCCTGATTCCACTTTGGCCAATCATCTCTACGTTTGCATTCAGCAACGGAGTGTGGTTCATAATCAACGTCGCTTCCGGCGACGTGAATGGCAATGTGAAACGCGAAGTCATCGTCGACGACTGTACTCTTTCTATCCAATACCTCCCCTGTACGTACATAATTCAATGATATTTCAGTTTCTCTCGGTAGTTCCTCTGCAGTGGTTGCCGGGAGGGGAGAGGGTATGGACACGAGCTCATTTCTTTGTGGGGGTATCGTCCCAAGGTCTCAGGATATTTTTCTTTTTCTTGGATTTTTATCCTTGGAGCCTAGTGGTCTGCCTCTTTTCTGTTGAGGTGCAGCCACTTCTGCTGCTGGTGGATTGCATCCATCCTTTGGGATGTCAATCCTAGCTGGAGTATTCGCAGCAGGGATGTGTGATCTGACAATCTTCTGGTTGTCAGTAAACGAGTCCGGTAATCTATGGACTGTGTCCTGTATATGTAAGATCTTCCAGATCTCATCATCGCATTGTTTTGTTATTGGATCGTAGTGGGTCAAGCGTTTTGTATCCCACGTTAACATTTGCTTTGCACTAGACTTTTCGATGTCTAGGCCCATTTTGGGGAAATACGTCTCATCAAAATCCCAGTCTTCAAGACGTGCCTTAAAAGCGTCCCCCGTTTTGGGTTATAGGTATCTTATAATGGAGGGTGAGTCAAACCCTACATAAATACCCAGGTGACGTTGAGGACCCATCTTGGTTCTCTGTGGTGGTGCAATGGGGATATAAACTGCGCAGGCGAAGATCCTCAAGTGAGAGATGTTCGGCAGCGTTCCATATGCAAGTTGCATTGGAGATAGACTCTGACCTCCCGATGGTCTTATTTTTATTAGTGATGCAGCATGCAGAATTGCATGTCCCCATGCATCCACCGGCAACTGGGATTTCATCAGCAATGGACGTGCGATCCATTGGAGTCTTTTAATTAGCGACTCTGCTAACCCATTCTGGGTGTGAACATGTGGCACTGGATGTTCGATTTCTATTCCCGTTGCCTGGCAATATTCTTGAAATGACTGAGAGGTAAATTCCCCCGCATTATCCAGACGTATTTTCTTAATTTGGTTGTCTGGAAAATGCGCCCACAACTTTATTATTTGTGCCAAGAGATTTGGAAAAGCAAAGTTGCGGGTTGAAAGTAGACATACATACGAGTATTTTGAAGATGCATCAATCAGTACCATAAAGTACCGAAAGGGCCCACTAGGGGGTGGATAGGTCCACATATGTCTCCTTGTATTCTTTCAAGAAAGCTAGGAGACTCGATGTCCACTTTAAGTGGTGATGGCCTTGTTATTAATTTTCTTTTAAAACAGGGTACACAGGGGAATTCTCCCTTCTGAAGAATCTTCTGGTTCTTCAAGTTATGCCCGTGGGATTGTGATATAATGCGGTGCATCATCACAGATCCGGGGTGGCCAAGTCTATCGTGCCAAAGTAAGAATTTGGCCGATGTCGGACACTTCAGGTGCTCAATTAGGTTTGCTTCCTCTCTCCGAATTTTTGTATGGTAGAGGCCTGATGAGAGGCTCTCAAAACGTTCAAGTATGGATTTAACTCCATTGTCTTGAGACGTTACATACATGAATTCTTTTTCTTTAACATTTGCTGTTTCCAAGTGGAATCCGTTAAAATAGATATCTTTGAAACTTAATAAGTTTCTCTTGGAATTCGGAGAGTAAAGTGCATCTTTTATTTTTATTTCTGTTCCATTGGGAAGCAACAAGGTTGCATTCCCAGAACATTCAATTATGTCCGATGGCCCTGAAATTGTGTTTACAGGGCTCTTATACGGAGTAATGCTATGAAAATAGCATTTGTGCTGAAGGATCGTATGTGTCGACGCGCTGTCTACTAAGCAGTCATGAGAGCGTCCCATCTAAAAAGATGAGTAAACATTTGCATTTCAGAAAAACTAAATTTTATTCAACAGAATTCAGATTACATAAAAGCTCTCATAAAATAGATTGTTCATACAATAAAATGCTAAGATAAATGAAAACAGGCTAATCAAGCATATCATCTGACTCGAAGTCTTTGGCTGTGAACTTGACTGCATTATTCGCAGCCACCAGGTTTGATTCAGCATTCTTTTTCTTGCTTTGTTTATAAAGCTCCTGGAGATGCACTGGGGTCCTGCACACTCTGGACCAGTGGCCTGTCATGCCACAGCTGTGGCACTGGTCTTCCCAGTCCCTCTTGGGTGGGGGTGCATTATTTTTTATTGTTATCATTCCTGCGCCAGGTGAACTTGCGCTTCCCTTCATTCTTGCGCTGCTGTGGTGGGCCCTTGGCTCTTTTCTGTTGTCCCGCTTTCTGTGGTCTTTCTTTTCTTTTATTATCCCTCTTCTTTTTGAAGGAAGAGGTATGGTGAGCTTCTGGTAGGGGGCAGTGCCGGGAGGGCGCATATTGTGAGTGGCGAGAAGAAGCTCTCTGTTTTGCTCGGCCATGAGAAGACATGACAGCAGCTCTGAATACTTGGTGAACTTACGTTCACGGTATTGCTGCATGAGTATCGCATCCTTTTCAGGGAAAGACGTATACGTCTTTTCCAGCATGCGATCTTCTGAGACTTTTTCACCACACAACTTCAGGCGTGAGGTGATGCTAAAAAGTGCTGAGTTGTACTCAGCAATGGACTTAAAGTCCTGCAGTCTCAGGTTCTCCCACTCATATCTCGCCCTTGGGAGTATAACATCTCTCTGATGTTTATACCTATCCTCAAGGGCGGTCCATAGCTCAAGTGGATCTTCGACCGTAAGTTACTCAGCCTTTAAGGTCTTGTCCACATGGCGGCGAATATAGATGATGGCTTGCGCCTTCTCTATATCGCTAACATTTTATTTTTCAGTCACATCAGTGGTGAGGGACTTGGCCCGCAGGTGAAACTTAACATCTAGCTGCCAGCTTAGATAGTTTCTACCTGATGCATCCAGCACTTCAAAGTCAACGCTTGCAATTTTAGCCATTTATCTAGCAGAGCACAAACATGCATGAATTAATAATCAATCAGAAAAACATTTTCATGCGGAGGCAATATTTAATGAAAAGCTAAACGTGTGGATCAGCCAGTCCCACAAGAAAGAGTCCAAAAGTCCACAGTCCAAATTATAGAAATTTGCAGCTTGAATAAAATGAAAATACAACTTTGGAAACCCCGTGGGTCCCATATAATATCTCCGTCTTCAAGCGTGGCCTCCGTCTCCATGGAAGTTGGTCTTCTTTCTTTGACATTTACATAAATTCCTCACTACAATTTCTCTCAAAAATAAAAGAAAAGTGCGGTAAATAAACTGTGGGACTAAACGGCCGATCCAAAAACCACATTTAGCAATTCATGCAGAAATATTGTGCTCATCAACATTTTCATTCACAGACATCACAGGCAGTTTATTCACATGAGGATAAAAATAATATTTAATCACTTAATAATTATTGGACCACTGGGCAACGTCATACACCGTTACGTTAAGTAACTAACGGCAGAGCGGTCGCAGGATCTTCCTAATTATTAAGTTTTAAATAAAATGCACAAGCACACATATAATATCCACATAATTTTGCCAGAGATGAAAAGCATGTAAAAGTAATTACGATGCAAGGGTTGTAAAGTAAATGGGTTTAATCAATTAAATTGATTAAGTGCCCAAAATAAATATTTTCTTTGTCTGAGGAAAAGAGGTTCCCTCATCATCCCAAAAGCCCCCCAAAAATCCCCAAAAAGTCCTCGCCTGCCCGATATTTGTCCCGTAATTTACCATGATTTTTCACGAATATTTTGCCCTTAAATCCCCCTCTTAAATTAATTTTTAGGCCAAACAGTTGCCTTTTCAGGCTTGTTTTTAGCCTATGCCCCCCCCCCCAAAAAAAAAAATTTTCATAGGAAACGGCCTGCGGGCCTGAAGCCCGCAGCCGGCTGTTGGCTTCAGGCCCACAGGCTTTTTTTTCAATGAAGAAAATTCGGCCTGTGGGCCTGAAGCCCACAGCCGGCCTGTGGGCTTCAGGCCCACAGGCTCTGTTTTTTTTTCATAGAAGAAAATTCGGCCTGTGGGCCTGAAGCCCACAGCCGGCCTGTGGGCTTCAGGCCCACAGGCTCTGTTTTTTTTTTGAATTAGGGTTTGATGGGGGGCGCCGCCACCCCCCTACGGGGGGGGGGGGGCATGGCCGACTGCGGCCGTCGCCCCCCTGCAGGGGGGGAGCGGCCTCGGGGGCCGCCGCCCCCTCTGCAGGGGGGCGCGGCCCTCGGCTGCCGCCTCCCCCCCTGTAAGGAGGGATGGGGAACGGCGCGGGGGGTGTGGGGGGGGGCCGGCGGCGAAGCCGCCGGAGAGCTAATTTTTTAGGGTTTGAGAAAAAAATCAAAGAACCCTTTAAAAAATTGGTTTTTGGGAAAAAAAATTCGTCGTTTTCAAGGCGACAATAGATCCCTATAACGATCTTTTGAGATCTAGGGATAGAGCAATCATACGTATGATAAAAATATCGTTTTTAGTGTTTTTACCTCTATATCCGTCCTCCGGATATAGCGACGGTTGCTCGAAGCCCTACGCGAATGACGACGCTCGATTGAGGAAGCCTAGCGCCGCGCTCGTGGATCTCCTGTCTCGCCTTCGCCTTCGCAACGAACGAAAAAAAAATTTGTGGAAAGGAAAATTTTAGAGGCTCGTGATGATAAAGTGTTATGAATCAACTACTGAGGGGGGAGCCCTCAGGTCTTTATTTATAGGCAAAGGGGAGAATACAAGGTGGGCTTACACAGATATGGGCCCAATACCAGAATGGCCCAATAACTCAACCAACCCAGTAAATAACCGTTCACAACATTGACCACATTTATAAAGAAATTTTGATTTGTTAAAAATATGTTAAGTGCGTAAATTGAAGTGTTGAAAAATACAGGTCGTTACATCCTACCCTAGTTAAAATAATTCCGTCCTCGGAATTTAAAAATATTTTTGAAACAAATAATTGATATTAGAAAAGATAGTAATCTTTGTAAATCAGGTTGTAAATAACATGAAATGTGATAAGAAAATAAGGGATGTGACTAATATATATTATCAAGTAGCCAAAATATGAGATAATGGCACTACATGAAAAGGATGGTTATGATGATGACGACATCTGTTCGAACTTGGAACCTGAGGTGATAAGCTAGTAGCAAGCTATTTAAAACACACCAAAAAGATGAACGTAACGTCTAAAATTTTCAACTCATATAAATGATGACTACTGGGTCTGGGTCTTAATCGCGTAAATCATCGCCATAGCATACTTAAACGTAAGGGCTAAACCTAGTGCATCCGCGCTGTTACAACTTAACCAGCCGAGCACAAAAGGAATCATCTGCCATGCTACCCAATTACAAGCCAATATCCAGATCAACACTAATAGGCAGATATAAGGCCAATTCTCGAGGGTCAAGATCATTGCTACCACTATTTCTAGCAATCTCCACAACATCCAACAATAACCCAGCAACATAGCTGTCTCCCAAATCCGAGCACAAGACTGGCATCCAATTTCAACACCTAAGGCCAAAAGCAAGCCGATACTCATCCCCAATGATACTCTTTGCCAACACCATTGGTCGACATCTACGGCTATCACCATCAGCCCTAAACAATTCAATGACCAAAAACTCACGAACCAACAAACACGAAGGAGCGGCCCTAAGATGGAATCGAAGCGGGGCAGCTCGAGGGGGAAGAACCAGAAAAAGGAGCTCCAAATAATGCCAAGAGCGACGGGTTCCCAATATCCTGACCACACGGCAACAGCGAGGGCGGCGACGAGGGCTGTCGCCAAGGTCAAAAATCCTAAAACAGAACGCCGAAGGGCCATCGGTGGCTGTCAATCCACGGCGGCGAGGGCTGCGACTGGTTTGCGATCCATGGCGGGGAGGGCCTCCGGGATGGGGTGGAGCTGGCGGATCTTCGGGTGAGGCCGGTGGAGCTTGAGGCGAGACGGGTCGAGCTCGCTTGAGGAAGAGGCCGGGAGGAGGAGTGGGTGTCGTCGGAGCGAAGGGGAAGCCACGGGATGAGGAAGGAGAGGAGGGGGTTTTAAAAATAGGGGAGGGGCACCGAAAGTCGGTGTTAGGGTAGGGTAGGGTTAGGCGGGAACGGGGATCGAGGAGGGGAAGCGGACAAAGGCATTAATTAGAGGGAAAAGGTGGTCGGTGGGAAAGGAATTCAAACACATGGTGAATGGTTGGACCAAAAAGGTGCTTCTCTCAAGCGCAAGAGTCCGTACAAGTAATATAATTTGGGAGTCCAGATGTCGAATCCTCAGGAGGAAATCTGTTGCAACCACAATTCAAATCAAATAGAAAGCCTACGAAAAGAAACTAACCACTTCAACAATGATGGCGGTGATGGTGATGTGAACACGTGAACAATATGAACAAGAAAAATCGTGTAAGAAAGTATCTATAAAAAGTATGCACATGGTATGGGTTCGTTAGGATCAATGATTCGTATTAATTTGGTTGACAAGTACAACGCAATGAATTCTCATATTGGGAGCAATTCACTGGAAAATACCCAATATAACTCAATGAATTCTCCTTTTGGGAGCAATTCATCTGAAGATACCCTTTTGGGAGTTCAAGCACAATATTTGTGATGACCCGTATTCAACAATACTAATTTTCTACGTATTTTTCTTAATTAATAATATTTTATAATGGTTTGTTATGAGTTGAACATCAAAATAGTTTATAAATCATTTATAAAAAATGTTTTGTGGAACCAATATACTTATAACATATTTTAGGGTATACGAGTGCCATCCTAAATCCCTAAATGATTTTTATAATTATTTAAACTCAATTATTGATATTACAGCCGTAACAATTATTTTTCTATGTAAACGTTTTCAAAATGATTTCAAACTTCTACAGTGTCATTCTATGATCATTTAGAGCCTCCCACATTAATTTCGTAATTTTTCGAAGTCGAATCAATAGAGAACCCGCAAACTCGCTTCCTAAACGTTTTGACCCAAAACACGTATTTCCGTAGTCCAAACTATGAAATAGATCTCGTAGTCACGATCCTCGTGACGATACGAACCCGTGGCTATATTTTCGTAATTTTTCGGAGTCGTTTAACCCTAGGGGCAAAATTGTAATTTCACTAATTACTTTCACTAATTACCGTTTTACGTTACCCTAATTACCATGTTAATTACCTAGTTTAATTCCCTAACTGTCGGCAACCTCACACGTTTTGTTAGTGGAAGAGGTTTAGTCTAAATTGCATACTCTCTTGTCAAAAAGCTAAACCTTTGTATTAAATGGCCATTTGACTAAATATTTAATGAAACCCTTATTATACTAATTATTATTTCCTATTTAAACACCCTCTCCCCCTGACTCTCTCTCAGGCTCACAAGCCCGAAGCCTTAACAGCTTCTCCCATGTCTCTCTCGTTCTCTACTCAAACCCATGCTCTTAACTTAACCCCCTCACTGATTCTCTCTTCCCCAAAATTAAATCACCCAGGCCAAACTCAATGAAGCCCAAGCCCGTAATCCATTCACTAAACTACATCTTCACCAACCCATTCCCAGGCAAACAAACCCTTCACTAAACCCCTCTCTCTCCCCCTCCGAATCTCTCCCGTTCTCTCCCCCTACAGTACTCTTCCTCCCAGCGACCACCGCTCTCCGACGTCGTCTGCTCCGAGAGCTTCCCCCGCACAACGATGCCACGGCGACAGCGCCGCCTGCTCCGCCGCCGGAGATGACCGCGCCACCGAGCTCTCCTCCACGCCGCCCCCTCCTCTGTTTCCGCTTCAAAGCAGAGCACCCACGGCAGCTTCGCCGTAGCCCGCCCCCTTCGACCCCGCCCGCCGTCCGACGACATCGCCGCCGCCTCCAGCGGCCTCCGCCGCACAAGAACCCCGCCCCGCCACCATATCTACTCCGCCACCACACCGACCCCACCGTCCTCAGAGGTCACGACGCCGCCTCTCCCGTATACCCCCGCCGCTGCTCCGACGTGCCCCGAGCAACGCCGAGACCCCGCCACCGTCACTCGCCGTCGTCGTCTTCGACGGAGGCCGCCGCACGAAGCTCCCCTCGTTCTCCGTCATCCACCGCTGCAACCCACCGTAGACCCCCGCCGCCTCTCCGTGAGTCCGCAGCGCCGCCCTCCGGCCTCAACCACCGCCGACGAGCACCCTCCTCCGCCCCGCCTCGCCGCCCCTCCGTGCTGAGCCCGCCGTCGCCTAAGCCCGCCGTCGCCGCCTGCAACGAAAACACGAAGGTGATGCGTAATATAACTCGATGGCAAACTTGTAAATATAGCGTATTTCGTATTTTTCGTATTTTTAATTAATTAATAAATAGATTTATTGGTTTTTAATCCATAACTTAAAATATAGGGCCCAGAAAAATGAGTGACTAGTCCCAGAAAATCAGAAACATCGAAACGAATCCATTGGCGCTAATTTCGTCGCGATCAGGCAAGTATATTTCTCACAGTGAATTTTTAAAGGCAAAACTTAAATAGGTTAAAATCCTTTTAAAATTCGTAGCTTGCAATTTTTACACATACCACTGTACGATAAAAATATATGTTACAGTACTTATAAATACGATCGTTTTGACATCTTGTTTACAGAATTCTGACGTACGGTTTGCCCGGAATAAATCTTTGAAGATATGTTGTAATGATACATTCTTATTTTAAAAATCCTTTTAAAATTCGTAATCTGTGATTTTTACATACACTTATGTACGATAAAAATATATGTCGTAGTACTAGTGAATACGATCATTTTGACACCTTGTTTGAAGAATTCTGATGTACGGTTTGCTCTAAACAATTCCTTGAACATATGTTTTAAAAATCATTTCTTGATTTAAAATTGCTTTTTGGCTATTTAAAATTGTTTAAAAATTGTTTAAAAATCTTGAAAAATAACTACTAATCTTAGAAAATATTTTAAGCTAGTTTAAACTCATTTTCTTAGTTAAAATCATATCTTAACCGTTCTTTCATCTATTTAAGTGAATTTTTATGTTTTCATTTAATTGCTGAATCAAGTCGTGAAGTTGTGAACTTTGGTGAAACTGTTGTACGGACTACTGAGACACCGAGATTGAATTGACTGAATGGAAGATGGAACTTCAACAATATTGAAGGGAAGATGGAACTTTAATAATATAGAATGGAAGATGGAATTTCAATAATAGACAGATAGTACACGTTCTTTTGACCGACACTAGACTGGACCTGGGATTGGGGTAGTCTATGATCACAAGTGTTACAGAATGACTGGATGCGCCATACTAAATTACCTCCAACACATTACGGGGGTTAGAACCTTGACCGTTGCCATATCGGAACGGTGGGTAAGCCTCGGAGTTGCTCCCGTCGCAGGCTGCATGTTGGTTATCTCTAGTACTCTTGGACATGGACTTATCACTAGGATAGACTGGTTATTGATTATTGTTCTAACATCTTTTCTACAGGATTGCTACAGTGTGGTTATTGAATGCTAAATTGTCACAGGTTACAGACGGCTTGCAAATTGTTATTGAATAATGAAATTGTTACAGGTTGCAAATGGTATTGCAAATGGCTATCAAATGATTAAATTGCTACAAGTTGCAAATGTTTAACTGCTTTAACTGCTTTAACTGCTTTAACTGCTTTAACTGTTTTAACTGCTTTAAACTGATTGCTTATTTGTAAATTAAGCTTATTGCTTGTCCTTAAAATTCATCGTTGTTTAATTTTAAAATGTCCAATATTTTGGTTTTGAGAATATCTTGCCGAGTAAATCTCGCTGGCGGACATTTCATTTTGTTGTTTTACGAAATGTCCGTCAGGTATTGATAGTGAGTTCTTTGAAGACACTACCGCAGGAACCGAGCCAGTGCTTGACGAGCACGTGGAGTACCTACCCACAGAAGATTAGACAATCCCCTTCGCGACTGTTTATTTACATTTAAAATAATGTAATTTGTGTACCTTGTTTGTATTGCTATACTAGGCCCAAGTTGTATCTTAATTAATGTACGCTGGATATGTAATAATGTTGTTTGAGCTGCTTCTTAAATTTGCATGCAAGGATCTGCAATTTTTATACAGACGCTTAGTGTGTTTAAACCAAGGAGGGAGAAAAGGATAAGAAAAGAAAAAAAAAGTACTCCTCTTTGTTTTAAGCACATCGCGGACCCGCTCGCGTCCTCGCTCCCGGTAGAATGGGAAGCGGGGCGTGACAGGTTTTGGTGGCGGCCCCTTGCAGGTCTTGCTTTTGCAAATACTTTAAGATCGGTTTAAACGACATTAATATCTAAGTGTACAGCTAGAATAGATTTATTCTAACCTACTTTACATTGCGGTTTGTTTTGAAGTATGGCAGGTCGACCAGATACTCACGGCATCACCAACAACGACATCTGGGGTATCGTAAAGGAAATACTGGAAATTCAAACCAAAATTCTCCGTGAGGCTACTGAACCGGTAATCACTAGTATATCTGAACCTTTTCCCTTTACATCGATTTGACACCCATCGCCTTTATTATCATTGCTAGCCTATTTTATCGTGCTATATGTATTTTGTCTTCGTAGCATGTCCACTTCTTGATTTGGAAATTTTCTATTGCTTCTTATCACAAAATTCGCAACGAACTATTTCCATTGAACCTTATTACCTTTTTTTTCGAACTCTTAACCCTTGCTTGGGAACTCGTGTTCCATTCTTGGTTATACCCTCCCTAGTAACCTCTTTTGCTAGCAGTTACAGTTATTTTTCATATGTTGAACCATCTACCCACTTCATCACCTTTCCTTCAGTTGATGATGGCACGCATATAAATGATAAGCTTTCTTCAATGGACCATGATACCGGTCAATGTGCTTGGCTAAAGTCTGTTGGATCGACCTAGCTAGACTGGGCATAAGTGATCCTGGCTTAGTCACTTCCCTGGCCGTGTCCGCTGGATCGCAAGGACGTGAATCATGATTATGTAATGCTATCGATCTTTATTACTATCACCTCTTCCTTAGCTTGATGAACTTTCGATTGACCTTCTTAGAATCTTTCTACACTTGAACTCTAGCTACGTCTATTTTAAGGAGGGTAGCATTCGGTTTTCGATCATCCAAAGTTCAAGATCGACAACGAAGCAGATCGAAAGACGCTCATAAGTATTTGAGGATGGTACTAGGAAATTGAGACGAGCCAAACCATGACTTGTAAATGCAGACTGTTACTTCTTCTTCTTCTTTCTTGAGCTCGTATTTTCTATCCCCTACTTTCGTCTTGTACCAGATTTTCCCATTGTTTGAATTTTCCCACCTACTATCTCTCCCCCTCTTTATTGCCATTTGTCCTCATCCTCGCCTCGAGCCCCGTTCCCGCCTACTTACCAATGACTTTCGGCCCCCTCTTTATTGCGTTTTGTCCGTTTACTCTCATCGATACCTGTTCCCGCCTAACACCGACGACTTCGGTGCCCCCCTCTTTTTTTTAACCCATCTCCTCCCTCCGCAAGCCACCCCGTGGCTTTCTCTTTTCACTTAGACATCGCCCCTCCCCCTCCCGGCCTCTTCCCCAAGCGAGCTCGATCGGACCTCGCATCGCCGCTCCGATCTCCGATCCGCCGGCCTCACCCGAAGATCCGCCAGCTTCCGCTTCGCTCCATCCCGGAGGCCCTCCCCACCATGGATCGACAGCCAGTCGCAGCGCTCGCCGCCGTGGATCGCCAGCCGCCGATGGCCCACCAACGACCTTGGGGTCTGTTGGGCTTAGCAGCAACCCTCGCTGCCACCCTTGCTTTGGCCGTGTGGTCGGGATATTGGGAACCCGCCGCTATGTGTATCATTGGGAGCTCCTTTTTCTGGTTCTTCCCCCTCGAGCTGCCCAGCTTCGAGTACTTCTTAGGGGCGCTCCTTAATGTTTTTGGGTTCGTGAGTTTTTGGTCATTAAATTGCTTAGGACTGATGGTGTTAGCCATAGATATCGAACAATGGTATTGGCAAGCAGTATCCTTAGGATTGGGTATTGGATTCCTTTTGGTCTTAGGTGTTGAGATGAGATGCCAGTCTTGTGCTCTCATTTGGAGGACAGCTTTGATGCTGGCTTACTGTTGGATGTTGTGGAGATTGCTGGAAGCAGTGGTGACAATGATCTTGATCCATGAGAGTTGGCCTTATATCTGCCTTTTGGTAACGATCTGGATATTGGATTGTAATCTGGTAGCATGGCAGATGAAGTCTTTGGTACTCTGCTGGTTACGTTGTAACAGCTTGCATGCATTTGGATTAGTCCTCACGCTTTTGTATGCTATGGCGATGATTTACATGATTAATCATCATTTATAGACGTTCTGTCCTCCTCTTTGGTATGCTTGCTTCTGACTTGTCACCTTACGTTCCAAATTCGAGCAGATGTCATCATCTTAATAGCTCTCCTTTTCGTGTAATAACATTATCTTATATTTTGGCTACTTGATAATATATATTAGTCACATCCCTTATTTGCTTATCACATTTCATGTTATTTACAACCTGATTTACAAAGAACTATCTATTTTATCATTTATTTGCTTGAGCTTCTTAATAACAGTAATTATTTTATATTATAAATTTTTGAGAAATTCCGAGGACGGAATTATTTTAAGGAGGGTAGAATGTGATGACCCGTATTCAACAATACTAATTTTCTACGTATTTTTCTTAATTAATAATATTTTATAATGGTTTGTTATGAGTTGAACATCAAAATAGTTTATAAATCATTTATAAAAAATGTTTTGTGGAACCAATATACTTATAACATATTTTAGGGTATACGAGTGCCATCCTAAATCCCTAAATGATTTTTATAATTATTTAAACTCAATTATTGATATTACAGCCGTAACAATTATTTTTCTATGTAAACGTTTTCAAAATGATTTCAAACTTCTACAGTGTCATTCTATGATCATTTAGAGCCTCCCACATTAATTTCGTAATTTTTCGAAGTCGAATCAATAGAGAACCCGCAAACTCGCTTTCTAAACGTTTTGACCCAAAACACGTATTTCCGTAGTCCAAACTATGAAATAGATCTCGTAGTCACGATCCTCGTGACGATACGAACCCGTGGCTATATTTTCGTAATTTTTCGGAGTCGTTTAACCCTAGGGGCAAAATTGTAATTTCACTAATTACTTTCACTAATTACCGTTTTACGTTACCCTAATTACCATGTTAATTACCTAGTTTAATTCCCTAACTGTCGGCAACCTCACACGTTTTGTTAGTGGAAGAGGTTTAGTCTAAATTGCATACTCTCTTGTCAAAAAGCTAAACCTTTGTATTAAATGGCCATTTGACTAAATATTTAATGAAACCCTTATTATACTAATTATTATTTCCTATTTAAACACCCTCTCCCCCCTGACTCTCTCTCAGGCTCACAAGCCCGAAGCCTTAACAGCTTCTCCCATGTCTCTCTCGTTCTCTACTCAAACCCATGCTCTTAACTTAACCCCCTCACTGATTCTCTCTTCCCCAAAATTAAATCACCCAGGCCAAACTCAATGAAGCCCAAGCCCGTAATCCATTCACTAAACTACATCTTCACCAACCCATTCCCAGGCAAACAAACCCTTCACTAAACCCCTCTCTCTCCCCCTCCGAATCTCTCCCGTTCTCTCCCCCTACAGTACTCTTCCTCCCAGCGACCACCGCTCTCCGACGTCGTCTGCTCCGAGAGCTTCCCCCGCACAACGATGCCACGGCGACAGCGCCGCCTGCTCCGCCACCGGAGATGACCGCGCCACCGAGCTCTCCTCCACGCCGCCCCCTCCTCTGTTTCCGCTTCAAAGCAGAGCACCCACGGCAGCTTCGCCGTAGCCCGCCCCCTTCGACCCCGCCCGCCGTCCGACGACATCGCCGCCGCCTCCAGCGGCCTCCACCGCACAAGAACCCCGCCCCGCCACCATATCTACTCCGCCACCACACCGACCCCACCGTCCTCAGAGGTCACGACGCCGCCTCTCCCGTATACCCCCGCCGCTGCTCCGACGTGCCCCGAGCAACGCCGAGACCCCGCCACCGTCACTCGCCGTCGTCGTCTTCGACGGAGGCCGCCGCACGAAGCTCCCCTCGTTCTCCGTCATCCACCGCTGCAACCCACCGTAGACCCCCGCCGCCTCTCCGTGAGTCCGCAGCGCCGCCCTCCGGCCTCAACCACCGCCGACGAGCACCCTCCTCCGCCCCGCCTCGCCGCCCCTCCGTGCTGAGCCCGCCGTCGCCTAAGCCCGCCGTCGCCGCCTGCAACGAAAACACGAAGGTGATGCGTAATATAACTCGATGGCAAACTTGTAAATATAGCGTATTTCGTATTTTTCGTATTTTTAATTAATTAATAAATAGATTTATTGGTTTTTAATCCATAACTTAAAATATAGGGCCCAGAAAAATGAGTGACTAGTCCCAGAAAATCAGAAACATCGAAACGAATCCATTGGCGCTAATTTCGTCGCGATCAGGCAAGTATATTTCTCACAGTGAATTTTTAAAGGCAAAACTTAAATAGGTTAAAATCCTTTTAAAATTCGTAGCTTGCAATTTTTACACATACCACTGTACGATAAAAATATATGTTACAGTACTTATAAATACGATCGTTTTGACATCTTGTTTACAGAATTCTGACGTACGGTTTGCCCGGAATAAATCTTTGAAGATATGTTGTAATGATAAATTCTTATTTTAAAAATCCTTTTAAAATTCGTAATCTGTGATTTTTACATACACTTATGTACGATAAAAATATATGTCGTAGTACTAGTGAATACGATCATTTTGACACCTTGTTTGAAGAATTCTGATGTACGGTTTGCTCTAAACAATTCCTTGAACATATGTTTTAAAAATCATTTCTTGATTTAAAATTGCTTTTTGGCTATTTAAAATTGTTTAAAAATTGTTTAAAAATCTTGAAAAATAACTACTAATCTTAGAAAATATTTTAAGCTAGTTTAAACTCATTTTCTTAGTTAAAATCATATCTTAACCGTTCTTTCATCTATTTAAGTGAATTTTTATGTTTTCATTTAATTGCTGAATCAAGTCGTGAAGTTGTGAACTTTGGTGAAACTGTTGTACGGACTACTGAGACACCGAGATTGAATTGACTGAATGGAAGATGGAACTTCAACAATATTGAAGGGAAGATGGAACTTTAATAATATAGAATGGAAGATGGAATTTCAATAATAGACAGATAGTACACGTTCTTTTGACCGACACTAGACTGGACCTGGGATTGGGGTAGTCTATGATCACAAGTGTTACAGAATGACTGGATGCGCCATACTAAATTACCTCCAACACATTACGGGGGTTAGAACCTTGACCGTTGCCATATCGGAACGGTGGGTAAGCCTCGGAGTTGCTCCCGTCGCAGGCTGCATGTTGGTTATCTCTAGTACTCTTGGACATGGACTTATCACTAGGATAGACTGGTTATTGATTATTGTTCTAACATCTTTTTCTACAGGTTGCTACAGTGTGTTTATTGAATGCTAAATTGTCACAGGTTACAGACGGCTTGCAAATTGTTATTGAATAATGAAATTGTTACAAGTTGCAAATGGTATTGCAAATGGCTATCAAATGATTAAATTGCTACAAGTTGCAAATGTTTAACTGCTTTAACTGCTTTAACTGCTTTAACTGTTTTAACTGCTTTAAACTGATTGCTTATTTGTAAATTAAGCTTATTGCTTGTCCTTAAAATTCATCGTTGTTTAATTTTAAAATGTCCAATATTTTGGTTTTGAGAATATCTTGCCGAGTAAATCTCGCTGACGGACATTTCGTTTTGTTGTTTTACGAAATGTCCGTCAGGTATTGATAGTGAGTTCTTTGAAGACACTACCGCAGGAACCGAGCCAGTGCTTGACGAGCACGTGGAGTACCTACCCACAGAAGATTAGACAATCCCCTTCGCGACTGTTTATTTACATTTAAAATAATGTAATTTGTGTACCTTGTTTGTATTGCTATACTAGGCCCAAGTTGTATCTTAATTAATGTACGCTGGATATGTAATAATGTTGTTTGAGCTGCTTCTTAAATTTGCATGCAAGGATCTGCAATTTTTATACAGACGCTTAGTGTGTTTAAACCAAGGAGGAAGAAAAGGATAAGAAAAGAAAAAAAAAAGTACTCCTCTTTGTTTTAAGCACATCGCGGACCCGCTCGCGTCCTCGCTCCCGGTAGAATGGGAAGCGGGGCGTGACAATATTCAATTAGATCGTCGCTAAAGTTATAATACGATATGAAACTCTCTTTTGGAGAGATCAAAACAACGATATGAAACTCCCTTTTGGGGAGATCAAAACTCACCATTTTGGGGCGATCATCAACTCAATCACTTCTTTTGGAAGATGAAAAAGAGGATTTACGAACAAAGATTACAACTTTAACGACGTTTAACGATTAAGCACGACGATATTCAACCAAATAAACACGCATCATATCCCCTAACTACGCCATACCACGCACAATAACAATTTAGCTACTCATGGTGTAAGAATAAACAAGTTTCATATCAAAATACATCAATCTAATAGCAAAATACAATAGAAAAGCACCAAATACGGGGTTTAAGTTAAGAAATTCATCACCAAATATCCTTGAAAAGACACCAAAACTCTCTGGAAATAAGAAAATAGTCTCTAGAATTTTACAGAATTTTGTGGTGGCGAAATACGGCTCCTAGAGCCTCCAATACGCTCAAAATACGCCAAAATCTGCTTGTATACGCCCAAAACCCTAGGAATACGTTATATAGAGGCATTGCGGGTTTACTGTGGCTATCGGGTCGAAAACCCACACCCAAATTCATTAAAACCCAAACCCGCAGCCGCTTCAAATCTTGGCCGTTCATCGTAAGCGGGATGGGATCTGAGGCCGCCACATGGGCTTTGAGATTCGCGCGGTTGCTGCATCCGAATCCAAATCGGGGCACGTTTTTGGACGTTGGATGCTTGATCAATGGTTGGGAATAGGCCTCGTCTCCGCCTAGCAGCAAGCGTCCGATTGAGCGGTCGACCGCTAGATTTGCGCCACGTCGCCAGTCGAAAACGAATTCGAATCGCGAATTCGAATTCGAGGCGGCCGCTGTATCAGACGTTGGATCTCAGATCAGCGGCCAGGATTCGGCCGCGTCGCCTGCTTTTCGCTTCGTCTTCAGCTTCAATCAGCGCCGTTCGATCGTCTATTTAAGGGTAAGATCAGGCCACGTCGCCCCGCCTGTTCGTAGAGACAAAGGCTGCTGATGTCCGTTGGATCGATCGGGAATCCGTCGGATGTGTGACACGTGTCACTCCTTCATTGGTCCGCGGTCGTATATTCGTATTTATTTGTGTATTTCCCCAATTAAATGGTATTCTGCATTCAAAAATACACAGTAATTAGCACAGATCTCAGAAAAATACAAATAAATAGTCATTGGAATCGTGAGATCGAGACCAAGCTAGGAAAAATATTAAAAGTGCAGAAATACTTCGTTAAATGCTGTTTTGTGCTCAAATAGTGTGTTTTCTCTAATAAATAAATGTGTACAAAATACGTATGAATTAGAGAACAAAGTAGCATCATATGAGCACAAAATAGGGCTAAATGGGGGGTTAAATATGTAATATTGAACCCGAATCAGTGAAACCGGGTACAAGACGAAAGTATGTGCTAGAAGAGAAACACGAGCTCAAAGAGACGCAAACAGCCTACACTTGTACGTCAGGTTTGGCTCGTCTCAAAATCTCTAGCACCATCTTCTAATACTTCTGAGCGTCCTTTGATTCGCTTCCGTTGTCGAACTCGAACTTCTGGTGATTGAAAATCAAATGCTACCATCCTTAGAATAAACGTAGCTAGAGTTCAAGCGAACTAAACGCGATTAGGAAGAATTATAAGAATTAGTAGAATGATTAGAAGGCCATCATTAGCTAAAGAAAAGGTGATAATGATAGAGATCGATGGCGTTACATAATCATGATTCACGTCCTTGCGGTCCAGCGGACACGGACAGGGAAGTGACTAAGCCAGGATCACTTATACCTAGTCTAGCTAGGTTGATCCAACAAACTTAGCCAAGCACATTGACCGGATCATGGTCCATTGAAGGAAGCTTATCATTTAAATGCGTGCCATCATCAACTGAAGGAAAGGTGATCAAGTGGGTAGATAGTTCAACCTAAGAAAAATAACTACAACTGCTAGCAAAGAGGTTACTAGGGAGGGTATAATCAAGAAGGGAACATAGTTCTTAAGCAAGGGTTAAGAGTTCAAAGGAAGTGATGAGGATCAAGGAAGACCTAATGAAGATGGTAATAAGGACGCTTCACCCGTATATCCAATACAGGTGAACACTCGAGACATCCCGTACTCGAGGTTCAATTTGAGTATTTTATATAGTACATCCTGATCTTTCTATATTGTTCACGAGGTAGTTAGCGAGGACCTGCGTGGGCCACCAAACTTGTAACGACCCGCTCTCAGGGGCCCGTTACTTATTTGATATTTGCGCAGGTCCTGCAGTTAACCAGTGAAACCAAAATAGCCACGATGCAGAGATGTACAAAAATACCCAAATAGTGTCCAATTATTACAATCCATACCGTACAAATGTTCCAACAATGATACATGAAAGAAAGAAAGTACACAACTGAAAATAGCTCTGGAAGCTGCGGTCTCATGGTCGAAGTCTGACGCTATTAACTCAAGAGCATCTGTCTCCATATGTACGTCGTCTGCGGTGCCACGGAGATGGAACCGTAGGTAAGTCACAACAATTCTAAATAAAGAAAAGGAGTGTTGCACAAGTATGACAAAGGTAACTACGTACAAGCAGACCAAATTGAAAAGTAAAGTAACTGTACATAACTGAGTAGTAAAAGTAAACAGAATTGAAAGGAGAGAACAACCGTACTATGGTAGTGCAAGTGTAAAGCAGGCTAAGCAAGTGTAACTGGCTACTGCTGTAGCTAAAAATACGACAAGTAAAGTACTGTGACTGCACAAGTGTAGAAAGTAAAGTGCAGGTACTGTAAAGAAAGTAACTGTGCAAGCTACACAAGAACTACGTGACTCAAGTAGGAGAGTACAATATGTGACCGTTCAGTCCATCTCTTGCCTAGGTGCTACCCAGACAAATGCCGAAACCCAGACAGCATGACAGGTAACTTTTTTTGCCGAAACTCAGGCAGCAGGACGGTATGCCAAAACTCAGGCAGCAGGACGGGAAGATCAAACTCTAGTTACTCCCGTACTCTCTCTAACTATGAGTTACCCTAATACCACAGTGATGTGTCAAGTGCAAGTTCTTTACATGATGTTCCACGGGATGTTCCACGGGATGTTCCACATGATGTTCCATACGATATTTCACATGTTGCTAGTCAAACCAAGTCAACTGGTTGACTTTCTCATTGAAAACCAGAAAGTAGGATAAAAACAAGTCCAATATCAAAAGCTGCTATTTCCGTGCTTTGAGCACGCGGTAGTGTGGTTTAGTACACAATTTATCCAAGTTGGTAGTCGTGCTACAACCAACAAGCTGAAAGTAGGCAAAGTAATCTTAGGTTGATTACTTTACTATTATTTTAGGTTTCTTATTCGGTTCAAGTCAAATAGCCGTTCGAGGCTATTGGAGTGAAGTGTTACGTTGTTCCTACAAGCACAGAAGACTAGTTTTCTAAACTTAGAATCTGTCGTGACTTACTAATTTCGAGCTCGTCGTGGCAAGACGAGATTGGAGCTAGAAGAGCTGGTGCACGAGATTTGGTACCTGCTGCAATCACAAAAATACTTGGTTAAAGAACGCTACATTTCTATTTAAACAATTTGATCGTCCTGATTTTTAAAACTGATTGAAACGTTGTCGAAAAGAGTTTCAAATTTTTATATAGGCTAGATATGTTGAAAATAATTTTACTGCATTAGGAAATATTTTTCTGAAGCTTATATTAATTTTTATAATTTTTATAATTTTTAAAAGCACAAAAACAATTTAAAAACAATTTTTAATTAAGTAACGTATTTATTCAAACATTTATTCTGGATGCAATCTGCATTGGAAAGTTGCAAATGAGCTGTAAAAACGACCGTCTCGAAGAGTACTTTCACATATATTTTTCTCACTTATTAGTGTATGTGAAAATAAAGAGTTACGTATTTTTTAAAGAAAATAATGTATTTAAAATTTAGGCCTAAAAATTTTTTCTGGAAAACTAAGCATCCAATTGAGATGAAACTAGCGCCATTGGGTCCAGAATATTATTTATGATTTTCTGGAGCTAGTTTCACATTTTTCTGGCTATATATATTTAGTTATGAATTAAAAACAATAAACCCATTTATTAATTACGAAAATACGAAATTACGTCGTATTTACAAGAATGCCGTCGCGTTCTACTTACGCTACTTCTTTGCTTCGTCCTCACGTCGACGGGGGGTTGTGCATTTCCGAGCGGCGGCGGCGGCGTCGGAGGGGAGCTCTGGTCGCGGAGGCTGCGCTGTAGCGTTGGGGCGGCTTCCGCTTGACGGCGTACGGGCGGAGGGGCGAGAGAATGGGCGGCGGACTCGTCGGAGCACGGGAGAAACGCGGAGAGCAGGCGGTGTACGACGGGTGCTCCGGGAGGCGACGATGACGACGTTGGCTGCGAGTGGCTCGAGTCGGACTTCTTCAGCGTCGTGGGCGGAGCGTGGAATGCTGGCGATGCTTCGGAGGAGGTCCAGCGTCGGGATTAGCATCGGAGCACGGTGAGTTCGGGGTTGCAGCGTCTCGAGCTTGCGGTCGCCGGCGAGCTCGGTGGGGTTGCTGCTGGGTTCGAGGCAACGTGGGAGGAGGGACGTGCACGGCGGGGTTGGGTCGCCGTCGAGTGGGGTGGCCGAAGTCGAGGGCGAAGTCGAGGGCGAAGGCATGGGTTCGAGCGAGAATGAGATGAGAGGGGGGGCTTTGTGGTGGGCTCCGAAAAGGTGCTCTCTCTCAAGCGCAAGAGTCCGTACAAGTAGTAAAATCTGGGAGTCCAGATGTCGAATCCACGGGAAGAAATCTGTTGCAACCACAATTCAAATCAAATAGAAAGCCAACGAAGAGAAACTAAACACTTCAATGATGGTGGTGAAAATACGTGATGGTGATGTGAATGGGGATACGTGAATGATACGAACAAGGAAAATACGTGTATGAAGATACCTATAAAAAGTTTGCACATGGTATGGGTTCGTTAGGATCAATGATTCGTATTAATTTGGTTGATGAATATATCACAATGAATTCTCTTTTTGAGAGCAATTCACCGGGAAAATATCCAATATAACTCAATGAATTCTCCTTTTGGGAGCAATTCATCGGAAGATGCCCTTTTGGGGGTTCAAGCAAAATATTCAATAAGATCGTCGCTAAAATTATAATACGATATGAAACTCTCTTTTGGAGAGATCAAAACTACGGTATGAAACTCCCTTTTGGGGAGATCAAAGCTCACCCTTTTGGGGCGATCGTCAACTAAATCAATTCTTTTGGAATCTGAAAAAGTCGATTTAATAACAAAGATTACAACTTTAACGATGTTTAACGGTTTAGCACAAGGAATTTCAACCAAACTAACACAAATTACATCCCCTAACTACTCCATACCAAGCACAATTAAGTTTTAGCTACTCATAATATCAGAATAAACAAGTTTCATAGCCAAATACATCAACGTTATAGCAAAATACGGTAGAAAAGCATCAAATACGGGGTTTAAGTTAAGAAATATATCACCAATTCTCCATGAAATGACTTCAAACTCTCTGGAAATAATAATACAAGCCTCTGGAATTTTACAGAATTTTTCAGGGGGAAAATACGGCTCCTAGAGCCTCCAATACGCCCAAAATACGCCCCAAATCTGCTTGAATACGCTCAAAACCCCTAGGAATACCTTTTATAATAGGCATTGCGGGTTTGGGGGCTTATCGGGTCAAAACCCGCATCCATTATCGCCTCAAACCCGAACCCACGCCCGTATCAAATCCTGGCCGCTAGATCAAAGGCGGGATTGCCCCTCATCGCGACACGTGGCATTATGGGTCGGATCCGCGCTCGCTCTCCGATTCCAGTTCGGAGTTAATAGGCGCCGTCCGATCGCGAAGCAACGTTGTGGATCAAGCCACGTCGCCCGCAATCGCTCCCTCCGCTTCGTTTCGTATTTTTGCAGTGGATTTCATCCGCGCCGTTGGATCAAGCGGGAGTAGGCTGCGATCGCGACACGTGTCCGTAGGATTCGTCTCCGCTGCTTCGAATTAGGCTGTCGTCGTCCGTTGGATTGTGATCGGACGGTCTGGGATTCGCCCGCTTCTTCGCTCGTCACCGCTTCGTGCGATGGCCGTTGGATCAATATCTCACGGCTCTGAAGCGGCCACGTCACCCATCTGATTGAAGTTGAAAGCACAACGATCTGCGTTCGTTATAGCCGTTCGATCACGATCGTGCGGTCAACAAAGTGCCGCGTCGTCTCATAACTGGGAGCCGTCCGATTGGGATGGAAACCGTCGTGATCTCGCCACGTGGACAAGTGTGGAGCGGGCCGGCTGTATTTGATCCGTATTTGCGTATTTTAATTCGTATTTCTGCATTTTAATTAGTATTCTGCATTCAACAAATCATAGAAATTAGTACAGATCTTAGAAAAATACAAATAAATAGTCGTTGGAATCATGAGATCGAGACCAAGCTAGGAAAAATATAAAAGGTGCAGAAATACTTCGTTAAATGCTGTTTTGTGCTCAAATAGTGTGTTTTCTCTAATAAATAAATGTGTAGAAAATACGTATGAATTAGAGAACAGTGTAGCATCACATGAGCACAAAATAGGGCTAAATGGGGGGTTAAATATGTAATATTGAACCCGAATCACTTTGCATGGGTTACGGGAGAGAGTAGCTGTGGGTGTTAATGAGAGGGAAGGGGAGATCATATAGGGGATTAATGATGGGGGTAGCTGCATGAACGTGTAGGGGGCTACCAAAGTGGGTGGGTTAACGGGGTTGTTGGGATGAAAGTGATTAATGGTAGATACAGTTAGGTTAAAAGTTAATTAGGGGTAATAATAATAATTTTAGAGGGATAATTAGAAACACAAAATTACAATTTTGCCCCTACTAGTAAACGTGTCCGAAAAATTACGAAAACATACCAACGGGATCGTATCGTCACGAGGATCGTGAATGCAAAGTCTGTTACAGGGTTTGGGCTATGTGGATACTAGTTTTCGGCCAAAAAGTTCAGAAAGAGGGTTCGCGGGTTCTCTATTGAAATGATATCAGAAAATTATGAAATTAATGTGGGGAGCCCTAAATGATCATAGGATGCTACTGTAGAAGTTTGAAAACGTTTTGAAGGTATTTGAATAGAAAATAAATTCATTGAGCCAAAACAACAATATCTGAAAATGAATTTTTATCAGATCTTTAAGAGGTATTTGATGAAATCCGATCTTACTAAAATACCCCATAACTAGTCTGGTACTTTAAAATATTTTTATAAGAAATTTTTGAAATCAGTTTTGTTATAAAACTCTTGACTACATTTATAAAGAAATTTTGATTTGTTAAAAATACATTAAGTGTGTAAATTGAAGTGTTGAAAAATACAGATCGTTACAGCCTTAGAAATATCATGTCTTGTTTTTAATTCTTATATATATATATAAAGTGGGTAGCAATATGCTGGTGAATGCCATAAAATAACTACATTAGTATGAATTATGAAAAAGATAATAGAAACTAAAAAATATGTTTATAAATCGGGGAAGTATGGCTGATCAGGAAGCAAGATGTATAACTTGATCGCGTCCGGATAAACACCCGAAAAACGACTGTAGTCTTACAGCAAGCGCACAGCGTAGTGACGAGCCGGTATCGAACACAGAGAGAACAATTGACAGTACTCTATTTTGATCACCTAGCTATTGATTGAATAATGGGATGGTTTGGATAGTAATGTGTCACAATCGTTCAAATAACAAATAGAATTCAATATAATAAAAGCGTCTAGGGATAGAAAATCCCCGCTACGGATCGTCACTTATCCTTGTGGATCTTGAATCTCAATGTTGCAAGGCTTGAATTGAGGTGAACTAGTCGCAACTGAATGTAGAACTAAGCTCACTCTCTCGCGCTATTGCCGGTCTATAGCAACCTAGATTAGGGTCCACTCTCGTGCAAATCCTAACCTAAGCCACTAGCATGAAGATCGACATCATCGTCCAATCGTACTTCGAGCCCACTCTCGTGCAAACTCGAGTTACGATCTAGGTTATGATAGTTCGTATTCGTCCAATCTTTTGCAAACGAATATTAGTATAGATTTATAATAAAAATCCTAGCTTTGACCCAATCTCTTGCAAACCAAATCTAGAGAATCTCGATTATAAACCTAAATCGAATATCTATGCATTCCTATCAATTGAGATCCAATCTCTTGCAAATCACAATCGATGAAAATTCCTAGCTACTCGTAATAAATCATTCATAACCTAACCTTACTTCAATCCTAGCAATAATTCAATTCATTCATTACAAATCAAAGGTCGGATCCATAGGGTTCATCCATATGCCTTAGAACGACGAAACTACTCACAATTCATCATGGAAATCTCAGAAATAAAGCAATAGATCAAAGCACAATTCATAGCTAAGAGAGAGCAATTCATAAAAACAAGAATTTTAATAAGAAAGAACAAACCAAATTGCGCGTCTTTGATCTCCAGCTGAGATTTACAAAAAGAATACCCGTCAAAAATTAATTCAAGTCTCTCCTAAAACTAGGAATAAAACTAGGTTTAAATACAAATCAAATTCGTCCAGAAATTCCTGACAGAATTGCCACTGGCGCAGCCAAAAAACCTAATTCGCGTAGCAGTCGGACAGCGCCACTCGGCCGAGTGACCATGTCACTCGGCCGAGTGACAGACCCAATAAAAACAGAGAATCTGGGAAAATTGGGGGTTTTTCGCTCTGTCTGACTCGGGCGAGTGGTCTTCTTCACTCGACCGAGTGAGCAATCTTGCTCGGCCGAGTGGGTCTTCTCAAATTTCCAGTAAGTTCGCTGCTTCTCAGAAGAAAATCCCTGTCAGACTCGGACGAGTGAGTTTTCTCCTAGTTCGACCCACCCTTGGCATACGTCCCATAATCCCTTCGGGATTTAATCCACTATAGCAACAAGCTATACAATCACTTAGCTTCCCTCGCTAAGAATTTCCAGCACCTAGTCACAACCAAATAGGATTTCCACGCACACAAGTTTCCCTTATAGCACGGGAATTACAAAACTAAGTCTTCTTCACAGACTTTTACAAAAGATATAGAATTTAGTACAAGATTTCATATAAGCCAATAATATATAATGTGAAGTGTGGCTTAAGAAAATCTGAAACTCTTGATCAGATAAATGATATAAATAGAGCACAATTTGATCAAAACGTTATCTTGAAAATTGATGTACAAAAATTGAGCACTTAGGCTTTTAGAGATCAAATAATCAAGAATTTTAATCTTTGAAAAGGAATAAGAATTTAAAGCACAAAGATTAAAATAATAGATTTGCAATTTGAATCTCAAAGAAAGAAAGTAAATAACTTGGAGATCAAATAGACAAGTTCAATTGAAAGGCTAAAAATGAGTCTGAAATAGATCTTAAAGAATTAGCACAAAAGAAATAAAATCAGTATCCTTTGGAAAAATAATGAAGAGCAAGAATCGAGCTTTAGCATGTTCAATATAGAGATTTCTTTTTAATTAGAATGTTGTTTTTAAAACTTCTGAAATCCAGCTATTTATAGAGAAATAGTCGCACAAATTCTGCTAAAAATAGCTTGAAATCAGCTCCAAAAGTCAACTACAACAACTAGTTAACAGCTAGCAAAAATCAAGGCAAATTTCCAAATCTGTCTTTAGTTGACCCAGATAATCGGTGTCACTCCCAGATAGTCAGCTATTTATCAAATAGTAGGCTATTATTTTGACATAGAGTTTTGAGAAAATCCCTGACAAAAGTAGTCGGCTATCAGACTATAATAGTCAGCTATTATGAGATACCGGGGTATTTATAATTAAAAATATTTCAAAAATAATTTATAAAAATTATATTAGAGAAATATATTAAGTAATGTTGGAATATGGAGAAGAAGTGTTAGCTCATGGTTGAGACCATAGCCACATATATATTGATAATAGAAGGATCCCAAGAGACACCCACTTAGTAGTGGGTGTAATGGTGGATGTAAATGGGGGGGAGACCAAAGGTCTCTCACATTCATAACACTTCCCATCATCCATCCATTCTTAGCTTATGAATTCTTCAGGATCCAATACCCTAATATGGGGGTGGATACTGCTGGATCCAGAGTTACCGTGTTTTGCCTCGTTAAAACCTTAGCTGTGGAAAACCCAGTGAAAAAACCCAACAGCTTAAGGAAAAAAGAGTACTAATAAAATGCGATGAAAAATAAATAATGGTGACTAATAACGACCGATCCAAAAACCACAACATAGTCTTACTAACATTCCAGGCAGTTTTAATAAAATAATTATGCAATATCACAGGCATAAACAATTCATTTTATTCAAAATTGCAGGCAATTTTATTGGATAAATATATTTAATTTACGTTTAATAGTTACTTGGACCGCGGGGAAATGTCATTACCCATTAGGTTAGGTAACTAATCTAACGACAGAGCGGTCTCAGGATCCTTATAATTATTAAAACGTAAAGTAATTTTTATCCAATTTAAAATAAAGCGATTAATAATTAATTACACATCAAATTTAATTTAATCAACATCGCACACAATTTATTGGAGAAATATAAAATATTTAATAATTACTTGGGCCACGTGGAGACATATCATGCACCATTAGGTTAGATAACTAACGGCAGAGCGATCTGAGGACCTTTCATAATTATTAAATATAAAAATACTAATTAATCCAAATTTTGCAAATAGTGATGTTCTTGATATTATATGGACCAAAAACAAAAATCATCCCAAATAGAATTTATTAATGCAAAACATCAATTATCCAGATTTTTTAGAATTTCCAATAATTTTCTGGTATTTTCTGATATTTTTCTAGATATAATTTAATTTTTCTGAGTTAAATTTATATTTAAAACAGAAAAATAACATAACCCAATTATTTAAATAAAATCCCTTATGATCGCTGCGGGATTCAGGCCCAACAACCAATTTAAAATCTCTATTTTTACTTATAATAACTGGGTTAATGGGCTATTAGCCCATGTATTTAGTGTTGCAAAAATAATATTCCTAACCTTAATCCTAGGGTTTAGGATTAGATTCAGCCCCCAAAATGAGTTATTCATACTCAATATCCTCATCCTGATTTTTCCTGATTTTTCAGGATTTTTCCAGAATTTTTCGGATTTTTCCTGGTTTTAATAGAGTATTTTCTGAATTAAAAATATGTTGGCCAGCAGGACAGAGGCCCGCGGGCTGGCTGCGGGCTGTAGGCCCGTCAGCCAGAAAATACCCATTTTTATTTGCAATTTTGTTAAAAACTGGTCTTCTGGCCCTTCAGGTGAGGCTCATGCCTCTTCTCACCCTTACCCTAATTAGGCCATAAAGGAGAAAGGGATGGGGCAGGATAGGGGTAGCGGCCAGGAAAAATGCATCGGGCATCGGAAAATTCCCTCAGCCGGCGATCTGAAAGAGGCTCACCCTAAAGGGGGTGGCGGCCGACGATCTGAAGGAGGCCCCCCTCCGACAGGGAGGGGCGGCGTATCTCTCCAAAGGAAGGTTCCCCCGACCAGAGGCAGGCCAACTTGATTGTAATTCAAGGCTTCTCGCTAACTTGATTGTAATGGGCTCCGGGATATTGTGAAGGGCTGTATTTCAAATAAAAATGCCAGCAAAGAATGCCACACAGTTGAAAATAAAATTGGGAAGGGCTGTATTCCAAATAAAATTGCAAAGCACTTGAAAATGCCAGCAATATTGCCAGCAATGTTGTTTATTGGGAAGGGATATTGGGAAGGGATGTATTTCAAATAAAATTGCAAAGCACTTGAAAATGCCAGCAAGAATGGTGTTGCTCGTGAAACCATAAACGACGTTCGAAGGTCGAGCAAAGATATGACCGAGCAGGAAGCTAGGCAGATCTTAGGACATGGTGAGCAGGCATCATAGGAAGAGGTCTTGAGAAGAAGCGTAGACTAATGGTTGAGACCATAGCCAAATATATATTAAGATAATAGAAGGATCCCAAGAGACACACATCATCAACATCCACTGGGGTGGGTCTCAATATCCCAACAATATACTCAGTATCGTGTATGTACATTGCTACACATCCATGTTTTTTAATACTCCAAGAAATAACTGTATCTCCAAATTAGATGAACGAATGTCCTGAGTTGGACATCATGTCATATTTGTCTCCTTCAGATCAATATCAGAGTAATTAAAAACCTCAAACGAGTTTGCTTGATAACCGATTCATGGTGCATAATACCTTTAAGATACTTCAAAATCATCTTGACAACTTCCCAGTATGTTCGACCAGGATTACTTTAGTATCCATTTGGTATGCTAAGTCTAGTCTAATACAAAATATTGCATACATCGAACTTCTAACATTTTGAGCATATGGAACACCTAGCGATTTCTCTCCTTCTTAAGGACATTGTTCTTTACACAACCACTCTCCTATAACCAATGCTGTAAATACCTGATTGGAATTCTATATCCTAAACCTTTTAAGTATTATGTGTAAATACTTTTATCAACTTAAACATAACGCTCTAGACTTTTGATCCATAATGCTCAGTATACCAAGGATATAGGATTCATCTTACGTATCATTCATGTCAAATTCACTGTGTAGTACTAATTTGATCTTGTTCAACACTCATATGTTATTTCCAGCAAGTAAAATATCATCCACATACAAGGATAATATTGTAAAAATAGTACCACTTTTTAAGACATATACATAAGTATCCAATATATTTGCAACAAAACCAAGTTGATAACAATATAGTGGAATTTGAGATACAATTATCTAGATGATTGCTTTAAACCATATAAAGGTTTCTTTAATTTATATACTCTGTCTTCCTATTCTTTAACCTGAAACCCTTCTGGTTGATTCATGTATATTACTTCCTTCAACTCTCTTTTGAGGAATGCAACTTTAAAATCTATTTGGAAAAACTTCAACTCAGGATATGGAACAATCAGTAAGGTTATTCTAAAAGATGCAAACTTAGCTGCTGGAGAATAAGTCTACTGATAATCAATATCTGCCTTTTGAGTAAAGCCTTTTGTAACTAATCAGATCTTAAATGTAACAACGTACTCATAGACCTGATACTTATTTGCTCACTTGTATCTTATGGACTTCCTATCTTCTTGTAAGTTTAATAGCTTTCATAGTTTGTTTCTCTCTATTAAGTCAAGCTCCTTTTTCATGGCCTCTGATCATTTATCTGATCCATGCGAGTTCATTGCATCCACGTAAATCAAAAGATTAGATTGCTCATCGACATCAATATCTACTAAGAAATAAGATGGTTCATATGAAAACAGATAATAATCATCCATCCATGCAGGCATTGTTCTAGGTCTCTTGTTAGCACTGATACGTGCAAGTTAGGCAGATTTACAAGTTTGATAGGTTCAGTTGGTTGATTTTCAATACGCGAATTCTCACCTTTGCTTGCTCATCTTCCATAATTGGATGAATCACTTCATAAAATTATTTTGATAGTATTTACATCATAAAATACATATTTATGGGCTATGAATGCCACATATTATTTGAGAATAAATAAATGAAATATGTTATAGAATTTCGAAGTTGTAGGGTTGATTTTTATTCTTGTTTTTCTTGTTTTTTTCTCTAGTAAAAAGGGAACCCATCAAGGTAGAACTCAATCATAAGTAAAATTTCTTTAAAATTTCTTTTTTCCAAATCAAAAAGAAAACTTATCAAATTGGAACTCAATTATAAGTAAATATTCTTATAAAGGCATAATGTTCATGTTAGATTAGTAAATTATAAATTCTTAATTAATTAGAATATTTAATAAGAACAACGTAATTATTAACGAAAACGCCATTGATTAGAAAACCTATCAGTTTAGAATTCAAGTACAATTAAATTTGTTTGAATTATTTACAATTAAAAAATCTTACAGTTATTAACTAAGACTTTTTAATTGTTGGGAATCACATCAAATTAGGTATTTGTATAAGTTTATTTCTGAAATCCTCATGTGATCATGATTTGTTTGGTTTCATCAAAATTAAATGTCCGGTGTCATTGGCTACCATGCAAAAAAATTACAATAATAAGAACCTTAGGATTTAATTACCAAAAAACCCTTAGGATTTACCGAAACAAATCCTGACTGTACATCCAAGAAAGGGTCAGTTCGGGAGTGGGTTGGTATTAAAATTACATTCTACTCCAATTAGAATTGCACTCTGTATTACGAAATTCGTTTAGTACTCTGCTTTATTTGATATACATATAAACCCTATTGCATACTCAAAACTCAGACCAAATTCCGCGGACTTTATAGTAGAATTAATTGTTGCATCGAGGATGAGCAGAAGAGTAGAGATCATGAAAGGCTCATCGTCTTCTTCTTCTCAAAAACAACGGGAAGAATAGCATCGGGTGGTTGAGATGGTGTACGTATCGCCAGAGGGGGTAGAGTTATGGATGATGCACACAGTGTGGACTCGAGAAGAGGCAGGACGGCGGCATCTGAGATGAGAGCTTCAATATTGCAACATCTTGCAAGGGAGAGAAGGGGATGGGGAAGACGAAGAAGAAGAAGCTCCGGAGGGGTAGATAACCATTCCCTTCGCCTTGGTGATGCAAACAATGAGAAAGCTTTCAATATCCACCAATATCTCATGTTGCACAGACATCATATTTACCTGAAATAAGCATTTTTTCCAACTTTCAACAATGACCCATATCTGCTAACAATTTGATCCACAAGCTAAAACGTTAATGTTTCTTCCAAATCAATTCTAAACTTGAGCGTCTCGTATCCAATGCTTCCCCACTCTATTACCATTCAGAGCATCAAAGTCTAAACTACCGGTTCTAAAATTGGAATCATTAAATATATGTGAATCTCAACAGTTTCCCTCCTAATGGCATGAGCCCATCAAGCAAAACGTATGATCACGTGATCTTTGGTTTCGTCCATCCAAAACCCAAAACGTATGATCACACGTCGTGACTAGCTTTCATTAATCCATTACAACAACAACAACAAAATGTCTTTTCTTTTTTGAGTTCTTTTTTGATCATCTTGGGTCAAATTCTTGCTCCATCTGAAGCATGTTATGAGTCAGGGCATTTACATATCTAATTAAAATATTTGAGTAGTTGGGTTCAATCAACTTTACTGTTCTTTAGTTTCATTATTTTGATAATGCTGTTAGATGTATATGTCCCTTTGTATAGGGTCGTTTGTGCTTATTTACATTTCCCTGTACTCTATATATATCGGGCTATTGCCCTTGGAATAATACAAGAGAGTTTATTCCTAACATGGTATCAGAGCTAGGTTTAACCTAAACCCTAGCCGTCTTTCTCTCTCCCCCGCCTTGGCTACGTTGATTACTTGAGAATCCCGCGACTGCGTCCGCCCGCGACCGCTTCCGCCCACGCGCCAGCCCTGTCCTCTCAAACGAACATCTTCAACAGCCTTTGCGGCGCCCCAGATCTGCCCACCCCGCTCTCGGCGCTTGTCGTCACAGATCCCTCCGACGGCGTCGTCGGCCTTCGTTTCCCCTCGCTCGATCACGGCGTCAGGCACAGATCCAGATCGCACGGCGACAGCGTTCGAGGTTATCCCGCCGTCAGTAACCTCCGCTTCATCCCGCCGATCTCCGCCGGACAGCGGCCTCGAATGCCGCTTCTCCCCGCAACAGTAGCGACGGCAGCAGCAGACCAAGCTTCTGCTGCGATTCCGACCGCTGCACAGTGCTTGGCGACAGCTCAGAGCCCTGTCACCGATCGTCGACGGCCTGGCCTCCGCCCTCGACGCCTGAGCAGCCGCGTGGGTTGTTCTTCTTCACGCAGCAACAACAGCAGCCGCCAGTTGCTGCTGCGATTGTTTCCGCCTGAGCCGCTGCCGATCCGCCGATCCGCTGCCGATCCGCGCCGCGCCGCTGCCGGTCCCCCCTCATATGACGTCTCCTACGGATCTACCTCTTCATCATCATCATGTTGCTATCCCTCGGTGTTCGTTGATTTTTGATGGCCTAAATTATAAGGAGTGGGTACCGCACATTCGTCTCAATATGCGCGGTCAGCGCCTTTGGGACCTCCTCACCGGCGATCGTCCTTGTCCACCGCGACCGGTGCTTCCCAGCGAGACACCACTCCCCCCCACTGCTGATGACACCGCCAAGAAGGCGGCAACCGATGCCTATGCGACTGATGTTGCTGTTTATTCATCTCTGGATGTTCTCTATCGGCGGTGGTGTGATGACGATGCTCGTGCCGCCAACATCCTCATCGCTAGCATTGATGTGTCCCTGACTGGCGATATTGTGAGTTTGGCGACGTCTCAGCTGATGTGGGATCATCTTCGCTCTCACTATGAGCCTACCGGTGACTCCCTCTACCTTGCTGTCGTCAGACAGGAGCAGTCTCTTCAGCAGGGTGATACCACGGTCGATGAGTTCTATGCACAGATTTCTTCTATCTGGCGTCAGCTCGACTCTTTGGGACCAGCGATTTGTCGTATCTGCCAGTGTTGCCAGCATCAGCACTCCCACCTGCAGCTTCGTCGGGTCTATGACTTTTTGACCCGACTTCGGCCTGAGTTCGAGCAGATACGTGCCCAGTTGCTTGCCCGTCACCCACACGTGACGTTCTTGGAGGTTCTTGCTGCTATTCGTACTGAGGAGACTCGTCTTCGTACTGCTGGTCGTTTGGCACCTTCTGCTTCTGTTTTGGCGACCCGTGCTCCTGTCTCTTCTGCTCCTATCACACCAGATCTGCCTTCTGCTACAGCACCCGTGCGAGGTGACACCAGACGTTGCACCTACTGCCACCGAGACAGACATGTGGAGGCACATTGTAACAAGAAGCGGAGGGATCAGGCTGCTGCCAAGAAGAAGATGGAGACTCACACTGGGGGTTTCACATCTCAGAGGAGCACTGCCCCATCTGATACTGAGCAGGAGCTTCTCACGTTATTTCGTCGGATGTCTGCTTCGGGGGCATCAGGCTCTGCTTCTTCTGCCAGTCAGCCTCCCGGTACTGCGACACCATCTTCCACCACCTCAGGTACCTCTCCTTGGATCCTTGACTCTGGTGCTTCTTTTCATATGACTCCTGACCCTACCACTTTACATTCCATTAGTACTCCCTCCCGCTCTGTCACAGTTCTCACTGCAGATGGCACCCCACTTTCAGTTACAGGGCTAGGCACACTTTCTAGTCCCACTTTTCATGTCCCTGCTGTGTCCCTCGTTCCAAAACTCACCATGCAGCTTATGTCGGCAGGCCAACTTACTGATCATGGCTGTCGTGTTATTCTTGATTCTGACTCTTGTTCTATCCAGGATCGTCGCACGGGCACTCTAGTTGGTTCTGGCCCCCGCAGGCGTGATTCTCCACGTCTTTGGGAGCTTGACTGGATTCATCTTCCTTCCGCTGCCTCTGCCAGTCCTCCCATCACGACTATTGCCTCCGCCTCTGCTGCATCGTCTACCGGTTCGTTTGCCCAGTGGCATCATCGCTTAGGACATCTCTGTGGTTCGTGTCTTTCTTCTTTGGTTCGTAGAGGTTTATTAGGGTCCGTCTCTGGTGATATGTCTTTAGACTGTATGGGCTGTAAACTAGGCAAACAGTTACAGCTTCCTTATCCTACTAGTGAGTCTGTCTCTCAGAGTCCCTTTGATCTTGTTCACTCAGATGTATGGGGTCCGGCCCCCTTCGTTTCGAAAGGGGGTCATCGCTACTATATTATATTTATAGATGATTTTTCTCGCTATACTTGGATATACTTTATGTCCTCTCGTACTGAGGTTTTGTCTATCTATAAATCTTTTGCTACCATGATCCGTACACAGTATAGCACTCCCATTCGGGTTCTTCGTGCTGACTCTGCTGGAGAATACTTATCTCGGCACCTTCGTGCCTTTCTTGATACCCATGGCACTCTCTCACAGTTTTCCTGTCCTGGTGCTCATGCCCAGAATGGCGTTGCTGAGCGCAAGCATCGTCATTTATTAGAGACTGCTCGTGCCCTTATGATTGCTTCCTCTGTTCCCCCTCAGTTTTGGGCTGAGGCTGTATCTACTGCTACATATCTCAGCAACATGCAGCCATCTTCTCCTCTTCAGGGTGCGATTCCACTTGAGCGCCTTCCTACACCACCTCCAGATCTGCCGTCCTATCCTGAGCTTCGTTTTTTTGGTTGTGTCTGCTATGTCTTGTTGGCTCCTCGTGAGCGCACCAAGTTGACAGCCCTGTCTGCTGAGTGTGTTTTTCTTGGATATAGTGCTGTGCATAAGGGATATCGGTGTTGGGATCCTGTAGCTCGACGGATGCGGATTTCTCGTGATGTGACTTTTGATGAGTCTCATGTTGGTAACAACGATCTATGAACTTCGTGTTTGATGATAACAAACGTATGTGAACGTTTTAACGTGTGTGTTAAGTGTTTCAGGAACGGCGAACGTGCGATTAATTCACGGAAGGACATGGTCTCTGTGCGAAAAGAAAGGAGAGCATTTCATCACATTTCTCCTCTTTGAAATCTCCATAAATAAATTCCCAGGCCAAACAAATCCTCTCCATTTCCCTACAGCCGTAACTCTCTCCACCAAAAAAAAAATTATTTAAAAGTGCTTGCACGCACTTTGAATTGATGCTTAAAAATGCACAGGGGCACTTTCTCTCCACCAAAAAAAAAATGCACATGGGCTCTCTTAATTGGTGATTACAAAAAAAAACACACAGGCATCAAAATTATTTACGTTTGATATGCTCTTCATTTTCAAGCCCTGTGTGTATTTCAAAGCCCTGATATGCTCTTCATTTTCAAAGCCCAGGTGATCACTACACAACAATTATTTCCAAGATCACTACACAGGCCGGTTGTATTATTTCAAAGCCCGGCCTTCATTTTTTTTAAAAAGGAAATCCCAGTGCAAAAACGTTGGAGAGCAAGGGTTTCAAAGTAGAGGGCGCCGCACCTAATATACATTGAAAAAAAAATTCCCCTGAGATCATCATCAAATTTTTAGAGGCCAATTTTTTTTTTCTGGTGCTACAACAAAGGCATCACCAAAAATTCTGAGAGGCGCCGCACTCTCCCTAGGGCACACAAATCTTGAGGCGTGCGCCGTTGTTTTGAGAGAAGCCGCATCCTGAGAATTCCAAGCTGCCTCTAGAAATTATCCCTGGCCGAATTATTTTTGCTTCTCGAAATACCCTTGATGCCGAATTGAAAAGGGGGGAGGCCGAAAATTTTATTAATAGCCTGCTGCCGAATTCCCCTTAAAAACATTGGGTCTCTTAATTTAACATGCTGCCGAATTCCCCTTTAATTTAATTAATGCTTGTGTGTTGATGATTGCAGGTGGAGCCAATCAAAAATAAAGGCAACGCAACAGAGGGCAATTTGTTTTTGTTGTGAAATTTATTTGTGTATCGTTTTTGGGTCAGCCGCATGTCCTTCAACCAAGGGCGTAAAAGAGGTTGAATATCCGGCCATCCAAAGGAGAAGACATCAAGAAGAAGGCCGGCCATAAACAATGTGTGATAGAAAAATTTTTAATCACAGGAGGGAGGATTTTTAAGGCGTACCGCAACTTTCAATTTCTGTGGAAGGCGCAAGGTTCATCGAGAGGGGAGATCAACAAAGAGGGGTACTACCGCAACCTGAGTTACCGAGAGACATCTACATCTACGTCAGACAAGTTCTGACCCGTGCTAATTGACGAAGACGACACCGCTACACGATCTGAGCATTCTAAACTCTCTTGTTTATTATTTCGCGTAGTATTTGTGTTAGTTCTTCGTAGGGGAAACTTTACCATCTGTGTTACTTTTTGGGGACCTGACGACTTGGGAGTCGTCACGGAGGGAGAGCATCTGACTAGATTGATAGTGTAGAGCACGTGGTGTGCGTACGAGCTAGGTGAGAGTAGATTTGGGATCTTGACTCATTGTAGCTTTACTTGATTACATATCTATCTAGTATTTGCTTTCGGGGGCTGGAGTAGGTCGTGGGGACGACCGAACCAGGGTATATCTGTGCGTATTCTGTGATTGCTATTTTTTTGTCATGTCTGTGCCTATAAGTGCGTGGGATTGTTCGTGGGTTGCACGAATATTTTTATTAGCCTATTCACCCCCCCTCTAGGCTACGATCCAGATCCAACATCTCGTCCCTTCTTCCCTCGTCCTTCTTCATCTTCCAGTCTGGCTTCTATTGTTGAGCCTCTTTTGTTTCTCACTTTTCCTGATAGTCCACTATCCACCGTACCACCACCCATACCTCCACCACCTGTGCCCTCATCTCCACCACCAGTGCCTCCCATCACCTCTGCACCTACCCCAGGACATGTTTCTCCCTTTCCTCTTCACTACACTCGTCGTCAGCGAGTCGAGGATCCTCCTGCAGTACATTCTCATGAGATGCCCTCCATCACCAGTGACCCTCCTGAGTTGCCCTCTTCCTCCAGTGACCCTCCTCGTTACCACCTTCGTGATCGTGAGTCACTACGCCCTCCTGGTCGGCTTAGTTCTCTGGGTGCTATTCTTGCCGAGCCGACCTCTTATCGCGATGCCGCTGCTCACCAGGAGTGGCAGCATGCTATGGCAGAGGAGATTGTTGCGCTTGAGCGTACTGGTACGTGGGATCTTGTACCCTTGCTTGCCCGTGTTCGTCCTATCACGTGCAAGTGGGTTTACAAGGTCAAGACCAGATCTGATGGTACTCTGGAGCGCTACAAGGCTCGTCTTGTAGCGCGCGGTTTTCAGCAGGAGCATGGGATAGATTTTGAGGAGACATTTGCCCCTGTTGCTCATATGACTACTGTTCGCAGTCTTATTGCTGTTGCTGATGTTCGTTCATGGACTATTTCCCAGCTTGATGTCAAGAATGCTTTTCTCAATGGCGTTCTTGATGAGAAGGTTTATATGCGACCACCACCTGGTTATTCTGTCCCCGAGGGCATGGTTTGTCGCCTACGTCGCTCTCTATATGGTCTTCGGCAGGCTCCCCGTGCTTGGTTTCAACGATTCTCTTCTGTCGTCACTGCTGCTGGTTTTATTGCGAGTGATCATGATCCTGCTCTCTTTGTTCATACTTCGTCTCGTGGTCGGACGCTTCTCCTTTTGTATGTGGATGATATGATTATCACTGGAGATGATCCCGAGTTTATTGCTTTTGTGAAAGCAAGGCTGAGCGAGCAGTTTCTTATGACGGATTTAGGCCATCTTCGTTACTTTCTGGGAATTGAGTTTTCCTCCACACCTGATGGCTACTATCTCTCTCAGGAGAAGTATATTCAGGATCTTCTTGATCGGGCTTCTCTTGTTGATCAGCGTACCGCTGATACACCGATGGAGCTGAATGTCCGTCTTTGCTCTACTGACGGTGAGCCTCTTCCGGACCCCACTCGTTATCGACATCTTGTTGGCAGTCTGGTCTATCTTGGGATCACTCGGCCGGATGTTTCATATTCCGTGCACATCCTGAGCCAGTTTGTTTCTGCACCTACTCAGCTTCACTACAGCCACCTTCTTCGTGTCCTGCGTTATCTGCGCGGGACCAGCCACCGTCGATTATTCTTTCCACGCTCAGGCCCTTTACAGCTCCATGCTTACTCTGATGCGACTTGGGCCAGTGACCCTTCTGATCGTCGGTCTCTATCTGCCTATTGCGTCTTCCTAGGTGGCTCTCTCATCACTTGGAAGACCAAGAAGCAGCAGGCGGTTTCTCGATCGAGTGCAGAGGCTGAGTTGCGTGCTATGGCCTTATTGACAGCAGAGATTATTTGGCTCCGTTGGTTACTTGAGGATTTTGGCGTGTCTATTTCCACACCTACTCCTTTGTTGTCTGACAGTACAGGTGCCATCAGTATTGCTCGTGACCCGGTGAAGCATGAGCTCACCAAACACATTGGTGTGGACGCCTCTTTTACGCGTTCACATGTACGGGATGAGGTTATTGCTCTACAATATGTGCCTTCTGAGTATCAGATCGCGGATTTCTTCACAAAGGCCCAGACCAGAGCACAGCACAGTTTTTATCTTTCCAAACTCAGTGTTGTTGATCCACCATGAGTTTGAGGGGAGGTGTTAGATGTATATGTCCCTTTGTATAGGGTCTTTTGTGCTTATTTACCTTTCCCTGTACTCTATATATATCGGGCTATTGCCCTTGGAATAATACAAGAGAGTTTATTCCTAACATGGTATCAGAGCTAGGTTTAACCTAAACCCTAGCCGTCTTTCTCTCTCCCCCGCCTTGGCTACGTTGATTACTTGAGAATCCCGCGACTGCGTCCGCCCGCGACCGCTTCCGCCCACGCGCCAGCCCTGTCCTCTCAAACGAACATCTTCAACAGCCTTTGCGGCGCCCCAGATCTGCCCACCCCGCTCTCGGCGCTTGTCGTCACAGATCCCTCCGACGGCGTCGTCGGCCTTCGTTTCCCCTCGCTCGATCACGGCGTCAGGCACAGATCCAGATCGCACGGCGACGGCGTTCGATGTTATCCCGCCGTCAGTAACCTCCGCTTCATCCCGCCGATTTTCTCCGCCGATCTCCGCCGGACAGCGGCCTCGAACGCCGCTTCTCCCCGCAACAGTAGCGACGGCAACATCAGACCAAGCTTCTGCTGCGATTCCGACCGCTGCACAGTGCTTGGCGACAGCTCAGAGCCCTGTCACCGATCGTCGACGGCCTGGCCTCCGCCCTCGACGCCTGAGCAGCCGCGCGGGTTGTTCTTCTTCACGCAGCAACAACAGCAGCCGCCAGTTGCTGCTGCGATTGTTTCCGCCTGAGCCGCTGCCGATCCGCCGATCCGCTGCCGATCCGCGCCGCGCCGCTGCCGGTCCCCCCTCATATGACGTCTCCTACGGATCTACCTCTTCTTCATCATCATGTTGCTATCCCTCGGTGTTCGTTGATTTTTGATGGCCTAAATTATAAGGAGTGGGTACCGCACATTCGTCTCCATATGCGCGGTCAGCGCCTTTGGGACCTCCTCACCGGCTATACTGTGTACGGAATAGCACTCCTATAAACAAAAGATTTATAGAGAGAGGTTGGCTTAAATAAACAAAAGATTTATAGTACTTCGGCGTCAACCTCTCTATTTACTCGAAAGAACTGATGCACAGTATAGTACTCAAAAGATTTATAGCACTCCTATAAACAAAAGATTTATAAACAGTATAGCGGCGGGAAGAAGATTCACATCTTCGGCGTCAACCTCTCTATTTACTCGAAAGAACTGATGCTGAGTTTCACCATTTTTCCGTCTTCGAGGGTTACAGGGTTGGTGTGTATCCGTTTGGACTTGTCTCCATCTCTAAAAGCATCAGCGACTTCTGTCTCTGGTAGCGATTTCTTTTTGCCGCAATTGCTGCAGGAGAGAGCAACAAGGGAATTCGGATGGGATTAAAGACCTTGGATACAGATAAAATTTAACAAACAAATAATTGAGATGAAAAACATGATCCAAAATGATTTGCATGGGCTTAATAACTCTGACATTCTAAACAAATAGTACTTTTGCTTAGGCATGTCGTCAACAAGATCTCACATAAGGCAATCAGGGAACAGATGAAGTCGATGTCTTGCATGCATAGGAATACAGATAAAGCCCACAAATCTACCAATTCTAATAAATAACACGAAAAAGTCGAAAAAGGATATTTTCTTTTGACCCATTTGCTTCCCAATGCTTTGGATGCAAGGGAGTGGAAACCCTTGGAAGAGATACCATGTGATGGGCATTGTGGCTAATTAAGATCAACCACTGTGCTCTTCCAAAGGTGTCATGCTGTCGCAATTTTCGAACTTGATGAGGTGGCAAGGTCTCATTGGACCATCCAAACATGTATGGTAATTTATATATATGTACGCTTTTGCATGCAACCAAATATGCCCGTGCAATGGAAGATGCAAATTGGAAAGAAGAAGAAAGAAGATGAATTTGGACATGTTTGTCCCAAAATACCCCTGTATCCCAAATATATTAGAAGATCTAGGTGGCTGCAACTTCAGGCTATGAAAAACTAGATTTCTAGGAATGTGCAAATGCACGTGAAATAAAATTTTAAAATAATTACACAAGATTTTAAACTTTAATCATTTGCTTTATAAGATGGTACATACATTAGAAAAGATGATGAGTTATTCCAATTTAATGATGGTTACTGAAGGTATGCCTTTCTTAATTAAGGATTATAAAATGTAAATTCAATGTAAGCCATGGAATTAGAATTTGAATTAAATTAGAAGTTAGTTTCAATTATTTTCTATTCTTTTTTCCCTTTTCGAAAAGGACTCAAAAGGGAACGTTATGTTAGTCCATGACATTGCAATCCTAAATCCAAATTGGGAAGAGGAATTGGCAGCATTGCAATAGTAAAGCTAAAGATAAGCAAAGACAATGGTTAATCGATATGAATGCTGTACCAAAAGAGAAGTGGAGTGAACAGACAGACACAAGAATTAAAAGCCACAACGAATTCATACTCACATATCAAGTCCTGAGGAAGTCCAAAGTCATAGTCATTTCTTCCCCTTCTAATGAAGAATATATAAATTACCAGCAGAATCAATGTGACCACAACAACGCACGCCAGGCCTATGGCAATTTTTCCACCTGTGGACAACCCTGTTTCCCAGGAAAAGGGACATGCTGGCAGAGTTGGTACACCACACAAGCCTTTGTTACCTGTGAGACTGTATACAGAAGTTACATAACAGTTGAAGATGCACCAAATGTCAACTAGGAAAACATAATATTCCAACTTCGTATACGCATGCAGTCAATGACTCCTTATATACTGAATTTAAATGGAAGATTGGTCATGTAGAGAAGTTCACTGCAGTGCCCTAAGAATGCTAAGAATGCAGACTCAAAAGTACCATATATTATGTTTTGGTAAATTAGTTATTTGGTTATTTGGTTATTTGGGTTGAGTCAATGATCTTGATTATATATATAAGAGAGGTGTTGGGAAATTAACCGACACGCTATCTCAACACCAATGTGTGCACAGCGGATTATTAATAATGTCTCGCCTGTTAGATGTATATGTATATACCTCTTTTGTATAGGGTCTTTTGTGCTTATTTACCATTGCATGTACTCTATATATATCGGGCTATTGCCCTTGGAATAATACAAGAGAGGTTATTTCTAACATGGTATCAGAGCTAGGTTTAACCTAAACCCTAGCCGTCGTTTTGCTCTCTCCGCCGCGCGTCTCCCGAAGCCTTCGCGCCGCCACATCTCCCGCGCCGCGCCTCTTGCTTCTGCCGTCGGCCGCGCCATCTCCCGCGCTGCGCCACGGCCGCCGCATCTCCCATCGGCCGCATCTCCCACGGTCAGCGCCGCGGCCGCCGCATCAAAAATCTCCCGCGGCCGCCGCATCTCCCGCGCCTCGCCTCGCCGCCGCATCTCCCGCGCCTCGCCTCGCCGCCGCCGTCGGCCGCATCTCCCGCGCCGCCGCATCTCCCGCGCCGCTTCTCCTTTTGCCGCGAGTCGCGCCGCCGCGTCTCCCGAAGCCCTCGCGCCGTCGCGAGTCGCGTCGCCGCTTCTCACCGGCAATCTAGCCTCCGCCTCCTACGGATCTACCTCTTCATATGGCGTCTCCTACGGATCTACCTCTTCATCATCATCATGTTGCTATTCCTCGGTGTTCGTTGATTTTTGATGGCCTTAATTATAAGGAGTGGATACCGCACATTCGTCTCCATATGCGCGGTCAGCGCCTTTGGGACCTTCTCACCGGCGATCGTCCTTGCCCACCGCGACCGGTGCTTCCCAGCGAGACACCCCTCCCCCCACTGCTGATGACACCGCCAAGAAGGCGGCAACCGATGCGTATGCGACTGCTGTTGCTGCTTATTCCTCTCAGGATGTTCTCTATCGGCGGTGGTGTGATGACGATGCTCGTGCCGCCAACATCCTCATCGCTAGCATTGATGTGTCCCTGACTGGCGACATTGTGAGTTTGGCGACGTCTCAGCTGATGTGGGATCATCTTCGCTCTCACTATGAGCCTACCGGTGACTCCCTCTACCTTGCTGTCGTCAGACAGGAGCACGCTCTTCAGCAGGGTGATGCCACGGTCGATGAGTTCTATGCACAGATATCTGCTATCTGGCGTCAGCTCGACTCTTTGGGACCAGCGATCTGTCGTATCTGTCAGTGTTGTCAGCATCAGCACTCCCACCCGCAGCTTCGTCGGGTCTATGACTTTTTGACCCGACTTCGGCCTGAGTTCGAGCAGATACGTGCCCAGCTGCTTGCCTGTCACCCGCGCGTGACGTTCTTGGAGGTTCTTGCTGCTATTCGTACTGAGGAGACTCGTCTTCGTACTGCTGGTCTTGTGGCACCTTCTGCTTCTGTTTTGACGACCCGTGCTCCTGCTTCTTCTGCTCCTATCACACCAGATCTGCCTTCTGCTACAGCACCCGTGCGAGGTGACACCAGACGCTGCACCTACTGCCACCGAGACAGACATGTGGAGGCGCAGTGTCACAAGAAGCGGAGGGATCCGGCTGCTGCCAAGAAGAAGGAGACTGACACTGGGGGTTTCACCTCTCAGAGGAGCACTACCCCATCTAATACTGAGCATGAGCTTCTCACGTTATTTCGTCGGATGTCTGCTTCTGGGGCATCAGGCTCTGCTTCTTTTGCCAATCAGCCTCCAGGTACTGCGACACCATCTTCCACCACCTCAGGTACCTCTCCTTGGATCCTTGACTCTGGTGCTTCATTTCATATGACTCCTGACTCTACCACTTTACATTCCATTAGTACTCCCTCCAGCCCTGTCACAGTTCTCACTGCAGATGGCACCCCACTTTCAGTTACAGGGCTAGGCACACTTTCTAATCCCACTTTTCATGTCCATGCTGTGTCCCTCGTTCCAAAACTCACCATGCAGCTTATGTCGGCAGGACAACTTACTGATCATGGCTGTCGTGTTATTCTTGATTCTGACTCTTGTTCTATCCAGGATCGTCGCACGGGCACTCTAGTTGGTTCTGGCCCTCGCAGGCGTGATTCTCCGCGTCTTTGGGAGCTTGACTGGCTTCATCTTCCTTCCGCTGCCTCTACCAGTCCTCCCATCACCGCTATTGCCTCCGCCTCTGCTGCATCCTCTACCGGTTCGTTTGCCCAGTGGCATCATCGCTTAGGACATCTCTGTGGTTCGCGTCTTTCTTCTTTGGTTCGTAGAGGTTTATTAGGGTCTGTCTCTGGTGATATGTCTTTAGACTGTATGGGCAGTAAACTTGGCAAACAGTTACATCTACCTTATCCTACTTGTGAGTCTGTCTCTCAGAGTCCTTTTGATCTTGTTCACTCAGATGAATGGGGTCCGGCCCCCTTCGTTTCGAAAGGGGGTCATCGCTACTATATTATATTTATAGATGATTTTTCTCGCTACACTTGGATATACTTTATGTCCTCTCGTACTGAGGTTTTGTCTATTTATAAATCTTTTGCTACCATGATCCGTACACAGTATAGCACTCCCATTCGGGTTCTTCGTGCTGACTCTGCTGGAGAATACTTATCTCGGCACCTTCGTGCCTTTCTTGATACACATGGCACTCTCTCACAGTTTTCCTGTCCTGGTGCTCATGCCCAAAATGGCGTTGCTGAGCGCAAGCATCGTCATTTACTTGAGACTGCTCGTGCCCTTATGATTGCTTCCTCTGTTCCCCCTCAGTTTTGGGCTGAGGCTGTATCTACTGCTACATATCTCAGCAACATGCAGCCATCCTCTCCTCTCCAGGGTGCGATTCCACTTGAGCGCCTTCCTACACCACCTCCAGATCTGCCGTCTTATCCTGAGCTTCGTCTTTTTGGTTGTGTCTGCTATGTCTTGTTGGCCCCTCGTGAGCGCACCAAGTTGACAGCCCAGTCTGCTGAGTGTCTTTCTTGGATATAGTGCTGTGCACAAGGGATATCGATGTTGGGATCCTGTAACTCGACGGATGCGGATTTCTCGTGATGTGACTTTTGATGAGTCTCGTCCCTTCTTCCCTCGTCCTTCTTCATCTTCCAGTCCGGCTTCTATTGTTGAGCCTCTTTTGTTTCTCATTTTTCCTGATAGTCCACTATCCACCATTCCACCACCCATACCCCCATCACCTGTGCCCTCAGCTCCACCACCAGTGCCCCCTGTGCCTCCGGTCACCTCTGCACCTACCCCAGGACATGTTTCTCCCTTTCCTCTTCACTACACTCGTCGTCAGCGAGTCGAGGATCCTCCTGCAGTGCCTTCTCCTGAGTTGCCCTCTTCCTCCAGTGCCCCTCCTCGTTACCACCTTCGTGATCGTGAGTCACTACGCCCTCCTGGTCGGTTTACTTCTCTGGGTGCTATTCTTGCCGAGCCGACCTCTTATCGGGATGTCGCTGCTCACCGGGAGTGGCAGCATGCTATGGCAGAGGAGATTGCTGCGCTTGAGCGTACTGGTACGTGGGATCTTGTACCCCTGCCTGCCCGTGTTCGTCCTATCACGTGCAAGTGGGTTTACAAGGTCAAGACCAGATCTGATGGTACTCTGGAGTGCTACAAGGCTCGTCTTGTAACGCGCGGTTTTCAGCAGGAGCATGGGATAGATTTTGAGGAGACATTTGCTCCTGTTGCTCATATGACTACTGTTCGCAGTCTTATTGCTGTTGCTGCTGTTCGTTCATGGACTATTTCCCAGCTTGATGTCAAGAATGCTTTTCTCAATGGCGTTCTTGATGAGGAGGTTTATATGCGACCACCACCTGGTTATTCTGTCCCCGAGGGCATGGTTTGTCGCCTTCTTCGCTCTCTATATGGTCTTCGGCAGGCTCCACGTGCTTAGTTTCAGCGGTTCTCTTCTGTTGTCACTGCTGCTGGTTTTATTGCGAGTGATCATGATCCTGCTCTCTTTGTTCATACTTCATCACGTGGTCGGACGCTTCTCCTTTTGTATGTGGATGATATGATTATCACTGGAGATGATCCCCAGTATATTGCTTTTGTGAAAGCACGACTGAGCGAGCAGTTTCTTATGACGGATCTTGGCCCTCTTCGTTACTTTCTGGGGAATGAGTTTTCCTTCACACCTGATGGCTTCTATCTCTCTCAGGAGAAGTATATTCAGGATCTTCTTGAACGGGCTTCTCTTGTTGATCAGCGTACCGCTGATACACCGATGGAGCTGAATGTACATCTTCGCTCTACTGACGGTGAGCCTCTTCCGGACCCCACTCGTTATCGACATCTTGTTGGCAGTCTGGTCTATCTTGGGATCACTCGACCGGATATTTCATATTCTGTGCACATCTTGAGCCAGTTTGTTTCTGCACCTACTCAGCTCCACTACAGCCACCTTCTTCGTGTCCTGCGTTACTTGCGCGGGACCAGCCACCGTCGATTATTCTTTCCACGCTCTGGTCCTTTACAGCTCCATGCTTACTCTGATGCGACTTGGGCCAGTGATCCTTCTGATCGTCGGTCTCTATCTGCCTATTGCGTCTTCCTGGGTGGCTCTCTCATCACTTGGAAGACCAAGAAGCAGCAGGCGGTTTCTCGATCGAGTGATGAGGCTGAGTTGCGTGCTATGTCCTTGTTGACAGCAGAGATTATTTGGCTACGTTGGTTACTTGAGGATTTTGGCGTCTCTATTTCCACACCTACTCCTTTGTTGTCTGACAGTACAGGTGCCATCAGTATTGCTCGTGACCCGGTGAAGCATGAGCTCACCAAGCACATTGGTGTGGACGCCTCTTTTTCGCGTTCACATGTACGGGATAAGGTTATTGCTCTACAGTATGTGCCTTCTGAGTATCAGCTCGCGGATTTCTTCACAAAGGCCCAGACTAGAGCACAGCACAGTTTTTATCTTTCCAAACTCAGTGTTGTTGATCCACCATGAGTTTGAGGGGGGGTGTTAGATGTATATGTATATACCCCTTTTGTATAGGGTCTTTTGTGCTTATTTACCATTGCCTGTACTCTATATATATCGGGCTATTGCCCTTGGAATAATACAAGAGAGTTTATTCCTAACATCGCCAACTTCAAACAAACAGAGTTAGGATCTTGGGACGAATCTTAGAAAGCCCAAGAATCAACCATCACAAAATCAAAAGCAACACAGAGACGCAATATTTGAACTGTTTCAGCCTAATCTAAGGCTTACGTCAAGTCTGTTGCTGTTATGGCTTCCACTAGATCAGAGATGTTTACAGAAAGAGATTACAACGGCTCTCAAATTTTCTCCAAACAATATGTACCTATCTTGACAAAATAATCCTAGCACTATAGCTATTACAGGGTCTCAAGCACACAAGCAATGGAGAAAACCCAATCAGAAACCCTAGGAGAAGTCTATCTCACCTACAAGAGCTCAAGCCACCAATCTTTCTTAATCCCTTAAAGCCTATCTTTCCAAATTTCAGCGGCGGCTTCTAGGGCTTATGAAAGCCTTAAATGGGTTGTAAGAACCATTAGAATTGATGGTCGTTCAATCTGACTTAAAATCAATCGAACGGCCATAATTGATTTCGGCCCAGGCTGTAAACACAGCCATCATCTGGCGAAGATAAGAGACGAGCCACATCTTCAATCAATCAGACGTCTACCCAAGGTTGTCAGACGTCTAGAAAAATACTGCTAGTTTCCCGTGAGCATCCACTCTTTTGAGTCATATGCCTCCAGACGTCTGATGGTCCAACATCAGACATCTGACGTATCAGTTTAATACGCTTCTTTGGAGCTGCCAGAACCAGATGTCTGGTACTATACTACCAGACGTCCAGTGTCTATGTAAATTTTAGAATGGAGTTTGAAGCATAAACTTTAACACTCTACCCTACTTCAAGCTTTCTCCAGCACACCAGCAACACTCCAAGCATCACCAAGACACATCTAAGCTCTCCATCATGGCTCTACCCTAATTCACAACATTTCTACCCAGATCTAGTATTTTCTGAGATAACAATGACAACAAAAAAACATCAACCACTCACCAAGTAAAGATCAAGATCAAGAAATGCTTGAGCTTGACTGCAGGAACCGTCTTCTATAGCATATCTGTAGGATTATGGTCCGTCGAGACCTTCTCCAGTGCTATCACCTTTTTCTCCTCATATAGGAAGAAGTCACGCACTTCAATGTGCTTGGTTCTTCGATGGCGAAGTCGCTTGCTAGGGCGTTGAGTAGCCGTGGCGAATTCACCCCCATCTCCTCTTGTTACTTCTCTTCTTCATTCTGAATCAGGGCCGCAAGATTGGCCCTCTTCGGACACTCTAGAGCTTTGTATGGGCCTTTGCATAAGTAGCATTGGAGTTTCTTCGGACAATCCTCATCGGCTTCCTCGATAGACTTTTCCTTCCAATGATTTGGCTTAGGTTGTGAGTCTCTTGACTTTTTATCTCTCTCCCCCACCTTTGCCATGGTTCATTTTCATGTCTTTTGCTTGTCGGAGTCCACATTTGCTCAACTCGATCGGGCTCTCCGCAACCGACATAGCCCAAGTGAGGATCTGGACTCCCCGCCTCTGAAGCTCCATCTTGGCCCATCCCGCGAGGCCATCCATGAAAGTGAAGAGCAAATTCTTCTCATTCATGTCGGAAATCTCAAGAAGCAGCTCTGAATATTCCTTCACATAATCACGAATAGAGCCTTTCTGAGTGATGCGGCGAAGCTTACCTCGTGATTCATTCTCCGCATTCTCGAGATAGAATTTCTTCTTGAGTTCCGCTTTGAACTCCTCACATGTGTCGATGGTGCATGTATCCTTCTTCACATCATCGAACTATCTATGCAACCACAACGTAGCAAAATCTTGGAGGTAGAGAGGAATCGTGAAGAGCTTGGATTCATCGTCCTTGATCATCATAGTGTTAAAGTATTTCTTCATAATCCATAGGAAGTTACCAAGTTTACGAGCATTCCGCGTACCTACGTAAGGTTTTGGTTTAGGAACGTCCACCTTTGGCAGGAAGGGATGGCTGACGACCGATCCACTTGTCCACTCCATCTTTTGTTGGTTGAACTCACCCCTGAGCTCGTTCAACTCCTTCATGACAGCCTCCACTTGAGCCTCTAGGGCAGCATTCTTTTGCTCCAAGAGATCGTCCCTCTTTTAGAGCATGTCGACGGTCGAGTGTAAGACCGTTAGCATCTCTTCATGAAGATCGTCTTTCCCGGACCTCAGCTCCTCTATGTTTTCCTCCATGGTCTCGGACGCATCCTTTGCTTCAGTCACGGTGAGCTCCACCTTGCCTATCCGTGCCTCAAATGCCGACATGATGTCACTGGACTACTTCCTGCAATGCGGCCTAGTGGTGCTCTTTGCCATCTCAAAGTCGCTAGCAACTGGATTCTCGCTAGTCGATATTCTCTTCCTTGAACCGCAGCTCTGATACCAAATGTCACGAACGGATTGTTTAGCTACTTAACTATCCCAATCCCGTGCGACACTTAGCTCACTCACTCTCTTATAATGGCTAAGTTAGCCGTAACTCAAACTCTCACACTCACAAACAACTCAAGAGAACACAAGAGAGAACTTGGAAGTGAAAATGCCTTTGCTTCCATCGCTTGCAACTCTTGATGGATACAAATACCTCTCATTGTCCCTATTTATAGGTGAGGCCCATTTATAATCAATGGTGTGGATTAGTCTTCTAGAGTCTTCCAATATCGAATGGCTAAGAAATAGTATCCAGAGCATTCCCCATTATGCTACACTAAATCCCCTTCTTAAAGAATACACATGAATGTCCAAGAAAATTTTAGATACACTATTTACAAGAGTATCCCTAGGAACTCTCTAGAGAATGCCACCTCATGTGCCAAATAAATGTCACTTAGGTGATAAAGTGACGTCCGTGACATAGCATCCCCGTCGTCGTATCCTCAACTAGTCCCCGACAACACCCCCACGTTCGTTCAACACACGCAGATCTGTCGCCTCTGCAAGATGACAACGGTAAAACCCTCACTACCAACGAGCAACATCAATAAAACCGTCGTACAAAGTCGTTGATGTTTGCCACTGCCCCAAATAGTACGTAGGATCCTCGTCATCACCCCCAATAACCTCCAGCATCTTCAACGAGCCCAACCGCATCCAAAAACGACATCTTCGTCATCAAAAGCTCGACACACCGTCGCCTTCTAATAATCGCAGCTCGCAGGTGCCATCGCCGATGACGATCAAAGTCGTCGACCCCTCAAAAGTCTTTGTCGCTTAGCAGTAAAGCTACATGAAAAAGCGACTCGACAAACGACCATTGGAGCTGTGGAAAAATGACGTCAGTGTCGACCGAGCCGACGTCACTACAGTGTCAGTGCCAACCGAGCCAACCCCTGACACCGAGCCGAGTCGACTGAGCCAAGCCGCCGACTCAGCCGATAATGTTCATCGGCTCGGGTGAGCCAACCCCGAGTCGACCGAGAGCTGACTGAGCCGCGAGTCGACCCCGAGCCAGCTCAGCCAAGCCGATTGCTTGGTCAACGGCTCGCCCAAGACGTTGACCCGATCAACGACTCAACAGTGAGCCGACTCATTTTTTGGATTTTCTGAGCTATTTTCGGAGGAATTTCTGCACAACTTCTGTCTTTTGTCAATTCTGGACACATTTGGAGTCCAAATTCAGAACGGTTCATGCCAGTGGATAGTTGACCTAGTCGACTACGTACCCTCCATACAAGCAATTTTTTTAAATTATGGTATACAGCGATGATTACTATGATGATTATTACAAAGACTAATCCTCAAACAAATTTTGAGCTTGAGAAGTGGAGACTATTACCAATCTTTTATGGCTTCAAGTTAAATCGGATATAATGATTGGGAATATTATCTTGAAAAGTTCTTCTCTCGTTTTGATTTATCTAACAAAGCAAAATATAAGTATGCATCGCTCAAGCTAGGAGAAGCACTATCTTGGTGCTTGAATGTTTGAGTTCCTTATCATCGATGGTCAACATTCAGATCTGCTCTTCGATGTCGATATTCTTCCACGCATCGGTGCAATCCTCAAATCCAAAGGTTGAGAAGGATCCAATCAAACTGATACGTGAGCTTTGCAACCTTTGTGAATAATTAGAGAGAAAACAACAGAGCAAACTCAATCCAAAGCCATGACAGAGATTGATCCAACACCTAAGCTACAGTGTGAGATAAACCCGAGTTGAAGCCCAAGCCCGAATTGGAACAAGAGCCTGAAAGTAAAGTTTGAGACTGACTTGGAACTTGATTTGGAACCTGAGCCAATATTGGAGCCTGAATAAGAGCCTGGGCCCGAACCAGAGTCGGAGCCCGAACCAAAGATTGTTCATGTATCACAAAACCAGAACCAAAGTTTGATCTTGTGTCGCATTTCGAACCTGAGCCATGAGCCATATAGAGAGCCATGAGCCTGCACTAGAATTATCAAAAGAAGTGTCCTTGGATCCGATTGAGCACATCGATTTTATTATCCAAGATTCGCCTTCCCAAACCAACAAACAAGTATTGAATGCTTTTGTCTCTTGTGAATTGGAAGAAATTATCAGAGGATTTTCGTCTACCTATCTACATCTTATTACACTTCAGGGTTCATGAACGCATCTTCTCTGACTGCAGAGGACTACTGATTTCTGTCCAGATGTGTTACTTGTCCTCCCTTCACCGGAAGGTCAAGTTCACAAGCCATGGAGAAAGATAGGATCAGATCAAAGTTTTTAGTTTTAATTTAAATTTATTATTTTTATTTTAGTTCTATTTTAGTTTTGAGTCTTTAGTTATTTTTAAAGCCTTTTTGAGTGTTTTAGACTTTTAGAATTTTAATACCACATCGGATAGGAGGAGAGAGTTGGTTTGTAAGCCTGTATTAAGGCTTGACTTGATTTATTTTAAATCAATGAATTAGTCAATGAAAGAAATCAATAAGAAATTTTCTCAACTGTGAAAGGTACCATCTTCTTTGGTGAGAAGCATTGAAACCCCTTGTAAAGAAGCCAAAAACCCTATTTATACACTCCGTCCTACATCAATTACATTAATTCAAAAAGGAAGTTACTTTGCGAACCCACCATTTTGCTCCGCACACATACCACTTATTTACAAGTTTGTCATTCCTCAGCGCACGTCGTTTATTTACAAGTTTGCCATTAAAATTGCTCACCACGCACTCCAATTTACCCAATTTCTGAAAAAAGCCCATAGGTATATTACCTTCACCGCCGATGATCAAGGTTGATACCGCCCCCTCCTCTATCATCCACACCCCCATCCCCCTCCTCTATCATCCACACCCCCATCCCCCTCCCCCAACGTCCCAAGCCCCCTTCTCCCTCTTCCCCCACCCCTCCTCCCCCCCAATCCTTGCCCCCTCATCCGCCCTCCTGAGCCCCCTCCCCCTCTTCCCTAGAACCCTCTGACCCCCCTCCCCATCTCCCGACCCCCATCCGTCCTCCATAGCACCCCCTCTCCGTCCTCCCCAGCCCCCCTCCCCCTCATCCGCCCTCCCCAGCCCCCCTCCCCCTCTTCCCACACCCCATCCTCTGACAATGGGGGATTTTGGATGTCCAACGATGATGATCAGAGAGCAAAATCATGGGATTAATGGATGATGATCGGAGATTTTGCGAGATTAATGGATGTGAGAGATTAATCAAGAGATTAATGGATGTTTGATGTTAAACGACAATGATGATCAAAGGGGCGGCAGGAGCGGACGAGGGTAAAAGAGGAAAATGTTTGAGAAAGTTTGAATGGGACATCTATAAATGTTGAATGGCAAACTTGTAAATAAGCTGTATGTGCGCGGAGTAAAGCGGTGGGTTCGCAATGTAACTCCCATTCAAAAATTACCAAGGGATCTCATGTTATTTCTACATTAAGTTACCATGAATGCCGCTGTATTCAATATGTAGCACTCGCGCCTTTTGGATTGCTCAACTTTTCTTCTTCGAATGTATCTTCTTGGAAAATTTCTTCTTTAACTAGACTATTCAACTCCAGTTGACATTTAACCTTTTGGCTCCAATAAGAATTAATCTATATACAGATTTAATATTCTGTGTTATTTCTCAACTGTCTGCTAGATGTGTCTCAAAAAAACTGGCTGCATAAATTCTTTGTGCATAACAAACATTTCGTATATCAACATAAGTAGGCCTTTTACTAATAATTTGCTGACAATGAAAAGTTGGCTTTTATCCTGCTCATACCAGATCACAGCAACTGAACTGCCTTCAGATTACGCAAGACTTTATTAATAAGTAATGCTACATGTTCTTTTTTATGCACCCATTTGAGTGCCAACACGATTTTCCCAGGAGAAAATAAGGGCATCTTTGCAGATGGAAAGAAAATTTTGCAAAGACCCCCTTGAAAATCAACTTGAGAACTGTGGGTGCACTCAAATGATTGCTTAAAAAGTAATTGACGCATTTTGTTTATTAAATAGATACAGAGACTGAATGCAACCAAGTAACTTAAACTTGAAATATCACAAACGTTTCACCAAAATGATTAATAAAAAGTACCAAGACACTGACAATCATGCTAGTTGAATTCCTCACAAACAATAGCTTACTAAAGTAGTTTTAAAAAAAGCCATGAACAGAAAGGGCCTTTAAGGCTACATACTCTATAACTCCACCATGAACACCAATTGAATAGAGTTTCTCTGGAACTTGCCCATCCAACTCGTTATTGTTTAATAACCTGCACGGGAACAAGAAAGATAATTTGGAGTTGCCAAATAAGGAAATAACATAAAGGCGATTAAATCCTTTTCATACTTTTAGCTTCAGGAATATTCTGTATATTGAGATATATGACACTTAAATAGTATTTCTGCAATACAAGCTGCAAACACTTTCACACTAAAAGTAATGGCCTCCACATTATGTTTTGCACCCTGTTCGAATCTGATGTTTTCATATCTTATCTTAATGCAAGTCGAAGCTCCTGAATTCTCATTGTTTATGCATGGTTAGTCTGGCATCTTAACTGTCTGCCATCAAGATTCTCTGTTAGCCTATCTGTAGACAACAATACAACCATAAACGTTTTTTCACCCTCCCATTTATTTGACCATCTGCTGTGCTCTTAAACATGTCGATCTTGTCCATTACCAAGTTTTCATTACCAAGTTTTCATGTCATCGTTAACTATCCAAATAGATATTTGCAGGCACCGAATCATTAACTGTAACATAATCTATTAATGTAATAAATATAAAAGCTACTCTCATCTGTAACATAATCTATTAACTGTCAGACCGTTTCTGACAACTCCGCACTTCATTTTCTGACTGTAGATTCAGACATTCACCACTCTAAAGTGGGATTTCCTCTTTAAGAATATTTAAAAGAGAGCCATGGCAAATGTCAACATCCTCCAGCCTTGTAGTTTCCAGTAGTCATGGAAGACCATACATTTCCGTTTAAGGTATCTGACTAATTTGTTTCAATTCCCTTTGTCTACGACAATATGTCAAAAACGTGTTAAGAATTGTGGTTAAGGAGGCGGAAATTTGGGCGCAGCAAGGGCAACCGCACTCTCCAGTGGCAATTATGTACTATTTAGGGTTCGGCGGTATTTTCGTAATGTTGGGATAATAAGTATTATTTGTACGGGGGCTAAGGTAATTAGATGGTTATGTTGAATTAGGTGAAGAATTGATTGAGAATAAGAGTAGAATCCTTAGGTTAGTAGAAAAGTTCAGCTTCCGCTCCAATTAAAGCTTGGGATGCGGTTCTCCTCTCAAAAGAGACCAAATTATCCTTATATTTCCTTCTTTTATCAAAACCTTTTCCCCTAAATTTCTAAAAAACCCATATGTTCTCCAAAATTTATCAAAAATCCTACTTGTATTCCACAAAACTCTATAAAATCCTATCAAATTAGTATCGGAGCACAGACCCTGCTGGCAACGACAGGAAAGGTGGAAGCTTGGTAGAAGAAACTCAATTACAAAGTGGCAGAATTGAAGAAATATATGACATAGAGATTTTCGTTCTTTGAATCCAAGGTGAAAGCATTAATCGAATCCAAGAAAAGGCGTCGATGGATGCCCTGATGGAGAAAATTCCGACGATTGATCATCATCCACCGCGTAAGAAAGAGACGACAAAACCATATCTAAGCAACGACGAAGACAACCGCTCAGATTTAGGGCAAAAGGTGCAAACTTTGGTAAAGAAAAAGAAGACAGTCGACAACTTTACGCAATATCCACCACCGAGTGGCATAGATCTGAGGCGAAAGGCTAAATTTTTTGGTCGATAGCATAGAAAAGTCGTCTTGGAAGATGAACCCCTGAAGTCAGATCTAGGGTTTCACGGCCCATGAAAAGAAGCGGCAGGCACGGCGACCCCATATCAACGCCAGGGACACCACAGCCCCTGGACAGTCAGCATGGTGCCGACGGCCCCAGGCACCCTGGGGCCTGGCGACCCTTGGGCAGGCCATCCTGGGGCCCACGACCCTCAGATGGGTCCCAAAGGAGCCTGCAACCCCTGGGCCGCCTTCCAGAGGCCCGCAGGCCTTAAGCTCTCATGGGCCTCAACAACAGTGCTTTGGGTGCAACTAACCTTCAGACAAGCTTGGTGATCCTCGTGGCTTCTACCCAAACTTCGAGGAAGGTGGTGGAGACCTTAAATGGCCCGATAATAGCAACGGAGGTACGCAAAGCCTCGACTAGTCCACAGGAGGCCCATTCAGGGGCAACAGCAAATGCAGGGGGGATTTTTGAAGATTCGACAAGGATGGAGGAGATCCAGATTGAAGTGACAGCGATTGGGAGTATGATGATAGAGCAGAGGGAGGCACGTGGGGAGATCTTGGTGCACAACAAAAGGCCTACCAGCAATTTCATGTCGGCCAGCCTTCAGGAAGAGCAGGATATGAAACTTTTGGCATTAATTATAAGATTAGAAAGTTGAATATGTCGATATTTGAGGGAAAAGATCTTTGTGAATGGATTTACCGAGCATAGAGATATTTCGCGGTGAATCACTTGACGGAGAAAGAAAAGCCGATTTTGACCAGCATCTATTTGGAGGAAAGGGATCTGTCCTAGTTCTAGTGGTGAGAGCAGAGACTGCATGTCTGCTCGTCGGAGGAATTCAAGGACTGTTTACTAGACAGGTTTCGAGACATAATAGAACAATTTACACGAGCTGTTCTTTACCATCACATAGGAGGATACCGTCAGAGTACAATGAGAGGTTCGAGATGCTCTCGAGCCAGGTGAGAGGAATCTCTAAAGCGACGCTGGAGGAAAATTTCATGAAGGGGCTGAAAGAGAACATCACAGCTGAGTTACGTATACTGGGACTGAGAGGACAGATAGACATGATGGAGCTAGTCCAGATGATTGAAGATCAGCCATAACAGAGCAGTGGGCCAAGAGAACCGAGGACAGCTCAGCTTTTCGCAGCCAGTTACCGTCAGTGGGCAGAAGGCATCATCAAGAGGAATCCAGTCCAGTAGAGAGGAGAGCAATGAGACCCTATCGGGAGGACAATTCAAGAAGATGACGGAGGCTGATGTGCAGGACAAACAGGCTAAGAGATTGAGAAATTCACCGTGGGACATCAATGTCGAGACCACACACTCCAGTTGTTGATGGTAAATGACAAGAACGATGAGGTTGAGGAGGATGAGTCAGGAGGAGACAAGCACCCCATTTGGAGTAGCATTAATATGGATTTTATGACACCACTTTGAGTACAAAATGGTTCTTTGGAGGCATGGTAATGCGTTGTCGTGGAATGGGGCAGCAATTTGAACGCAATAAGGGCAACAACACTCTTCAGTACACTCTCAGGATTATGAGTCAGTGGCAATTCTCTTCAGCGACACTCTCCAGTGGTATTTTCGTAATATTGGGAAAATTAGTACAATTTGTATGGGGCCAATGTATTTAGATGGTTATGTTGAATTTGGTGAAAGAATTGATTGAGAATAGGAGTTAAACCCTTAAGTTCGTGGGAGAGTTCGGCTTCTTCTCAAATTGAAGTTTGGGAGAGCGGTCATCCTCTCGAAAGAGGCAAAATTATCCTTATATTTCCTGCTTTATCAATAAAAATCATACATTTCCCCCCAAATATCTAAAAATCCCATCTTTTCTCCAAAATCTATCAAAACCCCTAATGTTATTCCACAAAACCCTCCTATCAAAACAACCCAATATTATGAAGGGGTCTAGCTTGATGTCCAATTTCATTAGTAGACTGCAACAAGAAATGCATCTTAAGACAAACTATCAGCATCAGATGCAATTGTAATCTACATGACAGAAATAAAACTTTCTTGCAGCTTACGTTGCATAATGTTAAGCATTTAAGATTTTAGACTAACTTCAATAGTCAGAATTATCTTTCCTGGTCCTACTTCATAGGAAGATTGTTGATTTAATGGGTTACTAAGGAACTACAGGAATGATTTCTAGTAATCAATAAACTTACTATCTCAAAGAAACATTGAGCAACGAGTCTTCCTATGTACAAATTATGTCTTTGTCAGGTCACATGGTGCAATGGACGTACTTTGACAGCCATCAAAGTCAAGACGCGCACACACACACACATAGGATGCTGGTGTAAGGTAAGGCATCCTCACAAATTGCAAGGGGCAGCTTCTAATTACTAAATGCACTACTTATTGGATCAGAGATGTCCATTTTATTCTTCACCTATAATAAATTTGTAGAACTCATAACATTTAGATATTATTATCCCATCATCAAGTAATTGCATTTTTTCTGTAACTGAAGAGCCATTATTTTTTTACTGCCTAATGGGTGGCTACCTATGTAGCCTGTGTATGTCTATCATGAATCCCATGCCAATACCCATTTTGGATGCTCGCACTCCTTGGACACTTCTAGGACACATATCGAAAACTTCTTGAAACACTTCAGGGAACTACTTGGACACGTCATAAATAACTCATACACTTTTTGTTCACATTACATATTTGCATGTCTTTGGGATGTTTATTTAGTTTCATCTACATATCAGTGACTAAGTTTAATGAAAAAGTCACAAAATATTGAATTGTATAAGAATTTATATTGTGAATGGGTTTATGTAAAGATGCACTATTTAGTGGATAGATTATAGTTAGTAACAAGGGTTTGAGTAAAAGTAGGAATTGAAATAAGAACTGTTATCGCAATGTATGCTACATGGATAAACAGAGGTAGAGGATTGGGAATTATACTTCTTTCTCTAACCTTGCTTCATCTAGTTTTAACAAGGAATCCGAGTCTCTTCTTCTACAAAACCCCTAATCCTGCCTAAATAGACCCAAACCCCCAACCACCCCCAGGATTAAACCTTAACCCCCTAATTTTTCTTTTTTTCTCCCTCTCTTTAAAAAAGGTTTAATGTAGCACTACTGTAACCATGCTATAGTATCGCATTACTGTATCATTTCAATAACAATGCCGCATCAACCCCCATTGACCTCTTCTCCTTTCTTGCCTTCAACATTCATCGTCATCTTTGTCTCATGACCATCGCCATCGCTGCCTTCATCTTCTTCTCGTCTTGAGTTGTATGGGTTGTTTTCTTTTCTTAACTTGATGATATGTGTGGGATTCCAAGGGGTTGCCATGGTAATTTGTATGGAGAAATGCATTTATAAATCACACTGTAAGATCTAAGAATGATGCAAACTGATTTAAGGAGGATTCAGCATAATCATGACATCAGAGACAACATTTGCTCCTTCAAGTATCATCCTGTTTGGAGAGGAGTAATAACTGGGACCATATGTTTCAACAACTTCAAATGTATAAGCAGTTTCAGGCCTGTGATGTCACCATCCACAGCTTCCATATCTACACTTACACAGACATGTAACTTAACCTTCTGGCTATCTATCTTTCTCAATGCTTAGAACTTAGGTGATTGATTCACGAGCTATTGATCATGAGCTACAGATCATATGAATATGAATTCGTATCAATTCCAAGTTAGAGTTCGTATCTTCTTTGGCTGATGTAACTTTAGCAGATGGTTTAGTACGTCTATTAGTGATCTGATGCGGCTAGTAATTGGAGGGAGGGGGTATTTGAGTAAAATAACAAATAGTGGTGTTTTTCTATTTAAGGGGGTTGAGCCGGCTCTAATTGGGATGCGAAAATTGTTGAAGAAAATTTATATTTATTATTCCTTAGATCTCGTGTATTAGGATTTCCTATTTCTTTAGATTAAGCTTTAGTTAATTGTCTCTTTCATTCCTAGTCGTTAAATAACGAGTAACTTTTATATGTAGTCTTAATCTTCTATAATCAGATCTAGGTTCGCATCAATTGGTATCGCAGCGGTAGATCCATGGCGACCATAAGCAATGAGGAAAGGCTCGATCGGTTGGAAGAAAAGATTCGGTCCAAATATGAGGGATGTAGCGACGGATCGAATCAAGAGTTGGAGAAGAGGATTATTGAGGCGCGCCGTCAGTTAGCGGAGGATTTGACGAAGATCGATCGTCGCTACCAGGAGGATTTGGCGGAGAACGCTCGTCGCTACCCTTCCCCGACGAAGGCAAAGACAGATCTGAAGATTTCAAGCCCAGATCCACCATATTCAGATCCAGATCTGGAATTATCATATCCAGATCTGAAAATTTCAGATCCAGATCTGGAAATTTCAGATTCAGATTAGATAGAGACGGAGGAAAATGTTGCAGATCTGAAGCCGGAGGCTGTCGGCGATCCAGATCTGAAAATTTCAGATCCAGATCTGAAATTTTCAGATTCAGATCCAGATCTGAAATTTTCAGATTCAGATCCGAAAGAGATGGACGAAAATGGTGCAGATCTGAAGCCTGCGGCTGTCGGCGATCCAGATCTGAAAATTTCATATTTAGATCCGAAAGAGACGGAGGAAATGGTGCAGATCTGAAGCATGCAGCTGTCGGTGATCTAGATCTGAAATTTTCAGATCCAGAAAATGTGATTTTTAGCGAGGAAGATCCAGAAAATAAAGAAGACGGAGGCTTCGACCCGTACAACCAACAGAACGGAGCAGATTCACAAGGGTGGGACCCTCCAGAGTATTTGTGGGGGCCCGACGTTGCTTTTTGGATACCGCCTTGGCCCGACGATATTTTTCCGGACGTCGTTGAAAGCGGTGGAGACCACTCACATCCGTTTGACCCGGGAGGAGAATTGCAATCGACCAGGTAGAATGGATGGCCCACGGACATCATGCACCACCTTGAGGACAAGGTGGATTTTCAGGACCGGAGTAGTGATGCGGCTAGTAATTGGAGGGAGGGGGTATTTGAGTAAAATAACAAATAGGGGTGTTTTTCTATTTAAGGGGTTGAACCGGCCCTAATTGGGATGCGAAAATTGTTGAAGAAAATTTATATTTCTTATTATTCCTTAGATCTCGTGTATTAGGATTTCCTATTTCTTTAGATTAAGCTTTTGTTAATTGTCTCTTTCATTCCTAGTCGTTAAATTAACGAGTAGCTTTTATATGTAGTCTTAATCTTCTATATTCAGATCTAGGTTCGCATCATGATCTTGACATTTAACTTCAGCTCTAAATTATCCTAAACATTCTTTCACATGCATCATGTTTTTCAAGAGAACAGGATGCAAAGTGTGATTAGCATAGGGTATGAATATGGCAGATTGTATCACATGGATGAAAACTTTGGTTTAGTGGCTTTTTTGGTACATTATTCCCTATTGATGTCCGTAATCAACTATGGCATCCTTTTCTTCAAAATTGGGTTATGTTTCAAGTTTAAAAAAGTCGTGTCGGCATATTAAACACCATCGTGTCTTATCGGTTATGGTCAATAAATGATCCAATAAACTTTTTGAACTTATGCCTAGTTTGGGGTTCCTCGTCCTATGCAATCAATACTTGATTTTAAATACTTCATCACATTTATTGATTATTCTCATGTCACGTGTCATTTTTGTTAAATGATACATCTGAAGTTCTATATATTTTCAAAATTTTATACAAAATTAAAACACAATTTGACGATTCTGTTCGTGCTTTACAAGTGACACTACAAAAGAATATTTTAGTTCCTTTTTGCTGAGTATATAACACATTTTGGTATAATTCATTAGTCACCTTGTGCATACGCACCAGAGCAGAATGGTGTAGCTGAGGGCAAGATCAAGCATTTGTCAAAAGTTGCACGTGTTTTATTAATTCACAAAATAAGTTCCCAACTATTTTTGGGCAAATTTTGTTCTTACTGCATGCTATCTTGTAAACAGGATGTCTTCATCGGCTCTCAATAATAAAAGTACGTGTTCCTTGTTATTTATAGATGCACTATTGTTTCCTCCATCTCTGTGCATTTTGGTTGTACTGTGTACATGACATTCGTTCAAATGTTTCTAAATTGGACCCAGAAGCATTAAACTATAGCTTCCTTAAATTTTCGCATGCACAAAAATGGTACAAATATTTTAGTCCACAAACAAACCAGTTTCTTATTTAATCAAATGTGCTTTTCTTTAGGTCTAAATCTTATTTTGATAAAGAGTCAAAAGGACATTTCGAGTCTATATTTGTTGTGTATGGATGTGGTGTGTGAGTAACATAATTAACATTAAATTACAAATGTTCAAAATTGAATATTCCTGACATACGATGAATTATCATCTGTGATAGCTGATATGAAATACTCTTAGCAATCAACCAAATAATGACAATCAAGACATTTGATGAAAAGGACTCATGAGCATCACATAAAGTATATGCTTTCTTAATGGTATAGAATTATTGACAGATGCTTAAGGTAAAAATAAATTTAAAAAACACACAACTGCTTACACAAGCTTGAGATTGGATGAACCTAGGCTATCTGGAATGCTCCCAGAAAACTGGTTGCTAGACAAATCCCTGAGAGGCAAAGCATAGAACATGTTAACAAATTTCAATAACTAAAGCAAATAATTTACCCAATATTAAACATTAAGTATGAGTTGCTTTCTTCAGAAAACTTCCATTTTAATAAAATGAACTAATGCATATAATATATCCAACATCAACCATCAACCATGAGTTGCTTTCTGGATAAAACATATAGTTTAAGAAGAAAAGTCCGTAAAAAATTATGAAATTTTCTAGCACATTGCAAACATCGGTTCTGCAAAATTAATAACTCTGGTTTATCAATTTTGGTTGATTATTTTCTTCTTCCCGTTTTTACTGAAGAATTGGTTGTAGCGCAATGCGAGAGGGGCTTGAGCCCCAGCCACTTGCCAAATGCAAGGTGGTTTTACCACTGTGATATAGTGGCACTAAAAATTTGTTTCAATCATTGTCACCGGACAATATGCAATTTCATTTATCATCCAATTTCTTATAAGAGTAAGGATTTAATGTAGAAAAGGTGGCACCTGATCTAATACATCATGTGCCAAGACACAAAAAGATGAAAAGTACAAGCCCCATATGGGCTTATATTTGTTGTACTTCCCACCTTTTTGTGTCTTGGCACATTATCTATTAGATCAGGTGCCACCTGATATACATGAATCCCTAATAGTAATACTATTAAGGTATGGAATCATGGTATCAAGTTTTAGGTTCAAATTCAAAAGTAAAAGAGGATGCACTGATATGAGAATTAAAACGGTCAACTTGCAAAATTGTTCGGGAATAAGGGACACAAAATGTTGAGTTCTTGTCTCAATTTGATTATTGTTGTGTGGCATTTTGGTTGAACTCAAGTGAAACTTGTGGTACAAGGTATAATTGGAATCAAAAAAGGCTCTCGGGAATCAAGAAAAGCTCAGTGGAAGAATTTTATTGATGACGAAGAAGAATTACAGGAGAATTAGGAGGAGAATTAAATAGGAATTGAGAGAAGGTGAAATTTCATTACAAACTCCAAAATATTCGATAACCCTTCTCTTACAATCATTGCCTTTATATAGAGGCGTTAGTTGGACATTACAACTGATTAACGACCTCAGGGAACAGTGGAGCTAAAACGCTAACCGGCTAACTAACAACCTGCAACTGAATTAGTTGAATCTTCTTCTTTGTTGGAAGCTTTCATCGTTGAACCCAACGTCCTGGTGTTGGCGCTAGCTAGAGGAAGGGGATGAACTTTTAAGTTTGTTAAGAATGCAATGGATGCGGCCCCGTTATTTAAGTCGCAATAAACGGTGGATGGATGCTTCGATTCGTTCTGACGATGCAGACTAAAAAGCGAAGAAATGGATGAGCGAGGATTATTACCATCAGATCGGATGTTTCACATTTAAACCCAAGGGCTCCACAACGGCTCACAACACCCCTATCAACCGATACCCCGACACAAAATGACAGGATTATTAAAAAATTATGACTGAACACATTGCTAATTTGCTAAGGAGTTGTATATACATTTTTACTTTATATTATTTTTCTTTGTTTATGTGATAGGACCATGATATGATTATAGGGATTAAAATAGAATTTTTGATGGATTTTGATAAAAATATGGGATTTTTCGGGTTAAATGTGGGATTTTTAGGACAAAAATTGGATTTGGGCGAAAAGATGATATTTTTATATTTGAAAATAGAAAGGCATACAATGATAGTTGGTCTTTTTTGATAGGAGGACCGCTCTCCTAGCCTTTGATTTGATAGAAAAGGCTTCACTCTGCTACTAGATCTAGATTCCTAACCTAAACTATTTCCTTCTTAATTCTCTTCTCAATATTCAGCATATCCTTTAATACCCAGCCACACCATACACTTATAACTGAATTCCTAATAATTACACATCTTCTCCTCAACCTCCAAAGGTATAATTTTGTTCCTAGTGCCCAAAATTAGAGATGTGCCACTGGTTACCAGCGCACCTCCAAGTCGTAGCCTTACTACACCCCAAAGAACAATCTTGTCCTAAAGGTGATGTCATGAAGTCAGTGGATTACACTACTCCAATGAGGCAGCTCAGTCCCTACTGGCTCGTCCTCCTCAACCGATGTGCATTCATCATTCTCGACGATCAAAATGTAGAGAGCACGATCTCGGTAACGATGTCGACTTGAACCTCTCGCCACATCGAAAGCATAAATCTTTAGCGCACCTATTCTGGATCTCCTCCTACGTGAGATGCTTGAATTAACCATCAGGTTAAGGCTCAATGTTCTCCTGATTCATCTGAACCTCTCCCAATTGTATCTCTACTGTAGCATGAGTGCGGGAAGCAACCCCGCTCATCGCTCTCCTGACAGCCCGCCCTACAGTCCTCTACCAATTGGACCGGTTTCATCGCCTCTCTCAACCCCCTCAACCTCAGTATATGAAGCTCTGTTCTAATGTTAGCTTTAAGCATGTTAGCTTTAACCTCGTGCATAGAATTCCCCTCCAATGTCGTCTCAGATATCTCCCTCACTCAGCCCAAGAGCATCTTGAACATCTTCTGGTATCTCTAACAGTGCCATCATGCTTAAGCATGAGGAGTTGCTCATATAAATCTTCTCTTTGAGTGTACTGAAATTCATCGAGCAGGTGGTCCCTTGGCTCCTCTCATGAGCACACAGGTTGTCTCTACTCCCTACACTGATAACAGCACAACATCTCTCCATCCAAACATATACACACGACCAATAATTTCTCAATTTCTGTCAATCGGTTCATCGCGAAATATCTCTACACGTTGTAAACAATGACATAAGGATCCTCCTCAAAAATTGGCGTCTTCAGCTTTCAAACTCGGCTTTTAGTGCTAAAAACCACATGTCATGCTCTCTGATTGGGCTGCCCATAGTGAAACGGTTGATATGTGTCCTGCTGATCTGTTGGGCCTCTAAATCCTTCACTCTGGACTCCTGCAGCTATATCGTCGTCTCACCATCCACCATCCCATCCACTTGGGTCTCTTCCGCTATCTTTGAAGCCTCGGTAGTCGTCTCCACAGCCGTCGAAGCTTCATGTGTATCTGTCGGGTCCCAAAGTCTGTCGTCGGGCCCCGATAGAGTAGCTGCCTCATGTAAGTTGTCATTGGCCTTTACTGGGGCCCCTTCGCTGTTCCATGGGCTTTTGCCCCCTTATGGGCCTCCTGTGGCCCAGTTGAAACCTTGTAGGCCTCCTCCACTATCGTCAGACCACCCGAGATCGCCATCTCCTTCCTCGAAGCCCGAATGGAAGTCATGGTGCGGGCCACTGCCCCTAGAGTTTGTCACATTGTCAGATGTTCTTCTTTCTCTTCCTCGAACACTCCCTCCATGATTTAGGAGGAAGATTTTCATCCCGCACATGCAATCCGTCATTCGATTGGAGCTCTTCTTTAATGATTGTGACTTCTTACTATTGTCAACCAAAAATTGTCTTGTCTCGGATTTACGCCATTCGGTGGTTGATCCTTCACAAAGACGACAACTTTTCCTTTTTCTTTGTCCAAAACCCGCCTTCTAGCCTAAATCTGAGTTGTCGTCGTTGTTGCTCATACTAGTTTTGTCGTCTTTCTCTAGTGGAGATCAGCTAATTATCGCTGAAATTCATTCCATTAATGTATCCATCGATGATTCCAACCGAGATAAGAAATTTTCTTCCATCAACGAGATCTTTTACTCCATCGTTCTCTTGAGCCCTTGGATTTTGATTTCCAATCTCGCTTTCAAAGCTTCCACATTTCTCTTTGCAATCAAGATCTACGCTTTGATACCAATTTGATAGGACACAAATAGGATTTTAGAAATAAATCAGGATTTTTGGTCGATCTCAGGGAAAGATAGGATTTTTAGGGTTAAATGTGAGATTTTTAGGGCCAAAACGGATTTGTTAGAAAATGTGATACTTTCATATTTGATAATAGAAAGGAATACATGATAGTTGGCCTCTTTCGAGTGAAGGACAGTTCTCCTAGCCTCTAATTTGGGAGAAAACGCTTTACTCTCCCCCTGGATCAAGATTCCTACTCCTAAACTCTCTTCTTCTCAATTTTCTTCTCAATTTTCAGTATATCCCTCAAAACCCAGCCTCTTATATATTTATTAGACTGATTTTCTAATAATTACAGATCTACTCCATGGACCCTCAAAATTACAATTTTGCCCATAGTGCCCAGAATTACAGATCTGCCACTACCGCCGCACCCCCAAGGTATCATTATTACTATGGAAGCATGGAAAACAGAAATTAAATCAGATTCAATCTCATCATACAAATATATGTTTAAAGCTTTAAGTACTGTATGCTAGCATATGAGCCATAGATGACAAGGATAGTTTTCGATGTGTAATTATACAGTAACTTTATGAGTGACAATGACGTAAGCTTTCTTTTGTCAGGTCTTGTGTGATGCTTCAACAAGCATTTAGCCACCCCGAGTCCATGTCCATGCAATATCAGCTTTAATTGAGTTTGAAGGAACCCATTATAAAATTAGTCTTTACATTCATTTGGATACAATAAAAGATTGAGAATCTGAAGAAAAAATTGACCAAAAATATATTCCATTGCATATATAAATCTCAAGCTGTATAATATAGATGAATTGCAACCCACTTACAGTCTCGCTAGTGATCGTTGACCTAGTCCAGTGGGCAATGTTCCCCTCAGGGAGTTGGAGCTTAAGTTCCTGCAAGAACAACAAGTAAAATGTTACTCAGTACATGTGTGGCAGTGATATACTCGAAGAACGATGAAAATAGATTGATAAATGAGCCTCTTTCGAGAGGAGACCCGCTCTCCTAGCTTTGTTGCACGGAACAAAGCCTAAAACCTTCACAAAGGACGCCTACAATTGTTCTTCACAAAATAAGCATGAAACCCAATAAAGACGGCTAGCCCTAATTTATAGAAAAGTGGGGAATTACTAATCTAGTCTAAAATGACTAGAATACCCCTAACTAACCCTACTACGTGCCACCACGCCTCCTACGGCGCACGTAAGTGACCAGAGGGGGGTGGGTCCCCCCTTGGTAGCCGCCGGCCTCATTGGGATGCGGACTCGGGTCCGGGTCCGCATCAATACCCCCCCCTAAAAGGGCCACCTTGTCCTCAAGGTGGAAGTGGGGAAACTGCTCCTGGATCACTCGATAGGCCTCCCATGTTGCATCACAGTCTGGTAGCCCGGCCCAGTGTATCAGCACCTCCCTCTGTCCACGCGGTCCCTGACGAACGGCTCGAACCTCCAATGGCTCCAGCATCACCTCCAACTCCTCAGTAAGTGTAGGCGGTAGGGTAGAGGACACCGTCTGCTCTCCAATGGCTCGCCGAAGCTGCGAGACATGAAAAACCGGGTGTATCGTCGCGGTCGATGGCAACCTCAGTCTGTAAGCCACCTGGCCAATCTTGGCCGCAATCTCGAAAGGCCCATAGAATCTCGCTGATAGCTTCTCGTTTCGCCTCCTCGCTAGCGATCTCTGTCGGTAAGGCCTCAGCTTCAGATAGACCATATCACCCTCCTGGAAGTGCACATCCCGCCGATGCCCATCCGCCCTAGCCTTCATCACCTGCTGAGCTCGCAGCAAATGCTTCTTCAGCTCCTCCATAATGCTCTCCCGCTCCCTCATATAGTCCTCTACCTGGGAGACTGGGGTCGGTCGTTCCCCAAATCGCAGTAGCTCCGGTGGATCCCTGCCATATAATACCCGAAAGGGGGTCGTACCTGCTGCTGAATGGTACGAAGTATTGTACCAATACTCCGCCCAGGCTAACCACCGATACCACTGTCGAGGTGTCTCCGACGCGAAGCACCGCAAATATGTCTCGATGCTGCGGTTTACTACCTCTGTCTGCCCGTCGGTCTGAGGGTGATATGCGGTACTCCTCTTCAGCACGGTACCCTGGACTCGAAATATCTCCCGCCAAAACCCACTCAGGAAGACCTTATCTCTGTCTGTGACAATGGAGGCTGGAATCCCATGTAATCGTATGACTTCCCTGGTGAAAGCTGCAGCCACTGAAACAGCAGTGTACGGATGTTTCAGTGGTATAAAATGGGCGTACTTGCTCAGCCTATCCACCACAACAAAAATCACGGAGTACCCCTCCGACCTGGGTAGCCCGTCTATGAAATCCATCGTCACCTCCTCCCAGACTCGCTCAGGAAGTGCTAAGGGCTGCAACAGTCCGGCTGGCGCCATGGCCATGTACTTGTGACGCTGGCACACGTCACAAGCAGCAACCAAATGTGCTATCGCTCTCCTCATACCAGGCCAGTAAACCTCCCGGGACATTCTCATATATGTCTGCTGCACCCCAGAATGTCCCCCTACCACCGAACTGTGGAACTCCTGAAATAACGCGGGTATGAAGGTGGATGCCCGCGGCAATACTAACCGGCCCTGGTATAATAGTCTCCGCCCCTCTAGTGAGTAACCCTGCGGCGCCTCCCCGCCTCCCTGCAGCTGCTCACGAATCAGTCTCAACTCCGGATCGGACTCGGCCTCCTGCAGCATGGGCTCACTATCTATCCATACCGGCAACGAGAGTGCTCTCAAGTGCACCCCCTCCTCTCTGCGTGATAAGGCGTCTGCCGCCTTATTTTCCAGCCCCGGCCTGTACTCAATGATGAACCTGTACCCTACTAACTTGGATAGCCAACGCTGGTGCTCCTCTGTCACCAACCGCTGCTCCAATAGATACTTCAAACTGCGCTGGTCGGTCCTGACTACGAACTCCCTGCCCATCAGATACGGCCGCCACTTCTGGATCGCGAGCACAATAGCCATCAGCTCCCTCTCGTAGACAGACTTCAGCCGTGCTCTAGCGGAAAGCACCTGGCTGAAGTAGGCTATCGGCCTCCCTAGCTGCATAAGGACCGCCCCCAATCCTACTCCTGACGCATCAGTCTCCACCACGAATGTAATGCTGAAGTCGGGCAACGCCAAGACTGGTGCGGTGGTCATCGCCTCCTTCAAGGCCTCAAAGGCCTTGGCCGCTGCCTCTCCCCACTGGAACCCATCCTTCTTCAACTGATCTGTCAGTGGCCCTGCAATGGTGCTGTACCCCCTCACGAATTTCCGGTAGTATCCTGTCAGCCCGAGAAATCCCCGTAGTGCCCTCAGAGTGGTGGGTACCGGCCAGTCCAACATCGCCTCTATCTTCGCCCGATCTGCTGCTACTCCGGCGGCGGACACCACATGTCCCAAGTACTCTATCTGCCTCTGACCGAAACTGCACTTCTTTCGGTTGGCATATAGCTGGTGCCTCAGCAACTCTCGGAACACCACCTCCAAATGGCCCAAGTGCTCTCCCATAGTCCGGCTGTAGACCAGGATGTCGTCGAAGAAGACGAGTATGAATCTCCTCAGGAATGGCCGGAAAACGTCGTTCATCAACGCCTGGAATGTCGAAGGAGCATTCGTCAAGCCAAACGGCATGACGAGAAACTCATAGTGGCCCTCGTGGGTACGAAATGCGGTCTTCGGCACATCCTCTGGCCTCATTAGGATCTGGTGATACCCCGCCTTCAGATCAATCTTGGAGAACACCACTGCTCCATGCAGCTCATCTAGCAACTCGTCTATGACAGGGATAGGAAACCTGTCAGCCACTGTCTCCTTGTTCAGAGCCCGGTAGTCTACACAGAAACGCCAACTCCCGTCCTTCTTCTTCACCAGAAGGACCGGGCTCGAAAATGGGCTAACGCTGGGCTGTATCACCCCCGCCTGTAACATCTCCCCGACCATCCGCTCAATCTCATCCTTCTGCACGTGGGGGTAGCGGTAAGGACGCACACTCACCGGTGCAGCGCCATCCCTCAGGACTATCGCATGCTCGTGCCCCCTCTCTGGCGGTAGCCCCTGTGGGTCCTGAAAGACCTCCTGGTACTGCCCCAACACCTGCTCTACCTCCTTGGGAACCCTTGCCTGCGGCTCCTGCTCTGCTCCTGCTAATCGGCACTCCACCAAGTACCCCTCCCCCTCTCTCCGTAAGGCTCGAGTGATGGCCTTGAAGGCCACCATCGATAAGCATAGGGTCGGGTCCCCAGTGAGCACCACTGTCCGCTCCCCCTCCTCGATCTCCATCCTGAGTCGCTTCCAGTTCACCCGCACATCTCCCAGCTTCTTCAGCCACTGTACGCCCAGGATGATGTCAACATTACCCAACTCAAGGGGTAGGAAGTCCTCCATGATCTGTACTCCCTGCAAGGTCAGGCACAGACCCTTGCAGAGCCCCTTGCTCTCCTCCATCTTCCCCGTCCCCAACAGCACGGTAAACTTCTCCTGCGTGCTCAGCTGCAGCCCATGTCTCTCCACTACCCGGTTGGAGATGAAATTGTGGGTGGCCCCACTGTCAATCAACACCGTCACCGCCGTGTCTCCTAGCTGCCCTGTCAACTTCATGGTGTGGTTCGGAGTGAACCCCACCACAGAGTTTAGGGACACCTCAGCGAAGTCTAGGTGAGACTTCTCCTCCTCCACTGGTGTCTCCTGCTCCACCTCGAACCCCTCCTCATCCCCCACGTACCCCTCCTCATCGGGCACCATGGTGATCTGCAGCAGGCGGCTCGCACATCTGTGCCCAGGGGTGAACTTCTCGTCGCAACGGAAGCACAACCCCTTGGCTCTCTTCTCCCTCACCTCGGCCTCCGTCATCCGTCGCCCCAAGGTAGCTGGGCGACCCTCTCCTCGCGTCTCGGGAACGGCCGCAGGTGGTCTCGATGTCGTGGATGGTGGAGTAGGGCGGGAACTCTGTGCCCCCCAAGTGCCCCGTATCCGCCTCTCCTCTGTGTGCTTCTCCTCCGCCTTATGTGCCAAGCGAAGGACATCCTCCAGGGTAGCCGGGCTCTGCATCCGCAACTCAGCCCGTATCGACGGTTTTAGCCCCCTCATGAAGTTCCCGATCATCACCTCGTCGGTAACCCCCTTCACCCGGCTATTCAGCATCTCAAATCTCTCTACATAGTCTCTCACTGTCCCCTCCTGCCTCAGGGCCGACAGCTGCTCGTAGAAATCCCCCCCGCCGTCTCCTGGAATCGATCCACGATCATTGCTGATAACTCCTCCCAGGTCCGAAAGGGGGACCGTGCTATCTTCCACCGGTACCAGGCCAGAGCCTTCCCCTCCAAGTAGATCCCGATGGCCTTCAGGACCTCCTGCTCCGTCAGACCCATCACCTGAAAATACCTCTCTGCTCGGTATATCCACCCATCAGGGTCGGTGCCGTCAAAGGTCGGCATCTTCAGCTTCATCAACCTCCGATCTGCGTTGATGTCGCCTAGCTGCCCCCTATCTCCGCCCCGGTCACCTCCCCGGACCACCTCGCCACCCCGAGCCTCCCTCGGGCCTCCCCTGTCAACACCGTACAGCTCCTCTGGCCAAGCAGGTCTCTCCCACGCCTCGGGCTGGTAGTAGTGTCCCGGGAACTCTGGGGGTCGTGCCAAATTGGGCCTCGGCCCAGGCGCAAGGGCCTCTGCTCTCCAAAACTGGCCCGCCGGGGCCCCAATAGCTGCTCCCGAGGCCCATCCGCCTCCTGCCATCCCCGGAGTTCCCCCGAAGTGGGGGACGATCCCCGCCACACCCCCAAAGGGCTGGAAAGTCGTCATCGGGCCCCCGAATGGGCCGGCCCTACTCGTCGACCCCCCAGACGGGCCTGTCGACCAAGCCGGACCCCCGCCTGGGGTCGCCGAGCCTCCCGCACCCCCGAAAGGGGGTGCCGCCGCCTCTGCGAGGCCCCTGGGGTCTGCCGCTGCTCGAAACAGCCCCGGTGGCCCGTCCGCACCCCCGGATGGGGGTGCCGATGTCTCCCCGCCCCCGTAGGGGCCTGCCGAAGTGTCGTGACCCCCTCCGGGGTTCGCCCAGCCGTTCCCGCCCTCGGATGGGCCCGCCGGTGGCCGCAGGGGGCCTGGCGGCCTCGCCCAGGCCTGGGGAGGGCCGGGCGGGGCCGCCGAAGCCCTGACAGGCCCAGGCGGGCCTGTCGATGTGTTCCCCGACCCGCGCGGGTCTGCCGGCTCCCATACGGACTCGCGCGACCCTAGGGTTGGCCCCACCGGCCCTCCTTGCTCCCTCGGGTGGTCGTCTTGCGTTGGAAATCCGCTGGGGGCTGATTCTAGGGTAGAACCTCCCCCTTCTTGGACCCCCTTGCCTCGATCTCCCCCTTTCGCCACCGTGATGGCTCGAATCATCTCTTTCAATTCTCGGAGATCTCGGCCTTGTTGCGCGGCGTCCGTCCTCATCCCACGAAGTTCGGTTTGGATATCTTCTTGTGAATGGGCGTAATCCTTGAGTGAATCTCCCATCGTTTTCTTCAATCCCTCGAACCTCTCTTCGATCTCCCGATTGAGATCCTCCCGTAACCCTTGAATCTTTTCTTCAACCGCATCCGCCTTCGATCGAGTACTTGCCGCCATTTGGATCTAGTGCTCTGATACCAATTTGATACGAACTAGGGTTTCGTATCAATTAATTTCAGAATTTAAAGAGGAAAAATATAAAAAGGTGGAATTTTGGAATCTCAATTTGCGAAGAACGATGAAAATAGATTGATAAATGAGCCTCTTTCGAGAGGAGACCCGCTCTCCTAGCTTTGTTGCACGGAACAAAGCCTAAAACCTTCACAAAGGACGCCTACAATTGTTCTTCACAAAATAAGCATGAAACCCAATAAAGACGGCTAGCCCTAATTTATAGAAAAGTGGGGAATTACTAATCTAGTCTAAAATGACTAGAATACCCCTAACTAACCCTACTACGTGCCACCACGCCTCCTACGGCGCACGTAAGTGACCAGAGGGGGGTGGGTCCCCCCTTGGTAGCCGCCGGCCTCATTGGGATGCGGACTCGGGTCCGGGTCCGCATCATATACCATCCAAATTGTCAAGGTTAACAAATTAGCATGCCATGTCCTATGCTTCGTCAATGAAAAATCATGGAATATCTAAAATTGAATCATAAGCACCAAAATAATCATAATCAACAAGCATTATCCTAACAATTCACACAACACTTAATGTCATCCTAGAACAAGTAAGGTGGTAAGCATACAAGGAAAGTTGTCCTGATAAAAATTAGCAACTAACTAACTAGAGAAAGAGTGGTGTATCAGTATGGTACGTCAAGAGGTAATAGTCAATCTGAATATTTTAAAAGCTGAAGGAAAATGCAAGCATTAAAAAATAAATGATGGACATGGATCAGTCCGTTAATCTTCAATTGGTATCATCCAATAACTAACCAAATCTCAGAAGATTACCCAATTTATATCCAGATGACAAACATGTCATGCATGATCAAATAAAAAAGAAAAAGAAGATTTAGTAAATGATGGACATGGATCAGTCCGTTAATCTTCAAGTAGTATCATCCAATAACTAACCAAATCTCAGAAGATTACCCAGTTTATATCCAGATGACAAACATGTCATGCATGATCAAATAAAAAAGAAAAAGAAGATTTAGAGCCATCATCGCATGATTAGGATGAAGTATAATCGGTACATGGTTTCAGCTGTCAATTGGGGGCTAGTATTCTATGAAAGATTAGTACAACAGTTAGCGTAGTGATGGGAATCACAAATTTAAGATCTAAAAAGATTTGATGAAGATTCAAAATTTGGAAAAAGAAATATTTAATTAAGGTGCTTTCCCCTTTCTCTTTGCATTTAGTCCTTATCTGTTAGCATTGGTTACAGATGAACTTACGCATCTCATATTCAAGATAAAATCCCAAGTACATGTTGTTTGCTGATGATTTAAAATTACTTGATGAGACAAGGGAATTGATTTATTTTCAAAGTAGAAAGTGGGAAAGATGTGTTGGACATTAACCATTCATCGGTCTCAACCATAGCAATGAGTTACTATAATGATCACACCGGCATAATCAAGGTGTTACTTGATACAGAGTGCAGCTTCTCCCACAAGAGCAACTTAGCCAAGTTCCTTGTATGTGGATGATGAGATCGCATGTACCAGTGGCATTTTCATAATATTCTGGTGCAGTGCAGACTTGTAATTTTGGGCATCATGTGTATTTTTGTAATTTCTGAAATTCTGAGCAAAACAGCCATTATAATTAGGTGGCGACTAGGGTCAGGGGAATATGCTGAATTTTGTAAAGAAATCACTATGTGATTAATTAGACCTCTTGTTTATGGAGAGTTAGGCCTTTACTCCCCAAAAGAGCTCAATTAATGGGAGCTCAGGCAAGCAGGGAGGAGGAGGAGAGGAAGAAGCTGATAGTCGCTGGGAGCGAGGAAGGAGACAGGGAAGAAGAAGGCAACGGTCAAGTTTGGGAAGAGTGATTTGGGTCGTCAGATCCTAAGTAGATGTTGATCCAGCCGTAGGGAACTGTTTGAATATGTGCCGTCCAGATCTCAAGGGGTTAAATGCTAACCGTTGATCGGAACTTAAGAAGGCGGGCCCCGGTTCCCAGACCATTGAGTATTTCACAACGGCTTGAAGTGAGCTGTCGCGAGGCTTGGATGTTTGACGAAATGCGGCCTTCATCGTCTCCGAGCTGCTAAGGCCATCGAAGTTAGTTAGGCCGTTGCAACTGATCGCCGACGACAACTGCAAGGTTCCGTTGGCGGTTCAGGGTTGTTACGAAGGGGAAGAGATGTATAAATACGCATTTGAGAGAATGTAGATGTTATTGATGTTGTATGAAGTTTGCTCTCGTTTTCAATTTTCAATTCTTGTTCTGTAATTCTTTCCCTTAGTAATAAAATTCTCTTTGATTTCGTCATTGTTGGCGAAATCTTGAGCTTATCCATTTGGTGAAGAACTGGCTTTCATCAATTTGGTATCAGAGCGAGCTACGTTACCATGGGAGGGAAAGGGAGAACGGATGTGAAGGCGAACCCTAGGATGGAGGGAGATCAAGGTCAGAGTTCCACTCATGAACCACATCATCCAGTCGAGCATGCAGATGACTCGAATGCGTGGAGGGTGCAGCAAGAACAGAGACGTAGAAATGTGGAATCACAAAATCAAATAGTTGAGGGAAGATTGGGAGCCCAGTTTCAACAATTGTCTTCTCAAACCCAAGTTCAGATTCAAGCGATGGTCGAAGCACAAAGGCAATCAACTGAGCACATGTCCGTGCAGATTCAGACGCTACTGAATAACCAAAGTATGAAGATCGATTCAATAACCAAGAAATTCAAATGCAGTTGTTGAGTAATTCATAGAACCAAGGGGATGCTCATGTAAGCCATCAAGAAGGGGGTTCATGTAACCAGGAAGATGAAAGAAGTGGAGATCTGAATCTCAATAGGGATCGAAGCTCAGACATGAGGGGAAATCACAGAGAGTTCATGCCTCATGTGAAGTCCAGGATCCTTAAACCCGAGTTCTCTATTTACAAAGGAGATGAGGAAGGTGTTGTCGTGGTTGAGCCAGGTACAACAAATATTTGCATATTATTCATTCTACTTGCGGGGTGCTGCTTTACATTAGTTTGAATGGGGGAAAGTTAATGTGGAGAATTTTTTCTGGGAAAAATTTAAAGAGGAAATTGTTGTAAGATTTGGTCCAACTGAACTAGACAAGTAATACGCAACCTCAAGCAAACAGGGACTGTGAGGGAGTATTAGAGAAATATGAACAAATTGTGTGGTTGTTGCGGAAATTGTCGGAGTATGTAAAGTTCATAATTGGGTTGAAAGAGGAGATATGTTTTGATGTTATGGCTTTGAATCCTGGGATTTATCGAAGGGTTGTCCAGTTAGCTAGGACTTTTGAGGAAAAGTTAGCACTAGCTAAGAAGAGCAACCCCAATTCATTCTCAAACTCCTACCATAAGTACCACCAGGAGTATATAGAGAAGTAACTAAAGAAATATCCAAGGAATTGGTTCCCTTTGTGCCAAAAGGGGAGGTTAATAACCCAGGAGGAAATACAAAATAGGAGGAAGAATAATTTGTGTTTCACTTGCAATGAGAAATGGGAGAGAGGACATAAATGTCGAAAACAGCTATACATTTTAGATGTTAAGGAAGAATTTGAAGTTGAGGGAGGAGATTATGAAGGGGACACTGGGGAGAAGACCCAGGAATGGCAGGAAATGGTGGAGGATGACTTTCCCTCTATTTCTGTTCATGCCCTACCTGGGATACCAGCCACTCAAACCCTCCAACTTAAAGGTAGTATAAAAGGCCAAACAGTGAACATCTTAGTGGATACTGGATCAACTCACAACTTTACTCATCCTAAGTTGGTTAAGTCCATGGGATTAAATGTAGAGAAGTCCAATGCCTTTGATGTAGCGGTTGCTAGTGGTGAGATGCTACAGGGGTCAGGTATGTGTAAGGATGTGCAGAACAATGTCATTGGGTGATGGTCTCTCCTAATTTGTTGATCCTGCCATTGGGGGGTCAGCAAATTGTTCTTGGTATGCAGTGGCTAAGACAGCTGGATGATATTATTTTCAACTTCAAAAAATGCAAATGAGATTTAATTTTGGGGGAAAGGAGAGGTTATGGCAGGGAATAGTGCCTCAGAATTCCCAGGTAGTAGATGAGAAAGGGATTGACAGGGTTATCAGACAACAAGGAGAGGGTTATTGGATCCAGCTGAATGTGTTGGATATGGAAGTGTCCCAGGACCAAAAACACCTAATAGCTATTGAGATAGACAAGCTGCACCAGAATTTAAAACAGGTCCTGGATCAGTATCCTGATGTGTTTAAAGAACCTGATGGGTTACCTCCCAGGAGAGCTTGTGACCATAGAATCCCAACTAAGGCTGATGCAAAACCTGTATGCATTAGGCCATATAAACATGCTTACTTCCTCAAAACAGAAATAGAGAAACAAGTGGCAGAAATGTTGAAATCAGGGGTTATTAGACCTAGTCATAGTCCCTATGCTTCTCCAGTGGTGATGGTGAGAAAGACAGACTCTAGTTGGAGGATGTGTGTTGATTATCGTGCCCTTAATCAGCAAACTATTAAAGACAAGTTCCCAATCCCCATTATAGAGGAATTACTGGATGAATTACATGGAGCACAGTTTTTCTCCAAACTGGATTTGAGGTCAGGTTATCACCAAATCCGTATGTGTGAAGAGGATATTTTTAAGACTGCTTTTAGAACTCATGATGGACATTATGAATTCCTAGTAATGCCATTTGGATTGACAAATGCTCCTTCCACATTTCAGTCCCTAATGAATTCAATCTTTAGGGAATGTTTAAGGAAATTTGTGTTGGTCTTTTTGATGATATTTTGATATAGAGCAAAGGGTGGCAATCTCATCTTGAACACTTGCATGGTGTGCTTCAAATTTTACAAACACAACAATTGTATGTGAAATTGTCAAAGTGTTCCTTTGGGAGGAAGTCATTTGAGTATTTAGGCCATATTATCTCTGATCAGGGTGTGTACATGGAAACCAAAAAAATTGAAGCAGTTAAGAATTGGCCCACACCTAAGAACACTAAAACTGTGAGGGGGTTTTGGGGTTAGCCGGGTATTACAGGAAGTTTATTAAAGGGTTTTGGTGGCATAGCAGCTCCTCTCACTGATCTGTTAAAGAAAGAGGGATTCCTTTGGAATGAATCAGCTCAGGAGTCTTTCAATACTTTGAAGAATGCACTAACATCAGCTCATGTGTTGGCAATGCCAAATTTTAATGAATAATCTGTTTTGGAATGTGATGCCTCAGGGAGAGGGATAGGGGCTGTTCTCATGCAAGAGGTAGACCTATTGCCTATTTGAGCACAAAATTAACTGGGAGGAATTTGTTGCTGTCAACATATGAGAAGGAGCTTCTAGCCATTATTTTGTCATTATTTTGCAGTTACAAAGTGGGGGACAGTATCTCTTAGGGAGAAAGTTTATCATACATACGGACCACCAAAGCTTGAGGTATTTGCTTAATCAGAAGTTACAGCAAGGGTTACAAGGTAAATGGTTGATGAAGCTTCAGTCATACAACTATAGGATGGAATACAAACCAGGGAAGTCTAATAGTGCTGCTGACAGCTAGTCCAGGGAGGTAGACAACAGCTAGGGTATTGCAGAAGATTATTGTTCCATTTATCATGTATCAGGTCCTATGTGTGATTGGATGCAGGAAATTAGAAATATGGTGAACAGTGATCCTTACTTTATTTTGGTGGAGGAGAAGCTGAGGCAAGGGGATCAGTTAGTACAAAAGTATATGAAGATAGAAGGGGTATATTACTTTAAAAAAATTTTAATCAGTCCCAACTGTGAGGGAATCCAACAAACACTTCTCCAAGAATTCCACAATTCTCCTATAGGGGGACATTCTGATGCTTCTAGGACATTGCATAGATCGAAGAAAACCTTTTATTGGAGGGGCATGAGGGCCAGTGTACGCCAGTATGTCAAGGAATGTGAAGTTTGCCAAAGAAACAAATCAGAGAATGTAGCCTATCCTAGACTTTTGAACACATTGCCTATCCCCGAGCAGATTTGGGAGAGTATTTCCATGGATTTCATAGTCTGCTTACCTTTATGTAGTGGGTTTAGTGTCATCTACATGGTGGTTGATAGATTAACTAAATATTCTCATTTTTTCCCACTCAAGCATCCATTTACAGCTAAGGGAGTGGCTAAAGTTTTTTTTTGAAGGGGTGTTTAAACACCATGGAGTTCCTTCTAACATTGTTAGTGATAGAGATGTTGTATTCGCTAGTCAATTTTGGACGGAGTTGTTTCGGTTGCAGGGGACCATTTTATCTCACAGTTCTGCTTACCATCCTCAAAGTGATGGGCAAACGGAAGTAACTAATCGGAGCTTGGAATGTTATTTACATCGTTTTTGTGGACACAAGCCAAAGGAGTGGGTTAAATGGCTTCCACTGGCAGAGTTTTGGTTCAACACAACATGGAGAAGTTCAACTAATATGACACCATTTGAAGCCGTATATGGAAGAGCTGCTCCTACTGTGTTATCTTACTCACTTCATACTTCTAAATTGGCAACGGTAGATGAAGCTCTCTTTACGAGGGAGGTGGCTCTGAAATTGTTGAGGGACAATTTGGAGAAGGCGAGGGAACAGATGAAACGGTATGCAGATCAAAATTGGACAAAAAGGAATTTCGAAGTTGGGGACTTGGTATATCTTAAATTGCAACCTTACAGACAAATCAGTTTCGCGATGAGGAAAGCCGCATAAATTGTCCCCAAAATATTTTGGTCCTTACAAAATATTGGAGAAGATTGGGGAGGTAGCCTAGAGACTGGAGTTATCCGGAGAAGCTCAAATTCCTCCAGTCTTCCACGTCTCTCAGCTTAAAAGGAAGATAGGAAATCACATCGTGGTTCAGAATTATCAACCGAGGTATACGGAAGAAATCATTGATGAACCTGAGCGTATCATAGACAGAAGAGTATTACAGAAGCGGAGGGCTTTGGTATCTCAGGTTCTAATCAAATGGAGGCAGAGGTATGTCAAAGAAGCAACGTGGGAATCATATTGGGATTTGGTGCGCCGTTTTCCATCATTTGACCTTGAGGCAAGGTCACGAAAAGGAGGAGGGATTGTTAGAGCTCAATTAATGGGAGCTCAGGCAAGCACGAAGGAGAAGGAGAGGAAGAAGCTGATAGTCGCTGGGAGCGAAGAAGGAGACAAGGAAGAAGGTTACGGTCAAGTTTGGGAAGAGTGATTTGGATCGTCAGATCCTAAGGAGATGTTGATCCAGCCGTAGGGAACTGTTTGAATATGTGCCGTCCAGATCTCAAGCGGTTAAATGCTAACCATTGATCGGAACTTAAGAAGGTGGGCCCTCGGTTCCCAGACCGTTGAGTATTTCACAACGGCTTGAAGCGAGCTGTCGCGAGGCTTGGATGTTTGACGGAATGCGGCCTTCATCGTCTCCGAGCTGCTGAGGCCATCGAAGTTAGTTAGGCCGTTACAACTGATCGATGGCGACGACTGCCAGGTTCCGTTGGCGGTTCAGGGTTGTTACGAAGGGGGAGAGATGTATAAATACTCATTTGAGAGAATGTAGAGGTTATCGATGTTGTATGAAGTTTACTCTCGTTTTCAATTTTCAATTCTTGTTATGTAATTCTTTCTCTTAGTAATAAAGTTCTCTTTGATTTCGCCATTGTTGGCGAAATTTTGAGCTTAGGCCTTTGGTGAAGAACTGGCCTTCATCAATCTTGTATTCCCTATTGAAATCCAATAAAAATACCGTCTTTTCCCCCAAATCCACTAAAACCCCTATATTTGTCCCCAAATCTCATCTAGATCGTATCAAATTGGTATCAGATCCTAGATTCTAATGCCGACGACGAGAAATACGAAAGCTTTGGAAGAGAAATTCGACGATGAAATGAAAGAATTGAAGAAGACGATGGAGGAGATGAAGACATCAATCATATCAATCGAATCTAGGGTGAAAGCATCGATGGAAACCTTCATGCAAACCCTAACCACCAAATATCGCAACAAATCTCTGAGTTAAAAGGGCGAAGAAGCCATATCTAAAGAGAGACGACGACAACAACACAGATACGGGGCGAAAGGCGCAAACTTTGACGAAAGAAAAGGAGAAAGTCTACGAATTTACGGAAGATCAACCCTCGTACGATGTGGATCTGAGATGAAAGGCTAGATTTTTGGTCAAGAACGATGGGAATGGATGTCCGAAGGTGGGTCCGACACCAGATCTAGTTGACGATGATGACGACGACTACGAAGCAAATATAGAGCAAAAGATAACACCTTTGAACCAGAAAGGTGTAAAATCATCGACTTCGAGGCAATCTGCATCCAAATAACAATGAACCGTATGAGGGCAAAGCCCTCCAAAACCTATGGGGGTGCGACAAAGGCAGTCGAGCCTTGGAATAGCTGCCAGGGGCCAGGTGTCGACGGCCTGAGGGCGATATGCCAAGGCATGGGCGAGCCACGACAGGGCCGCCTGGAGCCTCACGGCCGTCCCTAGGTGGCCCACCATGGCCCCATCGACTAGCGGTAGGGCCATTGGATGCCTAAGGCCCCCAAGTGGCCCACCAGGAGGCAGGGTACTCCCCGGGTGCCATCGGGGGTCTGACATTGATCTAAAAAACTTTCAGTGTGCCCACAGCCACTGGATTTAGGAGAAAGGCCATGGCGATGTGTTCTGGATACGAGGAGTTTGACGATTATCGCTACGATGTTCCGGACTATGAGGATGATGAAGGAGACTTATTGGGACGGGGATGATTTAGGAGACGACGATATAGTAGATGGAGCCCAATTTGAAGAGTTTGATGCACCACAGTTCCATTACCAGCAATTACGTCACGGCTTACATAGACAAAGAGCGAGACATGGGGTCTTCAGTGCTGAAAGTAGAGGCTAAAAATTGAAGACACCAATATTTGAGAGGGATGATTCTTATGTGTGGATTTATGACTCGGAAGGTTTTTTGCAGTGACCAGCTTGACAAATGAGACGAAATTGATGGCGGCTAGGATATGCTTGAAAGGAGAAGTGTCGTCCTGGCACCAGTAGAGGGAGCAAAATCAGCTTGTGCATTCTTAGAAGGAATTCAAGAACTGCCTGCTTCACAGATTTTGTCACTCGAGAGGAAATCTACATAAGTAGCTTTTTACCCACAAGCAAGAGGACACAGTCAGATAATACATGAAAATGTTTGAGATGATCTTGGGTCGAGAGAGTGAATTGTCTGAGGAGTCCTGAAGGGGAGTTCCGTGAAGGGGCTCAGAGTAGACATCTGTGCTGAGCTCTGCATACAAAGACTGCGAGGACTGCTGGACTTGATGGAGTTGACCCAGATGATAGAAGATCGGCTCGTAGCAAAGTAACGGGCTGTCAGGGAATCGATGAGCGGTACCACATTCTGCACTAATGCTACAATGGAAAGACAAAATTCCAAGATGGAGGGGTCCATACGAGCTAGGAGAAGAATAGCGTGCATTGACCCGACAACAAGTTCAAGCGTCTCACCGATGCCGAGGTCTAGAATAAACGCAAACATAGAATATACTTTCGATACAACGAGAAGTTCACGCCAGGATATCATTGCCAGAACTGCACTCTCTAGGTTTTGATGGTCGAAGATGATAAAAGCATAACAGCTAAGGAATAGAACCAGGAGGGAACGAGCATCCTCATTTGGAGTAGTGTGTCTCATGGATTTCATGACACCGCCTTGAAGACGATGTGGTTCTTTGGAGACAGAGTAATGATGAGCTTGAATGTACTAGTTGCATTTTTGTAATATTTGAGCACACTAGCAACTTGTAACTTTGGGCATCAGGAGTATTTTTGTAATTTCTGAAATCTTGGACAAAGCAATCATTATAATTAGGTGGCGGTTAGGATTAGGAAGGAAAATATGCTGAATTTTGTAAAAGAAGTCACTAGGGGATTTATTAGAACCCTAGGTTATGGAATGTTAGGTATTTTTTCTCAAATCAAAGGCTAGGAGAGCGGCCTCCTCTCGGAAGAGGTCATCTATCTTGTATTCCCTATGGAAATCCAATAAAAATTCCATCCTTTTCCCCCAAATTGACTAAAACCCCTAAATTTGTCACAAACCTCATCCGGATATCAGTGTAACCCCAGAGGGATGATTGTGCAATAGAATCAGTCACATACACGGCTCACCGCCCAATTTTGACTTTTCATTTGAATTAGACGATTGCTGAAAATTAATTTGATCTTTAAACTGAAAAAACTAGGACTTGATCTTTGTTATTAGACTTATTTTGTATATATTTGAATTAAGTACTTGATGACTTTGGAGTTTGAGTTGACCTTCTGCATACGGTATGTAGGATACTTCTACCAAAATTTTGCATGACTGACACTACCAAAGACAGCACACATGTCCCATGTTGAACACTTCCTTGCAAAGCTTATATTCACATCAACAGTAAAGTTAATATGAAGTTATTATCTCCCTTTTTGAAAAAAGCAAATGGTTCATAGATCCTTTTATTATCAAGTGATTTCTTAGAAAACCAAATGCATACACTAACATGAGTAAATGCATATGTGTGCAATAAAGCATGGATATATAATTGTGTCTCCACATCAAAGACTTGGAAGATGGCTGGCTGGCTGACGTGTCCAATACTCCGTTTTGTGTCGGAGTACAACACACATAACCATGTCTTCAAATCATTTGTCCCAATTAATAGCATTTGCTATTACTTGAAAAGAATTAAGATTTGGGTTAAATATTCATTTTTTATCATTTTTGTTTGAATCTATGTTTATGTGTTCTCATTCAATTTCTTTTTATTTTCTTTCCTTCTCTTTTGTTTACTTTTACTTGGGGGTAAAATATAAACGTTAACACATGATGTTCAATGGAAACTTGGCCAGGGGCTGAAGGATTCAAGGAAATATAAAATGCAATACATTGAGGCTTTATTAGAAAGACACATACTCTTTACAGGAATATATCAGAGGTTGCTAACACCTATCTATCTCAACCATGCCCATTCCAGAGGGTCAATTAAAATCAGCTATGCAACACAGCATGACTGGTTGAATTTACTGCATAAGTGAAATTTGTGTGTTTCAAAACACCCTCATCCTCGGAGTTTATGTGTGTCAATAGGGGTTAGGAACTTGCACCAATCCTTGTTCAATGTATTTCCTGTTGCTAAGTAAATTTTACTACATCAAATTATTATGATAATTCAGTGATAGAACGCAAGTACATGCTTAAGATACAAAATAAAATGATACTTACACGCTTACCAAGTTAGTTAGAAGACTAATTTGATCGCTGATATAGCCTTTCAACCCTTGGCTGCCAAGATCCCTGTATGACCAAAGTAGGAACCCAGATAAGTATATTTTACAAAACATGTTATTTTCAGTTGAAACTGTAAATTTTCATGAAGAATAAACTAAGAACACCCAAGCTTCCCCATGTGCAAAAAGGGAAAGAAAGAGCATAACTTAAATATCTTGCAACACAGGTAGCGGTGTGCGCCAAATCTATAAAATCAAAAACTTGAAATAAACACCTTTTCACATAGGGAACATAAAAATTACAGTGGGTGTATGTACATGACCTATGTGCATCATCTGGTATAGAATATTTTTCAAGATACAGCTTGGGTGCATGTAGTTAAACAAACAATAATATAAGCTATATGCAGAAACAGAACATAACATTAATCTATTGTGATTCTCTCTCGCCTTGTAAATATATCACACCACTGTCACAATAATATTTAAGATTCTGGCCAGCCTACAAAGACCAGAGTGGGATACTGGCTACAAAAATATCTTGCACTTATTTATTATGGATGCCTCAATGACATGACATGTAAACCATAGATCATTATCCAAAAAAAGAAAAGAAAGAAGAACATAAAGGGGGCAGAAGAAAGAAGAAAAGGACGAAGATGATGTTCTTAGAAGGAGTAGATAATACTAGGGTCATGTTCTTTTTCTTGAGAATGATTTTGTGGAAAGTTGAGAGGTTGTGGAATCTTGATATGAGGAAAGTTGGGTTTTGTGATTTTATGGAAAGTGCGTTGGAAAATTCTTTTGAGAAGTTTTGTGGGTCCCACACAACTTTATTACGTTTTTTATTGAGAATATTGTTTGGAAAGTTGGATGAAGAAAGTGGTGCGTATGATGTGGTGAACATATGGTAACTATGACCCCCATTGCATTTCTTGTGTATTTGATATCCAACTCAATAGACAAAACCAAAATGAGCATCCAGCATAAAAATTCCACATGCAAGCATACAGCAGATTACCAAATTACACCACAAATCCAACGCATTATACAAAAGCACAATGCATATACAACGAAGACACCACTGTTTACAAAATCCCAAGGCAAGCAACAGAGTGCCAAAATCCATCTAAAATCCAACCCAAATTACAAAAGCTCTTTGCATTTTCATGACAGCCACCATAGTTTACAAACTCAATATGCAAGCATTCAACATATTGATCTCCAACTACCAGCAAAATGCAGATACAGCATGACACCAACTTATAAAAAAATCCACATGCAAGCATACAACAGATTGTCAAATTCCACCACAAATCCAACGCATTATACAAAAGTCCAATGCATATACAGCAAAGAAACCATTGTTTACAAAATCTCATTGCATGCATAATCACAATGCAAGCAACAGACAGCCAAAATCCATCTAAAATCCAACCCAAATTACAAAAGCTCATTGCGTTTACAACACAGCCACCATAGTTTACAAAATCATCCAACCCAAATTACAAAAGCTCATTGTGTTTACAACACAGCCACTATAGTTTACAAAATCAATATGCAAGCATTCAACAAATTGATTTACAACTCAATATACATAAGCAAAATGCAGATCCAACAAATGATGTATGCTTGCCTGGGGAATGATCCTATGCCACCATTATATGACCCTTCATATGGTATACAATGAGCAGAAGAAGAAAGAATGAATGATCCATTGCTTGGACAGCCTTTGCCACGTAGGATGAGTAATGCTCAATTTCCTACGCAGAGCTTCCAATGAGTTGGATCAAATATGACTTTTCAATAATATCCCAACTTTAGCATGCCCATGCCCATGTCTCCTCATGCGGGCTTTATGCATATGGTACAAGGTGGGGGCAATCCCTCCATTTATAAGCCAGTCTACCCAAAGTGCTTTGACCATGCCTTCAACACAAAGCGAGCATGGCACAACTGGTAGAAGTGACTCGTCTAGGAAGTCGAGTCGTCGTGATGATGACACGAATGTATCGGCTTCAAGTCCCCGAAAAAGAAGTAAGAAATCATCCACAAATGGCCAGAGGAATAAGGTGTGGCTTGGGAATCATGATATGGGCCCTAATTCTTTTCCTGGTGGACCAAGCAAGGCAATGCAATAAAGTCGACAAGACTTTCAAAAGGACTGTTTTCACCGCTACAGCTTCACATATACACTGTATTTTTGACACGGAATACACAAGCCAACATGTCTGCAATCATATGAAAGGTCTGTCTAGGCGGCTTTCTGATGTTTCATCGTGTTTAGACATTAGTGGGACTGGTTGGTCTGAGGAGAAGATGATGATAGAACTCGACTCTAAAATTTATGTATCATGTGCCGCGATATTTACTTCTCCATTACGCAAATCTGAAAATAAAAGTTAATTATGTCGGTTTAAACTTCATAATAATTGATTCATTATATCTGCAGGCAAACTATATGTTGAAAGACTATGTCAATCAACCCTTACCGTGGCTTGAGGATCTTAGGCTAATTATAGGATATGACGCCGCTAAGGGTGATTTTAGGAAGGTTCTGTATCAATCATTTAGGGGCGCATTTAATGATGGTGACAGAGATCATGCAAGGCCGACACCCGTCACGCAAGCATCAACCGACTATGCTGTGCATCCTGACATCCCCAATTATGCGTCGACGGAGCCATCTCCGACCGGGATAAGCCATGCAAGCCCACCCTCAATGGGTAAAAAGAAAATGTGTGGACGTGCATTGAAGGATGAGCCCGACCTCATAAGGGAAATGGTGGATAATGTTAGAGAGGTCATGGAAGCCATAAAGATCTCACACTCCCTCTGGATTGAAGTTCTTTCTAAGCGTTTGTATGCACTAAAAGAGTATCCAGAAGAAGGGTCGGATGCATTGTATATGGAACTTAGTGGGAATGAGAAAGACAAGAGGAGATTTGGCAATATGTCCGAGTCGTCTAGGAAGCGATTCGTTGCCAAGAAGGTTGCTGAGATGGAGAGGGCAAGGGGTGATGCGGGATGAGAAGGGGACGGCGATGATGATGAATGGCATTTGTACAGTATATTTGGTTTCACGTTATGATGTATATTTGGTTTCAGGTAATGCGATGATGATGAATGGCATTTGTAAAGTATATTTGTAAAATTTGAAGTTTAACACATTATAATATGAAACCAAATATACTTTACAAATTTCATTCTTCATCATCGTCGTCCCCTTCTCCCCCCGCATCACCACTTGCCATATCCATCTCAGCAACCTTCTCGGCAACGAATCGCTTCCTAAACGACTCAGGCATATTGCCAAATTTCCTCCCGTCTTTCTCATTCTCACCAAGTTCCATATACAATGCATACAACACTTCTTCTGGATACTCTTTTAGTGCATATAAATGCTTAGAAAGAACTTCAATCCAGTGAAAGTGGGAGACCTTTATGGCTTTCGTGACCTCTCTAACATTATCAATCATTTCCCTCATAAGATTGGGCTCATCCCTCAATGCACATTTACACATTTTCTTTTTACCCATGGAGGGTGGGCTTGCATGACTTGTCCCAGCCGGAGATGGCCTCGTCGACGCATAATTGGGGAAGTCGGGATGGACATTATAGTCGGTTGATGCTTTCGTGCCAGGTGTCGGACTTGCGTGATCTTCGTCACCATCATTAAATGCGTCCCAAATGATTGATACATAACCTTCCTAAAATCACCCTTAGCAGCGTCATCTCCTATAATCAGCCTAAGATCCTCAAGCCACAGTAAGGGTTGATTGACATGGTCTTTCAACTTATAGTTTGTCTACAGGGATAATGAATCAATTATTATGAAGTTTAAACTGACATAATTAACTTTTATTTTCAGATTTGCGTAATGGAGAAGTAAATACTGCGGCACATGGTACATAAATTTCAGGGTCGAGTTCTATCATCTTCTTCTCATCAGACCAACCAGCCTCACTAATGTCTAAGCACGATGAAACATCAGAAAGCCGCCTAGACAGACCTTGCATATGATTGCGGATATGTTGGCTTGTGTATTCCGTGCCAAAAATGGAGTTTATATGTGACGCTGCAACTGTGAAGGCAGTCTCTTTAAAAGTCTTGTCGACTTTATTGCATTGCCTTGCTTGGTCCGCCAGGAAAGAAATTAAGGCCATATCATGATCCCAAAGCCATACTTTATTTATCCGACCCTTTGTGGATGGTTTCTTACTTCTTTTTCATGGACTTGAAACTGATACATCTATGTCATAATCACAGCGACTCGACTTCCTAGACGAGTCACTTCCACCAGTAGTGACATGCCCGCTTTGTGATGAATGCATGGTCAAAGCACTTTGAGAAGACTGGCTTATAAATGGAGGGATTGCCCCCACCTTGTACCATATGCATAAAGCCCGTAGGAGGATGCATGAACATGGGCATGGGCATGCTATAGTTGGGGTAATGTAGAAAAGGCATACTTGATCCAACTCCTTGGAAGCTCTGCGTATGAAATTGAGCATCACTCATCGTACGCGGCAAAGGCCGCCCAAGCAATGGATCATTCCTTCTTTCTTCTTCTGCTCATTGTGTACCAGATGAAGGGTCATATAATGGTGGCATAGGATCACTCTCCAGGCAAGCATACAGCATTTGCTGGATCTGCATTTTGCTTATGTATATTGAGTTGGAAATCAATTTGTTGAATGCTTGTATATTGATTTTGTAAACTATGGTGGTTGTGCTGTAAATGTAATGAGCTTTTGTAATTTTGGTTGGATTTTAGATGGATTTTGGCCCCCTGTTGCTTGCCTTGTGATTATGCATGCAATGGGATTTTGTAAACAATGGTTTCTTTGATGTATATGCATTGGGCTTTTGTATGATGCGTTGGATTTGTGGTGGAATTTAACAATCTGTTGTATGCTTGCATGGGGATTTTTTATAAGTTGGTGTCTATGATGTATCTGCATTTTGCTGGTGTATATTGAGTTAGAGATCAATTTGTTGAATGCTTGCATATTGAGTTTGTAAACTATGATGGTTGTGATGTAAATGCAATGAGCTTTTGTAATTTAGGTTGGATTTTATATGGATTTTGGCCCTCTGTTGCTTGCCTTGTGATTGTGCATGCCTTGGAATTTTGTAAACAATGGTGTCTTCGATGTATATGTATTGGGCTTTTGTATAATGCGTTGGATTTGTGGTGGAATTTGGCAATCTGTTGTATGCTTGCATGGGGATTTTTTATGTTGGATGCTTATTTTGGTTTTGTATATTGAGTTGTATATCAAATACACAAGAAATGCAAGTGGGTTATAGTTCTCATATGTTCATCACATTCCGCTCACCACTTTCTTTGTCCAACTTTCCAAGCAACATTCTCAACAAAAAACACAATAAAGTTGTGTGGGACACACAAAACTTTCTCAAAACAACTTCTCAACCCACTTTCCATCAAAAAAACACAAAACCCAACATTCCTCATATCAAGATTCCACAACCCCTCAACTTTCCACAAAACCATTCTCAACAAAAAAGAACAAGCCTTAAGTAGCACGGGTTGCCAAAAAACTAGATGGCAAAAATATTCGATATTGACCTAACAGAAATGGATGGATAGGTATGCTGATGATGCTATGCTGCCTATGCACATCCAGGCCAAATGCAGAGAGCAGACACCAAGCACTTGCCTGAGAGAAACCTGAATGGAAGGGTGTGCAGAGAAATTGCAAGTTATGTAAAATTTGTACAAACTAGTAATGATATGCGCTGGATAGAGCCAGGTATGTAAGCCTCATAACCAAATAAAAAGCTGAGGGACAATGTCAATCGTGATCTTCTATGTCAAACAGAAAGATACAGAACTTTCTGGCAGATCCTACATGTCGCAACACACACACACACACCCCCCCCCCCCCAAACACACACACACACACACACACACACACACAATAAGAGGCTACAGCACACACACACACAAAAGATGCTAGGGCACATAATAGTCCAGAGAGTTGCAAGTGATGTTTAGATTGAGCTGGATACAATATTATGCCAGCATTATCCAATATCAAGTCATGACGATATGATCAAGATGCTAATCAAACTGTCTGACCAAAGAAAAAGAATTACGTAAATCCCAAGGAATTTGATATTATGGCTTTGTTGATGCTGCCACAGATGTTGTTATACTAAAGTAGTCAGTTAAACTTGAATTAATCATCGTGTCAGCAATGCAACTTCACACCGAGTGCCACATATTTGGTTGGGCTTCAATATGCCAAGTGATAATCTAAATCATGTTCACCTAGTATATTTCGAATTCACTAAACTCCTTCAATCATGCTTATAAAATGAATACTAATATGATCATAGCCGAAGGAAAAAACATCCAAGGAAAATTTCATGAGAATTTTCTTTGTGCACGCACGCATGCATAAAACAATGTGTGCACACGCTTAAGCATAATCGACCTTATCTATTGATGAACAAACCAATGAAGCAATAGTTGATCAAGTATATGCAAAAAAAAGAGGTACACTTGAGACTACTTGAGCCAAAACTGTCCGTCAATTGCAGAGTCACACAAACGTGCCAAAGATAGATAAGCAAAACTTACAATTGTGTGATAACAAGCGCGGAGCCGTCCTGACTCCTATGGCAAGTAACCCCCTCCCAAGCATCCCAAGTCGAAGGCGCGCATGGATCCCCATTCCATCCCATCCTATCTGGCACCTTCAATGTCTCCTTCAAAGCTCTCATCCCACTCACTGCCAAAAACAAACAATCAGACAAACAAACAAGCTCACCAAAATCAACAATCCGCAACAATCGATCCAATGCATTCCCCTTGTACCTTGGCTCGGAACCGTCGCCAAATCCAACGGCACCATAGCGTAATTCTCCAGCCCGCTGATAATGGGCTTTCCCACCACCGGCACCATCTTGACATTCATCTCGTGCCCCGTCAAGTTCTTCACAACGTAATGCCACCTAAATGCCGAGAACCCCCCAACCTCCTTGTAAATATCGATCCTCCTAACATTCTTCCCATTCACATACACATCAAACACCCTCTTTCCGGCTGCATTCACCCCGGCATCGATCTCGGCGAAATGGAACCACAACATGTAGTCCAGCCTAGCATCGACCGGCAAGATGTACTCAAGGTAATCCGAGCCAGACACCGTGGTCACCGCCGCCTCATACAGCTTAGCCGGGAAGTAATTGTGAGCCTGCTCGGTTCCAAGAACTTTCCGGCCGCCGGAGGACACGGCTTTGATCTTTAGGTGAGGGTTGCGGAACTCGGCGTCGGACTGCCAGACTCGGCCGAAAACGTCGTCGTCAATGGTGAACCCGGGGCCGAAGAGCTCGGAACCGCAGGTGAGCCTGCCGTAGTTCACCAAAAGGAGGTCCGATCCGGTGGTGGACGAATCGTAGGAGAGGGGATCGATCTCGAAGAGCTCGATGGAGGAGACGACGGGAGCGTCGTTGCCGACGGAGTAGAAGCAGAGGTCGAGGGTGGGCCCCGCGGGGGCGGTGGCGATGAGGTCGGAGTAGGCGCCGGAGCGGGGGACGGGGTCGGGCCAGGGGGAGGGCCAGGAGAAGGCGAGTGTGTGGCCGACGGAGACTTCGAAGGACGGGGGGCGGAGCTTGGCGTCGTAGTTGTCGTATACGGTGAACAGGCGGAGGTGGTATCGGCCGCCGCCGCCGGACACCGGAAGAGAGTAGCAGTTCTTCTTGCCGAAGGAGGGAGGGGGGAAGAAGCGGAGGGTTTGTTCCTGACGGTGGGGGAAGCGGTGGGGCTCGGCGACGACGGCGGGGGATCCGCCGGAGAAGTAGCGGTCGGAGAGCCAGGTGCGGTTGAGGTCGGAGGTGAAGTTGAGGGACCCGCCGCAGTCGATGAAGTAGCGAAAGTCTGTGAGATTTGAAACATGAGCGTTAAGGATGAAAGATGGTCGAGTTAGTGTGTGAGAGCTTAAACTTGAAGTTATGACTTACCGAAGAGCGAGAAGCTGGGAGCTGGGAGCAAGAGAATGATGAAGTAGAAGAAAAAGAAGAAAGCCATGGCGATCGGGGAAGAGAGAGAGAGAGAGAGATCAATGTAGGCTGCTTCACATTGGATTGACGGATGGGGAGGAGAGAGGAGGTGCGTGATTGAAGGAGTGAGGCGGTGGGTGAGGAAGTGGGTGCGCGATTGACGGTGGAAATTGTGGATGCGGGGGTGTGGTCCGAATTCTGAAAGCGCGGAGTTGGTGGGTAGACCGTAGAGGCTCGTGAGTGGTGGGGTCCAGTGTGTGAATGGAGAGCAAACAAGAAGGGGTTTATTATTATTATTATTATTATTATAAACTTCGTTGATGCTGCGATGTGAATTAATACACTTTATTGGAGTTGGAAAAACAAATATTTGAGGACTGGCTTGAGGATTGATTGTGACGCTATGCCAACTAATTTTGCCATTTTCTATACCGGGACCAGTTTTAGATATGAGAGAGGTATCAGACTGTAGGGATGTAAGTTGGAAGTTAACGAACTTTTGAGACAAACAATGACATCGGCCGGATCTTTTTTTCAATTTTCAGTTGTTTGGTTATGGGTGGTAGTTGGAGCATGAGTGTAAATTTGTAAAATAATACTTACTAGTGTTCAAGACTATTTTTGTACATACATGGGAGAGATGACATGAACGCCATCATCCGTAAAAAGCCAATAATAGACGAGAACAGTGTAGACTCTAAAAACATGATAAAATTACTGTACAAACTAGTAACATAATTCGAGCTTAATACGATAGTTTTGCGTCTCTTCCTTCCATCTGACAGAGACACTAAGCACGTGAAATCGGACATTCCAACTAAAGATTGGCATATTAATGTTGGTGGATACCCTTCATTCCTCGCAAACTCCTCCGATGGCGAGTCTGAGGAGAAGCTTTCTTCATAGAAGTACCTGTTGAATAAAATTACAGATTTAATAGGATGATGCTATAAATTTCAGAGGAAGAGAGGACTTATCGGTTTGCCGAGGCGTGCTAGGCACTGTCCTTAAGAGTAGATTTCCGCCCCTCAGAGTATGGACTCGGTGCAAGGCAGGTCCAGCGGCTACCATCCAGGATTCAACGGCAACGGCCTTGTAAGTGTGCACTCACAATACAAGGCTCAAGCGAGCAGCAACTGTTCTTCGATCTCGAACAAAGAGGAAGAGGATCGCAGCAATCTGCAGAAGCAAGGAATCTGCAGGAGTCTGTTCGGGATTGTGGAGGAAGAGGCGAACAGTTAGAAAGAAAGAAACTGATTTGAATGGATTTTTCGCAGTGTACCAAACTCTTGAGATTTTCGAGTTTATATAGAGAAGAGAAATAGCTGTTGGAATTCCGTAATTAAGAGAGAGATTTAATTCTGCCATTTAATGAAAATATAGCTGTTGCAAAATTAAAAGAAAATAAAGCTGTTGGCCATTAAACATCGCAATAAAAAGGAAAATGGCAGTTGGGAAAAATTAAAACCGCAATGGGCTTTTTCAAATTCTGCCAATCAAGCGGGCCAAAAATTTAACGCAAAACTCGGGATGTAACCCAAAAGAACGGTTGTAGTTTTACCGCAAGTGCACGGTGTAGCAGCGAGCGGGTTATCGAACACAGGGAGGACGAATAACCGTGCTTGTTCCAATCAACCTGGCTATTTAAGAAGAGAGAAATTTGCCTTTGGCGATCCTGTCACAATCGTCAGACAAAGTACGGAAATATCAAATCAAATAAAGAACGTCTAGGGAATGGGGAATTCCCGCTACTCACCATATTTCGTAAAAGCGGTTCATCGGCATCAAAATCGCTAGAATAAGATTTTGGATGAACTAGTTGCAACTGAATGTAGAACCAAGCTCACGCTCTCGCGCTGTTGCTGGCCTATAGCTATCCTAGGTTCGGGCCCAATCTCTTGCAAACCCTAGCCTAGTGAAGCTAGCATTAGGATCAACATCATCGTTCAATCGCGCACCGAGCCCAATCTCTTGCAAACTCGGCCCACGACCTAGATTGGGATAGTTCCTACCCGTCCAATCTCTTGCAAACGGGTATTGGCGCGGAATTGGAACCGGAAACCCTAGTATCGGTCCAATCTCTTGCAAACCGATACTACGGAAATTCGATTCCAACCCAATTCGGATTTCTAGGGTTTCCTATCGAATTGGGATCCAATCTCTTGCAAATCCCAATCGATGTGAATTCCTAGCCATCCGTAGTAAATTGATCACAATCTAATCTCTAATAGCAATTCTAGCAAAATTCCTACCAATTCATCACAATTATGAAATAGGGCTTGTAGGGTTCATCCCCACGCCCCAAGACGTGGCGACTACTCACAATTCATAGCAAGATCACAAAAATAATCAATGAAATAAGCAATAGAATTCATCACAATATTGAGATATGCAATAAAAATAGAATTTTTAGAGAAGAGAAAACACAAACCAATGGATTTCTTCAATTAATCCAACAAAAATCCAATTTTGACTCCTCTCCAATCACAAGAATAAAACTAAAAAGCTAATCTAAAAAGCTGCAAAAAATCTAAGAGAAATGCCCTAAAACTAGGGTAAAACAGGGGTTAAATAGCCCCCAAAATCGTCCAAAAACTGTGACCAAAATACCCCTGCGCAGCCTGTTTTCCGCAATTTTCGCTACAGGCAGCGCGTCGCACTCGGCCGAGTGACAAAAGTCGCTCGGCCGAGTGAAAACCCTGTAATTTTCCAGTAAGTCTTGATCTTCAGGGGTCTTCACTTCGGGTGCGACTCGGCCGAGTGAGTTGTCGTCACTCGGCCGATGGCTTCATGTACTCGGGCGGTCGGGATTATCCACTCGGCCGAGTGGGTCTTCTGAAGTTCAGGCAGCCGAAAAACAGTAACATGGCGATTTTTGAAGGGCTTCGTCTGGGCGCCACTCGGGCGGACGGGGTCTCGTCACTCGGCCGATGTGGTCTCCGTCGCTCGGCCGAGTGCACATATGAATCGTGTCTGATCTGGTCGGCCGAGCGGTGTCTCGCTGGTCGGCCGAGTGACTCCTTCACTCGGCCGAGTGGGACACAAAACATGCCCAACTGCTTATTTTGGCCTCCTCGTCGCTCCTGCGACGTCCGTTCTTCTTCTGCTCCTCTCCAACAGCAAAATACCCCTCGGGGAGGTCGTCGGTGACCGTCTGGAGTAAGTGCATCTCGAGATCACTCCAAATCGCGCCAAATCACCTGAAATGCGACAAAAACAACAAATCGTGAAAAACATCGCAATATCGTCGATATATCGTGAAAAACATGATTTGGGCGATCTAAATGGCATGCAAACATGCGGGAAAAAGGTGTAAAATAAGGAGTGATCAAAATCCCCCAAGCTTGCCTCTTACTCGTCCTCGAGGAAGATAAGTAGAAGGCGAACCCGGTGGATTCGGAAAACGAAAACGGCGAAAAATGAAGAAAAATGAAGAACGGAGAAAAATGAAAAACGAAATAAAAATAAAGAAGAAAGAAAGAAGCGAAGAGGTAAGCTGCTAGATCATTTTCTCAGGACGTGGGTTCCGCTTACTCGTATAGCGTGCACTGAATGAAAAACACATGTCAAAGAGTTTTATTTAGATATCATAGTATAGTAGTGCAAATAGAAATAGAAAACCCACGAACAACAATATAAACATGAAAAACGGAATAATTTTATAATTAACATCGTCTGAATCATTTAAAGCGGTATACAAATCACAGATAACACACTTTTCAATTGAATGCTTTCTATCAGGAGTATAAGAGTATCACACTATAGAATAGAGAGGATAGAAAAGTATGGATTTCATGATATGAATGCTAGGCTTAGATTTCTGGATGTCGTAAAGCTAAAAATAATCTCACCGAGTATAGAATATTACTTAGCCTAGGTTGTCGTGCAACGTCAAGTAGTCACTCTCTCACACATCAATGGATCCCCTCCCCCAAGCTTATCTATAAGCATGGTGGCATAAAAAAATATTTACATCCCTATTTTTATAAAGCTCCAAAAGCAATGAAAAGAGAAGAGAAAGAAAGAAAGTGAGATGGGATCTTTTATTGAGGATTTTTCCTCTTTTTTTTTCTTTTTTTTTCTATTTGAAGCAATAGCATATATACACAACGATCCCAACTCAAAGAGAGATAATGATATACAAGAATATTTTCTCTTTTCTCTTTTTTTTTCTTTTTTTTTGAATAAGAAATTTGGAGCTAGGAATTAGTAGCGGGGGAAATGCCATATAATAGAATCGCTAAGGGGAGATTCACCAATGATTTTAAAAGTAGAGAAATGATGTTCAAGATTTGTGGAGAAAGAAATGAATATATCTCTCGGTTCACTCTATAAGACATGCACGACAACTTCAGCAGGGTAATCTAATCTACTCAGTTTCGATCACAAAAAAGCTAACTAATCCAGATTTATCATAGCTAACATCATTCAATCATCCTGAAGTGAAATGTACAGTTCATGCATATAGAAGTGATATAGCAAAAGAAATCGGTACTCCAGATATAGGCATTCAATGCGTGAATCTTGGTGTGTTTTCTGTGATAGCATACATATGAATATTCAGACTCAGCTAATAATAAAATTTCATCCATTTTCATGTGGAAAAAGTGTGGGTTACTATCTCTAGATGCAAGGCAAGTCATAGCATATGATATCAGAAATAAAATCTAAGACATGACAAATAAAGCATGCAAATAGAATAAGCTAACTCTACGTCATCATCATCACAGAAAAGTCATCTCTAGCATGAGATGAAAAAGAAAGAAATAAAGATAAAGGGAAAATAGAACTATTTACAATGCGGCACACAGAAAAATAAGAAAAACGTGATGCATGGCAAAATAAAAGAAAATTGATGAAAAATAAGTGCAAAAGCGAAAAAAGGCGTGAAAAACTAAAAATAAAGGTGGCAAACCGAAAAAGAACGTGAGAACTCACTCCCCCAATCTAAATGGCACAGTGCCCTCAATGTGCAAAGTGTGGCACACCTAGAGACAAGTAATGTGAGGGGTAAGTGAGGATGCATGCATGATGGGAAAAAAAGGAAAATAAACGAAAAATAAAGAAACGAAAAATATGATGCTGACATGATGCATGCACAGATAGGAGTGATATAGATATAAAGATGGGGCACCAAAACTCTCCCGCTCTCCCAAAAAAGATATATAAGGATACGATCTGAGTGAGAAACCCAAAATAAGTGAGGGGAGGGGGTGGACAAAAATGCAACAGGACCCAGCAGAAACGGGCAGCACAACGGCAGGAATAAACGATGGCATCAAGGGTGCCTAAGAAGGTGGTGCTGCGCCGTCTCCGTCCTGAGGCGGAAGTGGTGGTGGTGGCTGGACAGGCCGCTGAGCGGGTGTGGGTGTGGAAGTGGTAGCAGGCTGAGTGTGTGTGGAAGTGTGGGTGGGAGCCTGCTGGGTGGGTGGTGGTACGCGGGGGAGACGCTCCAGGACCTGGGTAAGACAGTAGTGAATCTGGGGGATCAGGTCAAAGCGGTCAGCCATCGCAGAGACGGTGGAGGACAGAGTCCTAAGGTCGCCTCTGAGGCCACTCACCGCCCCCTCTAGAGCACGAATGCTATGAAGTACAGTGTCGGGGGGAGGTGGTGCAGAGGGACGCACCGGTCGGGGCTGTGCAGGGCGGGGCTGGCGTACTCGGGTCGCGTATGTGACGGGCTCAGCGGGGAAGGGAACGAAAGGCGCTGCGCTCGCAAATGTGGGCCTGGCCTCAGTGTGAGGCCGGGGCACCGGCTGGTGAGAAGTGGAGGCAGCAGCAGCGAAAGAAGAGTGCAAAAGTGGAAGCGAGGCGGCCAGAGAGGTCAGTGGCACAGAAGTGTGGACAGACGCCACGACACTCTCGGAAAATACAGCAGCAGTGGAGACAGAGGGCTCTCCGCACTCAACTATGGTCGGCGGGCGCTCAGGGAGTGCAGAAGAAACAGGCTCAGCAGACAGAGGGACAGTGGTGGTGGTGACAGCCTCGGAAGCAGTGGAGGTGGGCTCAGCTAAGGTGCTCCCGACACCGACAGAGGTGGGGACAGAGGTGTCAGGAGCAGCGGAAACATCAGGTATAGGCTGAGGGGCCACAGGGTCGACAGGGGCAGCAGGCTCGGCAGGGGCGACAGGGTCTGCGGGGGCAGCGTGGGCCTGCTCAGCCTCCTCGGCCTCGAGCACGTAAGCAGCGGGGATGAGGACATCCATCGCAGGGAGCCAGTCCACATGGGCTGGTGCAATCTGAGTCCGAGCTGGGCTCGGAAGAATCATGTAATCGGCACCGTAAGGGCCGTGCAACCAGACCCAGTGACGCTCACCGTGCGGACGAAGCATCTTCATCCGGGCCATAACATCGATCGACAAAGAAGTGGGGCCCGGTACTCGTCGCAGGTCGTCAGGGAAGTCCTCGCCGGTCATAAGGGCAAGCAAGGTGATCAGGCCGCCGCAGCATATCGGTGAGCGAGCGCCCACCGATACAATGATGCGGTCCAAAAACCAAGCCGCGACATCAATCACGACGGCGGGGACCAGCTCATCGCCATCCCTAGATAGAGCTCTGGGACGTGTCATCGCGTAGAGCATGTAGAGCTCTGGCGTAGACATCGTGCCCGGCTCATATCTGGCCAAAAAGGTCGTCGCCATAAGGCGCTGAGCAATACGGAGGCAGGGATGGACAATGGCCGAGGCCTTGGCCCTACTAGGGTCAAAGGCAGCGTGAAGACCCGTAATCCGGGCCCAGAAGGCACCGGCGTCGAAGGAACGTGGGGGGATATGGGTGGGGCCGTAACCGCGATCGGCTCTGGGGACAGTGGGCCACGAGAAAAATGCTCTCATCATATCGAGAGTGACATGGCACTCCCGGTCCATGAACCAAAACGAGCATCCCTCGTCGGTCCGGGCGATCGAACTAAGAATCTCAAGTGTCGGGCGGGTAAACGTGTCCGCCGACACCTGAAAGAAATCTCGCCAGCCCACGTTGTCGTACAACGTGAGCATCCCCTCTACTACCCCCAGGCGTTCTAGGTCGACAAGGTGTGCAAACCTGGAGGGTACGATCGAGCGCTGGGAGATACGCTCGAAGACGGCGCGGTGTGCGTCGTCTCGGAACGTAATCCTGAGCGGCCCGACCAGTGGAGCCGGAGGTGGTGGCTGTGGAGCGGCAGGGAGTGGTTGTGCGGGCTGTGCGGGCTGTGTGGGCGCTGCAGGCTATGCGGGGTGTGCGGGGCCTGCAGGCTGTACGGGGTGGATGGGGTGTGTGGGAGAAGGCGGAGGAGAGTCCTCCAACTCGTGGGAGGGGCCGGCGTCATCCGACCGCTTCCGCTTGGCGGAAGCTCTCTTCGACCGCGGCCGTGTCCGGGGCGGCATATCGGCCCCGAGCGCGAGCCGAAAAGTGTAAAAAGTGCGGCGTGTGCAAAATAAAGGAAAGAGTGTACCCCGACACGCCGCGAGTGCTAAGCAATGGAAGAGTGCGAAGACAGCACCTCCGCGAAGCCCAAATCAGTCCGTAGAAGCTCCCCTGGGCTCCCCTAAGCTCCCAAAAACAACCTGCGCATGAAATGGAGATATCAGCGGGTAATATTCAAAACGTATGGAGCATTAGGGGTATAATAGATAGATATAGAAATTGATTAGGGTTTGGGGGTCGTTTAACACAGGGATCCTCGAAATATACACAAAAAGAGGAGAAAAAGGGCGAATCAGGCGATACCGGAGGTGGTCGGAGCGGCGGCCGCCGGCGGCGACTCGGGCGAGGCGCGGCGGGTGCTCGGCTGGCGGTGGCTGGCCGAGCGGCGGCGCTAGGTGGTCGGTCGGGTGAGTGGGGGCGCGAGCGAGGGGAACGGGCGAGGGGAATGCGAAGTGTCGCGGGCGATTTGGGTTTTTGCGTTTCGAAAAACGTGCCCCCCCTCGGCCCCTTATATAATAAAAGTTACGACTCGGCCGAGTGACTAGGTCACTCGGTCGAGTGGGATTAAATGAAATATCCTCCTCGCTTACGCTTCGGCCGAGTGGCTTTGCCAGCCTCGGCCGAGTGGAGTAAGTCCATTCGGCCGAGTGGCTCAAGCTACTCGGCAAGACTCGCCCTAGGAGCGTATCCGTTTTACTCGGCCGAGTGAAAATATATACTCGGTCGAGTAGCATTTATACTGAAATCAGGAAAATAGACAGAGAGTTGGGTACATCAGACTTCCCTCGTTCGTGAGTGGCTCGGCCGGACGAACTTGTGTACTCGGCCGAGTGACTAGTATACTCGGCCGAGTGAGCCTTGTTTTCTGCTGTTTGTCTTCGTTTGGGCTCTAAACTCTGTCTTTCTTCCTCCGGTCGATTTCATCTTACTCCTAAGCATCGAGCGTCTTCCTGGGGCGCTCCTTGTCGTCTCGTTCATCCTCCTCATGATGGATTTACCTATCTCCTCTCCTGTCAAGAAAAATAGGACCCGTTATCACAAAATTTTTGGGCGAACGACTCAAAACACTAAAAATCTCTAAAACAAAAATAAAGAAAAAGTAAAAATAAAGCAATAACCGTCGGGTTGTCTCCCGACAAGCACTCGTTTAAGGTCGTGAGCTCGACCCCCTATGATTTTCAATTAATGCGGGATGTTTGGTGCATATGAGATGCACCCATCAAACTTTCCGGGGAGAACGCTTGGATTCGGAAGTTGCGGCGGCGTGTTCTCCATCGGTGGTCTCTCGTCTCGAATTGTGTTAGGGGGAGGCTCCCCCAAGCTAGCGTTTGCTCCGGTCAACGGCTTCACCGGTGACGCCAATTTCCGTATCGGCGGAGCTTTCTTTGGAGACTTTTGTTTCGAGAGCTTGCAGAGCTCTCGAATCCTTGCGACATCAGCGTCGCCTTCATCATTTTCAGCGGAGAGGTCGGGGGAATCATCTATCTTCTCATCTCGGCCTAAATCCGGGCCTTCCTCGAAATCTTCATCGAATAGAGCGTCAATCGAGTGGGGGGTCGCCTCTTCTATCACCTCATCAAGGAGGTCCATGTAGTCAAGTTCCTCGTGGTAAGGCATGTGTTTCATGGCCTTAGGAATGTGAAGCTCCACCTCGATGTTGCCGACGTTCAAAGTTAGGGTACCTTCTCGCACGTCGACAATCACTCCGGCGGTGGCGAGGAACGGGCGTCCAAGTATCAATGAAGTATCGCCCTTATCCTTAACGTCCATGATCACGAAGTCACATGGCAAGCATATTCCCACCGGGACATGTAGCGGGATGTCTTCAGCGATCCCTACCGGCCTTGTTATTCGCCCATCGGCCAATTGTATCCGCATGTCGGTAGGTTTCAACTTCGTCCCGGTGTTTAGCCTTAAGAACATGGAGAGAGGCATGCGGCTCACACTAGCCCCTAGATCTACCAACGCCTTTTGAAGAGGGACGCCGCCCAAGGTGCAAGGAATCCGAAAACTCCCCGGGTCTTTAAATTTGTCCGGCTCCTTCTCTCTCTTGGTGAACCAAGAGCCCTCCTCGGCTAGCATGATCTTTTCCTTCCTCTTTCTCCCCGAAATCAAATCCTTTAAGAATTTAGCATATGTGGGGATCTCCACGATGTCGTCGAGGAAGGGAATGTTGAGGCTAACTCCTCAAAGATACTCGAGAAACTTTGCTAGCCTTTTCTCCATTTTCGCTCTTGCGAGCCTTTGGGGAAATGGGACCGGTGGCATGAAGCGCCTTTCCTCAATCAATTGCTCCGCTCTAGATTTCTCCTTTTCTTGTGGCTCTTTCTCCTTATCATCTTCAACTACCGGCTCAATCGGCTCCAAACTTTCCTCCACGGGCTTCTCGGTAGGAATCATGGCGGGGGTGGTATCCTTCCCGCCTCTAGTAGTAACGGCAACTACGGCATTGATGTGGCCGGTGTTGCCCCGTGGGTTTTGCTCGGGTTGCGCCGGCAATCGTTGAGTGTTCCGATTGAGCAACACCAATTGCTCCGATATTTGAGCCACAACGGTATTGAGGGAGTCTTGCCCCGCCTTCAAGGTAGCATTGACCTTATTTTGCTCGACCATAAACGCCTCCACTCTAGCTTCGAAGTCGGATCGTTGTTGAGCTTGTGGAGGGTTTTGATTTTGATTCCTCCACCCTTGATTGTATCCGGGCGGCCTATATGGTGGAACTTGTTGCTTCGGTTGGAAATTTTGTTGTGGAGGCCCCCTCGGCGGATAGTGTTGTTGTTGGGGTGGTGGTGGTCAAGCTTGTTGAGGTGGTTGTTGTGACGGGTTCAAAGCTCCTTCATTGTTGGCGTAAGAGAATCCGGGATGATTTCTTGTGGCCGGATTGGCCCAATATCCTTGGTTCCCCGCGACATATTGTACTTGCTCCAAGGATCCTTCTCCTTGCTCTCCTCCCACGTACATGGCTTGAGACTGGTCTTGCCAATCACTCATTTGGTTCGTTGGAGTGGAGGTGGAAGGGGTTCCTTGGGGCTCCGTGATAAACTTCTCCAGTCTCTCCACTACCTTGTGGAGAGAATCAAACTTGCTTATAAGCTCCGCTACGGCCTTCGCCTCGTAGATACTAGTTGGCTTTAAGGAGGACGTAGAGTGTCCTCGCTCATCGCCCCATTGTTGATTGTTTGAGGCCATCTCCTCAATTAGGGCCGTAGCTTCCTCGGGAGTCTTTGACAAGATAGCACCATTCGCCGCGGCATCAATAATTTGTTTGGTCCCCGGTTGGAGACCGTTGTAGAAGCTATGAACTAGCTCCCAATCTTCTATGCTATGGTGCGGGCATTGGTGCTGCAGATCTTTAAAACGCTCCCAAGCCTCATAGAGCGTCTCTTGGGGTCCTTGCTTGAAGGACATGAGAGCGCTCCGGATCTTCACCGTCTTGGATGGCGGATAGAACTTGTCAATGAATGCACTCGCCAACTCGTCCCAAGAGGTGAAGACTCCCTCAGCCTGCGTCCTCAACCAATAGAGTGCCTTGTCCTTTAGCGTGAAGGGGAAGAGACGCAGTCTGATGGCATCGATGGAGACCCCCGGCATTTGGAATGTGGCGCACTTCGACAAGAATAATTGGATGTGGTAGTGAGGATTTTCATGGGCATTCCCATGAAATGGATCCTGCTGCATCAGAACCACTAGTCCAGTTTTTAGCTCGAAGTTCTTGTCAGCCGCCAACTCCGGCATGGCAATGGAAGAGGTCGTAGAAGAGGTCTTAGGCCGAAGCCTATCTCGAATAGAAATTATCCTCGCCATCCTTGCCGCTAATTGGTCCGCAGTTTCCGGGTTGGTCATAAACCTCCATTCCGGATTTTGTCTCCTTTCCGCTCTAAGTCTCCGCGCGGTACGTTCGATCTCGGGATCAAATAATATAGCTTCAGGGTCTGCCGTAGATCTCGTGTACATGCACAGGGAAAACAGAGTTTCAAAGAAATGATTAGTACCGTGGAAGGGTCAGGTAAAAATAAAGAAATGGAAATAATAATAATAATAATAATAATAAGAAATAGCTAGGGTGGTAAGATCAAACGCAATCGCCTCCCCGGCAACGGCGCCAAAAACTTGATCGCTCCGGGATGTAACCCTAAAGAACGGTTGTAGTTTTACCGTAAGTGCACGGTGTAGCAGCGAGCGGGTTATCGAACACAGGGAGGACGAATGACCGTGCTTGTTCCAATCAACCTGGCTATTTAAGAAGAGAGAAATTTGCCTTTGGCGATCCTGTCACAATCGTCAGACAAAGTACGGAAATATCAAATCAAATAAAGAACGTCTAGGGAATGGGGAATTCCCGCTACTCACCATATTTCGTAAAAGCGGTTCATCGGCATCAAAATCGCTAGAATAAGATTTTGGATGAACTAGTTGCAACTGAATGTAGAACCAAGCTCACGCTCTCGCGCTGTTGCCGGCCTATAGCTATCCTAGGTTCGGGCCCAATCTCTTGCAAACCCTAGCCTAGGGAAGCTAGCATTAGGATCAACATCATCGTTCAATCTCGCACCGAGCCCAATCTCTTGCAAACTCGGCCCACGACCTAGATTGGGATAGTTCCTACCCGTCCAATCTCTTGCAAACGGGTATTGGCGCGGAATTGGAACCGGAAACCCTAGTATCGGTCCAATCTCTTGCAAACCGATACTACGGAAATTCGATTCCAACCCAATTCGGATTTCTAGGGTTTCCTATCGAATTGGGATCCAATCTCTTGCAAATCCCAATCGATGTGAATTCCTAGCCATCCGTAGTAAATTGATCACAATCTAATCTCTACTAGCAATTCTAGCAAAATTCCTACCAATTCATCACAATTATGAAATAGGGCTTGTAGGGTTCATCCCCACGCCCCAAGACGTGGCGACTACTCACAATTCATAGCAAGATCACAAAAATAATCAATGAAATAAGCAATAGAATTCATCACAATATTGAGATATGCAATAAAAATAGAATTTTTAGAGAAGAGAAAACACAAACCAATGGAGTTCTTCAATTAATCCAACAAAAATCCAATTTTGTCTCCTCTCCAATCATAAGAATAAAACTAAAAAGCTAATCTAAAAAGCTGCAAAAAATCTAAGAGAAAGGCCCTAAAACTAGGGTAAAAACAGGGGTTAAATAGCCCCCAAAATCGTCCAAAAACTGTGACCAAAATACCCCTGCGCAGCCTGTTTTCCGCAATTTTCGCTACAGGCAGCGCGTCGCACTCGGCCGAGTGACAAAAGTCGCTCGGCCGAGTGAAAACCCTGTAATTTTCCAGTAAGTCTTGATCTTCAGGGGTCTTCACTTCGGGTGCGACTCGGCCGAGTGAGTTGTCGTCACTCGGCCGATGGCTTCATGTACTCGGGCGGTCGGGATTATCCACTCGGCCGAGTGGGTCTTCTGAAGTTCAGGCAGCCGAAAAACAGTAACATGGCGATTTTTGAAGGGCTTCGTCTGGGCGCCACTCGGGGGGACGGGGTCTCGTCACTCGGTCGATGTGGTCTCCGTCGCTCGGCCGAGTGCACATATGAATCGTGTCTGATCTGGTCGGCCGAGCGGTGTCTCGCTGGTCGGCCGAGTGACTCCTTCACTCGGCCGAGTGGGACACAAAACATGCCCAAACTGCTTATTTTGGCCTCCTCGTCGCTCCTGCGACGTCCGTTCTTCTTCCGCTCCTCTCCAACAGCAAAATACCCCTCGGGGAGGTCGTCGGTGACCGTCTAGAGTAAGTGCATCTCGAGATCACTCCAAATCGCGCCAAATCACCTGAAATGCGACAGAAACAACAAATCGTGAAAAGCATCGCAATATCGTCGATATATCGTGAAAAACATGATTTGGGCGATCTAAATGGCATGCAAACATGCGGGAAAAAGGTGTAAAATAAGGAGTGATCAGTAGCTGTTGAGGTTTGCTTTATCGATCTCTGGGAGATAGCAGTACCTCCATAGGTAAACACAAAACATGTCTGTGATTTTACCGTGTGCGTATTTGAAAGATAACCGGCATCGGCATAACCAAGTAATTGGGGGGAGGCACCTCTCAGGTAGTAAAGTCTCAGATCTATTGAACCCTGGAGGTATCTCAGAAGATGATTTACTCGGTTCCAGTGGCGCTTTGTAGGCGATGCACTGTGTCTGTCTAGAAGATTAACTGTAAACGCTATATCGGGACGTATACAGTTAGCCAGATATAGAAGTGCACTAATGGCACTGAGGTAGGGTACTTCAGGACCCAGTATCTCCTCCCCCTCTTCCAAAGGCCGGAAGGGATCCTTATGTACATCTAGTGATCTTATGACCATAGGAGTACCTAAAGGATGACATTTATCCAGATGAAACTTACGTAGAAGTTTCTTTGTATAATTTGATTGGTGTAATAGGATTCCACCTCGTAGGTGTTCAATCTGTAAGCCAAGACAATACTTTGTTTTGCCTAGGTCTTTCATTTCAAAAGTATGTTTTAGGCTTTCAGATATCTCATTGATCTCTGCAGGAGATCTTATGAGATTTAAGTCATCAACATATACTGCTATGATGACGAATCCTGTTCTCGTTCTTTTGATAAAGATACACGGGCAGACTTTATTATTTGTTAATCCTTATTGTGCAAGGAAATCACTAAGTCTGTTATACCACATTTTTCCATATTGCTTTAAACCATATAATGATCTATGCAGCCTTACAGAGAATACGTCCCGAGGTATCTCTTTCAACTCTGGGGGTAGATTAAACCCATCAGGAAGTCTCATATAGATATTTTTATCTATATCGCCATATAGATATGCAGTCACAACATCCATGAGCTGCATTTCTAGGCTTTCCAGAGAAGTTAGGCTTATTAAAAATCGGAATGTGATTGAATCCATGACCGGGGAATACGTATCTTCGTAATCAATCACTGGTCTTTGGGAAAAACCATGGGCCACAAGGCGTGCCTTGTAGCGAACGATCACATTATCTTCATTTCTTTTTCTTATTAAAACCCACTTATAACCCACAGGCTTTACACCTATTGGTGTTTGGACTACTGGTCCAAAGACTTTGCGTTTCAAGAGTGAGTCCAGCTCTACTCTTATTGCCTCGTCCCACTTTGGCCAATCATCTCTGCGTTTACATTTCGCTAGAGATCTTGGTTCGACGTCATCGTCATATTCATTGACGTGAACGGCAATATCGAACGCAAAATCGTCGTCGACAACTGTGCTATGTCTGTCCAGTACCTCTCAAGCACGTACAAATTTAATGATGTTTCTTATATTGTTTCCTCTGCATGGGAAATAAGGAGGGGAGAAGTAGCTGGTCTAAGCTCAGCATCCTATTGATGGATATTCTTATTATCTCCAGGAATCTTCCTCTTTCGAGGAAATTTATCTTTTGAACATGGTGGGCGTCCTCTTTTCAATTGAGGTACAGCCAATTCTGCTGCTGGTTGATTGCATCCATCCATGGGGATGTCAATCCTAGCTGGCGTATTCGCAGCACGGACGTGTGAACGGATAATCTTCTGGTTGCCCGTGAACTTATCCGACAAAAGATGTACTGTATTCTGAATGTGAATGATCTTCAGGATCTCATCTTCACACAGATTAGTACGCGGATCATATATGGACAAAGACTTCTGGTCCCAACTAATGGTCTCAGTAGCTTCAGGCTTCTTAGACTGTGTGCCTAGTTTAGGGAAAATTTTCTCATCAAATTCACAGTAAGCAAAACATGCCTTGAATGTGTCCCCCGTGAGGGGTTCAAGGTATCTGATAATAGAGGGCGAATCAAACCCAATATAGATACCTAGTCGACGCTGAGGACCCATTTTGGTCCTCTGAGGTGGTGCTATTGGGACATATACCGCACAACCAAACACTCTAAAATGAGAGATATCCGAAGGTGCGCCATATGCAAGTTGCATCGGGGATAATGTATGACCTCCAGAGGGTCTAATCCTAATAAGTGATGCGGCATGTAAAATAGCATGCCCCCAAGCATCCACCGGCAACTGGGATTGCATAAGCAATGTACGTGCAATCCATTGAAGTCTCTTTATAAGAGACTCAGCTAATCCGTTTTGGGTGTGAACATGTGCTACAGGATGTTCAACTTCAATACCCGTTGCCCGACAATAGTCTTCGAAGACTTGTGAAGTAAATTCGCCCGCATTATCAAGACATAGTTTCTTGATATGGTTATCGGGGAAATGAGCCCGCAACCTTATTATTTGTGACAATAGTTTTGGAAAAGCTAGGTTGCAGGTGGACAAGAGGCACACATAAGACCATTTAGTTGATGCATCAATCAGTACCATGAAGTACCGAAATGGGCCACTTGCAGTGTGAATAGGCCCGCAAATGTCACCATGAATTCTCTCAAGGAAGCCAGGAGACTCTAATCCCACTTTCAGGAGGGAGGGTCTCGTTATAAGTTTTCCCTTGAAACAAGGGGGACAAGGAAATTCACCCTTATGAAGAATCTTCAGGTTCTTCAATTTATGTCCACGGGATTCAGTGATGATGCATCGCATCATTGCTGATCCAGGGTAACCAAGTCTGTTGTGCCAGAGTTGGAAATCTGGCATTGATGGGCACGTCTGGTGCTTATTCATACTGGCTTCTATTGGTTGAATGTATGTATGGTAGAGACCCGACGGGAGTCCCTTGAATCGCTCGCAGATGACCTTCGGGTCATCTTTTTGACGAGGTAAATACAAATATTCCACCTTATTTTCATCTCTGGTTTCTAAGTGATATCCGTTTAAACGAAAGTCCTTGAAACTTACGAGATTCCTATTTGATTTAGGAGAGAATAATGCATTTTTTATTTGAAGTCTTGTGTTATTTGGGAGCAATATAATTGCTTCACCAGATCCTTCGATTATTTGGGACAATCCTGAAATTGTGATAACAGGACTGTCATATTTATTTATGCTATAAAAATAGCAATGTTCGCGAAGGATTGTGTGCGTCGAGGCACTGTTCACTAGGCACTCATACTTCATCTATATAAGCAAAACGAAATTTAATTTAAGTAAGTGTAAAAAGACATTCAAAATAAAAGTTCGTACTAAAGCAAACAAAAGATGAAGCTACATGGAATTTTAAATGCATAGATAAAAGATGAAGCTTAATCGAGCAGGTCGTCGTTCTCGAAGTCTTTTGCAGTGAACATCGTTGGTGGCTGAACAGCCACCACGTTTGTTTCAGGCAGAGAGTTCTGGCTCGCCTGATATAGTTCCTGGAGGTGGCGAGGAGTGCAGCAGTTTCTGGACCAATGGCCAGTCATGTCGCATCTATGGCATTTATCCTCCCAGTTCTTCTTAAGAAGTGACACTTGGTTAGTGTTCTTTCGCTTCCATGCGAATTTTCTCTTTCCTTTGTTGTTTTTGTTTGTCTGGGATGCTGCTCCTCGTCGATTCTTCATCACAGCTTTCCCTTTGTTATTTTTAGCCCTCTTCTTGTTTTTCCACTTCTGGGGAGAAACGTGGTGGGCTTCAGGGATAGGTGCAGTGCCAGCTGGACGTAAATTATGAGTGGCGAGAAGTAAATCTCGATTCTGCTCTGCCCTACGGAGGCAAGAGATCAAATCAGAGAATTTCGTGAAGTTGAGTTCACGATACTGCTGCATGAGGATTGCATCTTTCTCGTGAAACGAGGTAAATGTCTTTTCCAACATGCGGTGCTCTGTCACTTCTTCACCGCATAACTTCAAGCGTGAGGTGATATTATGAAGTGCAGAGTTATACTCAGCGACGGACTTATAGTCCTGAAGTCTGAGGTTTTCCCACTCATAACTGGCACGCGGTAATATTACATCAATTTGATGTTTATACCGTGCCTCCAGCGCTGTCCACAGCTCCATTGGGTCCTCTACCGTAGGTATTCGGCCTTTAAGGTCCGATCTATATGTTTCCTAATGTAGATAATGGCTTTCGCCGTATCCACATCGGAGACAGTGGTAGGAGTGTTGCTGCTAGATGTAGCAGAAGCATCGACCGCTGCTGGGGCCGATGAAGGAGCCAAAATTGAGCCAAGGAGGACCATCGAACGCAAGTGGAACTTCAGGTCCACTCGCCAACTCAGGTAATTTTTCCCTGCAGCATCAAGGACCTCGAAATCGACGCTTGCCAATTTTGCCATTAATCTATGCACTTTAAAACAAGCATGAATTAATTAAGATGTAAATTCACGCATTAAAAAATAAAATAAGTAAAATGTGGGGATCGGCCAGATACCCAAAAATGTACAAAGTCCAAAGTCCGAATATACAGTCTATAAAGAAAAGAAAAAATACAATTTGGAAACTCAGAAGGGGTCCCTATCAATTGAAAATTTCTCCTCCGCCTTCATATCTGGGTACACCGGTCTTTGGCATTAATACATTTAATCCTCACTTACAAATTCTCTCAAAAAGAAAATAAAATTGCAAGGAATTTAAAAGGTATCAAACTGGCCTATCCCAAAAATTACATTTTAGCTTATATAAACATCCACGCAGTTTATAATATGCTACAGGCAAAAAAGAAGCAACCATGCAGTTTATATAACATGGGCTTATATAATATGGAAAAAGAGACTATAAAATATAATAATCTCTCGGACCACGGGGAGACGTCATACACAGTTAGGTTAGTTGACTAACGGCAAAGCGGTCGCAGGATCCTTAAGATAATTATATTTTGAAAAAATCCTAATATTCCATAAACAATTAATAATACAAGAGTTATGTTTAACACAATATTAGCAATATGACAAATTGGGAGTAAATTAAATCAATATTTTGATTGGGGCTGCAGGCCCATCAGTAAAATATTAATAAACTTAATAAGCAATTGTATTAACTTAGCTTCTAGCCCAATAAGCCAAATTAATATTTGGGCTTCAAGCCCATTAGCAAAATTTTAATTAACTAATTAAGTTTCCAATTGGGTTAACTGGGCTACAGGTCCAGATTTTGGTAGTCAAACATTATTTATTAAGCTAAATGGGGCTGCAGGCCCATAAAACTTAATTTCATTGTTACAAATGGGCTCCGGGCCCAAATAAACTGGCTATCTAATTTATTTAAAATAATTGTACACAAGCCCTTAAACAAATTTTTAAGGGAATGTGAAACGTTTCCCAAACCCTGAATTATACAGATCCCGTTCTCCACATCCTGACGCGGCAGTACACAAAAATCTCCGTCCGGGAGGTCGTACGTCAAAAAGCACCCCTCCGTGGGGTGGGGGGGGGGGTAAGATCGCAGACCCCCGTCGGGGGGGGGGGGGGGGCGTTGGTCAAGACCCCCCTCCCGCCTGGGGGGGCGGTGCCGGGCAGGGCCCCCCGTCTGGGGGGGGGGCGGCGGACAGAAACCCCCCACCGCCTTTGAGGGGGCGGCACCGGGAAGGGCCCCCCCGTCTGTGGGGGGGGCAGAGGTCAGAAACCCACCCCCACCCCAGTCTGGGGGGGGCTATGGGAAAGGCCCCCCCGTCTGGGGGGCGGCGACAGGAAAGGCCCCCCCGTCTGGGGGTGCGGTGGACAGAACCCCCCTGCCTTGGGGGAGCGGCACCGGGAAGGCCCCCGCCGCCAAGGGGGGGTTGCGGAACAGGGCACCCCCCCGCCTGGGGGGGCAGCGAACAGGGACGCCCCCGGCCGTCGGGGGGGGGGGGACAAAGCCCCTGTAACGGCCTGTATTTTTCCAATACATTCAAATTAAGTATTTAAAGAAAATTCAATTTTAATTGTATTTTATAATGGTTTGTTAGGAGTCTTAAACTGATTTCAAAAATTTCCTATAAAAATATTTTGAAGTATCAGACTAGTTATGGAGTATTTTGGTAAAATCGGATTTCGTCAAATACCTCTAAAAAATCTGATAAAAATTCATTTTCAGATATTGCAGTTTTGGGTCAACAAATTTATTTTCTATTCAAACGTCTTCAAAACGTTTTCAAACTTCTGCAGTAGCATCCTATGATCATTTGGGGCTTCCCACATTAATTTCGTAATTTTCTGATATCGTTTCAATAGAGAACCCGCGAACCCGCTTTCTAAACGTTTTGGCCAAAAACTAATACTTCCGTAGCTCAAACCCTGGAACGTTCTTCGTATTCGCGATCCTCGCGACGATACGATCCCGTGGGTATGTTTTCGTAATTTTCCGGACACGTTTACTAGTAGGGGCATTTTTGTAATTTCGTTTCACTAATTACCTTAATTACCTCCCTAATCACCTTAATTAATTACCTTAACCCCATTCCCCCACATTTTCCTCAGCTAACTTCTTCGTTCTCAGCTAACCCGTTTGCTCTTCGTATTGAACTCACACACACAAGGCAGCTCACCTACTCCCTCTTTCACTCAACCCTATAAATCAACCCCACAGGTCTCTCTAGCTCTCATCCTCTCTCCAGTCGAACCCAACATTAACCAAACCCAGGCACACACACGTCGCTCTATCACCCTCTCCCCGCTCTCATCATCTCTCTCCCTCTATCTCCACTCTCTCTTCCGCTCTCCGTCCAACGCCCGCCGGAGGACTGACCGTCGCCGACCGCCCTCTCTTTGACAGCCGCCCGACAAGCCCCGACCCCACTCCGCCTCCGTCGACGACGCCGGAGCACACGACGTCCGCCCTCCCATCCGCTCGAAGAGACCGGAGAACGTCGCCTAGGAGCTCGCCGTCGCCGTCCGCTGCAGAGTCGCCGCCTCCCCTCTCTTCCGATGCAACACCGCCATCTGAGCGCCGCTCCGCCGTCAGCCTTGCCTTCCCCGAGCTCCCGGAGCTCCAACCACCGCGGTCGCCTCACCCCCGCTTCGTCACCGCCTGCATGGCCTCCCCAGTGTCGCCACCGGAGCTCCGCCACAGGCCGCCGCCGTCTTCCACCGCGCCGTCGCCCGCTTCCTCCGCCTTCCCCGCCATCGGACGCCGCCTTGGCCGCCGTCGACGTCGAGCAAGAGACCCCCCTCCCCGTTCGCTGCACACTCGAGAACGGAAGCGACGGTAATATAACTCTAATGGCAAACTTGTAAATATCGCGTATTTTCGTATTTTTCGTATTTTAAATAATTAATAATAGGTGTTTATGGTTTTAAATCGATAACTTGAAATATAGGGGCCAGAAAAATGTGTGACTAGTCCCAGAAAATCAGAAACGTCGAAACGAATCCATTGGCGCTAGTTTCGTCGCGATCAGGCAAGTATATTTCTCACAGTGAATTTTTGAAGGCAAAACTTAAATAGGTTAAAATTCTTTTAAAATTCGTAGCTTGCAATTTTTACGTACACTGCTATACGATAAAAATATATGTTACATTACTTGTAAATACGATCGTTTTTGACATCTTGTTTACAGAATTCCGACGTACGGTTTGCCCGGAATAAATCTTTGAAGATATGTTGTAATGTTAATTTCCTGTTTTAAAAATCCTTTTAAAATTCATAACCTGTGATTTTTACGTACACCAACGTACGATAAAAATATATGTCGTAGTACTAGTAAATACGGTCATTTTGACACCTCACTTGCGACATTCTGATGTAGATTGCACCCAGAATAAATTGTGGAATAAATACATCACTAATTGAAAAATAGTTTTAAAAAAAATTGTTTTTGAGCTTTTAAAAATCCTAAAAATTTCAATTAGCTTCAGAAAAATATTCCCTCTTACAGTAAAACTATTTTTAGCATATATAAAAATTTAGAATGCTTTTCATCACCGTCTTAATCAGTTTAAGTCGTTAACAAATTCCGTTAAATAGGTTAGTTAGTTAATAATGTTTTGATAGGTTGATTTGATGTCTTATAATTAGTTAATAACCATGGAACTGATATCGCCAATCTATTGACGCAGAAAAACGTGCATCACGTTACCATCGCCTGGACACTCACACCCACGTCAAGGCAAGTATTTTTAGTAATGAATTACAAATCTGGTCGTTCCAACTTAGTGCTAAATCTGATGTACTGGTCAATTTCTGGTAGCCCATTTAACTTGTTCTCAATTTTGTTGCTTTCTAATTTAAATGGACTAGTCATATCAATGTTGATCATTTGGAACAATTTTCCACATGCTTGTAACTAAATTGGACTGCTTTTACAGTTTTACCATCCGCATGTTAACAACTAATTTAATTGGGAAAAATGGATATGTTGCAAACACAAGGTGATAACCATCGAATACAGATGGGGGTAAAGCCATCGAATACAGGTGGGGTGAAACTTGGTCAATGACTAAACAGTACACTTGGGTGGGGTTGGTTCTTGTAGTAGAGTCTGTAATTGTTGCTTGAACACCTTACGGCTACCTCCAAAACCACACTAACGGAGGCAAGCAGCTTGACCATATTCCAGGTTGGAATGGCAAGAAGCGTCACGGTAAGCCCCCGATGATAGGGTGTATCGAGAACATTACTTTCTCAGACATGGACTTATCACGTGCACAAACAATCAAATACTCAACATACAACTGTTTTACTTTACTTATAACTTCTTTACTTTTAACTGCAAAAATATCCATGCATGCTCATACTTTACTTTTCTGCACTTATTATTCATAACTGTGTACTAACGCTCTTTTGTCCTCTTATAGTTGTTCCTCGTTTCATTACTTTAAATATCTTGCCGAGCTTATCGCTGACATATATTTCAATGTTTTATGAAATATATGTTAGGTTTAGAGACAGAGTACCTCGAGGACCCTACTTTTGAGGATCCCATCTTAGAGGTGAACACCACTGATCAGATTTACGAAGACATTGAGATCCTCCCCGCGGAAGGCTAAAGCGGAACGTTTATATTTCAGTTTATTATTTGTATTGTTATTTTTAGGTGTGTTTGCTTTCAGCAGATTGTACGGCCATGCTAGGCCTTAACTGTTTGTGTATTTGCTTTGGACGCTGGTAATGTAATGTAATAAATATTTGTGCTGTTTCTGAGATACTCGCGTGCAGGGACCTGCCTTCGCTAATTAAACGCTTAGTGTGCTTAAGTCAAAGAAGAGAGAAAAAAATAATCACCCCTTCTTTGCTTTAAGCACATGCGGACCCGCTCGCGTCCTCGCCCCCAAGTATACTGGGAAGCGGGGCGTGACAGCCCCCCTTCGGGAGGGTAGCCGAACGGTTGGGAGATTTTTGATATTGTATTTTTTGTTTTTTATTTTTTTTATTGTATTAATTTTTGATATTGTATATAGCAGATTTGAAACAAGTCGAAAATAGGCTATTAAAAATAATAGCTAAATCAAAATTTTTGTTTGTAACTATCTACGGGATCGAATAGCATTACCTCTAGATTAAAAATCTAGGGACGATCGTAAAAATAGAAGATCCGTAGAGAGAAAAATCCATGATCCGAATACGCCCAAGTGGATCGCCGCAACGTATCGCCGTCGCCGCAACCAGAGATTCCTTAGCGCGTAGGAGATGGATTTGTGAGGGGATGAAAAAGCTCAAAAAAGATAAGAGCGTAGGTACTGATAACGTGTTGAATGATTTTGGAGAAGATTAACCATGACAAATAGACATGGTACTTTATTTATAAAATTCCATAGGTATTCCAAGAGACTTGGATACCAAAGGTCTCCACCACATTAAGAGTGGTGGAGTAATGGGTGGATAAGTGGTGGCGAAGCCAAAGGCCCCCCCCCCCCCCCCCCCCCCCCCCCCAAATCATCAAAAAACCAAAAATTAGTTCATTTAATCTCAAAATTTCTTCCAATTATCCAAGTTAACCAAATAAAAATGGCCCAGTTTCTCTTCAAGCCCAAAAGAGGCGAAGCCCACATCCAAATTATTCAACAGCCAAATCATCTTCAACGGACGGCCCTGATTAAAACCCCACAACCTTAACGATCACCCCAATGTAATCCCATTATTTCCATCTTCAGCACTTAACTGAAAACCCTAGGCGGCGACAAACGGCGGCCGGTCTCTTCATCTCAACAGTAAATATCTTTCTCATTCCTCTCATTCCGCAACTGAAAAAAGTTCAGATCTTTCTCTTTTACAGGTAACCATGAAGTTCAACCCTCGGGTTTCGAGCTCCCGCCGCAAGTGCCGGAAGGCACACTTCACCGCTCCGTCGAGCGTCCGCCGCGTCCTCATGAGTGCTCCTCTATCCGCTGACCTCCGGAACAAGTACAACGTGAGGTCGATCCCGGTCAGAAAAGACGACGAGGTCCTGGTGGTGCGCGGGACCTACAAGGGCCGCGACGGCAAAGTTGTCCAGGTTTACAGGAAGAAGTGGGTCATCCATGTGGAGCGCATTACCCGCGAGAAGGTCAACGGATCGACGGTCAACGTCGGCATCGACCCGTCGAAGGTCGTCGTCACGAAGCTGAAGCTCGACAAGGACCGCAAGGCCCTGCTCGATCGCAAGGCCAAGGGGAGGGCCGCCGACAAGGCGAAGGGCAAGTTCTCCGCCGAGGAGGTTGCCGCCGGGGCCGCAAGTCTCCAAGAGGTTGATTGAGTCTTTGTTATTTAGGATTGCCGTTTTTTATCATGCTTAAACTTGCAGAGTTTTGTTGGCTAAGGTGGTAATGGTACTGTTAGGTTTCCATTATATTTGTAATGCAAGTATGCTTAATCTTTTGCGAGTATGCTATCTTGATTCTTGAATATATGAAGGAACTTATCATTCATAGTTATGAGAAGTTATTTAATATGTTCTATTATTTGTTAGTAATGTTTGATTAGTCTTATGCACGAATGATTTCTTGGGACTCATAGGAATAATTTGGATTATATCTTTAACCATAGTTGCTTTACATGCATCTGCGTAATATACTTGATTCATGTTATATGTAGGCCTATTTGGTGCACATTGTTAACTTTGTTGACTGCAGATGACTAATATGTTTCATGGGGTTTTAGTTTGTCTTTTACTGGGGCAAGCTAGTGGCTTCTAATACTTATTTTTTGTCTTTTAAAAGGGTAGCTATGCTTATTGTCTAGTTGCTAATCTTGAGGATCATCAATGTAATAGGTTGTGATAGGCTTGCCTTTAGTTGTAAAGTGTGATGTAGATTTAATATTATTATTTGCTACACTGGTAATTCGTATTTCTATGTGATGTAGTGTTGGATTTCTTATGTTGTAAAGTAACTTCTATGTGCTTGTAATATTATTTCAACTATTGGTATATTTGTTGGAGGTGTGTTCTTGTTATGTAGCGTGCCTTCTCTATCAGAAGCATGGTCCATGGATTTAACTAACTAAAATCCTCACCAAGTTAGATGTGTGTGAAGCAGTTTAAGCTTAAGGACTTGATATACAAAACAGAACTTGACGTATGCTAGTTGCTGGCCTTGCTGGCAATTTTGCTTGGACTGCCTGTCTTTCTGTTTTATATAATGAAGATCGATTACCCCTATGCTGCCTTTTTATGGAGTGAACTACTTTTTAACTAGTTAGTAGCCTCATTTTTACTTCTTTAAATGTTGTCTTGTCCTCTAGAGTCTCTTTTTCGAAAAATCGTTAAGGATCATAGCCTTGACAAACTCTTTATTACACAAAAATGTTGATTTTGACAAAGGAGTTCACTCATTACTTTGTTTTTGATCATGATTGAATTCCAAATGAGTGAATTGTGTGAATTATTCTCCTTTCATTATTTCGGTGGATCTTGGGATCAAATGCTATGTTTCTGAAACATTGGTGGTGGGTTTGAAGTTCCCCAAATGTTCTATTTGTGATTTGGCTTATTTTGTTACATGAAATTGAACTTTTTGTTTACTTTGGTCTAGAGCTTGATGTTCATCACATAAGTTGAAACACATTTGTCTTCTAGACGAAAGTTTCAGATTTTTAATGGAGTTGTATTTTTAAAAAATTAATGCAAAATCACTTGATAAGCGATGAAGCAAAACACTCGTTAATTGCTCTATATAATAAATTATGTGCTGGACTACTTGATACAATATGAATACTGGATTTCCATTTCCACACTCTTGCTCAGCAAGAGACCTTCATTTCTATGTCCTTTAAGATACATATCCATTCGGAACATGTAGGTGTTTAGTGCAGAGACATTTACTTTTAAGTTATTCCCAGGATATTAGTTTCATGTGTCTTGAACTATTCTTTGTTCTGCAGTTCTTCTCAATCAAACAAAATTTGGTATTAGTTACTTTAGTTTTAGATTTGGTAGTCTCTGCTACCTCTTGGTCAAATTAATTGAGGATTGCCATAGATTCTCGCATAACATGAAATATTTTGAAATTTTATTGTGAAGCTTGGACACGTTGTCTTCTCTTAATGCTTTACTGTACATACTCTTCAGTGGAGTACTGGAACTTTGGTATTGTAAAGTTAAAAATGTTATGTAGTAAGTTGGGGAAAATGTGATTAGCCTCCAAGGAGAGGCTATCACTTCTATTTATATTAACTCAACCCTTTCTTTACACACACACCCAATATCACACTACACAATACTCCCCCTCAAGATGAGCAAAAGATATTTATCATGCCCATCTTGTTACAAACATCCTCCACTCCTTTAGAGTTCAACCCCTTCGTAAGGCAATCTGCTAGTTGCTGTCCAGAGGTAATGTAGGAGATCTCCAACTGCTTCTTGTCCAGTCTCTCTTTAATGAAGAACATGTCGATCTCTATGTGCTTCGTTCTATCATGTTGCACTGGGTTGTTGGCAATATTAATTGCAGACTTGTTATCACACAACAACCGCAATGGTTCTTCTCTTAGCAGGCGTAGCTCATGTAGAAGTGATCTCAACCAGATCATCTCACAGGTACTAAGCACCATAACACGATACTCTGCCTCTGCGGTGGAACGAGCCACCAAATCCTGCTTCTTGCTGCGCCAAGAGACCAAGTTGCCCCCAACAAACACACAGTAGCCCGAGGTCGATCTCCTATCATCCAAGCAACTGGCCCAATCTGCATCACAGTAGCCTGTCACATTCATGTGACCATGACTACCAAATAATATGCCTTTTCCTGAACTATTCTTCAGATACCTCAGTATCCTGAAGACTGCCTCCATATGTCCAGTCCTAGGATCATGCATGTACCTACTTACCACACTGATAGCATAGGCAATGTCAGGTCTGGTATGGCATAAGTAGATGAGGCGTCCAACAAGTCTCTGGTACCTCTCTTTGTCCACTGGTTCCCCTGATTGTGAATGCAACATATGATTCTGATCAATAGGAGTAACTGCTGGACCGACACCTCCAACATACCAGTCTCAGCCAGAAGATCCAGTGCATACTTTCTCTGTGAGAGAACTATACCCTTCCTGGACCTGGCAATCTCCAGTCCAAGGAAGTATCCCAACTGTCCAAGGTCCTTGACCTCAAATTCTCTCGCCAACCTCACCTTCAAGTGAGAGATTCCCTCTTCATCATCTCCAGTGATAATAATATCATCAACATACACAGCCAAAAGAGTGATCCGTTGCCCTGAATGTCTATAGAATACAGTATGATCACCATTACTCTGCTTGTAGCCCATGGTGATGACTGCACGCCTGAACCTGTCGAACCATGCCCTTGGAGATTGCTTCAGCCCATACAAGGACTTGTCCAGTCTACACACCTTTCCCACCGTCTGTTGTGTGCCAAAGCCAGGTGGAACCTCCATGTATACCTCCTCCTGTAAGTCTCCGTGCAAGAAGGCATTCTTTACATCCAACTGATGCAATTTCCATCCAAAATTCGCTGCACAGGATATCAGTACTCTCACAGTACTCATCTTTGCCACTTGGGGCAAATGTCTCATCATAGTCAATCCCATAAGTCTGACTGTAGCCCTTGGCAACCAGCCTCGTCTTGTACCTGTCCACCTTCCCTTCTGCAGTTTGCTTTACTGTGAATACCCACTTGCAGCCCACAGCCTTCTTCCCTGCTGGAAGTGAGACAAGTCTCCATGTCTTGTTCTTCTCCAGTGCCTCAAGTTCTTCGAGCATTGCTTTCTTCCACTGGGGATGTTGCTTTGCCACTCGCCAATCACTTGGTATAGGGATAGACTGTAAGGATGCAATGATAGCCCTATATGCAGGTGTAAGAGAGGCATAGGAGACATGATTAGCAATATCAGTCTCATATCCATACCGTACAGGAGGCCTGCCGGCATTGATACGAGGCTCCCTACGAGATGCAAGTGGAAGATCTAAACTAGAGGAAGGTGAAGAAAGGTTACCATCCGTGGTAGGAGAGGAAGGCAGTGAGGAAGTCGGGGACTCGAGCAGGCGTGATAGACTGATCAATCTCAACCTGGGGCAGTGGAGCTAGTGGTTCTTCAGTGGGGAAGATGTCTTCCTGTTGTTCTCCATCTGCATGACTATCTTTCTGTCTCCTGCTATATTTCCTGCCGTACAACCTGTCTTCCTCCTCCTCCACCAATGTCCTTTCTTCCTCCCTGCTATCAGGACCAGTACCTGTAGGCCTGACAGGGACACGGTATAAGTCCAACCACTACCCTCCCTGTCATCAGTCTCCCCCTCTCGACCAGCTCCTCCTGTGCTTGGAGAGGCCCCAGTATCAAATACTGATGTAGAATCTGTCAGTCCTCCATAGAAAGGTTCAGTCTCCCTGAACGTCACATCCATGCTCACAAACAGCCTTCTTTCTGAGGGACTCCAACACCTGTAGCCTTTCTGATTTGAAGGATACCCAACAAATATGCATTTAATTGCCTGAGCATCCAGCTTCCCCACAGAGGGTCTATGATCCCTCACAAAGCATGTGCAGTCCGAACACTTTTGGTGGAACTACAAAAGTGTTCTTTCCCATAAGAATCTCACATGGAGACTTCATTCCAAGGATCCGTGAAGGCATCCTGTTGATAAGATATGTGGCTGTCATTACTGCTTCACTCCACAATATCTTAGGTACATTCATGGTGAGCATGAGTGACCTAGTTACCTCCAACAAGTGTCTATTTTTCCTTTCAGCGACTCCGTTCTGTTGGGGGGTGTTGGGGCAAGTGGTCTGATGAGTTATCCCACTCTCAGATAGGTAAGATGCAAACTCCCTGTTTACATATTCTGTCCCATTATCCGTTCTCAAGCACACGGATCTTGGCCTCATACATATTCCCTGACACTTCTATGGAAATCCTGAAAACACTTCAATGCTTCGCCTTTGTTTTTCATCATATAAAGCCATGTCATCCGAGAATGACAATCTATGAAGGTGATAAACCACCTGAACCCACTCACTGAAGTCACTGGGCAGGGCCCCCAAACATCTGAGTGAATAAGATGAAATTTCTCTACACTCCTCATCCCTACACTAGGATATGACGTCCTAGTGTGTTTCCCAAATTCACATGCATCACATGTCAAATTCATTTCATTCACTCCATTCAAAATATCGGGATACATTTTACTCAAAATATCAAAGGGCAAGTGCCCCAACTGACAGTGCAACAAAAATACATCCCTTTCCTTCTCTCCACCTACGACAGCCAGTGCAGCATCCCCACTAGCTCTATCAAGATACCACAGTCCATCACGCCTGACGCCAGTCCCAAGCCTCCTCCCAGTCTTCCTTTCCTGCAACACACAATGAGTAGAGTCAAAAGTAATGCTACAGTCGAGATCATCAACAATAGAGCCAACAGATAAGAGGTTGACTGGAAATGATGGGACGTGACGGACTGAAGAGAGGCGTATGGAGGGAGTGCACTGAATAGTACCAATCCCTCTAATGGGTTGGGATGTGCCATCAGCTGTCTGAACGGTTTCATGAATGGTATGTGGTTTATATGTGGAAAATTGTCTATATGCTCCTGACACATGACTAGATGCACCTGAGTCAATAATCCACTCTATATGATCTCTACATGAAAGGGCTAATCGGTTACCTGAGCCTGTGTGAGCGAAGTGGGCAAAGTTAACCGAATGGCGAGGCAATATCCCCCAGTCTGGTCTGCATGACTCTCCGAGCACTCAGCAGTAGACCTGGACTGTCTCCGCTGCTCTAGATCTGACGCCTCAGCTGGCGTGGCCTCGATCATCACTGTCTCCTGTCGTCCGTCAGCTGTGGCAAAGTTGGCCCGTGGGGCCACCGCGACCTCGTCCACGGCCTCCACGGCCCCAACGACCTCCTCCTCTGCCTCCTGTGCCACGTCCTCGTCCACTGCCCTTCTGTGGGCAGTTGAAGCTCAGGTGCCCCTTCACCCCGACATGTGTAGCACTCTCGATCCTCGCTCACTACTGCCACTGGGGATACAGCTAGTGCAGCCCGAGTGACCTGAGTACCCTCATCCTTCATAACCCTCAGTCTGGTCTCCTCCTGTGCCATTGCAGCTATGGCCTCCTCCAGGGATGGGATGGAGGACAGGTGGCACATACTCGCCCTCCTGACCTCAAAGTCTCCATTCAGGTTCCTCAGAAAGTGTGTCACACGCCTACGCTCCACCCACTTCCTGTGTATCGCAGCGCTCCTAGGATCAGGCAGATCAATAGGGTCATAGTGATCTAACTCTGACCAAAGCCTTTTCAACTCCGCAGAGTAGGCTAGAATGGTCATCTCCCACTGCTTCAAGGTGTCCACCTTGCCCTGAACCTCCATCATGAGCATCACATTCCCTGCTCCAGAGTACATTTTCTCCACCATACTCCATATCCCCGCTGCACTCTCTATGGCCTCCACCATCCCAGCGATGGGTGGAACCATCGATGTCATCAACCAAGCAGCCACCAGTGAGTTGGTGGTGCTCCAGACTTTCCAATCATCCCCATCCTTGTCCAGTGGTTCCTTGCATGAACCCAGAGCGACGCCTTCTAACCCCTTCGACCTCAGAATGAGAAGCACCCTCCTGGACCAACTGAGGTAATTCTTCGTCCCTTCCAATTTCACATCATTGGGCATCAACTCCAGCTTCTGCACGGGACGTGAAGGCGTCGATCCACTCGAGGATCCCAACTCCTTTGAAGCAAGCAGCTTCGTTATCTCTCCAATGAAGGCCTTCATGTCCGCTGAAGTAAGATTGTCCCCCATCTCTCCAGATCCGCAGATCTCTCCTTTTCTCCCTTCTTAGATCCGCAGATCTACTTCTCCTTCTCCTCTTCTAGGTCATACCTTACATCACCTACTATATTTTAACATAGGCTAACACATGAGCACAGCAGCTCCGCTCTTCTCTTTGTTCTACTTCTCCTTGGACACATTGTCTTCGCTTAATGCTTTACTGTACATACTCTTCAGTGGAGTACTGGAACTTTGGTATTGTAAAGTTAAAAATATTATTTAGATGAATTAGTAGTAGTTTCATATCAGTTGGACATGGATTTTTGTAAATATGGAATACTTCCTTTTCAGAAATGTTAAAAATATTATCTAGATGTATTAGTAGTTGTTTCGTATCAGTTGTACATGGATTTTTGTAAATATGGAATACTTCCTTTTCAAAAGAGCGGGTGGATTCAAATCCGTTAAAACTGTATATGATTAGGCAAACATAACATACGGTACACAGACATGGCCATCTCGATACGGACACAACACTCGGACATGCCGCAGGTACTTAAAGATACATTAACATGCCTGTCTGATATGTTTTTGACATGACATGGATTCATGACGAGTGTCCATGATATTCGGACACCGGCTTCACGACTTCACATATAAGAGTGTTCGAATACCTTTGCTACATAGAATATAACCACACATCAAGTGTTCGTGGTGTCATCATGTCTTGACAAGCTTCGGTGAATACCTTTGTATATTCTACAATCATATAAATTGTAGAATTTTTTGTTGGTATGTTTACTGATAGGCATGCACTGGATTCGAGTGAATACTGTGAAAATATGTCTATTTTATTTCTTCAATTAGTTTATCCGAGTCCTTCATGGAAAATGCAGTTTTGCTCTATGGTTCTGCGTGCTTTCTGATTTTAGTAAATATTAATATAATCAAGCGTGCAATTGTTCATTATCGCTTAAGCAAAATGTTTTCTATGGTTGTAATATAACCAGTGGTAGGATGTGGTTTGCTCTGTTATGTTGTGTTCGAATCTATTAGTTAACTTTCATTGCTTCTATTTGTCTTCGGAATGTAAAAATATTCCATCTCTTTCAAGAACCATTTTTTTTGTTCTAAATGATCACAAGTTCTTTTTTCATCCTACTGGACTTTTCTTTTTTCTGTGATACTTTATTTTAGACAATCAAGTATCAGCTAGTGCTATGCAAGAACTTTAAATGCTTTGTATTATATATCTGATTCTTTGATGCAGTGTGGGTCTTGTTGGAGATGAATGTAATTGCGTGTAATTGAACCATGTGATTATCTCACATGCAAGTGAACCACAAAAAAGCGAAGGAAAATTATGTATGACACCTGAAATTAGATCATTTGATAATTGTTCCCTTCTATGCCTAATTGTGTCTTCTGACTAATTGCTTTTATATGTTCTAATATTGTTGACACCTGGTTGTGTGATCAAGCATAAACTTGTGGAATTTGATTCCATGATTTATACCATTGCTTGTTTAGTGATCTTTATTCCTGTACATGCATGCCTGGATGGTTACTGCAAGATCAAGAAGTTGAAGTTATGTGGCAGTGAGAGTAGCCATACAGCATGGCTTTTGCGGTCATGACCATTAAATATTCTTCGACTTTAAATATCAGGGGGTTCATCGATGATATAATATATAAAATATCCGTACTTATAAATTTACAAGCCAGTTTAGAATCGGAAACATGGCTTTATGAATTCTTGGAATGTCCCAACATTCCTATGTGATTTGTCTGACTTTGTTATATGCACAAAATTTGATACGTTTAACTAGATTATGCAGTGATACATTTCCTTGTCATCTTCTGAGTGTCCGAAGTTATATAGTCTGCGATTGGCGAATACATTGTGTTTTGATACTGTACTGTTATTCGATATTGTTGAACATATGTATCAGGAGGCGATGATTGTCTGAAAATTGATGTTGTTTGCTTTTATATCTTCTATATAGTTTGAAGTATGAGCATGATGCTTATCAAAGAAGTTGAAACCTCTAGGTCTTTAGTGCACTTTTTAGATTTTCATAGATGTTCAACTTTGAATTTTTTATGTGCAAAGTGGATGCATTAGAGATACATAGGAATAGCTTATGTGCTTGACTACCTGGTAGGAAAACCCAGACAATTCACTGGTATAAGATGTTACAGGTAGTCTTTTATCAGGATACAAGTTTAGTGAAGATCGAGCTAACTTTAGCTCTGACTGTTTCCAGTTCTTCTCAATCGAACAGAATAATATGAACCAAGTTGTTTGGGTTTCTATCGTTTTTACTTTTTTTACGTTTAAAACCCGTCTAAAATAGTTCCTGTATTAAACAGCCGTCAATTTGAATTATTCGGAAAAATCCACGGCTTTTTAGGGGGTTGACGAACAAAATGCGTTTTATTCCCGTATTGCACATTTATGCGCTTTAAACACGTTTTAGGGGCACTTCTAACTCATTTTGAACTATGATTTAATGAAAATACTTTGGTTTAGTGCATGCTACATAGGACATATCATTTCATTTTGGTTAAAACTTATTTTAAATCATACAATGAATACAATTTAACTCATGAATATAGACATGTTTTACTCTTATTTCATATTGATATTGTTGATTTTTAAAGCTCATTTGGATGAACGATATATTGACAGTATTTGTACTTTTAGTCGCGTTTTTTATCCGGGTTAACGAATTAAACACGATTTAACCCGTTTACGTATTATTCCTGTATTGTATTTTATTTGAACGAATTTTTGACCGAACGTCTTTTGAAATTGATCGAATTAAACACGTTTAATTTATTCACGTCCCGAATATTTTCCCGCATTACGTATTGCTAGCCAGGGTCTGTCGTAAGGTATGATGATCTACATTAACAGTAAATAATTTGCCGTTTAATTAATTTGGTGGATGAGGGTTAGAGCCACGTGACTTGCAACGGTTGGTTATGCTTTAGCTTTCCATGATCAAGAGAGGGAGAGTGATAGATTGATACACAAGAAGAAGAAGCAGTCAACAAGAGAGAGGAGCATCAAACATGTGGCATTTGGTTGTCAAACATGACGACTCATGAAGAAGCATGAAGCTGGCCGCAGGCGATTGTTAACACGTAGAGATCATAAAGTCTGCATATTTGTGCTTGGGACATGTGTATGTATATGCAGTCCATACGACGTCCATAATCCAAATGGCAATTGTAAGTAAAGTCTTTGATATGATGCAGGCAATGACTGTTACTTAATGACACGTCCAGGGGATTAGCGAACCTAGTGACCAATAATTAGTCGCAGGTATTAGATTAGACGAGGATAATGCTAAGCTATGGTGTATACTATTGGTTGTTGGGTAGGAGATGGGGTGAGATGGATATTATAAATATTGAATCCTTGAGACAAAAAGGCCAACTACTCACCTCCCATCAAAGACACACAAAATTTGTCCCCCCCTAACTGTGTGGGGCCAACAAAGAACGAAAGAAGGCTTGATCGAATGGTCCATGCCGCGTTGGACGACCACATACACGCGTAGGAGCCAACCCGGTATATACAGTATTCAATCCATTAGGGTTGAGGAGAAAGTGGCTCCCATTGTCGCCATTGAATCAACATCCCTTAGACCATAAGGATTGGAGGGGCCCAAGGTGTGATAGGAGATGCTAATGCTAAATGCTAAGATAATGGCAAGATTCATTTGTCACACTCTCCCCCCTCACCATCACACACACCCCACGCAAGTCCATTCCGACGACAACGCAGCATTTGGAGACAAATGACTCAGCCTCTGTTGACATTAACAACGAGGGCAGGTGTTTTTGCTTAGGCTACCAACCTCTACAAACCCCCATGGAAAAAGAGAGGAACAAGAGTGAGGGTCACTCTCTCAAGAAACCCCCCCACCCCATCAATAATGATAACAGTGGTCTCAAAGGAAAACAAAAGTTTAGGATTTTTCAGTGACCCCTGCATGAGAAGCTTCCTTTGTGTGGAAAATAAGAACTAGTGAAGGCAACCCTTTTCGTTGGAGTCAAGCCATTGTCTTTGGTTGGTATGCCATCCAATATGAGCACAATGCAATTCTTGGTTTTTTTTCTTTTTACCTTGAATTGTTTGTTAATTTACCAGAAAGTCCAGGGGGAAGAGAGCTAATGATCATCTTTCTCCTTTGGAGCTAAAAGGGTTTATGGTAAATCCAGGGGCTCGTGGGGACATGTGACCCTTTATTTTCAAACTAGCAAAAACCCGTTCACAAAACACCTCCAAAAAAATGGAACCCAAAAAAGAAAAACACCCCCACACAGAGCGCGAGACCCATGCCTGTGTGTTAAGGAGAGAGAAGAGTGTGTGCAAGTGTCGGTATTGTCTTGTAGAAGGTAAAAATGGGAAAAGCTATGGGTTAAAGTACAAAACGCTGGGGTTTTAAATTCAATAAAGGCCCAATGGCACCTCGTAAATTATGTGCAAGTGGGTGTGTTTCTGGGTGTCTTTTTTTTGAGTTTTTAAAAGTACAATGGTAAAACTGTAAATATGTGGGTTGAGAGGCTTTTGGGCGAGGGTGTTTCCCCATGGGTGACGTGACATTACAACATGGGACAAACTCGTGAGGAGACTCCCTCTTGTGTATAATAGGCCAGAAATAACGCGTGCTCAAAGTGCATGTGCACCCAAAAAAACCACACACAATCCGGATGGAAGACCTAAACCGGGTCAAATGAGATGATGTGAGTGTGTGTATCGTCTTAGGGTTTTGGAGGTTTTCTAATTAGGGGTGTGAAGTTGGTTTGTTTTTTAGGTGTTGTTTGAGATTGGTGTGTGTGTGTGTTTTTTTTTTTTTTTTTGGGGGGGGGGGGGGGGGGGGGAGGGGGTTGGGGTGTTTTTTTGGATCCTTGGGGTGTTGTGTCATCCCATGTGCACAAAAGTGCACGGGAACCCAAAAACCCACACAATCATGACGTTGGACTCAAACTGGTTCAAATGAGAAGAATGTGTGTGAATCTGGGTATCATCTTGGGATTTTTTTGTTTGGGGGTATGAAGTTGTGTATGTTTTTGGGTATTGTTTGAGCTTGGGTGTGTGTTTGTGGGTTTTTGGAGGGTTTTTGGAGGGTTTTTGGGTCCTTGGGGGTGATGTGGCATCTCGTGTGCACAAAAGTGCACGGAAACCCAAACCCCCCGCAACCACACACACACACACACACAAAATCAGGGGTGGGGACCCAAACCGATTCAAATGGGAAAAATGGGTTTGAATGTGTGTATCTTTTTGGGGTTTTTGTAGTTTTTGATTGTGTGTGTGAAGTTAGGTTTGTTTTAGGTGTTTTTTGAATGGGTGGTGTGTTTTTGGATTTCTTTTTGGGTGTTTTTAGTTGGTTATTGCATTACCCCTAGGTTAATTTTTATGATAATCAAACAATTATGGTTGCTAATGATATTTTTGCACGATGATTTGTGAGTGTATGAAATCAAGTTAACAAAGTCATGAAATTTATTGAAGCTTGTTATGATTGATGATTCGGAGCAAAAGCTTGATAATGAAGAGTCAAAGTATTTGGAAATCAAGTTGAAGATCAAACGCTCAAGTTAAGAACTCATGGATGTGCACAACTTCAAGAGAAGTTGGTCAAGCTAAATGAAGACCCCAAGACTCCAAAAGAAAGTGCAAAGAGTGTGTTATTTTTGTAAATTTTATTATAATTGTTAAGGCTATTAGTTGAAGCTTGCACACACATTTAAATATTGTTTTAAATTTCCAAAAAAAAATTGATTTTTTTTGAAAAGATTAGATTAAGAAGGATTTTCAACGGATTTTCTTCCCTATTTATATTGAGAGTGATGAAGGCATTGTAAGAAATTTTTGAGCAAATAATCTAAGTTTTCAAGCATTTCTAAGCTTTCTCTAAGATTTTCATGGCAAAAATTTTCATTCTTGCAAAAAGCTTTTAAGCCATTATTTTGTCTTACTAATTTGTGTTTCTTTCAAGCTTAATCTTGACTCATTTGATAACACAAATTAAAGTTTCTTTGATATCATTGTTTCAATCTTTATTTTGTTTGAGATCAAAAGAATTTTTCCATAACCACATTTAAACTTCACACATTTATGCATTATCAAGCTTCAACATATTGGCTATATGAAGGGTGTGATTCAATTTATTCATCAAGAGAAATATTTGTAAAATCCACACAAAGGTGTGGTGTTAAGATTTTACATTTGATTGTAGATTGTGTTTGTTGTAAAAAGCAATTAGTGCAATGTTCTCTTTAAGAAGAGGTTGAGTTGTATTGGAGGACCACTCATTGGAGTAGTGACAATTGTATTGGTTAACAAGTGGCTCTTTAGTTTGAGAGTTGGTTAGTGAATTAATTCCCAACGAGGTTGGGGACGGTATGTAGCGTGAACTAGGATAAATTGCTTGTTTGGAATTGAGATCGCTGTATCTCATCTTTCAGTTCCAATTACTTGCACTTATGTTTAAATTTCAATGCGGCTGTCTATTGAAAGTAGTTAGATTTTCTGATTAAGTGCATAAATAGGTAACACTCTGAAAAGCCTTAAGGGTCTGTTCTTTTGTAGGAAAGTTTAGGTGAGAAAGTGAAAAAATCACTATTCATGCACTGTTCATTGGATTCCTACCTCACTTTCTATTTGTGTGTTCTTTTGTGTTTTGTGTTTTTCTGGGAAAAAAAGCTGACGTGACGGAGAAATTGGGATTCCATGGGGGTGTTTTGGAGTTGGGATGAAAAGCTAGGATTACACAAGAATCCTAGCTTTGGTGGGGCCCTCAAGTTGTGTGGTCACCTCGGGTGAGAATATTAAGGTTACCACACCCCAAAATCAAATGTTAAAAAATAACTCACAACTAATTTTGGTCGGGGGTAACCTTACCGAGGATCACCACAACCCAAAATCCAACTTTATACCTCCAACTTTCTTCAACCAAAAGAACACACTACACGGAGTGTGCACCACCTCAACTTTCCAACTCCACAATCCAACCCCATTTTTCACCAAAAGAACACAATATACCAAATTTCTCTCTCATCAGATTTCACACTTCTTAACTTTCTCACTTTATACTTTCCAACAAAAGAACATGCCCTAAGCATGTCTAGAGTGGACAAATTTTTAATTAAGCATTATTTTCGGAAAACGCTAATCATCTGATCTAATGGTTATCTGACAACTAAAAACTAACATAGATTGACTAAATTTTTTTAAAATGTCATTTTTACCCGTAGTAACTTTTGATAATTCCAAACTTTTAATAGTTGTTGGACGGCTTAAATCTTGTTGCCAAACATGGCCGAAATATTGTTACCCGTGATCGCATCTTTTTGTCACTGCCACGTAGGACCCACATGGAGAGTTGTTCCCAGCTGGCTGCTTCATCATCAGGTTATTCCCCAGCTCTCAATCCACTGCTATTCTCACTCCCTTGACCGCCCACTATCTCAGTCGCCAACTCCAGCGGTTCACGGGTGCATCCCTTTACTAATCTCACCCCCAGTTTCCACTCGGCACCCACTCCGAAAAAAGCGAACATCTAGATACGTCCTAAACCCCAAAAAAGCATCCCATAAAGCCAAATATCACGCCCTCCCAAAATTCCTCCTCTCTTCCTCCTCGATCGGCGGCGATCATGGATCCGGTCACTTCCGGCGGCGGGTTATCATATCCCGACTCTGTCGACTCCTCCCCACGCTCCCGTGGCGGCGAGTCCTGGGACGAGCCCTACCCCTCCTTCGCCTCCTCCTCTAGGCTCCGCCTCATGTGCAGCTACGGCGGCCGCATCGTCCCCCGCCCCACCGACAAGTCCCTCTGCTACCTTGGCGGCGACACCCGCATCGTCGTCGTTGACCGCCTCTCCTCCCTTTCCGACCTCCACGCCAAGCTCTCCCGCTCCCTCCTCAGCAACCGCCCTTTCACCCTCAAGTACCAGCTCCCAAACGAGGACCTCGACTCCTTGATCTCCCTCGCCACCGATGAGGACCTCGACAACATGATCGAGGAGTACGATCGCATAGCCGCCGCCGCCGCCTCTAACCCTAAATCCGATTCCAAGTCCTCCCGGTTACGCCTCTTCCTCTTTGAGACCAAACCCGAATCCGCACCGTCCTCGGTCGGATCCTTGCTCGACGACTCGAAATCCGAGACCTGGTTCGTTGACGCCCTAAACGGCGCCATGGGGGTAGGCGTCGACGGCTTCCCCCGCGGCATGTCCACCGACTCCGCCTCCGTTAACTGTCTCCTCGGCCTAGAAGACGATTCGTCCGTACACTCCCGGCACGGGGTTGGATCCAACACTGGTGGGGCCGGCGGGGACCAGGCGGATCTGGATCGGACGGGGCTTAGCCGACCCGATTCGTCAGGCAAGCTCGCCGGCCGGCACGGGCAGGACGTTCAGTCCGTGCCCGATTCGCCTATGATGGATAAGACCTCGTCGTTCGGATCGACCTCGTCGGCCCCGTCGCTGTCGAATCTGCCGCCGATCCGGGTTCGACCCGATGACCGCCCGCCCGATCAGATGTACGGGAATCTTGAGGATCACTTCCAGCAGATGAACCTTCGATCTGCTCAACAGAACCAGCAGCCTTTGAATCCCCCGCAGCCTATCCCGATGCCGACGGCTGCTGTGCCGACGGAGAATCCGAACACGAATCGATTCGGATCTGAAGATGATAAACCCGATATCCGCAAGCAGCAGATGCAGCAGCAGCAGGTTGTGAATCAGCAGCAGATTGCAGCAGCAGCAGCAGAAACCCTCTCAAGTTGAAACTCCGATATCCGATTCGAGGTACAGTTTCATTGCTTGTTTGCCTCCATCTACCTTTCCTAATTTTTGTACTCTGCCAGTGTCAATTTCACAAATATGTGTGCTGCAAATATCTGTAGACCGGTTTACTACCAAGAGAGGATGCCGCAGGCTCCGGTGAACCCGGAGCCGAAACGGGAGATCCCGGTATCTGATCCGGCGACCACTTATCGCATGCAGCAGGTGCCCATGCCTGTACCCGAGCCGGGATACGCCATGCCGACGATCCCATCACCAGAGCAACTCCACCAACACCCGGCGGCACACCCACACGCGCACCTGCAGCCGCAGCAGCTGCAGCCACAGCACCTGCAGCCACAGCAGCAGCAGCAGCAACTGCCGCCGCCTCCCCATCAACAGCAGCAGCAGTTCATCCCTGCAAACTCTCAGTTTGTCCCAATCCAGTCATATTACCAAGTCCCTCACCCCATGCAGCAACATCAGCCTTTCGATCCCTCAGTCCCCATGTACTACATCCCCGTCCACCAGAACCCTCCTGCCGTCTCAGCCCTTCCGCTACCCAAAGTCGCACCGAAACCCGAACTGCAACCAAATTTGTATCGGACCGCTGCCCCACCGGCCCCAATGATACAAGTGCCAGCCCTGGGTGCTGATCAGGGGCGTGGGACTGCGGCATTTACAGGAATGGGGTACCATGTCATGCACCATCACCATCCTTCGCAGTCCCCGGCTACTGTTGCCCAACAAGCAGCAATGGCCAATTACGGTTACGAGTATGCAAATGTTAATGCTACGGTAACCTCGACACCGGATACAATGCGCCCTGGGGCGCAGGTGTACTATACACAGGCAATGCCCCAACCGACAATGCCGGCTCAGTATCAAACAGCGACTTCGGTACCACAGACAATGCCGGCTCAGTATATAACGGCCACTTCGGCCCCACAGACCATGCCGCCTCAGTATCAGACAGTCACCTCCGAGGCTGGCCAGCAGACTGTTGAGTTGAAGCAGAATAGAGCATCTTGATGATGATGATGAAAAAGCGAGGCATAGAGAACCGAGAAACTCCTGCTGTTTTGAGTATGCTTGTGTAATTTTGGTGTCAGTGTTGGTATATTATAGGAATAAGAGGGTTAAGAACCTGGGGAGCTGGTGTTTGGAGTCTTTGAGCTTTGGGAGTCTTGCTCTTGTGCATCTCTCTTGCTCTTGAATGTGTTTATCTGTGATTCCTGAAACGTGTCTTATGTTGGTATCTATTGTTGCCCATGAATATTATTGAATAAATATGCCATAGTATTCCAATGAGTTTGAATTTTTTTTTGATGGCAAAGGACCCATTACATTCAAATTGCTATTCTTTGCATCTATCTCATTGTTTTGTTTGCATGTAAGAATGTTTGTCTGTGATTTGAAAATTTTCTGTACAAATCTTATGGCCCGTGAGGTTTGGCGGGGCTTTTGGCAAGTTTTACTATGATTAAACTTTGCTAATGTGGCCCTGTAAGAGGAGGACATGAGCAGCAACAGCATGTGTGGTACAATCCAAGATGGATTTTGCTTGGAGGAACAAAATTGGAACCTAGCTAGTGTAACTTTTCTGAAGAAAGGGGCCAGCTGCAAAGTATTTTTACATGGGTATTACTATATCTTCGATTGATCAGACGAACTTTGGGTTGTAATGCTTGCTAGAACATACATAGCTTCATTAGATTCATCAGGATTCGGGATGAGATTCCCAGCAGCTCGGAGAGGAAGCCCGGCCCACGGGCCGGGCTTCGCCCGTGGCCCGGTCAACGCAGCTGATGGTTCCACAAGCTTTTTGTCCAAATTTCGAAGCTCAAATGAAGTGTCTCGTAGCATATCAATGGACAAAGCCCAAGACAATACACTAATTTTTTTTTAATAAACACCATGGAAACAGACAGTACGCCAGTCAAAAAGCCTACCATCTCCGTCGCTTTGACTCCTCAAACCCAGCGTATTGTTGGGATCATATGCCATTTTTCTTTGTTCCGTCTCCTTCGTTATTTTTCATATCCCGAGTGAGTATGCCAGCTAAAGTGTAATTGATCTTTTTTTATCAATCCGACAGCAGGAAATATTGGTCGTGGAATAAGTGTATATCCGTCCCGATCGCATAATCCCGAACACAGAGGAACCAGGTATCCATCGGAACTCTAAAAACTGGAAAACAAAGAAAATTAAAAAGAGATAGGTGGTAGTGAGATTTGAACACGGACCTCCACCGAGACAGACGGGTGATTCAACAGCCAAGATGAGCTCCGGAACTCGTAATTGATCTTTTTAATTGACATGAATTTAGTTTATTATAATGTGATTTGGATACAGATTAGTTTTCTTTAAAAGTAGAACACTAATTATTCATCGCCAATATCACACACATACACCCACCCACCACCCAATCACCAAATCTAATTAAAGGAAACACAAACCATAATCCGAAGAATTCTACCATCAAAACATTCTACATCCCTTTCACATATTCTACCATCCCCATTTTCTTCTCCCATTCTCATTGTTCGTACAATCATCACTGCCTCTTTCTTTCATCATCAAACCCACCATCCCTAACCCTAGTATTAATCCCTAACACTAACACAATCCTGACCCTAAGTTTTAAGAATAATTTATATGAATAGCTAATGAAAACAAAGTTAATTAAAAGGTTAATGAAAATGGGACACACCTTAAGGGAAAAACCTATTTATTATATATTAATAAATAGTTTGCGAAATCCTCTCTATAATTGTTATTTACAAGTTTGAACGATTATATACCATGAATAACAATAAAAATGCCTTCGTCCTTTTTACTTGATTGATTTTAATAACAATGACTTCTAGCTTTTTATAGTTTTAATTTAATTTTCTATACTATATCAATCCTTAGATATTCTTGATTCAAAGCAAGAATTATACATCCAGTTATTGATATGCAACTTCAGGAGTTAAATGATCGATTCACTGATGCGACTATTGAGCTTCTTCTTTGTATAACAAGTTTTGAACACGGAACTCTAAAAGCTGGAAAACAAAGAAAATTAGAAGGGGATAGATGGTAGTGAGATTTGAACACGGACCTCCACCGAGACAGACGGATGATTCAACAGCCAAGATGAGCTCCGGAACTCGTAATTGATCTTTTTAATTGACATAAATTTAGTTTATTATAATGTGATATGGATACAGATTAGTTTTCTTTAAAATTAAAGGAAACACATACCCTAATCCGAAGCCCTAACAATTCTACCATCATAAAATTCTACATTCCTTTCTCATATTCTAGCATCCCCATTTTCTTCTCCCATTCTCATTGTTCGTACAATCATCACTACCTCTTTCTTTCATCATCAAACCCACCATCCCCAACCCTAGTATTAAGCTCTAACACTAACATAAATCCTGATCCTAAGTTTTAAGAATAATTTATATGAATAGCTAATGAAAACAAAGTTAATTAAAAGGTTAAATGAAAATGGGACACACCTTAAGGGAAAAACCTATTTATTTTATATTAATAAATAGTTTGCGAAATCCTCTCTATAATTGTTATTTACAAGTTTGAGCGATTATATACCGTGAACAACAATAAAAATGCCTTCGTCCTTTTTACTTGATTGATTTTAATAACAATGACTTCTAGCTTTTTATAGTTTTAATTTAATTTTTTATACTATATCAATCCTTAGATATTCTTGATTCAAAGCAAGTATTATACATCCAGTTATTGATATGCAACTTCAGGAGTTAAATGATCGATTCACTGATGCGACTATTGAGCTTCTTCTTTGTATAACAAGTTTGTGTCATAATGATTCGTTTTCTGCTTATGACAATCTAAAGCTGACCCGTCTTACTCAATTTTATCATGAAGACTTTTCTCTTGTAGAACTTTTGAAATTTGAAGATCAACTTAAAACTTATATATTTGATGTGCACTCTAATGAGGATTGTGTTGAACTCAAAAGATTCAGAGATCTTAGGCTTAATTTCGAAAAACTAGCTCATAATTTCGCTTTAATTTCAAAAAAAATACCTCTTATTTTGATATAATCGTAAAAGTGCCTCATACTTTACATGTTTCGATAAACTCACCCATCCTTATATCCACATCTCCCACCGCTGCCCTTCGCCCTCTATCCATCGTCGTCCATCCCTATTCCACCCACCGTCCTCCTCCTCCCACTTCCCCCCACTGTCCTCTCCCTCCCCCCCACCGCCACCCTTCGCCCTCCATTCATCGCTGCACATCTCCCTTCCACCCACCGCCACCATCCTCCCCCTCCCCCCCCAACCGTCCTCCTCCCCCCTCCCCCCACCGCCGCCCACCGTAGTCCTCTGCCCCCTTCCCCACTACCGCACTTGTAACGGCCTGTATTTTTCCAATACTTTCAAATTAAGTATTTAAAGAAAATTCAATTTTAATTGTATTTTATAATGGTTTGTTAGGAGTCTTAAACTGATTTCAAAAATTTCCTATAAAAATATTTTGGAGTACCAGACTAGTTATGGAATATTTTGGTAAAATCGAATTTCATCAAATACCTATGAAAGATCTGATAAAAATTCATTTTCAGATATTGCAGTTTTGGGTCAATGAATTTATTTTCTATACAAACGTCTTCAAAACGTTTTCAAACTTCTGCAGTAGCATCCTATCATCATTTGGGGATTCTCACATTAATTTCGTAATTTTCTGAGATCATTTCAATAGAGAACCCGTAAACCCGCTTTCTAAATGTTTTGGCTAAAATCTAGCATTTCCGTAGCTCAAATCCTGGAACGGTCTTCGTATTCACGATCCTCGTGACGATACGATCCCGTGGGTATGTTTTCGTAATTTTTCGGACACGTTTACTAGTAGGGGCATTTTCGTAATTTTCGTTTTGTATTTTGTTAATTGGGTTTTACTTATCCTTAATCTTAATTAATTAAATCACCCTAACCTACCCGTATCACCCTCATCCCCATCTACCCTACCTACTCTCTCTCAGCTAACAAACCCCATCTACCCATTGTTAACCCTATATAATAACCCCATCACTCCTCAGTACACACACAGGCATCTCCCCTTCCTCTTCAACACACAGACCCTCTCTCTCTCCACGGTTTCATTCGAAAACCCAACCCAGGCTCAGCAGCCCGCTCTCCCTCTCTCTCTTCTCCGTCACTCTCTCTCAGTCTCTCTCTCCCCTCCGACCTCCGGCGGCCTCGACCCACCTCCGACCGCCGCTCAACCCTCGGCCATGCCCCGTTCGACCCCCCTCACGCCCACCTTCGAGCTTCCCTCCGACGAGGCCACCCACTGCCACTCCGCCTCACCGCCGTGAGCCCGCCATCACCTGACCGCCACCCTCGACAGCGCCCTCCGTCGTTGCAGCACGCCGCTCAGCCTCCCTCTGTCGCCGACAACACCCCCCCAATCTCCGACGCTCCCCCGCTCTCGCTCGCTCGCCGCCACGGTCGACCACCGCCACGAGCTGATCCCCGTGCCCGATGCCGTGCCCCGACGAAGCCCGCCAAAGTCGCCGCCTTCCCTCCGAAGTCGATGCTCCTCCGACGAGCAGCTCCGTCCCCGCCTTCCTCCGGCCCGCGCTTCGCCGCCGATGAAGCCCCATGTGTTCGCCGCCCTCGCATGCAACGAACGTAGCGACGGTAATATCTCCATGGCAAAATTGTAAATACGACGAACTTATTCATATTTTCGTATTTTCATAAATTAATAATAGGGTTTTATAGTGTTAAATCCATAACGTAAAATCTAATCCCTAGAAAAATGTGAGACTAGCTTCAGAAAATCAGAAATGACATTCTGGACCCAATGGCGCTAGTTTCGTCTCAATCCGACGCTTAGTTTTCCAGAATAAATTTTTAAGCCTAAAAGATAAATACGTGATTTTCATTCTAAAATCCGTATCTTCTTATTTTTACTTATAATAAAATATGAGAAAAATATATGTGATAATACTCTCCGAGACGGTCATTTTGACACCTCATTTGCAACATTCCGATGTAGATTGCATCCAGAATAAATTGTGGAATAAATACGTCACTAATTGAAAAATAGTTTTAAAAAAATTGTTTTTGATCTTTTAAAAATTCTAAAAATTACTATAAGCTTTAGAAAAATATTCCCACTTACAGTAAAACTATTTTTAGCATATATAGCATATATAAAAATTTAGAACGCTTTTCATCACCGTCTTAATCAGTTTAAGTCGTTAACAAATTCCGTTAAATAGGTTAGTTAGTTAATAATGTTTTGATAGGTTGATTTGATGTCTTATAATTAGTTAATAACCATGGAACTGATATCGCCAATCTATTGACGCAGAAAAACGTGCATCACGTTACCATCGCCTGGACACTCACACCCACGTCAAGGCAATTATTTTTAGTAATGAATTACAAATCTGGTCGTTCCAACTTAGTGCTAAATCTGATGTACTTGTCAATTTCTGGTAGCCCATTTAACTTGTTCTCAATTTTGTTGCTTTCTAATTTAAATGGACTAGTCATATCAATGTTGATCATTTGGAACAATTTTCCACATGCTTGTAACTAAATTGGACTGCTTTTACAGTTTTACTATCTGCATGTTAATAAGATAAATCAATTGGGAAAAACGAGTATGTTACAAACACACATGTGATAACCATCGATTACAGATGGGGTGAAACCATCGAATACAGATGGAGTGAAACCATACATCGACTACAGATGTAATGGAACTTAGTCAGTGAACAGACATACACAAAAGAGCCGTGTTGGCTACTCCCGTCAGGTCATGTGTGACTAGTCTGGCTCGTGCTTCAGTATGGTCACATATGACTAGTCTGGCTCGTGTTCCAGTAAACGGCGGAACACTTTGGGGTGGGGTTGGTCCATTGCAGTAGGGTTTGTGAGTGTGTCTCGAACATGACTACGGCCCCTCCGGTGGAGGCAGCCATTGTGTTGGAGCGTCACGGTAAAACCACCGGTGATAAGGTGTATCGAGAACATTTCACCTACCCAGGCATGGACTTATCACGTGCACAAACAATCAAATACTCAACATACAACTGTTTTACTTTACTTATAACTTCTTTACTTTTAACTGCAAAAATATCCATGCATGCTCATACTTTACTTTTCTGCACTTATTATTCATAACTGTGTACTAACGCTCTTTTGTCCTCTTATAGTTGTTCCTCGTTTCATTACTTTAAATATCTTGCCGAGCTTATCGCTGACATATATTTCAATGTTTTATGAAATATATGTTAGGTTTAGAGACAAAGTACCTTGAGGACACTACTTTTGAGGATCCCATCTTAGAGGTGAACACCACTGATCAGATTTACGAAGACATTGAGATCCTCCCCGCGGAAGGCTAAAGCGGAACGTTTATATTTCAGTTTATTATTTGTATTGTTATTTTTAGGTGTGTTTGCTTTCAGCAGATTGTACGGCCATGCTAGGCCTTAACTGTTTGTGTATTTGCTTTGGACGCTGGTAATGTAATGTAATAAATATTTGTGTTGTTTCTGAGAAACTCGCGTACCGCACTCGTCCACCACTTTCCCCCACCGCCGCCCTCCTCCCTCCTCCACCATCCCACATATATCAAAGTATGAGATAGTTCTTCAAAATTAAACCAGAGTATGAAGTAGTTCTATGAAATTAAGCAAAGTACGATGTAGTTCTACGAAACCAAAGTCTGAGGGAGTTTATCGAAACCTGAAAAGTATGTGGTAGTTTTACGATTATATCAAAATAAGAGGTATTTTTTGGAATTTAGCGAAAGTATAAGGTAGTTTTCGGAAATTAACCCGAGATCTTGCTAAGAAGATGGTCAAGACGAAAAATGATTAGTTATATCCATTAGTTTATTTACTTATTACAATTGCTTTGGTTCTTCAAATAGCTACGACAACAGTTAATAGAGTACTTTCTGGTATGAACATTGTGAAGATTCGTTTACAAAATCAATGACAACTTGATTATTTACACTGAGAATGATAATTTTGGTAGCATTAACCATGTATACATTATACTACGTTTTGAAAACATGAGACATCGTAAAGTGTGATCGTAACTTGTAACGACTACCTTGTCTAAGGATGCATTTAAGTCTATTTAATTTTTCATTTTTGCTACAATGTTGCAATAAAAAGTAAAAACATCATTTCCGTCCACAAAAAAAAAAGAATTGTGCCCACCGTAAATTTAATTCATGAATCCGTCACTGTAGATAAACGTAGTATTTTGGTAAAAATGCGAAAGATAAATGTAATTTTATGAAAATAATCATTACAGTAATTGTATATTTTGCACGTGCTTTTTACGGCGTTACATGAGCAAGTTGGGAAAAGGCAGGTATACAGTAGTAATCTGTAATTTAAAGAGTTAAAGAATAACATTGTGAAAAAATACTGAAACATTAAGGCAGTTTGCTAAAATTCATTAAACCGGACCGAACCGAGCAAAAGTTGAACGGTCCAGATGGGCTAGAGGATTTGAACCGAACCCCAATGATTCTGACCCACTTGATCAGTCACAATCATTCCATAGTCAAAAAGCCCATGCCACAAAAAGAAGGCAATTTCCTTCCCCACAGTTGTCACATTCCCCATTTGATGCCTACCACAACCAGCAAACAACACCCACACCAACCCATAATATGTGCCTCCTAAACGAGTGGACTCCAACCCCACATTTCACTCCCTCCTTCCATGGTCAAAATTTGGAATGAAAAAAAGGGTTAATTTTAGTGAACTCATCTGCAATTGCTCAGATGGCATTCTCTTCCCGTCTTTTCTGGAACGCAATGGATCGAGACCCAATCGACACGTGCTTTACTAATTTCCGATGTATTAAAAAACGTTGATGTTAGTATGCTTTTCAACCTATTCTCTCTCTTACGGAATGCCTTTTAAAAATCTATACTTATTACAATTGAGTGAGGTTTTTGAATCTTTGTCTCATGTGGCAATGTCTCATCGCCACATGGGACAACCCCCTCCACCTCACCCTCCACCTCATCCACACACACCCAAAAAACACGAAAGGCACTCAAAACACACCCATTCACCCAAAAAAGAACCCAAAACACACCCAAAAACACACCCAAAAACACATACATGTTCAAACTCGGTGGGTCACATTGGGGGTGGGGTTTTGGGCTTTGTTTTGGGGTCCTTTTACCCCCGATGATACCGACATACACACCCACAGTTCTCACTCCTTTTCAGTTGCGCGTGTGCACCGCATTTTTTTCGTGATGTTTTTTTTTGGCGTCGTACACGGTGTGTATGGGTTATTTCTAGTTATAAATTAAGGGTAAAATTGAAGGGTAAACTAGTCATTTCAGTTAGAAAACTAAACGGCACATGTTTTTAAAATAAGGTTTTGCGATAAGGAAAAAAGAACGTAAAAAAGTGATATTGTGATGCACAACTGGATCCGAGGATTTTAATTGATTTTAATTGAGCTTAACGTCCCTTAGGTTTAGTTGATTTTTTCATATATTTTGGTTTAATTGAACTTTATTGGGTGTAATTGATTTTTATAAAATTTTTGGGTCTGCTGGAACTAGTCAGGCTTAACTAATTTTATTCTTTTTTTTTGTGTTTAATTGCAAGAAGATGAGACGGCATGAGATGAGGCGACGAGGTAGAATGAGAAGATGGGAAAGAGACGGTGCGGGTGTATGATGAAAAGATGGGTTGGATGAGGAGAGCAATGAAACATGAATTTTTTTGAGCTCCGGTGCTCATCCTAGTGGTTGAATTACTCGACTGTCTCGATGGAGATCCGGGTTCAAATCCCACTATCCCCTTTTATTTTCTTTATTTTCCAGCTTTTAGGGCTTTGATGTTTTATTTTCTTTATTTTTCAGCTTTTAGGGCTCTGATGGATACCTCGCCTCCCCGTGTTTGGGGTTAAGCGATCAGGACGGGTGTAGCCGTATTCCACGATCCATGTTTCCTGCTTTCCGGGAAAAAAAAAAGAAACATGAATTTTTGGAAGAAAATCCTGTAAGCCTATCAATTAAAAAAAGAGAAATCTATTATACAATTCATGAATCTTGTCCTACGTGGAAGTTGTCCTACGTGGAAGTTTTGTCCCAGTCATATTTTTGGTTGCTGACTGAGACGCCACGTGGGGTTGAGTGTGGTTCTGGAATTGGGTTTGGGAAGGGGTTTTGGTGATTTTTTTGCGTTTTAGTCCCCGCTCTTCTTCTTTTTGCCCCCGACACTCCTCACACACACACACCCACGTTTTTTTACTTTTGCGACCGCTTATAAAGAAACATGAATTTTTGGAAGAAAATCCCGTAAGCCTATCAATTAAAAAAAGAGAAATCTATTATACAATTCATGAATCTTGTCCTACGTGGAAGTTGTCCTACGTGGAAGTTTTGTCCCAGTCATATTTTTGGTTGCTGACTGAGACGCCACGTGGGGTTGAGTCTGGTTCTGGAATTGGGTTTGGGAAGGGGTTTTGGTGATTTTTTTTTGCGTTTTAGTCCCTGCTCTTCTTCTTTTTGCCCCCGACACTCCTCTCACACACACACCAACGTTTTTTTACTTTTGCGACCGCTTATCTCCGCATTTGCACCCGAACGATGAGTGCCTCTGTGCCATCCAGGCACGAGTTATGACTAGTAATGTGTACAAGTTAGGGAGATCTATCATATATGTCTATCTGGTGCATTCTCCTTCAGAGTATAACATCGTATGTTATATATTTAGCAAAAGGTGTAGTGTGAAAGGAAGCACCCAACAAATATTCCTAACCACTAACTACCAAATAAATCCCCCCTCTGCACCTCCTCCATTGTTTTATCCTTCATTCCATTCAAAAAATTTAAATTGAAATAAAAAAATTGGGACCATGGCATCCACAGAGAATCTAGACAGCGGCAGCATTCGGGGCATCGGGCGCCTCCCCCACCGGCAAAAGGACCTGGAGTCTGGTCACCCACTTATTCACCCATCCGCCGCCGACTCCGCGGGCCGCAACAGCAACAAGAAGAAGAACCATCACCGGGGCTTCCCCTTCCGCGGCCTCGGGTGCTCCTCCTCCTCGTCGGCGTCGTCGGAGGCCCTTGTCCCGGTGGATTCCGCCGCCGCATCGGCGGTGCGGTCGTCGGCGGACTGGCAGGGCAAGAGGACGCCGGGGAAGCGGAGGGGGAAGAAGAATAAGAAGGCGACGGCGAGGAAGGGCGGGACCCACTCGCTGCCGGCGGACGTAGCCGAAGTCGGCGACATCTGGTGCTCCCCAGGCGTTGTGTTCGGTGCCGATGTGTCGGTGGACTGCGTGGTGGCCCAACGGAGAGAGAGGCCACATAGAGTGGTAAAAATTTATTCTGTAATAAAATTTTTGTAATTTGTTGGAAAAAAATACATTTCTTTGAAATTTGGGGGGATTCTGTTGGTTGCAGAGAGATTGCAATACGGGAAGGGGCATCGATGAAGAGATCATATCTTCCATTTTGGACTGTCCTTTTACCATGGATATGAGGCATTTTGGGTCGGGTTCATTGCACTCTGGTCATCTTCGCTTCCCGCGAGGGGGATACGGCAGGTCTCCTACGGAATTTGATGATGAGGTATTTGAATTCGGCAACCCCATTTTCATTTGGACAAAATTTCAAAATAAGTGAAAAATTAAAAATTAATTTTAAAAATTGACGAAATTTAAATTTAACCACAAAAATCGACTAAATTCTCATCGCGTTGGTCAATTAGAAGATTACAAACAAACGGGGTTGGCAACTTCGGTCGTCAACCCTGGCCATGTCGAAGATTTTTCAATAGTTATTACAACGAAATCGCTGGGGCAGCCATTTCGAGAATGTACAATTTAATCGGGGTTGCCAACCCTGGTTTTTTTCAGCGTGAACTTGTGCGTAGAACCTGACTTGATGAGAAGTTAGTCAGTTTTGGTAATTAAATTTAAATTTGATTGTGTTTTAAAATTATTTCTAATTTTTAACCTATTTTAAAATTTTGTTCTTGTCATTTTTTGCTAATTTGTGAGGTTTAAGTGTTTTTGCTGTCATGCTATATAAAGTGATCATTTATGTGTGTGCATGTTGGAAAATGAAATCTCGCAGGTTGCACGAATATTAGACATATTTTGTCACTGAAGGCACCTTTGTTTGTTTGGACATTGTGATAGTAGCACATCTGTAAATTTATGGAACATAGATACTAAAATTTTGGTTAAAGCATTTTTAATCAGTTTTTGTCCGAAAAAACTATAATCTCGTCAGGGGTAGCTTTTTGTCAGATGATGGTTTTAATTTCAATATCAGACTTTTGACAGTAAACTGTTTCTGTGATTTCAAATCACATCTTTGGAATTACACGATGTCGACCATTATACAACCCGCAATGTGTTGGAATGTTGACAGAAATACCAAGGTGAAGAGTGAGAATCCCACTAATTTATTTTTCTCTACCGGGTTCTTGATGTTACAGTTTGTTTGCCATTGTACTACATGTCTTGTTAAGTGATCTAGCTGAGCAAATGCTGAAGTGCTGGCTATCAATGGGTATTAGATTGTTGTTGTACTCGGGTTATATTTCCAGTCCAGCCTCCATAATTTTTTCGAGCAGAAGGAGGCGAAAATAAATTGAAAACATTATAGCATTCACTGCAACTCAGATTGTGCTCAGAGTCAAACTCAGTGAATCTTAGTTATATTACTCGAAAGTAAATTCAGCAGTTGAGGGCATTAGGTTGCAACCTAGCATGACCCCTTTCGGGTGTCTTTCATAGGTCTTAGTCCTTGTGAAGTTCAGTATATTCTGAGCACCAATATTTTGTGAGGCATGTTATTAACTGAATCATATCGCACTATTGTCAATGCATTAAATATATATATAGTTTTGATTCTTTTTTTCAAAGTTTCGTCTGAAATTTCTTATATGCAACTCGAGCTTTTCCTTGGTGTCGATACACTTTCTAACTTCAGAAAATTTTCAGATAGTTTTCTTGTTGCCTGAACTTAAAGGTTGTGTTTGGTCTGTGGGAAAGTGAAAGAAAAGAAATTGGGAAAATTGTTTTGTTAGAACGAAAGAATGAAGAAACTAAAAGTGGGGGAAAGCAAAGGAAAATAAATGTTATCTGTATTCTCACATTTTCTCTCCTTGTGCTGGTGAAAATGAGAGAATCGAAAAACTGAGGGAAATCTATTTGTCTTGCCCGCCCACATGGTGATAAAATTTACCTTTTTTGATTAATTGGTGAATTATGGAACCACTTTTTTTTTTCAAATTGTTTGGAAATTTTCGAATGACACATTTTAACACATTTTTGAATATTATGTTTTTTGTAAATAACTTGCGAATTATTCATCTTGTTCAAATAATTCACACATAATTCACACATTTTTTCAGTGAATACTTTTTAATTATTTATGTTATCAAATAAAAAAAGAATTATTCACATTTTTTCAAAACAATTTGCAAATTATTCAGTATTTTCTAATTATTCACATAAAAATACTCGCTAAATTGTTGACTTAGAATTGAACCAGCACCTCCTGGCAAAGGGCTAAATTCTTTACCACTAGACTAGAGTGTTGTTCTTGTTTAACATTCACATATATTTTGTATACTTACTGCAGTTTTTGAAAATTTTTAGGGTAGGAGAACCTTATATTGATGTTTGGATGTGGTGAAGTTGAAAATAATCAGATTTATTGATAGTATTTTGATTGATGAAACTTCTAGTCTAACCTAAATATGTGGATTGTGATAGATGCCCCTAATGACTTCTTTAATTGGTTGAAATGTGTGTGTGTACTAGTTATAACCCGTGCCCGCGGGCACGGTTCATTTAAGATTTTCCCCAGTGGAATTTTTGTTTCCCAAAAAATTATTAAAATTTAAAGAATAATAAATTAGCGTAAAAATATTTAGCCGCACGGGCGACTTCGGCCAGGAACAACAAATTCGGCATAGGCGCCTTTGGCTCGAAACAACAAATTCGATGCGGGCGCCTTAGGCGCGGAACGGCAAATTAGCGTAAAAAACAAATTCGCGCGGAACAAAAAATTAGCGTAGAACAAAAAATTTGACACGGACGCCTTCAGCGCGGAACAACAAATTAGCTAGAACAACAAATTTGGCACGGACGCCTTCGGTGCAGAACAACAAATTAGCTAGAACAACAAATTTGGCGCGGGAGCCTTTGACGCATAACAACAAATTAGCGTAAAAACAACGTGCCCGCGAGCACGTTTTATTTAAGATTTTCCCCCACGAAACTTTGTTCCCCAAAAAATATTAAAATTTTAAAGAACAAATTAGCGTAAAAATATTTAGCGGCGCGTACGACTTTCGTGCGGAACAACAAATTCGGTGCGGGCGCCTTTGGCACGGAACAGCAAATCAGCGTAAAAAAATTTAGCGGACGCCTCCGTCGAGCCCTTCTTGAAATATGTTCACTGACTGCTTTCAAAGTTAGATCAAATTTCAAAGCTGGACCAAATTTCAAAGCTCACAGTCATGGTTTCAAAGCTCCATTCATTTCAAAGATGGACCAAATTTCAAAGCTGGACCAAATTTCAAAGCTCACATTCATGGTTTCAAAGCTTCATCTCAACCTTCCATTTCCCAAGATCAAATGCCAGCCGCTTTTTATCTTGTCCTAGTCAGTCCTAAAATTCAAAAAAAGTTGTCAAATGTATAATAGATATACAATTATAAGTAATGCAGAACTTGTAAATGCTGCTCAATTGTATACTAAATTATTTAAATTTGAAAAAAAAATAAGAATATGAATTATATTTTCTTGAGAGTCAGAGAAGATGTATTTTGGGAGGAGAGTTTGAACGAGTTAGTTGTACAACTTGTACAACTCGTAGGGAAATAATGAAAAATTATCAGTTCGCTTGTATCATACTTTCTTGCTAGGTATACAACATTGACGTTTTGTTCCAATACCCATGGATTAGTATATACAATATCTAAATTATAGGGAAAAGGTAGAATTACCAGAAAAGTTTTAAATTGAAAAAGGTGAATAGAGGATGGCTGGTCTATAATAAGTCTCGGAAATAACCAATCGTTGAAATAACTTTATGACGGAAAAATGGGGGTACCAAAAGAAAAGCCTTCAACTTATTGACTACTCGTGGTTTTTTTTTGGGGAGGGAGGGTGTTTTTGTTTTTGTTTTTGTTTTTGTATTTTTTTTTTCGCGGGGGGGGGGGGGGGGGTGGTGGTGGTGGGATGTAATCCTTACCCGGATCACCTGAGAAGATGAGCATGAACCAATCATTTTATGTTGTGTTATTTTGGCTAAGTATGCAAACAATAAAGTTTATTGGCTTTTAGGGCAAATGTAAACATGCCTTCATTTTCCACTATGGTGTGTTAGGAATCCAAATTTATCGGTTGCAGGCTAGGTTGCATGGATACATAAACGGGCATCAGATACAATAGGATGATACTCGCATACACAAAAAGTTTAAAAAACCAATTTATGTTATCCTTTTAGAAGAATCGGATGTGTGTATTTGATACGAGTATTGGGTATGTATTGATAGGATTTGTTTGGGTATGTATTCCCCAAAATCTTTCCCACTTAGTTAAACTTTCATGTTGACTCCACCATCCTCAAAGTGTTTCAGAGGAGTCTTTTGCTTGTTGCAGTGGTAGTTCATATGGTATGACTAGAAATTTTTTTAACACTACTAATTGCCATCATCACGTTCATCTGGCCACAATATCTTTCCCTTTAATATAGTAGAGATATCATTAGCTCATACTTACATTTATCTAAAATTTTATGGAGAAACATAAACATGATTGGAACAGATACATGAATTAAAAATAAGAACCTATAACATGAATTAATTATTATGTTACATATTCGTATTTCCCAAAATCGCACAAGATTGCAAATTAACCAGACAATCAGCATCCATCATTTATTGTTCAAAAAAATTTAAAGCCTTATGCGGCAATCTATGGTGCACTATAACTTGGGTAATTCTTAGTATATGAATATGTCAAATAGCACAAAGTCAATAGCATAAGTTTGGTCGTAAACTCATCGCGTATTATCTTACTTTCTTTGTAATAGACTTGTGTCAACTTGTTGTGAATTTGGAATATGTCAAAAAATGTATCCAACACATATACATAATGTTGAAGTACACAATCATCTTATGTGTATCAACCATGTGATGTGGAACAAGATATGATCGAGTATAATTTTATTTTAGAGCCGAAAATATTTATGCCTATTCCAAAAGAGCAGTATGGAGAAATTATGGTCATTGTTGTTTTAGCATTTCCTTTGTGTATCTTTAATAAGTTTTTTTTTGTATTTGTTTTTTTTTGAGTTCAAGTGAAATTAAGATTTTGAGTTTCTTTTAATTTAGAGTTTCAGTTTGAAACTTTTTGTAGCCTTTATTTAAGGTAATTTTTAAAATTTTAGTAGAATTAGGTTTTTTAGCTTTCAAGTTTTGTTTTCTAATGAAAAGGTATTTATGTCTTTTGTAATTAGTGAAGATTAAAGAGTTGATTATATGAAATTGAGAGAAATATGAGTGGTTTGCCGTGAATCTTATTTTTTTTTGAATCTTTTTGCATGCGATGTGCTTAGAGCGAGTAATTCATTTGGATAAGAGCCCTGAACAGTTACCACTTTTAATGTTATCTTTAATTTAAAAAAACAATAATTTTGGTTTTGTCCACCTACGCAATTCCCACCACAAACCCTAAATCAGAGCAAAAATTCTTATTCCAGCATCTTCCATTTCTTCTCCTTTAGTTCTAGTACAGGGTCTTAGCTTGAAAAATTCCTTTAATTTTAGTTGAAGGTTTTAGTTTTCTTGTACTTGCAAAAAAACTGTCATCATTGTTTTCAACTTCTTGTTCTTCTGTTGTAAATTTTAGGGGAAACAAATCTTTGTGATTTCAGTTTTAAAAAATCAGAGATAAAAATAGAAAAAATTAGAAACAAAACCAAAGAAACAAAAAATTATGATTCTTCCTCTTCAAGTTCCTTAACTGTAGCCACATCTTGCGACTATGACATTGTTGATTAGGAGAGTCTCTATAAATTGCTTTTGAAACGGTCATATATGCTTGAAAGATTACTACATGCCTAGATACCTTAGAAGCATGATACCAGAAAAATTGGTTACTCTAGTAGAACATCACGCATGGCCTTTTTTTGATTGGAGAATTAGCTTTCAGCATGAGATGCCTTCAAAATCATTGATTTCCATTAAATAGAAGGAACCCAGGCGAGTGATTCAGTCAATGTCAATGCCAAATCTAGAGCCCAATGAAGAGGCCGAGTCAGGATCCGAGTCCAAGTTAGAGCTTGTAAAACTAGAAGTAGAGTTAAAATCTACATTGGAGCTATAACTTTAGGAAGTGGAATAAAATTGAGAAAATTATTCGTGGTTTGCGATGAACATTAATTTTTGTGTGTTTGAATATCTTCGTATATAATGTGTCTGTTGCGCGTCAAGCGGAAGCAATCAAATCGCTGAAGTATCTAACACGAAGAACAAATAGAGAGAAAGCATACAAAAGATTTAGGTCGCCTTAACGACCAAGAGAACACTTCTATTGATTTCAATTAGGAGATACAAAAGGCACTCAACTACTCCTAAGAAATCCTTACAATTGGCTCTCTCAATGATGGCTCTCAATGATCTTATAGAACTTCCAATAGGACCTCATACAAGTTTCCCCAATGCTTCAATAGAAGCTCAATTGGTTTCCCAATGTTTTCAATGCAAATAACTCATACATTTGTTATCCTTTTATAGGAATCAAGGGAAAGGGGTTGGTGCACCAACCACCCTTTTTGACAATTCAAAGGGGGCTGCTGGAAATTTCCAGCAGCCTGCTGATTGAGCCAACCACCACAAATCTCCATCTTGGCGAGATCTTGGGTATATGTCACACAATCGACCGTCAACGCTTCTCGATGAGAATCATCTCGTGTTCCTGTCATCTTGCCTCGAAAGGCTCATATGGCTCTACATAGCCTCATTGCCCCAAAAGGGGCCGCCAAAGTCATCTCTTATCGTCAACATACAAGTCCGATCCATACTCGAACTTGACTCCAATATCGACCTTCATAAGTTCGTCCGTCGAACAATCACTAGTGCCAAGTAGCTCCACCCGATCATTGGCTTCATCAGTTGTCGTTGATTCCATCTCATCACACCAATCTTTACTTCGTCCACATAGGTCGTCATGGTGCTCCATCTCACCGAATAAGGTCGGAGACTCATCACACTTGACAAAAAAAACAAACGAGACCCTTCTTGTAGGTTGGCATCTCTCATACCTTGGTCTCTAAACTTTGATAGAATCCATCCGCTGTGCAAGTTGTGGGGATAAGATATCTCCACCATACTGACTTGAACCATCACCTCTATTAGCACAACCTCTCTGGAATCATCTAATGATGTCGTTTTTGGTGCATGCGAGCTTGAGTCGGTAGCTCGCTCATCTGGAACTCTCGTCGTTTCATCATCACAGTACCATCCAAGTAATAAAGATCATTGCTCCTCGTGTCACCTTCAAATCGCCATCCTCCATAGTCACTTTGCACCCTTGCTTCTAATGAACCAAGCGATATCAAGTTGTACTTCAGGTCGGGCACATAATGAACATCGCCTATGTCCCGTGTGCCACCATCACTAATCTTTATGCGACCGTGCCAATGCCCGCCGTCGTGCATGCTCCATCGTCTCCAAGAAGGACTTTATTCTTACTACCTTCATGGAAAGTAGTAAAATACTCTCTGTGGGGTGTCATATAGAACGAGCAAACCCGAGTCGAGCACACATCCCCCTTCATCACCCCCTCCGTCGCACCAACTAGGACCCACTCATCCACCTCGCTTTTAATGATGTTGGCGGTAGCATCCTTCTTATTATTCGTCTTTGGGCACTCCCTTGTCCATTGTCATCTTTCCTTGCAAAATGCACATTGATCTCTCTCGATGTCTATGCGCGGAGCTCTACTATTGTCCCTCGTCTCGGATCTATGGTTCCCTTTGCGGCATCCATCTCTCTCATTGCTCCGACCTCTAACCACGGTAAGCGCTTTGGACCTTTGGTCCCTCATCTTCTCATCATCATTCTTTCTAAATTCATTGCTAGTAAGAGCGTTATAAACTTCATTGAAGGTGATAGATTTTTTACCATAGATTAAGATCGAAACGATGTGCTCATAGTCTTTATGCAGTGAGTTGAGGAGAATCATCGCCTTGTCTTCATCTTCCACATTGACGCCGATGTTCTTCAAATCTGTGAGAAGTTTGTTGTAGTAGTCGAGGTGTTCTTCAACTGAAACTCCTTCCTTCATCTTGAGGCCAAAAAGCTTTTTCTTTAGGTGTAGGCGATTCTGAATGTTCTTCTTCATGTACTTCTCCCCAAGCACATCCTATAATGCTTTTGCGTTCGTCTCCTACATGAAAGTGTACTTCTCCTTTGTCAAGTAGAGCCTGATTGTGTTGCAAGCGGTCCGGTTCATCATCTTCCGCTCCGCATCCGACGTCGTAGTCGACCTCTCATCTAGTACTTAATCTTGACCAAGTTGGTTCACGATATCAAGTATCTCGCATCTCCACATGCCGAAGTTGATCCGTCCATCAAACTTCTCAATTTCGAACTTCGTATTGGATACGATAGTTCGCGTTGTTGAAGATTGCGCCATTGGAGTAGAAGGATCGTCGTCGCCATTTTTGCTCATCTTCTTCGTCTAGATCTTCGTCGCCAAAGTTCTGATACCAATTGTTGTGCGCCAAGCGGAAGTAATCAAATCGCCGAATTATCTAGCACGAAGAACAAATAGAGAGAAAGCATACAAAAGATTTAGGTCGCTTTAACGACCAAGTGAACACTTCTATTGATTTCAATTAGGAGATAGAAAAGACACTCAACTACTCTTAAGAAATCCTCACAATTGGCTCTCTCAATGATGGCTCTCAATGATCCTATGAAACTTCCAATAGGACCTCATACAAGTTTTTCCAATGCTTCAATAGAAGCTCAATTGGTTTCCCAATGTTTTCAATGCAAATAACACATACATTTGTTATCCTTTTATATGAATCAAGTGGAGGTGGTTGGTGCACCAACCCCACCTTTTGACAATTCAAAGGTGGCTCCTGGAAATTTCCAACAGCTTGCTGATTGAGCCAACCACCACAGTGTCCAGAGGGGGTGAGTTATTTGCCTAGGTGAGAGGTCCGAATCATTATCTTTTTTTAATTTATCTTTTATTTTAGAAAACCCTAATTTTGGTATTTTTCAACAATTACTGAATTTCCACCACACATCTTAGATCGAAACCCTTTCATTTCGGTGTCCCCATTGCCTTGGATGCGGAAGAATTTGTGCCTGAAAATTAGGATATAGACAAAATTATAGCAGTAGTACAAAAATACCGTACAATGAAGGGTGAAGCCAATAGACGTAAAGAAATGAATTATGTACATACAGGGGAGAAAAAATAACAAGAGAAAACATTGAGTCATTTTTTGCCCCTTAACATCAGCTTGCAAATATTCTAATCTCCAGTAGCGCTTTGACTCATCCTCCTAAGAAGGTGAGAAAGAAAAGAGCATTCTTACTGAACTTAGTGGCTTCAGGCTCTCGTATAAGGCCTCATCCATGGGAAGTTAGTAAGATAACATGAACTTATAGAAATACCACTGACTTAAAAAGAATGATCTTACAAGCAATCGTTCTGGAAGACCCAGCTCTCTTATTGAGTTATCGGTCATTATCGTTGTAAGACCCAGCTCTCTTCTTGGAAAGGATGCGGTAATCAATCGGCAGAGTCGTTGCCTATGGCAGAAGATTTCCTTACATTATTTCAAATACTTGTTAATAGTGGTGGCATCTATATCAAAGACGACAAAGCTGCAGTAGTTTGATAGTTGTCTGGATATCATTTGGATCACTGAATTTTCACATATTGAAGCCAGGGCCTTCCACCATCATACTCGCTGCAGTTGAAGGTCAGATCCTCGTCTCGATGATACAATCACTTTGATACTTATAAGCTATAACACTATATATTGGAGCTGTGGCAAAGAATCTGGGTTACATGACTTCTTCTAAGGTTGCCTTATGGACATTATGGTCGTCTCGGCCTCTGTATGTCTTAGCAGAATATGCAGACTACATGTGCATTTTTTGAGCATGTTTTGTGTAATTGAAGGACCTGCTTTTCTTTGTTGGATGATGTAATGACCTTATGCGGCATGTAGTTGATTTGGATATTACCAGAAATTGAAAACAAAACAAAATAAAATCATAAACATGTGTATTCATAGCCTCTAGTCAACTAATCCATTACTAACCCAAATATACAATTCTGAAAGAAATCCAACACTTCAATGCATGATTGTGAAGCCCTCGTGTACCTCCACAGTGTTAGCTTTTTGACATAGGGCCCCTCTTGTAGTCGTATGTCCAAGGATCCTTTTATATACCTGTTTAGGGACACGTTATTCCATGGTGTCTGACAAGTGATCTTTTAGAACTTTTAATTCCTTCATGGTTGCAGTACAATCTTTTGGTTTCTCGATTTGCAGTGCCTATTATGTTTCAGGCAAGTGTCATGCAAACCTCATTGGCTATGATGTTTCAGGCACAAACACTAGGCTCATTTTGAAGTGTCCACAGTTTACAACTATTGAGTCACTGAAGTCTAAAGAAGAGGTCAGAGACTGGCCAATGGTCATGTTTCTTTCTCCCATGCCACGCGTTGAGCCTATCTGGACATTTTAAACTGCTGAGTTCATACTTAACAATTCTGTTATGTTGAATATAATATGCGAATTCCAGGCGTCATGGTAGCAGTGGTACAGACTTTTTGCAGCGGAAATGAGGTCCAAGGTTCATTTCCCAAGCTATGACTTATTCTTCAAAAACAAAAGAAAAACGTCGTAATATGGAATTATTAGTTTTGACTCTTTGATTTTTCCCCCTGTTTTTGGCCAGCTGAATGCAATTGTGATTTGGATCGGTAAGGGTGTAAGAAAGGTAAACAGTACATTGAAAAATTTCCAATATGGTTACAGAACCCACTGGTTACAGAACCCACTTGGTACTAAAAGCATCTTAGAGACTATAAATGGGCTTGCTCAACCACTACTACAAACAAAACTTTATAAGCTGAATTATGAACTTGACATTAGCTGCCAATTCCACTCGCTTATGTGAACCCATGCCGGGAAAACCTAGGTGTTGCTAGAACTGTCACATGCCAGTATCGACACTTCATCATCGACGCACTATTCAAGTGTTTGTACCCCGCCTATGCAGCCTTGTTAAACTCTTGTAATCTTCCATTTTGTCCTTAGTCTCACTTTCTGCTATATCAGAAATTCCTCGAAGGGCCGTCTTTTGGAAAAATGGCAGATTTAAATTGTAGAAAAATACCCTTGCGTTTGTTCCATTTTACGTAAATACCCTGACGTTTATTTTCATCAAAATATATACCCAAACGTTTTCCGACGCTTTTAAGTTGATACCTTTTTTAAATTTTCCGTCCAAAAGACAGAAATTTGGACAAATTTACCCCTGAATGTTCCTTTTATAAGTTAATACTCTCACGTTTGAGCCCTTTATAAGTTAATACTCTGAATTGGGTGTGTGTGTCCATTGGGGTGGGTGGGTGCATGGGTGTTGGGTAGTGTGCGCGCGGGGGGTTGTGTGGGGTTGGTGAGTGGGTTTGTGTGTGTACGTGCATGTGGTGTGTGTGTGGGCATGGGTGTGTGTGCATGGGGTGGGTGTGTGCATTGGGTGTGTGTGTGCATGGTGGGGTGTGTGCACGCGCATCAGGATGGGTTGGTGCATGGGTTTGTGTGTGGGTGTGTACGTGCATGGGGTGTGGGTGTGGGCATGGGTGTGTCTGTGGATGTGTGGGTGCGCATGGGGGTGTGCACACGCATCAGGGTGGGTTGGTGCATGGGTTTGTGTGTGGGTGTGTGCGTGCATGTGGGGTGGGTGTGGGCATGGGTGTGTGTGCCTGGGATGGGTGGGTGCATTGGGTGCGTGTGTGTGCATGGGTGTGTGGGTGTGTGCATTGGGGTGGGTTTGGTGCATGGGGGTGTGTGTGCATGTGGTGGGTGGGTGGGTGCATTAGATGCGTGTGTGTGCATGGGTGTGTGGGTGTGTGCATTGTGATGGTGTTGGTGCATTGGGGTGGGGGTGGGCATGGGGTGGGTGGGTGTATTGGGTGGGTGTGTGCATTGTGGTGGGTTAGTGCATGTGTGATCGTCTACCTTATAGTGCCCAGATTGAGCCAATACTTCAACAGGTCACACACGCCCATGCACCCACCCACCCCACGCACACACCACATGCACACAAACCACCCATGCACGCACACCCACCCCATGCACACAACCCACACACCCACGCACACACGCCCACCCCACACAACCCCACCCCCACCCATGCACACACTCACCCTAAGCACACACACCCTATGCGCACAAACCCCATGCACACAACCCACCAACCCACACAAACATACCTACTGCACACACATCCCCAATGCACACATCCCCACCCACTCCACGCACACACCCTACCCACAACACACCCCACACACCCCCAGCCCAAGATACACCCCCACGCACACACACCCCCACCCACCCCACGCACACACACGCACACAACCCACCCACCCACGCACACACACCACATGCACCCACTGTCCCCCCCAATGCACACACCCCACTCATACAACCCACCCACCCCCACGCATGAACGCACACACACCCACTCACCCACCCCATGCATCGTCCCACCTGAGAGAGAGAGAGAGAGAGAGAGAGAGAGAGAGAGAGAGAGAGAGAATGGGGGGAGAGAGAAAGAGAATCAGTAGAGAGAGAGATTCGGTGTAGAGAGAGAAAGAGAGAGAGAATCTGTAGAGATAGAGAGAGAGATATATATAGAGAATCGGTAGATAGAGAGCGAGCGAGAATCGGTAGAGAGAGAGAATTGGGGGAGAGAGAATCGGTAGAGAGAGATTCGGTATATAGAGAGAAAGAGAGAATTTGTATAGAGAGAGAGGAGAGACCTCAGGGTATTTACGTAAAACTGGCCCAAACGTGAGGGTATTTATGTAAAAATGGCCCAAACGTGAGAGAGAAGGGCAAAATGGTCCAATTTAACACCGTCAGCCCATTTTCAGCTACATGGTATCAATTTCTCAGTCCAAACATGAGGGTATTTAAAATTTCTATTGATACAATCACAATCCTCTCCTGAATTTTATGTACTTCATAGTTGGCCTTCTTTTGATGTGACAAGACAAAACATGATGTTATCAGAATCTAGTGCAATGGAATATCATGCATTTCATGCCTAATGTTGTAAACCAATCAGCTATCAGTAACAGGTTAGTTCTTTTTGGTGGCATCATTATTAGAATCTTTGTGCTACAAAATTTATATGCATGCTATCTTGACCACTGATTGTTGAGAACTGCAGTGCTCATTAGCATATCTCAATATCAGTGGGACAAAGTACCATCAGTTATTGAGAATTCCATTTGCTCGTTTGCATAATATGCCAATACCAAGTAACCCATACAGAAATGTGAGAAAATGCCTGAAAAGAAATCAAGACTTGATAGCTAACGTTCGTTCTAAATAGTTTATGATCTCTTTACTATCCATGGATGAGAAATTGTACTGCTCCTTAGCATACTACACTAGTACCAAGTCAACCAATAATAAATTTGAGAAAGTGGATGGGAGGGAAAGGATTCTTTATAAATAGGTGGAATTGACTAGCATCATTCTTTGCAAGTATATTGATCTTTTTATCTATTCATATGTAAGAAATTCCACTGATAATCGTCTAATTCCGATTCCAACCAAATGCCAATTTAAGAAATTGACTTGGAGAGGAAGGATTTTTTTTAAATAATTCGACTTGACAGCTACCATTCTTTATAAACAGCTTATGTTCTCTCTTAGCCGATCCAGATGAGAAATTCCATTGCTCCTTAGCATGCTATATTAATACCAAATCAAACAAATACAAATTTGAGGAAGTGCTGAGGAGAGAGAAATGAATCTTTACAGTTTGTTCGATTTAACTAATAACATGTTCTATAATAGTTTATGATCTATATCTATTATATACGAGAAGTAAATATTAAGATCAACATATCTCAACATATAACTCTATCCTATGTGGTTTCTCTTAACCGTAGAATACGAATGGTGGAAGGTGGATATGATTTTGTAACATCTCTTTTTAACTCAACTATAAACTTTGTCTGCTTTCTCATAATCTTCATGCAGATGAGGATGTTCCAAACTAGAGTTTTTTTAGGCGGAGTAGATGTACATGATCAATACAAGGATTTGCGGCTTGATGTTGATAATATGTCTTATGAGGTTTGTATTGCTCCTACTCTCTGCCTCGGTGCCTCTACCATACAGATAATTAACTACTCCCTTTTCCTACAGGAATTGCTAGAATTAAGTGAAAGGATTGGGTATGTTTGCACTGGGCTGAGAGAAGAAGAGATCATCCGCAACCTCAGGAAGCCAAAGCATTCGTTCTCCCATGCTTCGCCTATGGAAAAAGAATGGAAATGCATCATTTGTCAAGTGAGGTTTCTCTGGTTAACTATGGTCTCCTCTCTTTATCGAAAGTTATAGCTCAAGTATTATGAAAAATGTCTATAACAGGAAGAATATGAAGGGGGTGATGACGTGGGAAGGCTAGAGTGTGGCCATTCCTACCACACTTGCTGCATCAAGCAATGGCTCCTTCGGAAGAATGCATGCCCTGTGTGCAAGATTGCCGTGACTAAAAGCTAGAGCTCGTTGCTCGCGTTCAATTGCAGTAAACCTTTGGTTCTCTCTTACTCTTTTGTATATAGATTTTGCCAGTTCGGCCCCTATCATGGTTGGGCTCAACATTCTGTCATTTGTTGGCCATAGACATCATTCATTTTGGATCTCCCAATGGCAAGATGATCCTCATGTTCATTATATGCTCTTTGAGATCAACTCCTTAAGCTAGTATGTACTATCAAGCTTGATGCTACGTATGATGATGTGCGAGTTTATATCGAACTGCTAGAAGCCCTCAAGGATTATGTTTAACTCATTGTTCACTTTAAACTCATACTGATTGTGTGTATCATGACGTATACTTATGCTGTATAATCTATTACAAGTAGACAGTATCACGTTTAATACAAACACGGCCCAATGCAGACTCATTGCTTATGTTGATGATTCTGATGTCATAGGTCAGAGGCTCTGATGCAGTGTTAATAATTGAAGGAAATTTTTTTATTATTTGATTGATAAGGACAATGTCTGAATAAATAATTGAGATAATATGAAAAACCCTAGTCTTAAACAACATAAAAAGTCTGAACAACGAATACTCTTTAAAAAAAAATAGAAACTCTAATGCAAAATGCAAAATCCTAAACAATTCTAACAGCAGTCATATTATCAACAATCCTCTCCTCTAATCATATTCACTTGTTTTTCACTCTCAGTGTCTAATTCTGCTGCCTTCTACGCTTCTTCCTCTCCCCAGGCTGCTGTTTTCTCCCCCTCGCCGTCCTCTTCCTCTTCTTGAATTTGCTCGTTTCAACGCTCGTCGACTCTAAAACCGTCTCCCGGCAGAACTCTTCCCCATCGCCCGTCAGGTACACCCTCTCCACCACACGATGCTCCTCTTCACGTTGTTCCGGAGAAGAGGACGACGACGATCCTTGCATGATCGACACTACTCGGAAATTTGCCGCCCTAAGCTCCGCCGAGTAAGCCATGTCGTTGATTTTCTTGGGGAAGCAATTAGTTCTCGTGGAATTTTGCGTTGATCGTTAACGTGGGGGGTCTATATGTAGGGAGGAGCAGACCACTAGACTGGTTAGGATTCGGTAAATGGAGAATACATTTCTAATTGGATTAGAATTGGGACAAGTAAAACATAGTCGTAATCGTATTTGAGGAGGCGCGAAAGGGGAGAGCATGGCCGGGCGCCGACCGGGTTGGTTTTGTAACGAACCGGACCCAAACCGGTCCTCGCTTGGATGGACAGACCGGATTCGTTTTTACCAAAACATTGGGTTCGCAAAGTAACTCCCGGCATAAGAAGCATTATTCGTCAAGTCATTTGGGCCGGGTCCTGTCAGAAAGAACACGATGCGGATCGCGAACAGCTGTCCCCATCTCATCAATAATTACACCGGACAATTACTCGATTAATGAATTAATTAATTAACTTAACAAATCGATCCCCACAAAATTCTCACCTAACAAAGAAACAGACCGCCTCTCCCGTTACTCTCACAGTCAAAAAGGCGTCGCAAAAAAGCAGCATCACGATTAACAGAGAAAGCGAGAGCGTAATGGATTACTGCAAAAGCTAAGCTCCCCACTTCACCCAAAAAAACAAAACAAAACAAAACCTAGCTAAAAGCATAGCTTCGATCTGAGAGAAGAAGAAGAAGAAAAGGAACCAAAAAAAAAAAATCAATGGCGTTCTCTCTTCCTGTAGTCGCCGTGGTCTGCTCTCTCCACCTCATGGCCTTCGTCCTCGCTATCGGGGCTGAGAAACGGCGGAGCACAGTGAGTATCTCCGCCCTATTTCTCTGCAGACTTCGAAAGCTTCGATCATGTGCTCAATTCCGTGTTTCTTTGTGAAGGGGAAAGTGGTTCCTGATGAGTACGACGAGCGGACGTACTGCGTGTACGACTCCGATGCTTCGACGGCGTACGGGCTGTCGGCGTTCGGGCTGGTGCTCGTGAGCCAGGCGGTGGTTAACGGCATCACGAGATGCCTCTGCTGTCGCCGCGGGACCACGGGCGGTGATGCTGCCTCTGCTGGCGGTGGGCCCCGCGCCTGCGCTGTCACGGCGTTTGTCTTTTCATGGTGAGCGTGGTTTTGAGATTTTTGTTTTAATTTTTTTAGAGGATACTGCTTTATGAACGTTTATTGCTGTTTTTTTGTTTTAAAAAATTGTTGATGAAATTATTTGAGTTATTTAGAAATTAGATTATGATATTATGATGTCTTATACGGGTTTAGTGTTATAAGGTAGCGCGATTGCTAACTAAAGCCCAAGGTTCCTGCCTGATTGGCTGGATCTGTATAAAACATAAAGTGATATTATGATTGCATGTGATTCTGGTCTTTGGGATAGAAATTTATTATTAAACAGTTTTGTTTGTCGTAATTAGTTTCAAATTTTCATCTTACATGGAACAAAATTGACTCATGCATTTGTTCTCTGTCCATGTCTAACAATCACAAACTGTTTGTAGCCATGGAGCATTGTGTAAGCTCAAGGGTGAAACCAGGATGAGATGATGGGCATGGTTGATTCTCTACCGACGTCATGTCAGGACATTTCGCCCCGGTCGCTAGTCGATCCAAATGAGCATTCCTTAGGACCTTTGCCTAGCCTTTTTGCAGTAGTAACATAATATGCTACATCCTTCATAAACAAGCCCATCCTTCAACAATCTTATATTGCGAGAAAACTTCTACTTTCAGAGACATGGATCCATTTCTTCCCGCTGCTCCTTTGGCGGTGAACTTTGTAGAACTTAATGAAAATTAATATATATAAGGTTAATAGAAGCTTATACCAACAGTTGGTATGTCTGTCGGTATGTCTCGGTATGTCTAGTGGTGAATGGGACAGACTCGAAATTGGTTGGTCTTCGCCCACACAGGTTCAAACCTTGCTGCCAACGTTTGTAACTTAATTTTTTTGTAAACTGAAAAAACTTTATTTATTTATTTAAATTTTTTTTTTTTTTTTGGGGGGGGGGGGCAGTTACAACGTGGGTCCGGCACTGTGCAAGTTAATGTACAGTGCTCATTGTTAGTCAATCAGGAAGGCATGTAATGCTTAGAATATGTTATCATTGTTCAATTATTATCAAGGAGTTGGGACGCAAACTTTCTGTTTGTGATCACTCTGAATATCTAGTAGACTTTTTGTCAATTGTCATATCATTTGTTTATGATACTTTCTACCATTGTTCACCATTCTCATACACTTAGTGGAAGTTGTACTACTATCATGATAGCACATTTTCATTCAGGTCTTTCTTAGTAGAAACTTCATCTTTGTTCTATCCTTAATGTTGATGTGAGGTTACCATGTGGGGATTACCGTCAGATGCACCAGAATGGACAAGAAATGCCGGCGCACGGCAACTTCTAAAAAGCACACACTTAAGTGTATCTGATATGTGTACATGCGATACAACTTCATTATTGGAGTGTTCATGCTGTATGGTCTGTGCTATTAGTGTAAGCTTTTGGATCGAGTTGTTTCTTGGTACATAAATAGGACTTCGTGTTACTCTGATGTTGAAAGCTAGTGATATTGCTTAGGGTTGTGATGGGCAATTTTGGGTCAATAGTTGGTGATCTTGCTTTGGGTAGTGATGGCAATTTGACATATGTTGACAGCCAAGAGTGTGTTCTCTTTCAAAGTTAGCTAGTGCTAGACTTGCTGGAAGGTGAAGTATTAGGTGTTCCCCAGAACAAATTGACATTCAATGAGTTTGAGAAATTAATGTCAGGCCGTTTGACCATGATCATGCCAAGGGATGTGCCCCTAGAAACATTTCATTATTAGATGAGCAACTTGCTATTTAGTTTTTTTTTTTTTGCAAAAACCACGCACAAAACATTTGTTTTTTAGTCTCTCAATTTCAGATGTTTGAATGGTCATTTATTATTTAGCGATTCTTTTTTATTTCTTTTGATTTTGCCCCATATCTAGGCTTCTAGGCAGTTCAAGTAATCCTGATGCATGGTTTAATTTTGATACTTGTCAAGCAAGCTGCAAAATTTTGGCTAAATACTTTTCCCTCCTCCTTACATGCACACTCTTCTGTTGGTGGACATGTACATGCATACATGTGCGCGCGCGCGCATGCATACACGTGTGTGTGTAGAGATTCTACACTTATAAAGGATAAGATGTGCATTTTTGTAGACAGTCATCCCGGCCAAGTCTTGATCAATCCTATTCTGAAAGCTTTAAGGCAACCCCTTCCTACCTCCTCAACCTGAACATTCTGAGAGAGCATGAACTTTGATGAGATAGCTAGTTACAAAGGCGTATAGCTAGAAGTCTGTCAAATCTTCTCTGGTCTTCATTTTGGAGCTTCGCTTTGTATCTGAAGTAGATTGAAATTTGGTTGTATGCATCTTAGCCCAACATATGCGGGGTTATTCCCAGACCACCATTATTTACTGTGCTGCAATGTATTCCAGTATGGGACTAAACTTAATGCCAATTACACAATTGTTATCTAGAAGCTTGACTGCTCAATCAAATTTGAGGCACAAAGCCAACATCCCTCCTTGGTGAGCATGAACAATATGTAGGGGTAGACAACTAGACATGCTCTGAAATTAGATTCATGGTCTTAATTATAGACAATTCCATTACAATGATACTTCACTTTTCACCTACTTCAGATATATGTACCATGTGCCGACAACTAGCTTTGAACAATTTGTACCCACTGGGATGTAGAGCTCCAGTACACACATGACTCTCTATTTTTGACATGCCTATACCATCATGCTCTCTAATACCACTTCTAGTACATGATGACTCAAGAGGTTCAATCTGTAGGGTTTGAACCCATCTTGATGGCTGGTCAGATGTGAGCCAAAAGCCAATGTAGACATGAGCCTACAACTCCGTTTTTCTTTTATCACCCCAGTGGAAATGCTTCTATCAATTGTTTTTTCCTTATCACATGTTTTGATGATATTATGTGGTTCTTTTTCAAGATGCATATGCTTTTATATGCTAAGCCATTGTATATGTCATTATCCTCTCCTTGGGTAACCTAAATATTAAATATCATATAGGATAAAAGAGTACAAAAAAGGATCAGGACAAATTAACACCAATGCTCATGAATTCAGGGAAGATAATGGATTCAACCTCCGATGAAAATTGATGATGCTAATTTAGAAATATGTTTAAGAGCCGGATGCTTGTAAAGTGCCTTTTTTTTTGGGGGGGGGGTCTTCTGATAACATGTATCATCCATCTCATATCTCTTTAGTGTTACCATATGGGATAATGCAATATGAATCATGTTCGTTCCTTGTGGTTTTCAAACATATAGCATATGATAGTGTATTATGAGATAAAATTAATCCATTTACAAATATATGAAAAAGTATAAACCTATAAGTTTATATCAGAATAATGTAGAAAGGTGGCACCTGATCTAATAGATCAGGTGTCAAGACACATAAAGCTAGAAAGTACAAGTCCCACGTGGGCTTGTACGTTCCATGGAGCCCTCTATTGGATCAGGTGCCACCTGATCTACATGAATCCCAAGTTATATATCTGCCTACCAGTTTAATTATTTGCATGCATATAATTTCATCTTTCAATCATTGAGCAATAGGCAACTATCTGAATGCAAATTAATCACTCACTTAAAACATATTATGAAATTCTTATTTCAATATAATGGCACATATTACCGACATTATATAGTTCACAAATAAAATTTATATTGTTCGGTTGAGTTAAAATTAATCAATTAATTCTGAACTAAAATCTTTTATTTTTGTGATTTTTCTTAAGAAATATATTAAACATATGTTAGTGCCATGTATTTGCTTTGTTTCATGAGAATGGATGCACAAAAGGTAACATAAAACTTTACTAGGTCACTGTTGTCTTTTGCATGTCTCTCTGCTTGTACTTTGGAGGAATAAGAGAGGGAAAACGCAAGAAAAAGTGGGAGAAAATATTCACTTCTTGATTGTTATGATGTCCTTCCATTACATCTTGCTGTTCACACTGTTTAAGTTCTTGTTAACTGCTTGCCAGTGGAACGTCTTTCCCGAATAGAAAAAGGGGCGGTGTAGTGCAAAAAGAAAATAGAGTGAAGGAGAACAAGAAAAGATAAAATAACTTTCCTGTTGATACTGTTGATCTTTCCACTAGTTTCAGCAAGTTTCAGCAAGTCTATTGCCTTTGTTTGTTGTCATGGAGGAAATGTTTGTTGCCATGAAGGAAGTGAATGGCATGAAGAAGGAAAAGGAATTAAGGGAAAAGATGTTTCGATTTGGCCTCTGTAACCACATTCCATTACATGCTCACACTGTGCCGCTGTACATCTTTTCTGTCAATAGATACCTCTGTGCCATGTCTGCTTCCATTGACCTGTCAGTTTTTGCTTGATTGTGTTTCTACCACTTCTGCTTTGACCATTGGGTAGGTTCCTGATTTGGTAGTCTAGGGGGCTTGCGCCTTGACTATGCTGCTACTTAAGCCTTTCTAAAATCTAAAGACAATAAAACCAGGGAATTGGAAACTCCTACAACTTGCAGCAATTGGTATCCAAATTTGTCCCTAATTCAGTGAAAGGTAGTTCTTGCTAGTATATTGTACTCAAAAAAAGTTCGAGGGGAAGAGGCCAGCTTTGGGGATTATGTTCTGAGGATAAAAACTTTCTTGCAGAGGATCTTGAATGGTGAAAATCAGATGACCCTGTCGTCTGCTCTCATTCAGAGGAATATAGGATATTTTAGAATAACCAGATAAAGCATTATACAATGGAGAAATCTGCTTCTGAGAACAAGCAGTGTAAAAGAACAATGTCTGATTTAACTCTCAACCAGTCAAATTGACCTCCTTGTAGTCGACTAAGACAAGTGGGAAATCTCACTCTAATAGTTTCCTATACTCTAATATTTGTGCAGAGAATCATTTAGTCAGAGGCTTCTCGATTTGATTATCTATATAATTAGAAACAGTTGAGTTTATCCCCTAGATACTTTCACTAAGTTTCATATAGTCCAGATCAAGAGAGAATTTGACTTTGGTTCCAGTTTTGGTTTTGGTCCCTTCGATTTTCGTTTAGTTTCATTGGTTTCGGTTTAAGTTTCGATTTCGAATTTATCTATATTTTTATGTATATATTTCGGATTTATATGAATTTATTTCACATTTACCTGAATTTATATGCATTTATATGAATTTATTTTGGATTTATGTGAATTTATATGAATTTATTTTGGATTTATGTGAATTTATATGAATTTATTTTGGATTTATGTGAATTTATAAGAATTTATTTTGGATTTATATGAATTTATACGAATTTATTTTTGATTTATATGAATTTATACGAATTTATTTTTGATTTAAGTGAATTTATATGATTTATTTTCGATTTACCTGAATTTATTTTGGAATTTGTTTGAATATAATATAATATATATAAATTTATTTTAGATTCAGATATATAGTTAAACCTTAAACCAAAACCAAAACCAATATAAAACACAATCACAAATCCACCCAAACCCAACCCAAACCCAAACCCAAACCCAAACCCAAATCTTTATTTGAAACACCCCTGACGATTTGGAATCTTCGATAATTCTCTAATTCTCTAATTCTCTATCTGCTCTCTCATTCTCTCGCCCTTCTCACCGCTTTAAGACAATGATATTAGTGACGATGAAGATGATGAATAGCGATAGTGAAGATGATGAATGACGATGGTGACATTGAATAAGAAGATGGCGAGAGGAGGCTCGACTGAAGGTGAAGATGAACACGAGGATGACGAGTGTCTAAGTTCGATATACTAAAATCTTCTCTAGATTTTTTTTATAAATTTCCTCATGAAATTTTTAGTTTTGATATGATTTTAGAGTTTTTGGTTTTATTTTAGGATTTTAAGTCCCTTCTGGGGTTTTGGCCAAAACCAAGAATTCACCGCTGTTTTGGATCGGTCTCCACTGAAACCAATCTGAAACGTATGAAACAGTTGTGTTTCAGTTGAAACATTTATCCATGGTTCTGATGATTGACCAATCATCCATTCAACTTTATAATCACTACACAAAACATTCATTGGTTGCTAAATTGCCTATCATTGTTTTGTATGGGCCAACTTGTTTGGTAGTGGAGGGAGTTGTCTGCAATAGTTTGTTATGTAATATTGACAAGACGATATGCCGATGTTTTCATTTTATACAGAAAGGCATAGACATCGACCAGTTGATTGGTCAATGGGTCAAAGGTTCACTGGTGGCATTTTCACTGCCTGGGGCATTTTCAGGATCCTGTTTTGATCAATGTTTTAAAAAGACTTTTGAGCCCTTCCCTAAGGCTTGCCTCATGGCGGTTTAAGCCCAAAAACTTTGAGGCACAGAGATAAGGTGTGGAGAATATTGAAGCCTATGCCTAAGCTAATGGGACTTATGTGAGGTGCATGTTTCACGCGTAAGATCTCACATTATAGTTGAAGCATGCACCTTTGCTGATGGTAAAAAGAAAAAGAAAAAAATTAATTCAAAGAAAAATACATATGGTAAAATTTGAAAATATGTTCATTTATACCTTATCACATCCTCTGTTGTAGTTTGAGGGTATCTGACAACTATAACAGTCAGGGATGACATCTTTCTGTCAGTTGAAATTGAAATTTCTAAATTTTAGATATTTAAGCTGATTTCGCTATCCTTTTAATCTCTTTTTAAGGATTTTTATTTTGAATTAGATTTTGTGTTTCATTTTTTGAATTCATTCTCTCTCTCACTCTCTCACACAATCCGCTCAACTCTTGCCCCCTAACCCCCACCCCCACTTTATTCTATTTAGCTCATACTCTCTAACCCTGCCAATATTCTCTCTCTATCTTCCTCAATGTTAGTTTCTCTTTATTAGTTAATTCAGCACGATTAAATTGAAAGTTCAATTTTGAGTATTTGGTACCTATGATCTTTACAAACTCCCTTTTTTACTCCAAAATTGACGGTTACTTTCTTATTGAAAGACATTTCTTTCATCGATACAAAAAATTAATGATGTCGTAAGATTGCATGGGGTGCCATTGTCAATAGTTTCAGATCGAGATAGTAGGTTCACATCTGAATACGGGAAAAGTGCACATCGAGCTTTGCAGACAAAACTTGGATTTAGTTCAGCATATCACCTTGAGACAGATGGTCAGTCAGAGCGAACGATTCAAACTTTGGAAGATATGATGCGTTGTTGTGTACTTGACCTAAAAGGATCATGGGAGGATTACTTGCCCTTAGCAGAATTCGCATACAACAACAGTTATCATGCAAGTATTAAGGCGGCATCGTACAAACTTTTATATGGGCGTAAATATAGATCTCCTATTCATTGGGATGATGTAGGAGAAAGAAAACTTCTTGGTCCAAAATTAGTATAACAAGCTATAGATAAGATTCAACAAGTAAAAGAACACCTCCGGATTGCTCAGAGCAGACAAAAGAGTTACGCGGATCGAAGAAGAAAAGAATTGGAATTCCAAGAAGGCGATCATGTGCTGTTGAAGATCTCTCATACTCGTGGAGTAAGGAGGCTTGGAATCCATGGGAACCTAAGCCCAAGATTTGTTGGCCCATTCAAGATTTTTGAGCGGATTGGTCAAGTGGCCTACAGAGTCGCGCTACCACCATCCTTAGCAGGAGTGCACAACGTATTTCATGTTTCTATGTTAATGAAATTTATCCAGGATCCCAATGAAGTCGTCGAGCTAGAACTATTGAAGCTAAAGGAAAATCTAAGTTACGAGGAGAAACCTGAGCGCATAGTAGATCAGAAGGAGCAGATTTTAAGGAAGCGCACTATTAAGTACGTGAAAGTCAAATGGCGAAATCATCCTGAGAGGGAACCTACTTGGGAACTTGAGGAAAACATGCAGGAGAAGTATCCCGAGCTCTTCGAAGATTAAGGGTTGTGAAGTTTTGGGGACGAAACTTTTTATTAGGAGGGGAGGATGTAGTAACCCAGTAATAATCTTAATTAGAATAATAATTAATATATATATTATAATGGGTAAAGAAATGGAGAGATGAGCTGGGGACATGTGTCGTGATATGATAATAGAACTTACAAGTGTCCATAGCCTGGGACACTTGTAAAGCTTTCCCTCAAAGCAGCAAAAAAGAAGAAGAAGAGGTCAGAGAAAGACCCCCCCCAGATTTTTTTCCCCTCTCTTCTTTGACCAGCCATTTTCCCTTTGACCAAAACAAAAAAAGCAGAGCAGAGGAAGGAGTAAAGAAAGAGAAGAACCCACCTTCATCTCACGCAGTCTAGAGAGGAGGCGCTTAGGGCTTATGAAATTTGGGGATTCTTGTAAAGAGAGAGGAAGGAAAGAAAGCTATAATTTTAAATTTCAATGTGTTCTCCCCTAAATCCCATTTAGAATGAAGATTGGATTTTGCCAAGAATTAGAGCTTTGATACCTTGGGGTTTTCTTGTTAAATTTCAGCAGGAGTGTTTGAATTCAAAAAAAAAACTTTCTGATCGGACTCGTCGCCGGCCACCGACCGCCGGCCGCCGACCACCCAGGTCCGATGGCCGATACCTGGGCGCCGCCAAGGGAGGCTGCCCCGAACCCAAATAGTTGGGTTCGGGTGGGCAACAGGTTGAAGATGGAAGAAAGTGAAAATTTCGTTTTAGACCAAAATTCTGTCCAAATTGCTTTCAGGTCCAAATTTTCGCATAAAGACCCAAAATAGGGTTATGTTTGCAAACAGAATTTACAAATTGATACCAATGTTATGTGTTGCCTACAATTCTGCAAATTTGCAGACAGACACCTATACTTCTAAGAATTTTCATAAGAGTCATGAACTCTCTAAAACAATGTAGGAAGGTCCTTCATAAAAAAACGTGTGTACAATAATATGAGCCTTGATGAAACAATACTAAGGATCAAATTTATTATTATTTCTAGATATCTTACGTCGTGGGTCACGAAAACACTTTTAGTTAACCGATACGAGGTGAGTACAACTTTCTTACTGAAATAGTTTTTATAAAAAATGTTGAATGAAACGTTATGTTTTATTGATTATTTTGCTAAAAAGGTGATCTGTGATGGTTATTTCATAATATTCATAAAATTTTATGCTCAACTAAGAACAGTTTAAATTCAGAACTATTTAAAAAAATGAAAACATTATTCAAAATAATGTGATTGTCATGAGCATACTACTTCAATTTTGGTTATTGTGCAAAATTTTGTGAAATACCACGAATTTCATTTGTCTACTATGGAATGAACTGTTTAATATATGAGCCTGTCATATGGTATTGAGTGTATCTGTTTAAATATCGGCCTTCGGTCAAATATTGAGAGCTAAGTGCCACACCACACGCATGGTGGGGGCCACCTCTAGAGTCTCATCTTTATACATGTGAATTGATCTTTGTGTAACCTATGACAAGGATTGGTACACTGTCCTCGGGCAACTAACGAATGATTTATTTGTTTACTGATGCCTTGTGCATTCCCATGCTATGGGCCATAATTCGTAGCCTTAGTAGACATTTGAGAGGGTTTACAAAAGAAAAGAAAAGAATTTTATTGTTCATTTGGTCAAGTACTTTTCATATATCTGGATAAGTCATAAAAATATCTTTGGCATGTTTTGATATATATTTATATATACATTCAATGGATACAGTTCAAGTAGTATTGTTATGTCAATGCACATTTTTTAAATAAATGTATATACATATGACTATTAAATTTATTAGTGAGAAATTTTGTACTCACTAAGCCGTGTAGCTTACCCCATGGTTTTATTTAAAACCATTTCGGATACTAAACCTGCCCATCGGTGCTGGAAGGAGCAACAAAAGTCGGCACCAAGTGGAGTTCGAAAATTTTGTACTAAGTATACTAGAAAGCCAGACGGAGACGTTTTATTTTGTTTTGTTTTGTTTTAGAACTCCCTATTGTATGATATTCTGGGCTAGACACCTATGATGTATTATATTTTGCTCTGGGCTTCTTAGTGAAGTTTTTTGGTCCCTATGAAGTTGGATGTATATCATGTAATGACCACTGAGGCTTGGCACGTGTATGGGTTCATCCTCGTATGCGCGTCGCCGTTGTTTCGTCCCTTGTTGATAAGCTATGAAAAGTACTTGACCAAATGAACAATAAAATTCTTTTCTTTTTTTGTAAACCCTCTCAAATGTCCACTAAGGCTACGAATTATGGCCCAGTAGCATGGAAATGCACAAGGCATCAGTAAACAAATAAATCATTCGTTAGTCGCCCGGGGACAGTGTACCAATCCTTGTCATATGTTACACAAAGATCAATTCACATGTATAAAGATGAGACTCTAGAGGTGGCCCCCACCATGCGTGTGGTGTGGTACTTAGCTCTCAATATTTGGCCGAAGGCCAATATTTAAACTGGTACACTCAATACCATATGGCAGGCTCATATATTAAACAGTTCATTCCATAGTGGACAGATGAAATTCGTGGTATTTCACAAAATTTCGCACAATAACTATAATCAAAGGAGTATGCTCATGACAAGCACATTTTTTTGAATAATGTTTTCATTTTTTTAAATAGTTCTGAATTTAAACTGTTCTTAGTTGAGCATAAAATTTTATGAATATTATGAAATAACTGACACAGATCACTTTTTTTAGCAAAATAATCAATAAAACATAACGTTTCATTTAACATTTTGTATACAAACTATTTCAGTAAGAAAGTTGTACTCACCTTGTAGCGGTTAACTAAAAGTGTTTTCGTGACCCACGACGTAAGATACCTAGAATAATAATAAATTTGATCCTTAGTATTGTTTCATCATGGCTAATATTATTGTACACACATTTCTTTTTATGAAGGGCGTTCCTATATTGTTTTAGAGAGTCTATGACTCTTATGAAAATTCCTAGAAGTATAGGTGGCTGTCTGCAAATTTGCAGAATTGTAGGCAACACATAACATTGGTATCAATCTGTAAATTCTGTTTGCAAACTGAACCCTATTTTGGGTCTATGCGAAAATTTGGACCTAAAAGCAATTTGGACAGAATTTTGGGCTAAAACGAAATTTTCGCTTTCTTCATTCTTCAACCTGTTGCCCACCCGAACCCAACTATTTGGGTTCGGGGCAGCCTCCCTAGGCGGCGCCCAGGTCGGCCATCGGACCTGGGTGGGCGGCGGCGGCCGGCGACGAGTCCGATCAGAAAGTTTTTTTTGAATTCAAACACTCATGCTGAAATTTAACAAGAAAAACCCAAGGTATCAAAACTCTAATCTCTTGGTAAAATCCAATCTTCATTCTAAATGGGATTTAGGGGAGAACACATTGAAATTTAAAATTATACCTTTCTTTCCTTCCTCTTTCTTTACAAGAATCCCCTAATTTCTCAAGCCCTAAGCGCATCCTCTCTGGCATGCGTGAGATGCAGGTGGGTTCTTCTCTTTCTTTACTCCTTCCTCTTCTCTGTTTTTTTTGTTTTGGTCAAAAGGAAAAATGGCTGGTCGAAGAAGAGGGGAAAAGAATCTTGGGGGTCTCTGACCTCTTCTTCTTCTTTTTGTTGCTTTGAGGGAAAGCTTTACAAGTGTCCCAGGCTATGGACAATTGTAAGTTCGATTATCATATCATGACACCTGTCCCCAGCTCATCTCTCCATTTCTTTACCCATTATAATATATATTAATTATTATTCTAATTAAGATTATTACTGGGTTACTACATCCTCCCCTCCTAATAAAAAGTTTCGTCCCCGAAACTTCACATACCTTAATCTTCGAAGAGCTCAGGATACTTCTCCTGCATGTTTTCCTCAAGTTCCCATGTGGCTTCCCTCTCAGGATGATTTCGCCATTTGACTTTCACGAACTTAATAGTGCGCTTCCTTAAAATTTGCTCCTTCTGATCTACTATGCGTTTAGGTTTCTTCTCGTAACTTAGATTTTCCTTTAGCTTCAATTGTTCTATCTCGACGACTTCATTGGGATCCTGGGTAAATTTCCTTAACATAGAAACATGAAATACGTTGTGCACTCCTGCTAAGGATGGTGGTAGCGCGAGTCTGTAGGCCACTTGACCAATCCGCTCCAAAATATCGAATGGGCCAATAAATCTTGGGCTTAGCTTCCCATGGATTCCAAACCTCCTACTCCACGAGTAGGAGAGATCGTCAACATCACATGGTCGCCTTCTTGGAATTCCAATACTCTTCTTCTTCGATCTGCGTAACTCTTTTGTCTGCTCTGAGCAATTCGGAGGTGTTCTCTTACTTGTTGAATCTTATCTATAGCTTATTGTACTAATTCTGGACCAAGAAGTTTCCTTTCGCCTACATCATCCCAATGAATATGAGATCTACATTTACGCCCATATAAAAGTTTGTACGGTGCCGCCTTAATACTTGCATGATAACTGTTGTATGCGAATTCTGCTAAGGGCAATTAATCCTCCCATGATCCTTTTAGGTCAAATACACAACACAACATATCTTCCAAAGTTTGAATCGTTCTCTCTGACTGGCCATCTGTTTCAGGGTGATATGCTGAACTAAATCCAAGTTTTGTCTGTAGAGCTCGATGTGCACTTTTCCAGTATTCAGATGCAAACCTATTATCTCGATCTGAAACTATTGACAATGACACCACATGCAATCTTACGACCCTATTAATGTAGAGCTTGGTTAACTTTTCCCTGGAAAATCGTAAATTGATGGGCAGGAAATGTGCTGATTTAGTTAGTCGATCGACTATTACCCATATAGTGTCATTTCCTCTAGCTGATGTTGGTAACCCAGTGATAAAGTCCATTGTGATCTTCTCCCATTTCCATTTTGGTATATCTAAATTTTGAAGTAATCCGGCTGGTCTCTGATGTTCAGCTTTTACTTGACATATGATACACTCAGAGACGTATTTTGCAATTTCCCTCTTCATATTGCTACTGCAATAAAGGGGTTTCAAATCCTTGTACATCTTAGTTCCTCCAGGGTGCATATCATAAATTGATTGGTGAGCCTCTTTTAAGATTCTTCTTTTTAATTCAGGGATGTTTGGGACACAAATTCTGCTTCCAAACCTCAAGGATCCATCACCATATACCACAAATCCTGGTTTACATCCCGTTCTCATGTCTTCAATGATTTTCTGCAGTTTGGGATCTTCAGTTTGGCGGACCTTTATTTCTTCCACTAATGAGGGTTGCAACATACTATTTGCCAACAATGCTTGAGTATGATGAGATCTAGTTTTGACTTCCATGCGGTCCAAGTCTCTTAATATGTATCTCTGAGATGTTAAAAGGCATGCCAAGTTACTTGAACTCTTTCAGCTAAGAGCATCGACTATATTTGCCTTAACTGGATGGTAATTTATTGTTAAATCATAATCCTTTAATAGTTCTAGCCATCTCCTCTGTCTTAGATTCAATTCTTTCCGAGTGAAGATATACTTCAAACTTTTGTGATATGTATAAATTTCACATTGTATACCATAAAGATAATGCCTCCAAATCTTAAGCGCGAAGTCTACCGCCGCCAGTTTCAAATCATGGGTTGGATAGTTTTCCTCGTATGGCTTCAATTGCCTGGAGGCGTAGGCTACAACTCTTCCATTTTGCATAAGTACACAACCCAAACCTTTCCTTGAAGCATGGGGTGCCATTGTCAATAGTTTCAGATCGAGATAGTAGGGTTCTATTTGCAAAATTTACTGTACTAAGTAATTTTTCATATCAATACATTTTGTTTAAGGTTAAATTTCAAACTATACACTTATCTAGTATTATTGCTAACTTTTATATATGTATTTAGGCCAAGATATTATTAACTTATGGTTAAATTTATTTTTGTCCATTTGTTGTTTTAAGAGAAGGAACTTGATATTACTTTATTGATATAATGTCTAATGTACTTGTGAATACAAAATCTTCAAAATTATCAAATACATACAGTCCTTGAAATCTGATCTTAATGTGTGATACAAAAAATTTCTAATCACTACTTGTTCGCTAAATCTCTTCATTTGAGTCAATCTCTAGTCGTAAACTCATGTTGCGTTTTGCAAATGGTATCGGTGGGCATAGTTTGTGTGCTACAATGTCCCAAACCAACCAATAAAATAAAAAACATGTTCTAATTTTACCAAAGTGAAGCTGAAACATATTTATGGTTACGTAAATGTTCAACTATCTACATATGATGGTTACATGATATCACTAATAATAGAAACAATGTAAAACACACGAGGCATATACCACATGCCTTAAGGCTTATGCCTTGTGTCAAAGAAGGTCCAATGACTCGCGTTGAGCCTCTACATTTTAAACACTGGTTTTGATTAACTATTTAAACCATTTCATAATGATTTCTTTGATCTATTAGGGATGCTCTTGATCTATTGGTGATAATTTTTTTGAGAGATTTGTAAGTCATAAAAATATTTATTAGAGCTTCTCCTTGGGGTTGAAAAGTACTTGGGTTGGCGTGTTTGCACAATTAGCAGTGTTTTAAAAGTTTGTTGAGTCGATCAGTTAGGCAAAGGTGACCTTAACTGGTGGCTAGTAGTAAATACTAGGCAGCCTCTCCAAACACAGAAAATTCAAGAGTGGGAACTCTAGAAGTGGGTTGATGTAGCGCACTCTAAACATTATTAGGGTTATCGTTTCTCTCATATGCAGGGGATAAGGATAACATCAGGCAGAGCCTCGAAATGGCGATCTCTTTCTTTTTCTATCTCCATCTCTCAGTGTCTCTATATATGTATATACGTACATATCTATGTAGTTATATACATACATATTTGTATATTTACATATGATATACTAATATACATATTTACACTTATATGTATACTAGTCATAACCTGTGCCCGCAGGCACGGTTCATTTAAGATTTTTCATCGCGAAATCATTGTTCCCCAAAAAATTATTTTCACAGCCAAAATTTAAAAGAACAACAAATTAGCGTAAAAATATTTAGCGGCACAAGCGCCTTCGACTCGGAAAAACAAATTCGACGCGAAACAACAAATTAGCGCAAAAAATTTTAGTTCGGCGCGGAACAACAAATTCGGCGCCGTCGCCGGGCGCCGAACGCCTTCGACACATAACAACAAATTAGCGTAGAATAACAAATTCGGCGCGGATGCCTTCGGTATGAAAAAACAAATTAGCGTAAAAAAATTTAGCGTAAAAAAATTTAGCGGGCGCCTTTGGCCTGGAACAACAAAGTAACGTGAAAAAAGTTGACGGGCGCCTTTGCCCCAGAACAACAAAGTAGCGTAAAAAATTTTGGTGCCTTTGACGTAGGTGCTTTCGGGATTAAATCCATTTGGTTTTCTCAGTGTTGTTTAATCTTGGTTGACAACGGGACTAAATCCCAACCATGGCCAATTGAGGGATGGAATTTACCACAATTTCCGAATGTAAAATTTCCCTTCCCAAATTGCCCATATTATGTAACAAATAGTCAACTGATCTGGCCATCACATTAAAAAATTAAAACCCGTTCCTTAAGTTGGCGACCACACGGGGGGCCCACACTCTCCCAACAGTCCCGCCTTCGCATTCCAAAATTGTTCAAATGCTCTCCACACACCAACATCTGTCACTGACATCGGGCCATACTTTAGGGTGACCCTTCATTTACATGAGGGGAAATTTTGGGTGGAATAAATATTGATTTCATTTGTGTTAACGCAATTTGTGCTGATTCCATGTAGATTTTTTTTGGAAGGTAGAGGAGGAGAGAGAGTTTTCGGTTTTCAAAACCTTGGTTTTCCCAACACATTTCCTCCCCAAAATTCAAATGTTTCCACTCCAAATTTTCTCAAAACTGCATCCACTCGTTGATTCATCAAGATCAAATTCCAGCAACTCTTTATCTTGTCTTAGTCAGCCCTAGGATTCAAAAAGAGTTATGTTTTAATATATAGATATCTACATACATATGTACATAAATGCATACATGTCTGTGTGTATTCTCTTTTCAGTCATTATCGCCCTAGGCGTCGTTTTGGCTGCTAAGCGCATTCTAGGCAGTGGCTCTAATGCCTTGCCTTGCCAATACATTCTATAACATTGACACTCATGCAAGCTTGGTGGTCTCACAGATGAAAGCATAACCTATATATTCTATAATAAATATTGCCGATACACATGTATCTCATACACTACTCAAAATGCGGGGATACATTTTTAAGAAAAACACCCTTAGACGGACATAGTGTCCACATCGACATCTTTACCTTTTCTAACGTTACTTTAAAGAAATCTTATATTTGCCTTTTAGAGAATTTGCTTTTTATCTTCTACTTGTAACTAATTGAAACTGGATTTGAAGTCTACTTGTGTTTATATAGAGGGTTTAGCTTGTACATACACGTTATATGGGCTTGAGAGTAATATTTTCTCATCTTCACTTGCTTCTTTCTGCTAATAGGCGTGGCTTGAATTTGATTCACAAGCACTTTGTGGGTTGTCATATCATGATATATATATATATATATATAGTATATCGTTTTTATAATTATTGTATCCTATATCAGATCATATCACATATCATGAAATAAATTTAGCTTATGCAATAATTAAGTAAATTATGAGTAAATATATCATAAACATATATAGATATTTAATCATAAGATAAATAATAAATAAAGAGACAGGATAGGTGTCACGCCCCACGTCCCATTATACGGGTGATGGAACGAAACGAAGGTCTGCATGGGCTGGAGCTGTGAAGCTCGAGCCCACTAAGCGTCTGTAGTGATACACCAATTAATGTACATGTTCTTGCATTACAGTTCAGAATAATAAGAGTACTCAAAAGAACATCAGCATTCATTCATTAAGATAATAATCCAGCAGTACCAAAGAAGTCTAATAAAAGAAAGCTGGCTACAACTGAAAAGGAAACTACTGGTGCTACGCATCCAACCTAGACAAGAATCTAAATGGTGCTACGCATCCAAACTAGAAAGCTTGAAAGTCTAAGTAAGCAACATGAAGGAAACTCTAAGATTGGTCCTCGTCCGGGTCGTACTCCTTAGCAACGTCCTCCTGCTCCAAGTCCGTAAGTACTGTCTCCTGGTCTACGTACTCTGTCTCAGTACATGGCGTATAAATACCCAAGAGAAAAGGAGTTGTATGTCAGGCAGAGTCTACAACTGAAATGTAAGAAACTTCACTGCAAGATATATGGAATTTAAAGACAGTTATTAAATGTTGTTTACATGGCAATTTGTGAGATGCGACAGCATGACAGTTATATATAAACATGCCGGAAAGTAAAAGACGGTGCAAGAAGTAAACGTGACATGGCAATGACCATAACGTGTGCTACCGGCTACAAGACAAGTCTAGGGTTCACGCCTTGAGGTTAGAGGGCGGCCAAACCCTCTAAACCTTGCGATCGCTCAATCCAACCACATCTCAAGTGCACAAGACAATTCCTTACAAAGGATCACTCTCTCTGTTAGGAGAGTGCCTTATTCCCCGCAGGTTATTCGTAGAAAGGACCACTTTGTCTGCTAGAAGAGTGCCTTATTTTCCGCAGGTTCAATACAATTCATGAATAGAGTTACATGGCACGGCAAGAATGATGCATGTCTGTTTTAAGTTATTTATCAACATGGCAGTTATAACACATATTGCCTAGACTTCGTCATCAAGTCTAGGCTGTCGCGAGGATATCCTAGATGCTATCATTTCACGTCTAGGTCTCTTGTTCATATTATTACAAACTTAGGAAAGTAATGGTCTAAACGTGGCCGTTTCAACGCAAGTGAGCACACTTGCCTGAAGTGGCGAGAAGTGCGTCCGTAGAGGCGTCTCGTCATGGCAGTGCGTCGGTTACGGTTCGCTGTAACAGGTCAAACGGAACGATGTCAGGACTAGTTTTAGAAGACCTATTATGGCATGTCTCTAGGTTGAACGTGGCTATCCTAGCAATTCCAAATCAAGTTGTTCACACGTTCAGATCTATTCTATGGTTCTCTACGTCGATTCTACCCTATGTGCACAGTCAAAATAGTCCAATCGACGGTCTAGGTTGTCACAACAGTTTAAAGGAGCAGAAAATAACTTTAGTGATGAAGTTGCCAGTTTTAATTAGGTTTTCAGTGGCGTAACGTTTGGGTTACTACGTTCAGGGGAATACCAACCTAGTATGACGATCGCGCGTAGATCTGACGCCCGATCTGGAAGTAGTAACGGATCTTGTCGCCTCCGATCTCGGAACGTTCCGTCTCTGGTCCTTAGCGTCGTGGGCTCCGGTTCCTCGACTACGGGTATCGCAGTGAGAAGAGGTCGTCGGGGTCGCCTCGGTTGCGGATAGCGCAGCGAAGCGGAGGTGCTGGCGGCAGTTTCGGGGCCGAGGGATAGTCGGACTTAGGGTTGGCGAAGGAGAATGGTCGGAGAGGAGGGTCTAGGGTTTAACTATAGGAGGGTGCGGCTGTCGAAGGCTAGGTTTGCACGTGGAAGAGGGGTTGAGGGCTGGGCGTAGGTTTGCTCGGAGGTTGCGCGCGATGGAGGATGAAAGGCAGGCGCGTGAAAGAGGGGTTGATGCGGGTTTGGGGTGTTGCGCGTGACAGGGGGTGGCCGGAGAAGAGATGGGAGAGAGGAGAAAAAGGCTCAGATGGGAGGAGGAGAGAAGCTGCGGCCTGGTGTTCAGGTGGGGGATGGTGGCGAGAGGGGGAGGAGGCTGTCGTGCACCCGGGAGAGGGGAGGAGAGAAGCAGCCGGTGGCTTAGGGCATGCAAGGCTTGGTCGGAGTGTGGCCTGGTCGCGTGGAGAAGTGAAGGGGGAAGAGTCGCGCGAATGACTGGGGGTGGTCTGAGATTGACGCGCGGCCTGATGGGAGGACGGCAGGCGGTTTGGGGCTGCCGACGGCTTGCTTTGGCTGCCGGAGAGGGGCTAGGGCATCGGGTTCTCGGAGCAGGGAGGAAGGTGGCCGGATGGTGTAGGAGATGGGAGAGGGGAGGTCGCGGCCTGGAATTGGAACTGCGCGACCTGAAGTGCATGGGTTGCGAGGCGCTGCAGGGGAAGGAGAGGTCTGCGGCCTGAAGGGCTTGGGTGGCTGTCGGTCTGGGCGAGTGGTGTCTGATATGGGAGGGGTTTGCGTGCGACTTGCTAGGGTGTGCGGCTGTGAGATATGAGAGGGAGAGTTGTAGCTTAGGTTTAAACAGTTGGGAGAGAGAGAATGTCAGGTGAACGTGAAAGCTTGGGCTCCTTTGGGTTTTGTGTGGCTGAGCTTAGGCTCCCTTTTGTTTTAGAGGGGATGGGAGCTGGTCCTTGGGCTTTTTGAAGAATAGGTTAGGGGAAAAGGGTTCACGTGGGGAGAGAAACCGAGTTTGTTAGGATTTAACAGATTAGTTCTATTTTTAAAAGAAATAGATTACAAAGGATTCCCCTTCCCTTTAACCATTTGGATATTAATAAGTTAGGATTTGATTTAGTTAGCTAAAAAATATGATTCCTAAAAGATTCGGTTTGATTTTCTTTTAGAAACGTAAACAACAAAAGAATTTTGGTAATTGAAATTTAAAAGAAAGGATGTTTTATTAATAATAAGGATGTTATTGCAAATCGGTCCTTCGACATCTAAAAATAAAAAAGAAAGTACCGGGGCGATCGCGCCTCCGAGAGGGTTGTGGAAACGGGGTCCGGTCACGCGTCTGAACTACGGAAAACAATAATAAAAATTAAATACGAAAATACACACACGAAACAATATACACGCTAAAATATGTACGGTCGGAAAGTGACTGTTACAATAAGAGTATGGACAACATGGTTACAAAAGGCAATATGTGCCAACTTGTGTTGATAGGGCCTCTGCCTGTAAAGGTCGGGTGTCTTCTTAAGAATCCAGTTGGGTCCTTGTTGGTTGCCAAAGCTCAATTATGATTTCCAAGCTTTAGAGATGATTGATGTTGTTAGCAAGTATCGACGAGGGGCATCAATAAGTTAGTGTCGACGAGCTTAGAGGAGTTGAAACGATAGATTTGGGTGTTTTTCGTTGAGAAAAGGAGAAATTTATTAAATTTAGGGAGTTGCTGTGTGCGCCCACCGTTTTAGTCACACACACACACCACTTATTTGCAATTTTGCCATTCAATTACATTATGCGCACATTCCACTTATTTACAAGTTTGCCATTCAATTACATTATGCACACATACCACTTATTCCCTTTTTACCCTCGTCTGCCCTCCCGCCGCTGCCGCTGCCGCTGCCGCCCCTCGACGTTGACGACAAGGACTCCGAAGACGATTTACTAGTGTTTGGAATGGACGGTAAGAAAGAGGGAGATCGGGGCTGGGGAGGTTAGATAAGGGGGCAACGAAAGAGGGGGAGGGGCTGGGGAGGTCAGAGGAGGGGGGTCGGGGAGGTCGGAGGACGTCGATGCCGTTCGTCCTTCGAGTTAAAGAGGGAGATGGGGGATGGGGAGGTCGGAAGAGGGGGATGGGGGATGGGGAGGTCGGAGGAGGGGGCGAGGAAGAGGGAGGGGGCGTTGTTGTCTGCTGTTGTTCGGCCGTTTTACTCATCGCGCACACAGTTGCATTTTTGGAAATTTGGCCCTGAGAGTGCGCTGCGTAATTTCAGTGGAAAACTTGTAAATAAGTGGTATGTGCGTGGGAGTAATGGCAAACTTGTAAATAAGTGGTTTGTGCGCAGAGTAAAACAGTGGGTGAGCAAAGCAATTTCCTTAATTTAACCTCAAATATGAAACAAGTTAAACTTAGAATCAGCCCTGATAGGATAAAAATAGATATGAAGCTTATTTTAGCTTATGATATATGATTGATATGAATACGGACTGATATATCGAATGAGTTTGAAATGACCACCATATTGTAACATTTTTACATTTTTCGATATGACCGTTCTATATGGTTTGAAATCCTTTAAAATCGTATCATATCATAAGATACATATCACATGTCTAAGATAGTAATAACTTTGAGCACTCATGTTAAGAAGGGGAACGCAGCAAAAAGGCAAAAAAGTGAAGTTTTGAGCATTGGATATGTAGGAATTAATGCACCTTTAAGTTCAAAAGGTTGTTAGAGTGACAGAATAAATTAGATTTCAACCATCTTATCTTGAGAGGCCTTATCATTTCCATCTAACAGATGTGCTTATGGTATTTCCTACTGTCAAGAAGTTGAATCTTTTGAATACGAAACAATCTGGTGGGCAGATCATGCATCTCGTGATTGGGGACGAAAGTCAAGAGCTTGAGGGGTTATTAAAAGAAGAAAGACATTGTTAGTCAGTAGTTGGTACACAATAAATGGCACTCTATATTAGAATGTGGTTGCAAAGTAGATGAGCATGTACCTCTTGGGGAGATATGGTGTGTCACTTGCATGCTCTCCAACCAAACATCATACTATTAAAGGAATTTTGTATTGAAATAGTGAAAATAAAAGTCACCATCTTTGAAGCACAGACTCACTACTCAGGTACAACACGACATGAACATGACGAGACAACAAATTCTTGATAATACATGGAAACATGGTGATACAATTGTGTATGCGTATGCATGAGTATCTATAGATAGAACACATTAGAATTCATAGTGATTGGGTGTGTTTATAAAAAATTAAAAGAAAAATAATATTAAATTTTAATAATTACATAGCTTCCGATCTTGGAAGCATGATCATCGACACAACACACAGATACAACTAGTGTTATAGATATTGGATATTAGACTCGATGTGGTTTGAAAAATAAGATATTGGATGGCGGATTATAGGGATAAAAGTGTATATTTTATAAATATCAGTGTCATACGGGATGCTAAAAATACATATCATTTACATATCTTACCATAATAAATCATATAAATTAACATAAAAAGCATGTTTAGGATATACTTATTTTGATACATTGCACTAAACTACAAATCTATAACCATTAAAAGGGCTAAAACCGCATTAATTTCCAATAAAAGCTAGCAGTTTTCTTCTTCTTTTTAATTTGGTAACAACATGCCCTAATTGCATGCAACAATATCAATAAAATTAAAATCCAGTTTCTGTAAGATTACCATAACCCAAAAGGACCAAAAGCTCATTCATTTATAATAAAATTTCCAAAAAATTATAGTAGTTTAGAGCGTTTTTTGTTCAAATTTTTGTTACCCAAAGCAACTCCCTTCTCTTATCGAAGGCAATCTCAAACACAACGAAAACTACCTGCAGAACTAGTGCAGTTGCATTGTCTCTCATGTAAAGTTTGAGAGAAGATTGATGGCGAATGTGGAGCAAATTGACAAAGAATGGAGTGAGTTAGTGTCATGTTGTTGCTTCGAGGCAAATTTGGATCAAATCAACGACGGATTGAGCCTTGCAGTGGTGCTATGACCTGAGGATTGTAGTGGCCGCTTGCAAGATGAGAACAATATAAACATGAGAGAGAATGAGACAAATTCGACAAAGAAGAGAACATGAATACATAGTGATTGAAATGTGTCTTATTAAAAAAAGTAGTATAACTTGAAAGAGAGCGATACGGAAGTAGGAGAATGTTGAAAGAGATGAAGGAGATTAAGTATAGGTAATGGGTAACCTGTTACCCATCTGGGCTTTTAAAAAATCATAAGAAATCGACCTATTTTTGCAGCCAATACATCTGATGCAGTATTGTCCGATATGTGATATATCACCGTAATAAATTCAAAATGCAATAAGATATAAAATTCCGTCTCTTATGATGGCTGAGTATCCAACCCGATATATTGGCCGAGATATCTAATGTATCAGTGATATTTTGAACACTGCACTGGATATAACACAATGTTGACATGACATCACATCAAAATCTTGAAATTAGGATGTGGGATAGAGGCTTATATCGATATGATTGTGTATATAATACACATTAGAATCCATAGTGATTGAAATGTGTCTTATTTAAAAAAGTAGTATAACTTGAAAGAGAGCGATACGGAAGTAGGAGAATGTTGAAAGAGATGAAGGAGATTAAGTATAGGTAATGGGTAACCTGTTACCTATCTGGGTTTTTAAAAAATCATAAGAAATCGACCTATATTTGCAGCCAATATATCTGATGCAGTATTGTCCGATATGTGATATATCACCGTAATAAATTCAAAATGCAATAAGATATAAAATTCCGTCTCTTATGGTGGCTGAGTATCCAACCGATATATTGGCCGAGATATCTAATGTATCAGTGATATTTAGAACACTGCACTGGATATAACACAATGTGGACATGACATCACAGCAAAATCTTGAAATTAGGATGTGGGATAGAGGCTTATATCGATATGATTGTGTATAATACACATTAGAATCCATAGTGATTGAAATGTGTCTTATTAAAAAAAAGTAGTATACCATTTTAATCATAAAAAACCATAGTTTCTAATTAAGCAACGAAATAACACATCGAAAAAATACTAACTGATTCTGAACCTTAGCCATATGATCTTTAGGGTTTATTGATATAGTACCCCATTGAGAGATTTTTAGCGGTTTGTTTAAGCGGCATATAAATTTGAAATGTCCGACACATGACCTTCTCTAGAGGGGTCCGATGCGTGTTCAACATGTGTTGGTGTCGGATACATGTCCAACACTGACTTGGCATTCATTTGGAAGCATGCTTCATCCGTTGCCATCTATTTGCCATGTTGGATTCTAGTGTCTTTGTGTACTTACTTATGGTTCATATTGGTTTGTTCGTATTTGAGCTATTTTACTGGTGAATTCTTTTTCCTTTATGTGGGAAAGGTGTTCATATTTGAGAAGACAAAACACTAATGTTGTGTCACACTTATTAGTTTGGGACCTACATTTATTGTTGGAATACTGGATTGGTGGAATGAATCATATAGTAAGTGGGTCGGACTGCGTAAACTGGCAATGTTATCTGAATTGCATGGAATGTGTATGGTTCATGTAATATGGATACAAGGGTGAGTGGGTCAGGTATGTACAGAAAATTTCTAATTGGGTATGGATCTTGGATGTGCTGGACCCGCCCCAGAGCCGACTCTTTTCATACTTTTAAGAGTTGTCTTGGTCCTATCCATGAGGGCAAACAAAGGGTCATGATGGAAACAAACACTGTTCTATTTATGTCATTAAAAGAATTCTGTCATCTTCAACCCTTTATATCTTGTTCGTGTGAACCCTAATGGTTAAAGATATCAAGGAGATAATATGGCAGATACTCGTAATCCCTGTTCTAAATTAGTAAAGAAGACCCTTCGCCCTTGCATGAACATAGGCGGGGAATTGTTGTCTTGCTTTGGCTGTTTTTGGTTGTGGTTGTTGTTTGGTTCTCCTGTATGCTACAATTAGGGGATTCGTTTTCTCTAATTGAATGGTTATTGTGACTGGAGTTGAAGCAACACTTGTCCGTCAAATATAAGTTCTTTTCTGTTTTCCAAGACTCTGAAGTCTAAAATGCCTCATGCTTCCTTCTAGTTCTTTGCTGAAGACATCTTTTGATATTATTCAGATGGCCATTGCACTATACCAGTTATTAGATTCCTTTGTTACCTTACAACCTTCAGGGCAATATAGCCGGAAAACAGCCCAACAAAGCTCTTGGAGGCCCATGCATTCTGAGATGAGAAATTTAATAATTCATTAGAAAAAAAATTAGTGCAAAAACCTTCAAGTGCCATAAAACTAAATCACTTGTTATTTTAAATTCATGCACATGCAGTTGATTCTCAATGCAAATTTTCTTTGTAGGTGGGTTCTCCTAAATTAATTGCTGTATGGACTAAATATTATTGCTATAACAGCTTTGGTCGATAATGAGATCCATGGATAATTCCTTAACCCTTAGGATGTGTGGGCAATGTTGTTATTAGCTCCCTAGGAACATTGTGGAGAATCTGAAATTTATTGAATATAAACCGAAAATAAATGAGATAAATTGGCTATAACTAAAGGGGTAACATCTCTCCCAAGACGTCGGTTGTAGAGGACGTCCGCACTCTTCCGTAGAACGAGGAAATCTCTCATCTCAATCACAAAATAATCAAAACAAGAATGGGAAAAGCTGGCCGGCCCCAAGGGGTATACGTACTCCTAACAAATATAAAATTGCAACTAACCCCATATCTAAAAATATAAAATTGCAAGAATGCTCAAAAGTTGATGAATACGCCCCTGAGTCTCATGTAGAAGCCGGCCCACTCCTCTTGCGCTGCCTCGAGTACGTGATGAGCCTATTACTACTCCCACCCAAAAGAGCCACTTTTTTCTCAAGGTGGAAATAAGGAACTGCTATGTTATAACTCCTGTCATCTCCCTCGTGCTCATGCTCAGGTAGTCCCTTCCATCGCACCAACACCTCCCGTCCCCCGGTAGCTCCCATGCAGACATCTTTCAATTCTGCATGCTCTAATATCACCTCCATGTCTTCTGTCAACGTATCAGGAAGTGAATGTGAGGGTGTGTGATCACCAATTGCCTATCGGAGCAGAGACACATAAAAAACAGGGTGGATGACTGATCCTGGGGTAACTTCAGTCTATACGCCATAGGTCCCACCTTGGCCTCCACCTCATAAGGCCCAACGTATCGCGGAGATAGCTTCCCATTCCTCTTGTGGGCTAATGACTTCTGCCTGTAAGGTCGCAACTTCAGGTAAACCGTGTCGCCCACATCAAACTGGACGTCTGCTGTGTGAATCGGTCCGATCCTTCATGATTTGCCAAGCCCTAGCCAGATGATGCTTCAGCTCCTCCAACACTTTGTCCCTCTCCGCTAAGTACCTCTCTACCTCTGACACAGGTGTACTATCTTGTCCGTAATGCAATAACTGCCACATGTCTCGTCCGTACAAGATCTTAAAGGGCGTGGTCTGCGCTGCGGTGTGGAATGAAGTATTGTAGCAGTATTTTGCCCAAGCAAACCGCCGTGCCCATAACCACTGTCTTAGAAATAAAGCAGCTTAAATATATCTCAATGCACCTATTAACCACTTCTGTTTGGCCATCCGTCTGTGGGTGGTACGTCGTGCTCCGCTTCAATACTGTACCATGCAGCCTGAAGAGCTCCTGCTAGAATCTGCTCAAGAACACATTGTCCTTATCCGAGACAATAGACTTTGATGGCCCGTGCAGTCGAATAATCTTCCTCAAAAAAACCTCTGCTATTGACATTGCGTTGTAAGGATGTCGTAACGGTATAAAATGTGTATACTTGCTGAGGCGGTTCACCACAACAAGTATAACTGTGAATCCTTCAGACTTGGAAAATTCGTCGATAAAATCCATGGATAGCTCCTCCCAGGCCCGCTCTGACAAAGATAGTGGCTGCAGTAATCTCCTGGGACCATCGCATGTACTTGTGACTTTGATAAACATCGCACTTCACCACCATCTCTGAGACATCCTTCTTCATCCACTTCCAATATACCTCCATTGACAGCGCATGTATATCTTGACCTCTGAATGGCCCCCCAACGCACTGTTATGAAACTCTTGCAAAATCCTCGGGATGTGGATAGATGTGCGCAGTAACACCAAGCGCCCGTGATGTAAGAGCCTCCTATCCTGCAAAGAATGGCACGAGTGGTTCAAGGACCCCTGTGCAAGTGCCGCTCGTATCCCTGCCAACTCCTGATCCTCTGCTTCCCGAAGAAGTGGCTCCCAGTCCTGGAGTATAGGAACCGACATGGCTGCCAAAAGTGCATCCTCATCGCGCCTCGAAAGTGCATTAGCTGCCTTGATCTCCAGTCCAGGGCGGTACTGTATCTCAAACCGGTATCCCATCAGCTTCCTCAGTCACTGTTGGTGCTCCTCCGCCACTATGCGTTGCTCTAATAAGTGTTTAAGACTCATCTGGTCCGTACGCACCACGAAACTCTGTCCCAATAGGTAAGGCCATCACTTCTGGATTGCTAGAACAATAGCCATCGACTCCCTCTCATAGACAGACTTCAGCATCGCCTTCGCCGTCAAGACCTGGCTGAAATAAGCAATGTGCATCTGGTCCTGCATCAGCACTGCTCCCAGCCCGTGCCCTGAAGCATCTGACTCCACAATGAATGGTCTGGTGAAATCTGGTAGAGCTAGTACTCGTACTGTAGTTATGGCCTTTTCAAGGGCTCAAATGCATGTGTCGCCTCGTCACTCCAATAAAATCGATCTTTTAAGTAGCTCAGTGAGTGGCCAAGCGATAGTACTATATGCCTGCACGAACCTCCTGTAGTATTCAGTCAGCCCATGAATCCCCTCAGTCCTCGTAGAGTAGTGGGGCGCGGCCAATCCAATATCGCTGTTACCTTTGATCTATCTATTGCCACACTCCGAAGATACCACATGTCCCAAATACTCCACATGTGTCTAGCCTAATAAGCAATTCTTCATGTTGGCATACAACAGGTGGTCATGAAGCTCCTGAAGGACTGTGTATGTGGTTTAAGTGCTCCTCCACGGATCTACTGTAAATAAGGATATCATCGAAGAAACCCAATACAAATCGCCTGAGGTAATGGCGGAATACCTTATTCATTAACGCCTGGAAGATGGTTGGAGCATTGGTCAAGCCAAAAGGCATGGCCATGAACTCATAGTGGCACTCATGAGTCCTAAAAGCTGTTTTGGGCACGTCTTCTACCATCATCCCGATCTGGTGATAGCCTGACTTCAGATCAATCTTCGTGAAAATGGTAGCCCCGTGTAGCTCATCAAGTAGCTCGTCGATGATTAGGATGAGAAACTTGTCTGGGACCGTTTCCTTATTCAGTGCCCTGTAGTCCACGTAGACATGCCAACTCTCATCCTTCTTCTTCACCAGCAGCATAGGGCTAGAGGAAGGGCAAACACTCGGCTGAACAACTCCTACCATCACCATCTCTGCCACCATCCACTCTATCTCATCCTTCTGCACTTGAGGATAACAATATGGTCTCATATTGACAGTGGACACGCCCTCCCGCAATATGATCGCGTGCTTATGATCTCTGGGCGGTGGAAGACCTCGTGGCTCCTGAAACCCCTCCTTGAACTGCTCCAAGAGCTGTTGCACCCTTCGAAAATGGCCGGTTCCCTTTCGGCCTCAGCCCCGTCCTCGTACACGACACCCTACAACTCCAACAAGAATCCATCCACTCTGCCTGGATGGTTCTAGCTATGGTCTTCATTAAGACCAAGGTTCTGCAGAGGCTAGGATCTCCCTGTAGCGTCACTGTCCTACTACCCTCCTGGAACTCCATCCTGAGCATCTTCCAGTTCACCTTCATGTCTCGCAGAGTCTGTAACCACATCATGCCCAGAATCACATCTGTGCGTCCTATGTCTAAGGGCATGAAGTCAACCACTTGAATCCCCTGCAACGTTAGAATCAACCCGCGGCACACACCTCGGCTGCTCTCCATCTGGCCCGTCCCCATCATGAAGCCAAAGCTCCACTTGTCCACCAGCTATAGCCCATGCTGCTCTATCACCCTCTTGGAGATAAAGTTATGGGTATCCCCACTGTCGATCAGAACCGTCACCTCCTGGTCATAAATGTATCCCCGCAACTTCATAGTATGGTTTGAAGTGAGCCCTACCATGGAGTTTAGAAAAACCTCTGTCACGTCCAGATGGTGCTCCTCCTTAGGCTTCACGGTCTCATCCTCAACAACCTCCTCCTCACCCTCATCCTCTAGTATCAACACCTGAAGCTTGCGCACTGCGCACCTGAGTCCTGGAGTGAACCTCTCATCGTACCTGAAATATAGCACCTTCTGACGCTTCTCTCTCATCTCAGCGTCAGACATCCTCCTAAACTATCTACCAGACTGCGGTGCACTGCTTTTCTCTCCACTCTTCTCCTTGGTGGCTTGATCTGTTCATGTAGACACCTTCTACCCTCCTATCATTGTCTGGCTGCGGGAAATGGGTCCACTCCAACTGCCTCTTGCCCTCCTCTCCATCCGATGATCCTCTACCATCTGGGCGTATTATATGGTCTCCATCAGGTCCCGAGGCTTCTGTATGCAAACCTATGTGCGAACGGTAGCCTTCAGCCCCTTCATAAAGGCACTCTCCATCATCTCATTACACACTCCATGCACCCGTCCTGATAGTGCCTCGAACCTCTCCATGTAGTCTCTCACTGTGCCATCATGTTTGAGGAAAAGTAGCTACTCCCACAAATTTCCCAAATGAGTATCATGGAATCTCTCTACTAATCTGTCACTGATCTCCTCACACGAGCGAAAATGCCGCCTCTCATACCTCCACTGGTACCACACGATGGCCTTCCCATCCAGACATATCAGACATATCGCTGCCGTCTCCAATTTCTGATCTTCCGTCATGTGGGAGATCCTAAAAAATTTCTCCGTCCTGTAGATCCATGCCACCGGATCCTCTCTCGAATACATGCATTTTCAGCGTTCACAGTCTATCCATCGCGAATGTCCCTTGATCTCCTCGCCCCTACGTGCCTGGGCTGGTGATAATGCTGCCATCTCTCCTGATGCCACTCATAACCCCTCTGTGGGATTCCCTTATGGTCTTCGTGGGCCTCCTCGGCTACCAGTCTCCCCAGCCTCATTACCACGCTCCTCCTTGAAGCCTTAGTAGTCTCTTTCCGCCTCTTTAGGCTACTCCTAATAGGTACGGGGTGGGGGTCGTTTGTTCTCATCATATCGGGGGTCTGGAGGTCCTCGATATCCTCCTCCATCGTCGTCGTACTCCTGAAAATTCTCTAGATAGAAATTATCGTTGAACGCCCCTGTCTGGACGTCGGAAACTGGCTGAAAACCCCCATCGGGCCCGTAATCCCCTCGTCGTTGGCCCGCAGGCCCGTGGGAAGCCCGCCTGGGCTCGGTGGGGCCCTGGCGGCCTTGTTTTTTTTAAAAAAAGAAAGTAGCCGTTAGTATCCGTTGGGGATATTTTTTTATTGAAGTAGAGCCGTTGTGGAATATAGACATTGTGGAATATAGCCGTTGGGGATATTTTTTATTGATGTAGCCGTTGGAAGTAGTTCAATTTGAATATGCCATTGGATTTGGCTGTATGAATTCTACAATGAATCAAGAGGTGTAGTGATCAATTATTGAAACAATGGTTTTTTTTGAAAATTTGTATTTTTTGGGGAAAATTCGGCCAAAATCACTACCCATGCATTTTGGGAAAAGCCCCCAGCTGGGTATGAAGCGCATTTGGGGGGGATTTTGGCCAAAATCATCCCCCCCCCCCCATTTTGGTAAAAGCCCCCAGTGGAACTGCCCTCAGGGCCGGCCGGCTTTTCCCATGCTTGTTTTGATTATTTTGTGATTGAGAGGAGAGATTTCCTCGTTCTACAGGAGAGTGCGGACGTCCTCTACAACCGGCGTCTTGGAGCGAGATTACACCTTTAATTGTAGCCAATTTATCATTTATTTTCAGTTTATATTCAGTAAATTTCATATTCTCTTTGATTCCTATCAGTTTGGTATCGGAGCCGTCGATCCATGGTGACAGCGATGAAATCCAAAGAGGATTAATGCAGTAGAGGAGAAGTTCAATGGCAAAATCGATGGCATGAAGAAAACCCTAACGGAACATGGTGAATCATTGGTGGAGTTGAAGACGCCCCACAACAAACAAAACAAGACCCTTGCTCTTATCGTCCAACTTGTGATCCTCACGACGAAGGGTGAAAAAGGACGGAGCAAACCCTAATCCTTCAAAAAATGTGACACCAATGGAAAAGGGGAATGAGAAGTGGAGGACTACGATGAGGGGATGCTTTCCGATCCCGATCGATACTTCGAAGACGACAAGGAAGAGCCGTGGAGAAAAGACGAGGTTGCCGCGACCCAACGAAGACAAGGGTGTGTCCGGCTGAACCCTAAAAACACCCTAGGGGGTCGGCCGACTTACCCGGATGCAGCGGAAGACTCGCAGGGGGCCGGTGACCCTGGACGGACCCCTCACTGCATCGGCAGCCCTGCGCGGGCCCGGGGCTCCTCCACAGGACCGCGCGGGCCATGGCAATCAACAATAGGCACATGTGGCCCTGTTCCAAGGCCGCTCGGGCCCCAGTGACCAAAGGGGGGCCTGCGGGCCCTGCCGACCACCGGCAGGGCCGCTGGGGCCTAGGCAGGGGGCCGACAGGGCCTTGCGGGGCAGTTCCACTGGGGGCTTTTACCAAAATGTGGGGGGGGGGGGTGATTTTGGCCAAAATCCCCCCAAATGCGCTTTATACCCAGCTGGGGGCTTTTCCCAAAATGCATGTGTAGTGATTTTGGCCGAATTTTCCCAAAAAAATACAAATTTTCAAAAAAAAAACCATTGTTTCAATAATTGATCACTACACCTCTTGATTCATTGTAGAATTCATACAGCCAAATCCAATGGCATATTCAAATTGAACTACTTCCAACGGCTACATCAATAAAAAAATATCCCCAACAGCTATATTCCACAATGTCTATATTCCACAACGGCTCTACTTCAATAAAAAAATATCCCTAACGGATACTAACGGCTACTTTCTTTTTTTTAAAAAAATATCCACTTCAAGTTTGGCCGAAAATCCCAATGGCTACATCAATAAAAATTTAATTTAAACCCAAAATCCCGCTTTTTAGAGGGGGCTTTTCGTTGGAATGCCGCGCGGGGTGCGCGGGGTGCGCGGGGGGGGGGGGGGGGGGGGGGCATTTTGGGGCCGGGGGGTGGCAAAAATAATCCCCCCAAAATCCCCCTGGTGGGAGTGGCCTAAGGCGTATAAATACTCCTAACAAATACAAATGCAACTAACCCCTATATCTAAAAATATAAAATTGCAAGAATACTCAAAAGTTGACGAATACACCCTTGAGTCTTATGTAGAAGCCGGCACACTTCTCTTGCGCCGCCTCGAGTACGTGATAAGCCCATCACATTGGCATCCAAGGTTCTCAATGTTGTTGTATTATCCTTGGAAGAAGTATATAAATATCCTGAAAACGGTCACATATTCACCTTAATATTGGACAAAATCTCATGGTCTTGTTGATTTCTGGACATATCTTTTCCTTGTAAGCACATAAAAGACTTGAAATGTTTATCCTTCATTTACAGATACACTAGATGCAATACCAGTCTAATAGAGAGAGGAAGCTTTAGAAAATTTCTAAATACTTTATTTTGGTATTTATTGAGTTAATAATTACTCCTGACTTTGTAATGCATTGCATTACATAATGATCGCTGAAAGGACGTTGATTGGTAAGTTAGTCTAGGTATCACTATTGTATATTGTTCTACTCATGATGTGAAAATTGGAACAGAAATTTGTTGGACCATAATTAAGAACCTAACATCTTTGCAATGATGAACAGGTTAACATTTCTGGTGGCCGAAGTTTGTCTCATAGCGGGATCCGCAAGAAATGCATACCACACCAAGTATGTCGGCTACTACGCCAAGAAGGACCTGCAATCATGTGCTGCACTTCGGAAGGGTGTTTTTGCCGCTGCCGCTGCAATGATTCTGCTTTCACTGGTTTCGTTGCTAGCGTTTTACTGGAGCTATGCCAAGACCGATACCGGAGGCTGGGTGAAGCACCAGAACGAGGCCGGTGTAGGGATGGCAGAGTATGACCAGAATAAGCATGGGCATGGAAACTCTCAGCCCTGAGAAGTCATCGTTGCGTTCTTCTCATGTTTGTTTGCTTATGGGACAATAGTTTTGGTTACAATCAGCAAGTGCGTGTCATGTCTTTCAAGTTGTGCAGGTAAAGCTTGTCGAATTTGGTTGATTCAGGTTGAGCTTATAGAGACCACTTCCTTATATATAGAGAACATGATATTTTCATTGGAGGTTATCGGTGTATAGGTTTGAAGAAGGTTGAACAGGATGGCTGTGTTCATTGAACTTAATTTTCTGTTTATCTACCATCGACTGCTGTGTCTTCATTTCTGTTTCAGCGGATGTGGTATGGAAAAAAAAAAGGATCATGTAATGTGGTGTATTGATCATTGTGATCATTAAGGAGAACTCACAATGCGGCGGTGAGCTACACATAAATTACCTCCTTTTGAAGAAGCATAGAAGAACACGGCTGTGAAATGAGGTTGCCTGTGTGATCATTGGCCCTAGAATTTTTCTTCTTACCCATCGGTGGGGATTTGTTACCAATCTAGTGCTTCTGGTACTATTTGAGTGATCGATTTGCCATCAACGAGTACTCTGTGAAATGCTAGGTGAAACCCAGTTCTGTTAGTAGCGATGAAATGCAGATATCCCTGATTACCCAGCATGCAAGACGAACAATTCGTTAACAATAAGGGCTTGTTCTTTTGTTGGAAAGTATAAAGTGGGAAAGTTGAAAAGTGTGGAATCTGGTGAGAGAGAAATCTGGTGTAGTGTGTTCTTTTGTTGGAAAGTGGGGTTGGATTGTGGAGTTGGAAAGTTGAGGTGGGACCCAGTCCGTGTAACGTGTTATTTTGGATGAAGAAAGTTGGAGGTGGAAAGTTGGATTTTGGGGTGTGGTGATCCTAGGTAAGGTTACCCCCGACCTAAATTAGTTGTAAGCTATTTTTTAACATTTGATTTTGTGGTGTGGTAACCCCAATATTCTCACCCGAGGTGACCACACACCTTGAGGGCCCCACCAAAGCTAGGATTCTTGTGTAATCCTAGCTTTTCTTCCCAACTTCAAAACACCCCCATGGAATCCCAATTTCCCCGCCACGTCAGCTTTTTTTTTCCAAGAAAACACAAAACACAAAAGAACACATAAACGGAAAGTGAGGTATGAATCCAGTGAACAGTGAATGAACAGTGATTTTTTCACTTTCTCTCATATACTTTCCTACAAAAGAACATGCCCTAAGAATTATGAAATTTTAAGTCCATCTATTTTTATCATCTAAAATGTTCCCATTCTCTCAACAGTTGGCTCCTTTGGACTTGCATCCCATAGAATTAGAACCAATGTATATATTTTCATTATGAAAGGATATGTAAGACTTCTCCATTTTCATGTGTTGCGCGGGGATCAAGTATCAACAGTTCAAGGATCGAGTGAGTGATTTGCTAACGTAATATTGAAGTGGAGCGAGATTGGATGAGAACATGAGAATTTTACGTGGTTTGGAGCCTTGTTAGCAATACGTAATACGGGAAATATTCGGGACGTGAATAAAACGTGTTTGATTCGATCAATTTCAAAATACGTTTGGTCAAAAATTCGGTCAAATATGCACAATACAGGAATAATACGTAAACGGGTTAAATTGTGTTTAACTCGTTAACCCGGATAAAAAACGTGACTAAAAATACGAATACTGTCGAGATATCATTCATCCAAATGAAGTTAAAAACCAACAATATCAATATGAAATAAGAGTAAAATAAGTTCTATATTGATGATTTAAATTGTATTCATAGTTTTAACCAAAATGACATGATCATACTATTATATTCCATGTAGCATGCACTAAACCAAACTAAGATCATTAAATCATAGTTCAAAATGATTTTAAAGTGCCACTAAAACGAGTTTAAAACGCATAAAATGCGCAATACGGGAATAAAATGCGTTTTGTTCGTCAACCCCTAAAAAGCGCGTATTTTTCTGAATAATTCAAATAGACGGTCATTTAATACAGGAACCATTTTAGACGGATTTTAAACGTAAAAAATATAAAAATTCGTGTTTTTTACTAACAAGGGTTTGGAGATCGTCTCTTTCTGTTTCCTTCTTTCATTTGGTCCTTGTCATCCTCTTCCTTCCCAGCTTCTCTCTCCCATTTTCTAACCCGGTAAAATGTGGCAATACTACCGTTCCATCGAAATGCATATGAAAATTTCTAATGGGAATGCGGGGGTTCTACACCAACGGTGCAATTAGAGGGATTACCTATGCTCATACAACAACCTATGTAAACCTGACAAAAAATGGTCTCTAACAGAAGATAGCACAAAAAGCAAGTAGCCCATATGACCCCTCTGATTGCTGATCTGAGCAGTCCAAAAGATAGATGATCTGTCTCTTGTACGAGCAGTCCTACAGAGTTAATGGATTTCAAGTTTTTCTTCCCTACCAGGAAGGCATACATGTTTGAGTAGACATGGATCTGGTCTATCTTACCAACGAGGAAGGGAGACAAACCAACTGGGACAAAATGTGGCTCCAACATTTGTCCCACTAGGACACAAGATTGGACTTGGTTGTGCCACATGGGCAAGATGGGCCCCACTTGGTGAGCATGGGGATTGAGTTTTGGGTTTGGAGTGAGGTGGTGAAGAATCCAAACAATGGCACCCTCGTTCCCATTAATTGCAAGCTTGCCATTGCTTTTTTATAAAACCCAAATGTCCCTACCTTTTCCACTTATTTACGTGTTTGCGATCGGTCTTTTTTCACTTTGGCCTGTTATGTTTTTTGCACTTTAAAGCCTGTTTTCCCCCCGTTTACCCCTTTGGTTTGGATGGGGATTTATGCACTTTGACCCTCCAAAGTTTTTTTGTAATTTAAGCCCTTTTACCCCCGACGACACACACACACACACACTTCTCTCTCTCTCTCTGGTTGCACACGTGTCCCGCCTCCTCCCGACAATATCCGCGCACACATCCGCTCTTCTTGCTCTTTTGTCGATTGCGCGCGTGCGCTGCATCCTGTGTGTGGGTTTTTTCTTTGGTCGTCGTGCATTATGTGCATGTGTTATTTCCAGTGTCCAACATAGACGGCATTGACTCAAGACTTTCATCTAACAATTATGAAACTGTGGCACCTCTTAAGAAAGAGACCGTCGTATTGTGTCCATCTTTTGCTGTATTCGTTTGTGTTGATGTATGGATTCTCGCTTGGCCGGATCGGGCTGCGGTGGAGAGCAACCTGCAACAGGTTGGCCCCGGACAGATCGGTTTTGTCGGGCCGCCTTCCTTCTCCTGTAACTGAAACGAATGAAACAAAGGCGTCAGAGATCCCAGTGGGCGCATCCCCAGGTTGGGGGGTGGACACCGTCTCCTATCCAATGCTTAAGTCAGACGAGATTGTAGCCGACGGTGGCCGCCGCCGCCGCCGCCATGTATCTAACTGTTTGCTGTTAAACCATTTCAGAGTCTTAAGATGGGTTTACCATGAAACAGCTTATGTAATCAACTGTTTGCTGGGAAGTTGATGCGCTCACCGTTCTCCCCGATAATCTGGATGACGACTTGCCAAAGAAGAAGAATGGTGGTATGCTGAGGAACTTTGGATTGTGGAAGAAGAGCCCAAAGTGAAGTCGGTCTCACATTTTGGACTTTGATTATAATGTAATTACTTTGTGTTGTTATTCTTATGATATGGTTTACTTTGGTCTATTGGAAGTTGATCATGATGGAAGAGATCAGCTAATTTCATCCTTATACCTGCAAATTTAATTAATGTATTCCACAAATAGGTAATGTTTTCTTGCTGATGTAGAGAAATAGAGGACTACGCTCCAAAAAGAGAGAGAGATAGAGGACCGATAAGACATCTATATTTTTGTTGATGTAGAGAAATAATGGTATACCGAAGACATCTATTTAAGCTTTAGCTGCAGCGGCTACCGAGCATCTATTTTTGATGATGTAGCTCCCTACAAGGTATGTGCCCCATCTAATGTGTTGGGCCGGGCTTCGTCGCTGATGGGCCGAACGGCCCGAACCCAATTGCTAAAATTGGTATCTACAATTTGTTTATTTGTAGAATATAATCTGTAAGCAAAAGTAACATTTAGTTACCTTACAAGTTTAAGTTAAGCATCCAAGGGAAGACTTAGAAAGTGGAAGTCTTTTCTCTTTGCTCTGAAATTCCATCCACTCACTTTCTTGTGTTTAAGGTGCTAGGAAACAGTTGGAGACTTCGTCATTTCCTGGTAAGTGCCTGAGCGTCCTTGTTTCCCAGTCTTGAAGGCGCTTTGTCCAAGTCAGCTGTTGGTCTTTCAATGGAATTTTGTGCAGGCTCCATCTCTATGGGGTTTAAAGCCAAACAAACTACATATGATTTTATTCAGAGAGTCATATCCAATGGCTCTTCCATTTGTTTATTTCTTCCTTCTCATTCCCTTCCTTCTCGCCATTTGTTTTGCTTGTCCAGATCACTTCACTTGTGGCGACATCGATATCAATCTTTTCTACCCTTTCTGCCTCTTATCTAGACACTAATGGCGACCCAAACTGCATAAGAAAATATATGATCCGATGCTACTATCAAACTTGATGATCGTCGGTATACCTTGATCGGCATCTCATACCAAAAGAGAGCTCTCATAATTCAGGATCTGGCACTCGAAAATTACTTATTTCCAGGACGGCGTGGGTACCTTTTTAGTTTTACAGATCATATTCCAAATTTCCTTCTTCCAGTCAGGCATCCAACTCTTAGTGGCCACGATCTCTCTCCAGATCGTTGATACAAATTTGATGTTATCCAACAAAATTTGTTTGATGTTCCCTACACATACAAAAACTATGCCATCTATTATTGGGATGAATCAACAGATCAGCTTGAGGAAGCCCATCATGCTGGCTGCTTGGCAGCTCAACCCACTTTGTTTCAGTGAGTGCTGTCAATTAGTAAAGATGATGGCGGCGTTTCCATACTGTCCGCCAGCTTCTCCCATCGTTTTGAACTACGGGTTGATTACTTGAACTGCATTGGGAATGTAACACCTTGCAACAGCAACAATGATAGTGCGTCAGATTCTTCATGTTCATGTGAGAACTCTCCAAAATCTTTGATTTGCAGTTGAAAGCTGCCAATTGTGCTTAATGTTTTTTGTTCATACATTGCTCTTCTGATTTAGATTTTAGTCTCCCTGCTTCGACCAGTTTGATTGTTTTGCAATTTCTGTTATGGCTTCGAGGAATTAGATTTTGTTCATACATTGTTCTTTTATGGCTTCAGGTTTGATTTAAATTTTAGTCTCCAAACTCTGCCTGGATAAAGGAGGGTTATGTGGCATGCCTATGACAACTAGCATAATAATTTGTCTCTTTTATGATCATGTATTTATATAGAAATTTCTTTGGAGGTTCCTTTCCTAAGTGGTGCGTTGTACCAAAGCTTGGGTGCAGTGATAAATATGCAGTGGTTACTAGGTCGTTACCCCGAAGCGACACGTCACATCGCCATCCAGATGTGGTGTTAAATATGCAAAAATTACCGCTTCCCAATGGATGTGTGCGGGTAAAAAAGTTAGTTCACAACCAAAGGATTAGATTAGCATCTTGGAACATATGATCTCTAGCTGGGAAGTTAGGAGAATTTCTTGGTGTTATGTTTAGGAGAAGGATAATATTCTATGCATTCAAGAGACTAAGTAGTTTGGTGAGAATGCTAAAGTAGTTGGGTCATGGGGTCATAAGCTTTAGTACGTCGGTAAGCAAAGAAATTGAAATGCGTTTGGAATAATAATTGATAAAGAAATGCGAAGGAATGCAGTAAATGTAAGAAGAAAAGTGACATGATTATATATATTAAACTGTTATTAACAGAGGAGGAGATGAATATTATTAGTGCTTACATATCACAAACAGGATTGGATGATGCAAATAAATAATAATTTTGGATGGATTTAGAGGATATAGTGCAAAAGATGCATGTTATTAGGATGATCTTAATGGTCATGTATGTTGCTTTTTATTGCTGCAAAGTCTCCATCAATAGTGAAGATGTGGCCATCTCTTTATTGATAGTTGGTGGTGGTCTTAATGCCTTTGTTTTTGGCAGCCAACTCAAAAACTGAGTGTGGCCGGCTGCAATTAGTAGTGAGCCCAACGAGCCAGTGAGAAGAAACTGCTGCCTCTCATTTTTCTCAGAGAAGAAAGGAGGGCTGCTCCCCATTTTCGGAGTGAAAACAGAGAGAGTTTTGGATCTGAAATCTGAGTGTGGCCGGCTGCAATTAGTAGTGAGCCCAACGAGCCAGTGAGAAGAAACTGCTGCCTCTCATTTTTCTCAGATAAGAAAGGAGGGCTGCTCCCCATTTTTGGAGTGAAAACAGAGAGAGTTTTGGATCTGAAATCGGAGGGGAAGAAAGCTAGGGAGCTTCTTCTCGTGTGAGATCCATGATGAGTGTTCTTCTTCTTCTAGCTTGTAGATCTTGAGTCCCTTCGGTATCTTTCCTAATTTGGAACTTATTACCAAGGAGCAGGGGCGGACCCACGTTGGGGGGGGGCCCCATTTTACAAAAATTACATTCATATATATATATGGCACCACATCTGTAATTTAAGGCTAAGTAATTAACAGTCATGGTAAGTAACATGGTTGTTGATTTGGCTTGGTGGTTGAGCGCCTCATCCTCAATCATGTGATCACGGGTTCAATTCCGGGAGGAATATTGTCTATTAAGTTTTTATATTTTTAGGTAGAATAAGGGAATGTGTAGAAATTGAGTTTGTCATTGCCTAAAATAATGTCCCTACTACCTAAATTTTTTTTCCAGTTTACATATATATTATTACAATGTTATGTATATAAACCTTTCAATTAAAAACAGGTTGCCTCATTAGCAGATTGGTTGTGTGTTTGGTTGATTTGTAGATGGTTCTGGGTTCGATTCTTGTTGGAGTTAAATTTTTTAAATTTTCATTTTTTTCCAAATTAACAAAGTAATTAACCTTAGTTCCTCGTTCATGTCTTTCCGTGAACGATTTTGTGTTTAATAAATGCATGGGGAAATTTGTTGATCGTTTAAAGTAATTTGAATCTTTGTAACTTATTTTCTTTCTTATATAATTAAAACATGTTTTTGTTTTCTGCTTTCTTACTTGATCCGTAAGACATGTTGTATAGGGCCTACGCTATGTATTTCACATCTACTTTGTTGTCCACTTCGTCACCTCAAATAGACAATGTAATGGAAAAACACACCCTTAGTCTCTTTGGACTCCCCGACTTGAACACCATCGCATCAATGTATTTTACGAATGCAGTTTGTATGTCTTCTTGTAACACTGTCTGGGCCCCCCGTCGTTCCATCCTGGTTCCGCCCCTGCCAAGGAGTGATCTAGCTAGGTGTATGATTGGTCCCTGACGAGCTCTACATGTTGTAGGGGTTTTGTTATCAAGGATTCCCACTTGTTTGAGAGTGTGTGAGCTTGGTGAGAGATCTAGGGTTAGGTCTTGTTGCTTGGAGCTATTCTCTCATTGTGGGAGGAAGAAGAATAGGTCGGTGTAGCCTTGCTTGATCGTTAATGGAACCGGGTGTATATGATGCTGGATGTAGGTTGTTCGCAACCAAACCAGAGTAAATCTTCGTGTCGCTTTTGTACTGCTTTCTTTATTTCGTATTATATTCGTGTGCTTGCATTGTCTATCACAAGATCATTGAGGGAGTTGGTAGTTGGTGACAACTCTCTCTTGTGCCCGTCAGGTGTTTGGTTTTATGCCTAAGTGACGCTTCGGTGGAATTCGGGTCTTGGGATTATTTGTGCAACATTATGTACCTAGCATTGATGTTGGGGAGGTGCATGGGATCCAACAAGTGGTATCAGAGCTTCCGGTTTGCGAAGAAGTGTAATGCCACGATGACGTCTTGCTCAAGTAAGGAGACGGTCAGGTGTTCTTACGAAGTAAAGAGGCTGAATGGCCGGGACAACTATGGTCCATTGCGACAACAGATGGTTGCTTTGTTGAAGCACCATAGAGTTTACGCTGTCGTATGTGATACGAACATGCCATGTAAGGCAACGGTGTATGATAAGCGAATGGTGGAGCTTAAGGCCCTCGGTGAGATAATGCAATCCTTGGAGGATGAGATCCTTCCGCAATTTACCGATGTGGAGGTCGTGAGCGACCTATGGAGGATGCTTGAAGCTCGGTACTTGACCAAGACACCCATTGGACGAAGGTTGCAATTGTGGCAGTGCTTCTATACTCACAGGATGTAAAGGGGAACCTCGTTATGGAACCATGTTGGTGAGATGGACCATATAGTAATGTACATATGGGAATTGGGGAGTGTGATAGATGACGAGCAACATGCCATGTCACTATTATGTTCTCTTGCTCCTGTGTATTCCAAGTTTGTAGGCTCGATGTTAAATGGCCGAGACTCACTCACGTTGGATGAGGTGAAGTTCGCATTGCATACAGAGGATCTCCAAAGTTTGGTGGTTAGTGACATCGATGGTTGTGAGGTACCCAATGTCATCCAGGGTCGCCAAGAGGGTGGACCCACTCCAAGATCCAAGACGGACCATTCCAAAAGTCGGAATCGGCGGCGGCGGCAACGGTCCAAGTCAAAGGGCCACGGTGACAACAAATGCTTTCTATGTAAGGAAAGCAGGCATTGGAAGATGGATTGTCCTAGATTGAAAGCGAGGACATCGATTGGCATTGTGGAAGATGTTGCTCAGAGTTCGACTCATGTTGGAGCACGAGACGTGATGTTTTCTGACGAGGATGATTGCTCGGTGTTTGCGGCATACTCCGTAGAAGAAGCGCAATGTTCGTGGCTATTGGACTCGGGGTGTTCATTCCATATGACTCTGGATCGGAGTGCATTCGTCTCATACATTCCATGCATTGGAGAGCAGATTCTCGTGGGGAATGGTATGGAGTGCGAGCAGGTTGGGAGTGGCATGGTCAGAGTCAGGATGCACGATGGCATCGTTCGTGTGTTTGATGGCGTCAGACATGTTCTTGATCTTCGCAGTGGCCTGATATCGATATGAGCTTTGACCGAGATGGGTTACAGGGCAGTGATCGAGGAGGATCGATTGCGTATTTTCCCGAGGATGCCTGGTTGTCTTGAGGGGAAAGAAGCGTGGCAACTTGTATGCGCTCGAAGGGCACACAGTAGTGGGCGAGACTGGCAGATCACAGGAGTCCGAGAGTGGAGATCCAACGAGACTGTGGCATCTCAGATTAGGACATGTTGATGAGCAGAGCCTTGATATTCTTCACAGGAGAAGTGTGTTCGGAGGTGATTGTGGGCTTGAGTCTTGCATGACTGTGGTGCAGAGCGGCCGAGGCAAGTGCAGTTTGGGACAGCAGTTAGACACAGCAAGGAGCCCCTAGAGTGCGTCTACGTCGGCGTATGTGGTCCATGTCCAGTTCCTTCCCTGGAAGGTGCGAGGTACTTTGCAACCTTTATAGATGACTTCTCAAGGAGAGTCATGATTACTCTCATGGGATCTTGGGAGGAGATCCATGAGAAGGTGCGGCTATGGAGGAGCATAGTCGAGAGGCGGATGGGTAGACCAGTAGGTGAGATCCGTACCAACGACGTAGAGATACAGGATGTTTGCACGTCAGAGGGGATCGCGTATCGTTATACCATTCCTGATGGAGACGCTCACGGTGGCATACCAGACAGCATGATCAGGATGTTAGTAGATAAGACACGGGGGCTATTGAGTACATCTGGCCTTCCTAGGGAATTATGGACGGAGACCCTTGCTACTGCAGCATACCTCATCAACCGAACACCGTCACTAGCCGTAGGCAGTTCTATTCCTGAGGAGTTATGGACGGGCAGAGTTGTTGACTTCTCGCACTTGCATACATTTGGATGTCCAGTGCGGCCGCACAAGAGGGACGATTGTGAGGTAGGACAATGTGCACAAGATTGTGTCCTACTCGGGTATGCTATTGGAGGTACGAGAGGGTACATGTTATGGTGTCCTAGTACCCATGAGGTGATTGTCAGACGACACATTATGACTGACGAGTCTGTAGTGCTTAGGGCGGAGCAGACTCATGACGGTGTGCAGAGAACAGAGGACAGCCCGGTCTATAGAGATGATGAGGTGGTGCAGATTCAGACTCAGGCAGGTGATTAGACATGCGTGCAGACGAACATGGTGTAGAGTTTATCAGATGTGGTCAGTGTCAGTGATCAGCCAGCATCTCATGATGTAGCTCCAGGTTCAGTTCAGTTGGAGGTATAGAGGACATCGGTCTACGAGGAGGCATTGCAATCGGTCGTCATATCGTTGCAGTTAGTTGCAGTGTGAGGAGACAAAGGTCTCTCACAGTTCCAGCGTGCACATTGTGAGTGCTCTTGAGGAGACCCAGCATGCTGAGGTGTGCAGCTTTAGCTTCGAGGCAGAGCCGTCGATCTACGGATGAGTAGGGCAGTTGGTTTCCGCACCGATGCCAGAGGTTGCAGTGGGTGAGGAGACGAAGGTCTATCATGTTTCTAGCACGCATGAGTTGGTTGCTTCTGAGAAAGACCAGCGTGTTGAGATTTGCAGCTTCAGCTTCAAGGTAGAGAGGTCTTCTGAGGAGCTTGACATCAGGGTAGAGCATTTGCTGTGTATAGTAGAGCAGTCTTCACAGCATAGGCACATGCGATATGTCTCTCGTTTGGCTAGGGGTGATTAATCAAGCGCATCTTCTAATACTTCGGAGGCCAGACCGATGGAGATGCAGAGGAGTAGGGAATCTGATAGCGCGGTGGAGCGTGGAGACTCCAACGGCAGTTTGGAGACTGCGATGGTGGTCCCAGGTGGATTTGCCATTAAGGATATGGAGTTGAGAGTTAGGAGGCCAGGTATCGAGTGCGTTCTCGCTCCATATATGGAGGAGGGAGAGTCGACTAGGGATTTTTCTATGTGCACTCATCTCTCACCTTCGGCGAGTTCATCATAGGGCATGGCAGGTGAGGACGATCTCCAGAGGCTAGATGTTGGTGCGGCAGACAGTTTGGCGCTTGTGTGTGTGCATTCGTATCATGAGTCGTCGGCACAGTTAGTTAAGGCACGGAGCCGGTAGACGGCGAGTCTTGATGACCGATATCAATAGACAGAGTGGATACATACAGCGTATCGATGTGATCCAGCTGAGGTCAGTTTGCAGAGTAGCAGGGGAGACGATGTGTTTCTTGTAGATGATGGCCATCGCGAGCATAAGTTGCTCGCAGACCTATGGGGTGATGATAGTGATGTTCATGGATCAACAGAGAGCTCATTGGACGTTGGCACGACGTCATTTGATTCGTTCATGGAGTCCGAGCTCGCAGGGTTATCCTCAGAGACAGATGACTTCATCACAGACATGGTGATGGACGAGGCAGAGATGCGTGAGGCTAGGCTCAGACGACTTCTGAGCTTGGCATGTCTCTCGGAGGATTGAGGTGCCAGAGGGTGCGATTTTCGATGCACATGATGGAGGTTCACATGTCCGATAGTCGAGGCAATGTAAGTTCATACACGACAGGTGCATGTTGGTACTGGAGATTTTGTAGTAAGGTAGAGTGTTGCTTTTTATTACTGCAAAGTCTCCATCAATAGTGAAGATGGGGCCCTCTCTTTATTGATAGTTGGTGGTGGTCTTAATGCCATTGTTTTTGGCAGCCAACTCAAAAACTGAGTGTGGCCGGCTACAATTAGTAGTGAGCCCAACGAGCCAGTGAGAAAAGAAACTGCTGCCTCCCATTTTTCTCACAGAAGAAAGAAGAGGGCTGCTGCCCATTTTCGGAGTGAAAACAGAGAGAGTTTTGGATCTTAAATCAGAAGGGAAGAAAGCTAGGGAGCTTCTTCTCGTGTGAGATCCATGGTGAGTGTTCTTCTTCCTCTAGCTTGTAGAACTTGAGTCCATTGGGTAGTTTTTCTAGTTTGGAGCTATATTACTAAGGAGTGATCTGGCTAGGTATGTGATTGGTCCCTTGAGGAGCTCTACATGTTGTAGGGGCTTTGTTATCAAGGATTCCTACTTGTTTGAGAGTGTGTGAGAGCTTGGTGAGAGATCTAGGGTTAGGTCTTGTTGCTTAGAGCTATTCTCTCATTGTGGAAGGAAGAAGAAGAGGTCGGTGTATGCCTTGCTTGATCATTAGTGGAACCATGTGCATTGGATGCTGGATGTAGGTTATTCGCAACCGAACCAGGGTAAATCTCCGTGTCTCTTTTGTACTGCTTTTTTTATTTCGTATTATATTCATGTGCTTACATTGTCTATCACAAGATCATTGAGGGAGTTGGTGGTGACAACTCTCTCTTGTGCCCGTCAAGTGTTTGGTTTTATGCCTATGTGATGCCTCGGTGGAATTCGTGCCATGGGATTATTTGTGCGCCATTGTGTACCTAGCCTTGGTGTTGGGGAGGTGCACGGGGAACCACTCATATAGGCTTAAACAAGATGTGTTATGAATGTGTGCATGGAGACTTTAGATTTGGGGATAGAAATATAACCAAAGAATATATTTTGGATTGCCCTTTGCCTATGACTTAATGACGAACTTAATGACGACCAACACATGATTTCTCAAAAGAGATTCACACTTCATATCATTTAGAAGTAGAACACAAGCCAGTCAAATAGATTTTTTTGACTAGAAGGGTAGATAAGAGATATAAAAATTGTAAGGTAATAACAAGAGAGTGTGTAAATTTTCAGTAGAGTATTTTGATCTTAAATATGCATCTTACAAAGTGTCAAAAGAGCCATAAATTTAAGATAGATTCTAAGATTTAGTGGTAGAAATTAAAGGATGATACATAAGGGAGATTCAAAGAAATAATTCTAAGTAGATTGATTAGGAGTTCAAGGGGGACATGAGTGTTACATGAAAGAAGATGGTAGATTGCATTGGAACGATAGATACATAAAAACTTGGAATGTGTAAAGGTATTGAACCATCAGGTAAGAATATATCTTGGTGGACCGAGAAAGCGAATGTTGTTGTTAGAGCTAAACACGATAGCTATAGAAATATTAGATATATGGATGATAATACCTTAAAGAGTTATATATTAGTTAAGAAGGAAGTCAAAAGAGTTATCTAAGAAGCTAGATCCATGATATATTTGTAAGAAGTTAGATACAGTTGATGGAGAGATGAACATATATCGATTAGCACAAATGAGGGAGAAAAAGTAAAGAAACATGTGCATAATTAAGTGCATTAAAGATGAAAATCGAAAACTTTTGGTCAAAGATGAGGATGTTAGAGGTAGGTGAAGAGAATAATTTGATAAATTCTTTAATGGAAGTTAAACATAAGATGTAGGAGATAATAAGGTTCCTTCAGAAGAGTTGAATCATTGTTTTATGCAAAGGATCGGAGTATGAGAGGTACTATAAGCTTTAAAGATAATGAAACTAAGAAAAACGTGTGGACTAGATGAGATTCTATTGAGGTATGAAAATGCATATGCGATTTAAAATTATATAGTTGTTAAATCATATAATAAAGTTTAGGAATCAAATAAAATGTAAAGGAGTGAAGTAGTACTTTGGTACCTTTGTATAAAAATAAATATGTTATACAAAGTTACTCTAACTATAGTGGAATCAAATTAATGTATCATACCATGAAACTGTGTGAGATGGTAATCGAGTTTTGGTTGAGAAAAAATGTTGTCATATCATAAGATCAATTTGGTGTCATGCCAGGATGTTTGATCACAGAGGCTTTCCATGTTATGCGGCAGATTATGAAGTAATATAGAAAAAGAAAAAAAGATTTACATATAGTATTTATTAACCCAAATAGAGCTTACGATAGTTTTTCTAGAGAGGTTATATAGTGGGCCTTATTGAAGAAAAGGATCGATCTAAAGTATATTATTTTGATTCAAAATATGTATCAAGGAGTCATCCTTAATGTGAAAATGGGGGGGGGGGGAATTAGATATGTCTTTTCTATTACCATTTGGTTACATCAAGGCTCGGCTTTGAGTTACTATTTGCTATAGTGATGGATCGGCTCACTAGGTATATTGAAGATGAAGTGACTTAGTGTATGTAATATATATGATATTATTTTGATAGATGAGACCAAAAGTAGTGTAAATGTAAAGTTTGATTTGTGAAGGTAGATATTAGAGACTTGAGATTTCAAATTTAGCACGAACAAAGTCAAGTACATGAAATGTTAGTTTAGTAGAGTGAAATTTCAAGATCATAGTATGGTAAAGCTAGATGGAAAAATACATCGGTAAGTATTTAGGTCAGTTGTCCAAAAGGATGCATGGATTACAGAAGATGGTCATAAAATTAAAGAGGATGGTTAAAGTGAAGAATTGCAACAAGAGTGTTATGTGATCGAAATATACCATTATAGTTTAAAGATAAATTTTATAGACGACGATTAGACCACCTTTGTTATATATTACAGAGTGTTGGGCTATCACCAAGAAGTATGAACAGAGTTTACGTATGGTAAAGCTGTGAATGTTACGGTGATGTGTGAAAGCATTAGGAAATATAAGGTAAGAAATGAGAATACCCAAGCAAAGAAAAGTGTGATCCCTATTGAGTATAAGATGCAATAAAATCACTCGAAATGATTAGGCCATATACACCAAAGACATATTGATGCGTCTATTAGAAAGACAGAACAATTTAAGACCAAGAGAAAGAGATGTAGACCGAAGAAGATATATATGTAAGTAATAAAAATGGATATGAAAGATCTCAAATTGATAGAAGATGAAGTTTTAAGTCGTAATACATGAAAAATGAGTATTCGGTATTACAATCTAACGTGATAACGATCTGATATTCTTTCTATTGATCCATGAAACCGATACAAATTTTTAGGCTGAAGGCTAAGATGAAGAAGAATATGGAAAGAAGAGAGAATATGGTCCGTTGGATCTTTTCTATGTGTGGTTGATTTGATGAGCACATATGTAGTTATTACTATTTTTGGATTTATGGTTTTCTAGCCTTATAAATATTGGCGGTTACTCTCCTCATTGTAACTCGGGGTGGGCATTGGGTTTACCCGATTTTTTTTAAGAAATCCGAATCCGATTCCGATTAATTCGGATTGGAAAAATTTAATCCGCTTTCCGAATCCGAATTATCGGATCGGAAATAGTTAATTCCGAATTACAAATCGGGCGACAAAGAAGGAACCGAAACCCGATTCCTTATATTTGCAAAGTAGAACCCAACAGCAAATCCGCTTCCGATTCGAGACTAGGCTCCGCGACCACAATTTCGAAACAGGGTGCACACAAAGCTATTATAAACTATATAGAGGTTTTGTTTTGGCCGATGTGGGACTAATGGAACTATGAGGTAACTTGAGCAGTTTGTGGCAGAAGAGAGAGAGAGGGGTCTAATTCATTAAACTATACAACTGTAGCAATGCAATGCATACTGAAACTGCAGGCTTGTTTCCTGCAGAGCTTTTTTTGTTGTTGCATGTTTTGTACCTTTTGTTTAGCAATGAGAGTGTGGATATAAGTTGAGGCGTTTTGGTCTCTTTATACGAAGTGCAGGCTTGTAGTGTATGATGTTCTGTTGGCAGAGAGCACAGCATGTGAGCGATGAGAGGAGAGAGCTCAGTCCATTTATTTATGAATCTAAGCATCTTCCCACATTGCAACTCTGAATCTTTACTGACCATGAGATGTTTATCTTGGATCAACACGTAATTTTTCTTGCCCTATTTTAAAGAAGCTTGGTTCGATAGAGGAAGCATATGTTTACCCTTTCCTCTGGTTTGATCATGTGAGAGCAACTTTGCCCAAGTTGCCAACGGCCAATCATGTGCGTCTGACCTTACATTTGTTGATAGCCCAAAAGCTATGTTGCATGTATACGGAGATGAATATCAGTAGCAATTTGATAGAGCATACATGCATACAATGCAGGTGGATGAGTTTTGTATACACAAGGAAATATATATAATTTAAGATATATAAATAAATTCAAATTTCAATAACATTGCCCAGACTTTCACTGCACATCAATATCAATACATACTTGCATGCATGCATACCGTAAGTTTTATTTCTATATTATGATGTCCCACATCGGTGATGCGCAACAGGAGCTGAATTGTCCCACATCGTTGAGACTAAGAATCATCGGATGATTTAAATAGGCTTTCTGAACTGACCCTACAAAGATTGTCGTCCGCAGGCGCAAGTGGAGTCCATGGGCCAATAGTTGCTAACCACGTGCTCCGAGATGTAATTCGGAATCGGGTCGGACTCTGTTGTAGGTTCTCAAATCCGATTCCGATCCGATTTAGAATCGGTTGCTAGTTTTTGCTCCGATTCCAGTTCCGAATTCGACTTGTTCGAATATTCGGAATCGGATTCGGATCCGGAACCGGGTTCGGAATCGGATTCGGGATTTTTGCCCAGCCCTAATTGTAACACAATTGAAATAATAAATTCTCTCTTCTCTGTGTGGATGTAGACTAGGTTTTATAGCCGAACAACGTTAAATCTTTCTTTGTCTTTCTTGATTGTTCGTTCTTCATGGTATTAGAGCAGGTTGATCTCTAACTTGTTCTTTTCATCTTCGAGATTGAATTTATTTTTTTGGTGTGTGCCGCTCCTCCCGCGGAAGCCTTAAATCCTTCCTGCTGGCGACGCCTCCGTCAAATCCGGTAGCAGTTCAGCGCCTCCGTCAGATCCGTCCGCAGTCATCTCCTTCGGCGGTCAATTCCAGTCGACGACTACTCCAATCCGACGACTTCTCCAACGATCAGATCCGATCTGTTGCTCAGATCAGATCCGATCCGTTGCTCAGATCAGATCCAATCCGCCGTCTTGATCAGATCAGATCCTCTCCAATCCGAATCGATCATCTGAAGATCTGCTCCAACCCTCTCCATCTCCAATCCGATCATCAGAAATTTTTTGCCCCTCCATTCTGATCAGCAACTCGACGCCGGCCGCAGAATTCGTTGTCATGTCGGACTCTGATCAGATTTTCTCACACCAGAATACTACTATGCGATTAACTTTTGTTCTTCTTAATGGTATTAATTATATAATTTGGTCTATGGCTGTGACTTTATCTCTTGGAGGAAGATCTAAACTCGGATATATCTATGGGACGAACGATCGTCCCGACGAGAAAGATCCGAAAAAGGTGTATGAATGGGTTGCTAATGATTAGACGGTTATTGTATAGCTTCTCAATTCCATGGAACCTAAAATTTCTGAAATTTTTACTTTTTCCTATACTGCCAAAGATTTATGGGATTCTGTGTCAGAACTTTATGGAAACCAAAATAATGCAGCTCGTGTTTTTCAATTGCAACGTGAAATTGCTAATGCAAAATCAAGGTGATAAGCCCTTTATTGAGCACTATGGGAATCTGAAACGTATGCGGGATGAGCTGAACATCTATCATCACCATACAACAGATGTAAAAATCCTTCTTAAGCGGGTAGAGGAGGATAAAATTTTTGCCTTGTTGAGTAGTTTGAAAGAAGATTATGAGCAACTTAAGAGTCAAGTATTGATGAATTCTGAACTACTATCTCTCTTCAATATTTGTGTAACTGTTCAACGTGAATAAACTGGGAAAACTGTTATGATTGATGATCCTACTACTATTTCAAATCAAGGTAATTCTAGTGCATTGGCAGTTAACGCTAGTAATGATACCCAAGAATTTCACAGCGACCATTGCAACAAGAAAGGACATACTATAGATCAAGTTTTTTACTTCATCCTCATCTCAAGGCCAAGTATGATCAAAAATGTAAAAAGAAGGTGCAAGCATCAATAGCCATGATGTATTCCAACAAGTAATTCGTCCACCCATGCTTCAGGTAATCATCATACTTTTTCATCCTCTTCAAAATCTAACACTTGGATTATAGATTCTGGTGCTACTGACCATATGTCTAATCATTTTTTGTCTGTGCATTCTTTCAATCATACCTTTGATAATCGTACTGTTTTTGTGGCTAATGGGACTTCGGCCCCTATTATTGGGAGTTGTAAAGTTACATTCTTTCCTACTGCTTCTAGTTTTGATGCTCTTGTTGTTCTGCCTTTCATGGTTCATTTTTTTAGGAAAAATTACTAATTTCTTAGACTGTGATGTTATTTTTTCTCCTAATTCGGTTATCTTTAAGGATCGAAAGTCGAGGAAAACGATTGGTGAAGGAATATATTCTCATGGGCTTTATTTGTTCAATCCAAGTAAATGGGTGTTTCATACTAGTACCTTGACTGAAAGTCAAATTATGCATAAGCGATTATATCATCCATGCAATCATATTTTGTCTTGTATTTTGCCTTCCAGTCCTGTCGAGTCAACATTATGTGATATTTGTCAGTTTGCTAAACAAACTCGTTTACCCTTTGTTAACTCTATGTCAGTATCTGATGAATCTTTTGCTTTAGTTCATTCTGATTTATGGGGTCTTGCTCCCATTGATTCTTATGATGGTTACAAATATTTTTTGTTACTGATTGATGATCGATCGCGTGCTACTTGGTTATACTTGCTGAAATCTAAAAAGGAGGTAGGTGCTATAATTAAGGATTTTCATACTATGATAATAACTCAATTTGGTGTCGAAGTAAAAATTCTCAGGTCTGACAATGGCACAAAATATGTCAACCTTTCTCCTGATGAATATCTTCGTAGCCATGGTATTATTCACCATACTAGTTGTGTAGATACACAACAACAGAACGGCGTAGCAGAAATGAAAAATCGACATATTCTGGAAACAACAAGAGCTATCATGCTTCAGATGAAATTGCTGAAGAAATATTGGTCCCATGGAATTTTGACTGCAGTTTACTTAATTAATTGTACGCCTAGTAGAGTGATTGATTTCAAGTCTCCATTGGAAGTTTTACAAGATCGTAAACCTGGTCTATCTCATATGCGAGTGTTTGGATGTGTTTGCTATGTACATCGGTCATCTACTAATCGTGACAAGTTTGACCCTCGAGCAACTCAGTGTGTGTTCTTTGGTTATTCTTCTACACAAAAAGGGTACATATGTTATGACAGATCTGCTCGTAAGATATTTGTCTCCGATATGTTCGTTTTTCTGAAAATGAACCATTCTTCGACTGGAAGGATAAGTTTGGGGGTCGGTCCCAGGGGGATTATATATCTCATTTTTGGGTCTCTTCCAATTATTAGCTCCACAGATGACAGTGTTAAGACTGATGCACATCATTCGGTAGTTAAAATATCCTCTGATGCTACTTTAGTAATTGAAATGACATCTCCTATTATTGATATCAAAACTGCTCCGCCAATAGTTGAAATTGATCAAGAATCACATTCGGTAGTTGAAACTGATGCAGATCATCCACCTCCAAGACGCTCGGATAGAGAAAAATGTTCTTATGTGACGTTGAAAGACCATATTACCTATCATAGTGCTATCTCTTATCCCATACAAGCTCATTTAAAATACGAAAATGTTACCAAAAAACATTCTGATTTTTTGTGTGTATTGTCATGTGAAGTTAAGCCGAGTAATTTCAGAGATGCTAATTCCTCTCCGGTTTGGAGACAAGAAATGAAGGAAGAGTTACTTGCTCTTGATGAGAATCATACATGGGATATTGTTAAGCTACCTTCTGGAAAGATGACTGTTGGATGTCGTTGGGTTAATAAGATCAAATACCAGAGCGATGTGACCATTGAATGGCACAAGGCAAGGCTTGTTGCTAGAGGATTTACTCAGACGTATGGAGAAGATTATAAAGAAACTTTTGCTCCAGTTGCTAAAATGAACACGTTTCGAGTTCTCATGTCCTTAGCAGTAATCATGGTTGGAAGCAATTTCAGATGGATGTGAAAAATGCTTTCCTTCATGGAGATCTAGAAGAAGAAGTCTATATGACTGTTCCACCTGGACATCCACAAGAGTCCATTTTTGGAGTAGCCTGCAAATTAAGAAAAGCTATTTACGGGTTTAAGCAATTACCACGAGCCTGGTATGCAAAATTAAGTTCGGTTCTTATGGTGAATGGTCTTAAAAGAAGTTCTGCAGATCCGACCTTATTTGTTAAAAGAAGCAAGTTTGGCATCATTATTGTTTTGATATATGTAGATGATATTGTGATTACTAGTGATGATCAAGCCGAAATCTCAAGACTTAAAGCATTGATGCGTAAAAGATTTGATATCAAGGATGTGGGATTATTAAAATATTTTCTTAGGTTGGAAGTTGCCTATTCTAATAAAGGTATGTGAGTGGTTTATATATATATATATATATATATATATATATATATATAGGAGGGATCAAATGACCCCCAAAAATGACCCCCTATCAAAAATCATATGCCCCCCATTTTTTCGGAAGATCCGAACCGTTCATCTTGATCTCCACCCTCTAAATACCTTACCCACCAATTTTCAACCCGATCCCATGTGTTTTGCCCGTTCATCCATCCGACCCAAATTTAACGGTTTCACATGAATAGAACTTTTGCGAATGGTTGATGAACGGGCAAAACACATGGGATCGGGTTGAAAATTGGTGGGTAAGGTATTTAGAGGGTGTAGATCAAGATGAACGGTTCGGATCTTCCGAAAAAATGGGGGGCATAGGATTTTTGATAGGGGGTCATTTTTGGGGGTTATTTTTGGGGGTCATTTGATCCCTCCTCATATATATATATATATATATATATATATATATATATATATATATATATATATATATATATATATATATATATATATATCGTGCTCATCCCACACGCTTTTCGCCTCATTTTATTCACCGTTTCATTCTATTTTCATCCACTTTTGTTTCCATTTTCTCTTTGGTTCCAATTAGTGTGTTTCAAGAAAAATGAAACAAATTCATGATGATGGGGCATTAAAAAGGCAAAAAAGCACCAAAAAGAGTCAAAGAAGTGAAAGGAGCGAGTAAGGAGAGAAGAGGAAATCAAAAGAAGAGGAATCTGGAGGAGATGCCACAAGAAGCATGCAAATCTCGCAAAGACTGAAGAGCTGCTCTCAACCATGTGGTCATCTTCATTCCTTATTTTTCCTTCGAAGAGCGTCTCGTCCCGATTCCAACGCCACCTCATTTGCTCAAATCCGATTTTTCTAGATTTTTCTAAATTTTCTGGAGCGCAGCTTGGTGTAGATTTCTGCAGGCTGAAAATTCTACACGGCCGTATAGGATTTCCATACGACCGTATGAAAGGTTTTTCGGCAGTTTGAGCCATCGTACGACCGTATGAAGGCTAGATTTTCCCCTTTCAAGCGCCAATTTCACACGGCCATTTGGATTAAATCCAAACGGCCGCATAACTCTCGGAAAATTTGGAGAAAATTGGCGGGGTTCTGCAGGATCGAAACGGCCGTTTCGATTTATCGAAACGGCCGCATCAATATCCTAAATCGAAACGGCCGCATCAATATCCTCCTAAAACTAATTTCACGCAACCGTTTGGAAATTTTCCAAACGTCTGCGTCATCCACCTCAATGGCCCCAACTCAGCTTCACACGACCGTATGGATTTAATCCATACGGCTGGGTCGTTTCTTCTCCAACCCAAGCAGCGATAGCAGCGTAGCATTTTGTAATTGACGCGGTCGTGTGGCTTCGACCACATGGCCGTTTCGAAGCGGGTTTGGAGCTAAACCTGTTAATCTTAGGGTTGTATAAATAGGCGTGGGTGCCGTCATTTCAAGGGGCCGGGTCTTTTAGGCCATTTCCTCCATCTTTTACTGTTTTATTCTATTTTTAGGAGTAGTTTTAGAGGTTAGATGAATTTTTGAGAGCTTCCTCTCTTGTTTTGTAATGAGGATTGACAACCTAACTTATGAATCATGGAGATAAGTTTTCTTTTTTTCTTCTCTATTGTTGCTATTAAATTGTTAACTCATGCTGTTTTTGGATTGTATTCATCTATTTTGAGCATTCCCTCTTTGTTTTCATTATTGATTATGCATCTTCATGTCGATACTCTTCGTTAATCCCCATATACCATATTCCTTCCAATTCGATTGTGTAGCTAGCATATAACCTTTATCGAGCTAGTACTCGATCAATCCGCCTCCCTGCGGACGACCCGCTAAGTGTTATGATGACACCGTGCGCTTGCGGTTTATAAATCTAAAACGATAACAATATGTTTCTTAATCAGAGGAAATGTTCTTGACTTATTGAAGGAAACATGAAAGATGTGTGTTAAACTGTCAGATACGCCTACTGATAGTGTTGGTAAGCTTGATGCTGATGGTGAGTTATATTCGGATATTGGAAAGTTTCAATGCTTGGTTAGTCGACTGATTTGTCTTACTATCATTCGCCTGGATATTTCATATACTGTAAGTTTGGTAAGCCGATTTATGCATGCTCCAACTGTTAATCATATGAATGCGGTTAATAGAATATTACGGTATCTAAAGGGCTCACTTGGAAGAGGTATTTGGATGCATAAGAATGAACATAATGACATTACTGCTTATACTTATGCCGATTGGGATGGATGTCCTATTGATAGAAGATCTACAACAGGTTATTGCACATTTGTTGGTGGAAATTTAGTCACTTGGAAGAGTAAAAAGCAAAACGTGATAGCTTGATCAAGTGCAGAAGCAGAATATCGTGCAATGGCCTCCACGACAAGTGAAATAATTTGGCTTTGGGCTCTTCTCGATGATTTAAGTTTTGGTTCGTCTCGACCTACAATGATGTTTTGTGATAATCAAACGGCAATTCATAGTGCATCAAATCTCGTGTTTTATGAAAGAACTAAACATATTAAGGTAGATTGTCACTTCGTGCGAGAGAATGTGCAAGCCAATACTATATGCACTCCATTTGTTCGTAGTGATCAACAACTGGCCGATATCTTTACCAAAGGTTTATTCGCTGCTAAATTCCAAGAGATATTGTCTAAGTTGGGCTCTATCGACATTTTCGCACCAACTTGAGGGTGAGTATTGAAATGAAGAGAGAATAGTGTACGTTGGATCTTTTCTATGTGTGGTTGATTTGATGAGCACATATGTAGTTACTATTTTTGGATTTATGTGTTTTTAGCCTTATAAATATCAGCGGCTACCCTCCTCATTGTAACACAATTGAACTAAGAAATTCTCTCTTCTCTGTGTGGATGTAGGCTAGGTTTTATAGCTGAACCACGCTAAATCTTTCTGTCTTTCTTGATTGTTCGTTCATTAAGACTCATTAGACCGTTATATTCTGGTTTCTTTGTTTGTTTGGTTGAATCATTAACGCTTCCATGGCTTGGTGCTTCAGTTATTGCTGCCTATGTTTGGAGAAGCAGGTCAGGTGCATGTTTTTCCCATGATAGAGATATCTATGTATTACTTTCCTTATAGTTGGAATGAAAATAATGGCGACCTAGTCTTTACTTGGAATACCAAGCAATGATTTACCATTGTCGTTCCTTTTACGTGTATGTGGTGAATGTTATGCCTATGCGTTGTGTGTGTTGTGTGCATGTTGTGTGTGTCATCAATGGGAAAGATATGACATATTTGGCTAAGCCATATATACGTCTCGAAAAGTCCATCCTCACGTATTTTTCGGATGATCAAACCATTTATTTTAATCTGCATTTTCTAAAATCTAAAACACAAATATCGGGTGAACCTAAGGGGGTTTACTCGTTCATCCACCATTAACAAATCGCAAATTTATCGGTTTCATATGAATAAAAATTTTTGCGATGTACAGTGAACCAACAAAACCCCCTGAATTCACATGATATTTGGTAATTTGATGTTTTCGAATATGAAGAACAAAATGAAGAGTTTCGATTGTAAAAAAATAAGCGATGATAGAGATTGCGAGAGTGATAGATGCAGCTTAACAATATCTGTCAAATGTTTTCCATTATTCTATATATGTGAGGTTAACGGGTTTGTGCCGTTTGCGTAGGAAATTTCATGTGTTGGCAGCACGAAAAAATCATTAACCCGATTTTTTTTTGAATTTTTTTTTGAAATTGTTGTACACATTCTAAAACCCAAACCTTTAAGTATGGATGAACTCTGGAGGGATTTGACCCTCGATCGACTCGTTACATAAAGTTCTATTGTTCTAGAACTATTGAATTTGTAACAATGTGATTGAATGTCAAATAATGTTAGATTCATTTAATTATTGGTATATTGATCATACATGATTTGTAGATCAAGATGAACGGTGTTAATCATCGGGAAAAAAATGGAAAGTGAAGTTTTTGGGCGCATGTGTAGAAAATTTCCTGCACTGATTGCACATATACTTTATTCTCATAAATAGTTGAGTTGGACTATTTCCTGGAGCATTCAAATGCAAATACTTTCACTTTGATTTGGACAATGCAGGTACCAAATAGAAAAACCACACCATTGAATGTGATCTACGACTTAAAAACTGTCCACAAACAATATTTCAGAGTTTTGACATGTTTTCATCATGCATCGAAGTGGCCAAAGTTGTTTGAACGTTTATGTTAATGTAAAGTGTTCATTTTTTGATTGTGTGTCGTATGAGCTAAACTTGTTAAAAATTTATTAAAATCTGTTTATGGGTAGGTTTTCCACAGAAAATCATATCTAACGGTGTTTATTTCCAAATTGATGTGTGTATTGTCTAAACCAAAGTGAAAGTATCCATATTCTGGATGCTTCCGAAAGTTGCTCAGCTCAACTCTGTTTCAATGTGCGCACACGCGCGCAATATGGTTGTTTTGTCCATGAAGGGCATGAATGTGCACTTGGTATTCATTTACATCATTTGGACCTTTTTCTTTATATAATTAAATCATATTGGTTTGTTATGGATAGTTTTGTCTGATTTTTATTGATTTTACTATTCAAAGGTGCTATCAACTTGTATATATATATATTTATCTTCTTCAAGAAAATAGAAGTCATTCTATCTGACTTGGAGTATTTTATACAATGACATATGCATGTGTATAGAATTGGATCTAATCTCCAATATGGAAGGCTTTGATGCAAGACTAACATCACTGACTCTTGGAATTATTGTATTCAATGTCGTTGTCATCTTCTTTAAGTCGTCTATATGTATTTAGCTTGATTTGGGTTTTAATTTAGAATGAATTCAACCAAAAGTTGTCTAATACCTCTAGAAAATTTTCATATCGCTAAGTGCTATATTTCCGCATGGATGCGAAACTGTCCTAATTTTGAAGGTCGATGAAGTTGAAAATGGAGGCTTTTCCGCGCATTTGCTCCTTCAATACTAAATGTTAGGGAACCTAAATCTACAGGATTGCTCACCTTTATTTAACTTCATTGCAAGTTCCATAGTAGTCCTCGATTATTTTCTATGTTGTTCTATTGTCAAACAGCAGGTGAAAACATTTGATTCTTTCTCCTCTAAGCAAATTTTCTATGTCATATTTTCCTTTTTTGTTCTACCAGACATCTGCTCTTGAGTCCAAATCAACAGTGTGCTAATGAAGGGAAGCTTCGTCCGACAAAATATCGTTCTTGTTTTCTCTTCAATAACTGAGTGTTCAAGGGCCTGATGGGTTGAAGTTCATATTCTTCATCTTCAATGGCTATTCTCTTCATTTAATTGCTCCTTATCATCTTTTTCTTCATTTTCGACCTTTCACTTTCATGTCATAAGCCATAAAAATGTGGAAATATTGATATCAACTATACTTTCTTCGCAAATTGTGGCTCCAATTGATTGTAGAGGGAAATTCTGATTGAATGATTTTTCAGTACCCATGACCCAATTTGAGGGAGTTAACAATAAAGTTATGTCGCAGCAGTACTCAAAAAATCACAAATCCATCAAATACACGGACACAAAATTTGAGAAGAAAATAAAGACAGGACAGGCACACATTCACATGGTTTAGCATTTTTTGCCTATGCCTACGGGCGAAGGAGGAGAGGTTTTTTAATATACCAAATTGTGAGGAATACAAGAGGTGGAGACCTCTCTCTCAAACCCAAAACAAACGTAGTCTCTTACCAAGATAGTGTTATCACTGTTGAAGACCAGGCACCATGTAGCTTCTTCTATGACAGACTGCAGTTTTCTTTATAAATCTATGATTCTTTAATCCATTATTTTCGTTTTTACAGTCACCATCCATTGCTACGCTGAAAGACTATAATCCTTAAGTTTCTTTCATATGATCTATAACTATACTATTTGCCACGATTATAGTCTATTCTGTTGGAATGAACCAGACTTCAGTTAAATCATGTTTTACATGTAAACTGTGTGGGTTCTCAACCAAGTTTGTTTGAACGGGTGCTGTCATTTAGTGATTGAAATGGGAGCCTGTCTATTCGAATTACGCACAGATTGCTTCAACTGCTATCTGGCAGGAAGGAATTGCAGTAGCATTGATGACGATTGAAATTCAGTACGCAGTAAAGAATTTAACGAACAGCGTAAAAACACACAACATGCAAGGACACACAAGAATTGGTATCGCAGTTCGGTGCGCACACCTACATCTGCGGGGCCACGCCCAGAAAATTGAATACTTCACTAAAAAGATTGGAGAACACAAATTCTACAATTCACGCTTGAATAAGGAAGAACACTCTCATCCTTAAAAACAAACCGTGAGGGGATGATCGCAATCAACCCCGTGAAGTATTCTTGGCAAGCTCCCCTTGCCTGCAAGCTCCCCTTGCACCACCGACTTGATCAACTCCCTCGATCCTGCGTGTCGCAGCCGTCGGCCTCCCTCCCGGAGAATATCCTTGGATTTCTTAAACTCAAGCGTCAACCCTAGCCGCCAAACATTCCACGCCTTAAAAAGCCACGCCCCGTAATCTTTGGTTCAATCTGCACACCAGCAATCAAACCTAGATTCGATTCTATCTTCAGTAACAACTGCACCGTCTTCAACAAGAAAGGGATCCCGAAAGGTCCGAAAGTGGCAGTTGCAAGAATATTGATTTGCCGAAAATCTCTCTTCAACCGATTCGCAAGAGATTATGCACAATCAACTATAAATCAGTTAATAACCACCATAACAGCAAGGATAGCAAGATAGAAAATAGCGGAATACGCAGGCTCCGGTTCCGCATACAATTGAGCACCAAAGCACCAGATATGCAAGTAAGCATATTTTGTTGAACATCCTGGTCCAACAACCTGTTCAACAAAACATCCAACATTCTCTTCTTCATACGGCAGGGACATCATCCTATCCACATTCTCTAGTGCCACATATGACAAGACGCATACAAGACTGATCAGAGAATATATCCTAACAATCTCCTCTTTTGTCATTTGGTGGCACAACATACGGTATGATAGAAGAGAAGGTCATTGATAACTTTACTGATAACTTTTCAAACCCCTGAAGCCACATTTCATCAGTAGACACTCAACACCCAACACAATGACATTCAACAATATGTTCAACAAAACGACCAACGAGGTCCAACAAAACTTCCAGCATAGACTTCCAACATAATATCCAACGAGGTCCAACAAAGCTTGCAACATAGTATCCAACAAAACTTCCAACAAAACTTCCAACAAAATACCAGAGAGAGAGAGAACAAAGCATACCACATAAATTCTCCCCTTTTGCGCCACCAAAGGACAAATACTTCAGAGACCTGCGGAGGAACCACCCCGGAGAGAAGACAGCTTGCTCTGCAGCAGCTCCTTGTGGAGATTCAGAAGAACTCGCTGGCTTTCGAGAACCAGGATTTGATCATCAATATTCTGAAGAGCAGTTTCGAGAAACTGAATGTCAACCGTACTTGCGGAGGAAGTAGTAGCATTAGTAGCTGGACAGGGTGAAGAGGATTGAGCTGCTGGAGGCACTGTGGCAGAGGGTTCACTAGTAGAAGGTGGGGAGGATGTTGAAGACACATTGTGGAGAGAGGGCACCAAATCAGAGATGTCATCCACTTTTCCGGCCACAGACTTTGCCGTATACGAAATACTCTCACAAGAGGATGGAAGATCTGATGAGGACAGAGGCACTTTTTGAGCTAGGAGCAACATAGAAATAAGAGCGCCATGTGGTAGCGAAGTCGCGGAGGAGGATATCTCTGCGAACGATAGGATAGAGTCAAAAACAATCCGGCCCAAATTAAAAGACTGAGCGGTTCCCGCAGAGAACAACAGTCTGCACATATCTCGAGTAACCACAGAGACGTTTGATGTAGGCAGCCAGTTCCTCGTGGCAATCCTGTAGAGAATAAAAAACTTGGCCGTAAGAGCAGATGAAGGGAAGACCGAAGATTTCGTAGGCCAATTCTGGAGCTTCCCCGCAGTAACAGCTCGAATCAGTTTATCAAACTCGACCCCTGTAGACTCTTCATAAGCATGAGCTGATGGGGAACATTTCCAACCCAACAATTTATTCAGAGAGGAGGGAGAAAAAGTAATTATCTTGTCCCGAACATAGTTTCTGCAATACCAACGAGAGGAGCCCTCTCCAGCGGACTTGGACAGATTACAATAGAATTCTCTGACTAACACCGGATAGTAGGAACTGAAGCAGGTGGCTGCATGGAACAAGCCGAGATTCTTCAATATAGTTGCAATTTGGGTCTTGTCAAACGAGGCTATGTTCAGAACCTTTTCAGGGAGTAACGATCGCTCTGAGAAAGATGGCCATCGGTTCTTGCGGGCTTTGTCGAAGAAGATTCTGCTCAAGGCATCCGAGGAGGTAAATGATGGAGAACGAGAGGATCTTGAAGTTGAGATTTTAGGCCTCTTAGACGGAGAAACATTAGTATTACCCGAAGAGGCAAATCGCTTCTTAGAGCACGACCGAGCCTTGTGCATAAATGAGGACAAAGGAGGTTCAGTAGGACCAGAGGCCTCAGGTGAAGCACCCTGTGTTGCAACATTTTGTGCAACAACATCTTCAACACTAGCATCCTGGAAGGAAGCAGGTTCAAACTCAGTTTCAACATTAAGTTCCACATTGTCCCCACCAATAGGTGTAGAATCTTGACACCGGGTCCCCTTTTTCATAGTGACATCAATATTTACCTCACAACCAGCAGTTTCACTTCCAGACACAGTATCGGCAGTGACCTTATCTGCAACAACTTGTACCTCACAAACACCAGTTTCAGAACGATTGGAAAGATCCTGAGGAATATCAGCAGACCCTAAATCCATAGGGGTGGAACCAGGATCTTCAGAGACATTTTGGGACTGAAATTTCTGCGACACATCATCAGCAAGTTGCATGTCTTCCACAATGTCTTTCAGAAAAGACTCTTTAATACTGTCTGCACATTCATTGTCAACAATCTCAGAGTCTTTTCCAGGCTCAGAAGTAGCTCGAGATGAGGGATCAGGCACATTTTGAGAACACGCATTCACATCACAATTTGGGTCATTGAGCATGTTCTGAGATCCTTCATCCACAGACATGGGTGATGCAGTGACAGGAACCTCTTCCTGACAGGGGGCAGCATGCGATTTCTCATCTCCAAGATCACCTATCTTCACATCTTCCTTGTTTCCCAGCACATCATCCTGCACAACAGGATTCTCAGAAGGACAATTAGACGATGACGCTCCTGAAGTCCCTCTCGACTTAGGCAAATCAGCAAACACTGGGGAGTCTTCAGAATCAGAGATGTCGATCACATCAACTTCAGAGATTTTAACAAAAGATGTCGGATTCCAGGTGCGAATGACAACTTTTCTATCTCGAGGGACTCTCACACTCATAACTTTCCCCAAAATCTTCTTACGCATCAGACCTTTAAAATGAATATGAGATACATCCACATAAGAGAGATCCAATTCTTTTCCTGTTCTTCTCAAATACCAGAACCAGTCTTGAATAGTAACCGGATCAGGAAAACTTTCATCATCATCATACACATCATCATCCTCGGGAATTTTGGGAAGGGGGAATTCAAGAATTGGGGAAAAGTTCACCAACTCAAAATTCGAGACTTTGGAAGGATGCATGCCAGCAAACGGGGAAGAAGAGAGAGACGGAGAGGGATTACCACTGGAGGATCTTTGCACAGGACGATGAAACACCCCTTTACGTTTAACCGAAGAAGACGAGGAAGGCGGAGCACTTTTCCGAGCGGAAGTTGTTCGTCGAGAAGACCGACGAGGGGGCAGAGATGACTCTCCCGACTGATTTCTAGTCATGATAGACAAACTGGGAGAAGTTTCAACCAAGCCAATTTCAAGAACCCTAGATGCGGGAGAAGGAGAATCTTGGAGAAAAATTTGAGTTGAGGAAAAAGCAAAAATGCGCCTTGGGAATGAAAAGAAGTAGAGGGTAATAATAACGGGTAAGGAAAATAAAAGAGAACAAAACCGACCCGTCAGCAGAGATTGAACGACCCTCATAATGTTGCAACATGATGTTGCAACAAAAAGCACAACACAGGGGGCAACATTAGATACGACACAGCCCTAGGGATTGCCGCAATTCCTCAAATCTGGCTGAATCAAGAGGCTTTGTAAAAATGTCTGCTAGTTGATTAGTTGTAGCAACATACTCCATAACTAGGGATTTCTTCTCAACTAGTTCTCTAATAAAGTGATGTCGGATGTCAATGTGTTTCGTTCTAGAATGCTGGACAGGATTCTTGGAGATATTTATAGCACTCTGATTGTCGCATAAAATAGTCATAACTCCTTGTTCCAGACCATAGTCTATCAACATTTGCTTTAACCAAAGCAATTGTGTACAACAACTTCCTGCAGCAATATACTCAGCCTCTGCTGTAGATAACGATATGGAGTTCTGTTTTTTACTATACCACGACACCAGATTGTTCCCCACATAAAAACACCCTCCGGTGGTGCTTTTCCGATCATCTGTATTTCCTGCCCAGTCAGCATCACTATATCCTGAGACAAGAGTATTCGTATCCTTTGTATACCATATACCATAGTCTGCAGTTCCGCTGATATACCTGATAATCCTTTTTACGGCAACAATATGAGATTCCTTAGGGCTTGCTTGATAACGAGCACAGACTCCAACACTAAAGCTGATATCTGGTCGGCTAGCTGTTAGGTATAACAGGCTACCTATCATGCTTCTGTAAAGAGTGACTTCAACATCTCTTCCTCCTTCATCCTTAGAGAGTTTTTCAGATGTACTCATGGGAGTCCTTACATGTATGGCACTTTCTAACCCAAATCTCTTGACAAGATTTCTAGCATACTTGCTCTGAGAGATGAATAGACCATCTGGACACTGTTTAACTTGGAGCCCAAGGAAGACATTCAACTCACCTACCATGCTCATTTCAAATTCCCTTTGCATGAGATTAATAAACTCATGCACAAGTTGTTGTGATGTTGAACCGAAAACTATGTCGTCAACATAGATCTGGGCAATCATCACACTTGATCTTGTCCTTTGAACAAATAAGGTCTTATCTGCTCCTCCTCTTTCGTATCCCTTCTTGAGAAGATATGTGGTCAATCTTTCATACCAGGCCCTTGGAGCTTGTTTAAGTCCATACAACGCCTTCTTCAGCTTGTACACATGATTTGGAAGAAACGGATCAGCAAAGCCTTTGGGTTGTTCAACATACACTTCTTCATTCAACAGCCCATTCAGAAAGGCACTTTTCACGTCCATTTGGTGCAGTTTGAAATTTAAACTACAAGCAACCGCAAGTAATAGTCTAACAGATTCCAACCGTGCTACCGGAGCAAATGTCTCATCGTAGTCAATGCCTTCCACTTGGGTATACCCTTGAGCAACAAGCCGGGCTTTGTTCCTGGTAATGTTTCCCTTCTCGTCTGTCTTGTTTTTGAATATCCATTTTGTCCCGATGACATTTGTTCCTTTTGGTCTTTCAACAAGACTCCAGACATCATTTCGTTGAAACTGGTTTAGTTCCTCTTGCATAGCTGAGACCCAGAAGTCATCACCAATAGCTTCCTTCACATTTTTTGGTTCTGTAGTCGAAAGAAAGCAAGCATACCCAGCAAGATCTCTGTAGTTAACACGACTGATTCCTCTGGCGCGACGACTGTCGTGAACGTCACCGCTGATTAGCTCCGGCGGATGATCTCGTATAATCTTTGTAACTCCCTCAGCACCTTGATCACTTTCAGCTTCTTCTTGAGTCGAATCCATGGTGGCAGTATCCTGTGTTGCAACAATTTGTTCAACATTGTTCTGTATGGACTTGTTTGTTGCAACATCTCTTTCAACATGTACTTCATCCTCATTTCTGTCTTCTTGAACTCCTTTATCACCAGTTAGAATACATTCTCCCTGATCAAAATCATCAACAACAACGTTAATGGACTCCATCATGACATCAGTTCGTTCATTCAACACCCGGAAGGCACGACTTCTTGTAGAATACCCCAAGAAAATTCCTTTGTCACTCTTGGTGTCGAACTTCCGTCTTGGTGTCCGATCTTGCAGAATGTAGCACTTGCTTCCAAAAATATGAAAGTAGGAGACATCAGGCTTTCGACCTTTCCATATTTCATATGGAGTTTTCTCAGTCTGTGGTCGAAGATAAACCCTGTTGATGGTGTAACATGCAGTATTAATCGCTTCAGCCCACCACTTAGTATTCACTTTTCGGGCATTCAGCATAACACGAGCCATTTCCTGAAGAGTTCGATTCTTCCTTTCGACAACTCCGTTTTGCTGGGGAGTCTTAGGAGCCGAGAATTCATGTCCTATACCTTGTGCCTCACAGAATTCAGAGAATGAGTGATTCTCAAACTCTTTTCCGTGATCACTACGAATTCGAATGACTTTCCCTATGTTGTCTCCTCTTTCTACTTGAAGACGAGTACATAGGTTTTTGAAAGCATTGAAAGTGTCTGATTTTTCTTTCAGAAAATCCACCCTGGTGAAACGTGAAAAATCGTCAACACAAACAAAAATGTACTTCTTACCTCCGACACTTGTTTCTGAAGTGGGTCCAATCAGATACATATGCAGCAGCTCCAGAGTTTTTGATGTTGTGATATTCTGAATTTGTTTGTAACTGATTTTCTTCTGCTTCCCCAGTTGGCAAGCTTCGCACACTCCTTCTTTCTTCTTGGTTAACTTAGGCATTCCTCGGACAGCTCTTGCTTTGGAGATTTTCATTAAGGTCTTGAAGTTAACATGGCCTAATTTCTGATGCCACTGTTCAGATGCATCTGTGGTGATACTCAGACATCTGTCAGGTTCTTGTAACAGGTAGCAGTTGTCACTGGATCTTCTTCCAGAAAGAATACACACTTCATCACCATTAAACACAAGACATTCATTTTTGTTGAACCGAACCAGCAGCCCTTGATCGCACAGCTGACTTATACTGATGAGATTAGCCTTTAAATTTTCAACGTGCATCACATCTTTCAATTTCAGAGTTTCTGTCATATTCAGATTACCTTTTCCAATAACTCTGCTTCTCTGTCCATCCCCAAAGGTGACATGACCTTTATTTCCAGCAATGTACTCAGACAGAAGACCCTTGTTCCCTGTCATGTGCCGAGAGCACCCACTGTCAAAGTACCACTGATTTTCTGCAAAGGTAGCTAAAGAAGTGTATGCAACCATACTCACCAGTTCCGACTTCTTAATCCATTTCATGCTTGTCTGTTGATGTGGATGAACAATGTTTCTTCCTTCACTTACATGCGTCATGCGTCTGAAACAGCTCCAATCATTATGTCCTATTTGTTTGCAGTAACCGCATATAAGCTGCCTAAGAGTAGTACCTCTTCTGTTCTTTCCTCGTGACTTGGCCTCATCATGTGACCTCCATTTATCATGTTCCTTAGCATTGAGACTACTCCTGGTCTTGGGTGTGTGAAAATTGCTTCCTCTGTTGTAACCAACTCCAGTTCGATCTCCAGCAACTTTTCCCATGTTGAGAATGTCATCGAGTTTGGTTTTTCCAGAGTTCCATCTGTTAACGGTGCTTTCTGCCTTCTCAGCTCTCATTATGGCTCTCTTCACGTTTTTCTCACAGTTTCTGAGACTTGCTTCAGTCTTCAGAAGTTTGACTTGATATGCATTCTTCTCACTTCTCAACTTAGAGCATTCATCTTTCAGTTTCTTGTTGGCTTCACAGATTTCCATCCATTTGTAGAACATAGTTTGATAGGCTGTGCGTATTTCCTCATCATTAATATCTTTTTCACTCCCAACTTCTGATTCAGCTTCACTGTCAGAATTAGCTTTATATGTTGTAACATTTTGTACAACATGTTCTCCCTTGTGCTTTGATGTAGCGGCACATGTTGCAACATTATGTTCAACAAGGCTAGCGAACTTGTCTTCAGATTTGTCATTCAGAATAGCTGTGAACGCCACGTAATTACTGGTTATGTCTTCATCTTCCTCGCTACCTCCAGAGTCTTCGTCGCTCCAAGTGCTGGCGAGAGATTTCCCTTTTTGCTTCTTGTGTTTGCACACTCTGCCTGTATATGTCCGAAACCTTCGCATTCTCTACACTGTATTCCCTTTCCTTTGTTTTTAGACTCATACCTTTGTATAGGACGACCAGCATTCCTTTCACCTGCAGGAGGTCCTGTCCGCACCTTTTTATTGGTAGATTTGAAATTCTGACCTTTATTGCTGATCTTTCTCATCATCTTGCTAAAGTTTTTGGTGAGAAGCGCGATATCATCTTCGAGTTCTGTCTCATCATCAGCTTTTGGTGGTTCACTGGCTTCAATCTTCAAGGCAACACCCTTCTCCTTTTTGTTTTGTTTAAGATTCATCTCATACGTCTGTAGGGATCCCATGAGTTCGTCCAATCTCATGGTCGATGTGTTCCTTACCTCCTCTATAGCAGCAATCTTTGCTGAAAATTTATCTGGCAGGGACCTCAAAGTTTTTTCAACGAGCTTCTTTTGAGAATACTTCTTACCCAGTTGAAATGCCTGGTTAGCAATATCCCTCAATCTTCCATTGAACTCTGCAACCGTCTCGTTTTCGTTCATCCTCAGATTTTCAAACTGGCTGGCGAGCATCTGTAATTTTGAGGCCTTAACAGTGCTGGTTCCTTCATGCACGTTTTGAAGAATATCCCAGGCTTCTTTAGCATGCTCACAAGTTGATATAAGCTTGAACTGCTCTTCATCAACGGCAGTAAAGATGGCGTTAACCGCCTTAGAGTTTCCTAAGGCAGCACGTTCTTCATCAGAATTCCAGTCTCTCACAGGTTTGAAGCTCTCCTTTCCTTCTTTGTTGACTTCAACCGGAGGATTCCATCCTTCAACTGTAGCAACCCAAGCTTTTTCATCCAAGGACTTGATAAAAGCTCGCATACGAGACTTCCAATAGGTGTAGTTCGATCCAGTAAGCAACGGGGGACGAGTGACCGAAGCACCTTCTTTTGTGTTCATGATCAGCGTACTGACCTACAGGATCACATCCACTTTGAAAGAAGATCAAAGTATTGTAGATGACGGGCTCTGATACCAAATGAAATTCAGTACGCAGTAAAGAATTTAACGAACAGCGTAAAAACACACAACATGCAAGGACACACAAGAATTGGTATCGCAGTTCGGTGCGCACACCTACATCTGCGGGGCCACGCCCAGAAAATTGAATACTTCACTAAAAAGATTGGAGAACACAAATTCTACAATTCACGCTTGAATAAGGAAGAACACTCTCATCCTTAAAAACAAACCGTGAGGGGATGATCGCAATCAACCCCGTGAAGTATTCTTGGCAAGCTCCCCTTGCCTGCAAGCTCCCCTTGCACCACCGACTTGATCAACTCCCTCGATCCTGCGTGTCGCAGCCGTCGGCCTCCCTCCCGGAGAATATCCTTGGATTTCTTAAACTCAAGCGTCAACCCTAGCCGCCAAACATTCCACGCCTTAAAAAGCCACGCCCCGTAATCTTTGGTTCAATCTGCACACCAGCAATCAAACCTAGATTCGATTCTATCTTCAGTAACAACTGCACCGTCTTCAACAAGAAAGGGATCCCGAAAGATCCGAAAGTGGCAGTTGCAAGAATATTGATTTGCCGAAAATCTCTCTTCAACCGATTCGCAAGAGATTATGCACAATCAACTATAAATCAGTTAATAACCACCATAACAGCAAGGATAGCAAGATAGAAAATAGCGGAATACGCAGGCTCCGGTTCCGCATACAATTGAGCACCAAAGCACCAGATATGCAAGTAAGCATATTTTGTTGAACATCCTGGTCCAACAACCTGTTCAACAAAACATCCAACATTCTCTTCTTCATACGGCAGGGACATCATCCTATCCACATTCTCCAGTGCCACATATGACAAGACGCATACAAGACTGATCAGAGAATATATCCTAACAACGATGATTCATGCGTGTGAGCATAGCTGTGTGGTTAGAGAAAATAAGGGATATGTTAGGATCCAAGATAAAAAGATGATTTTTATAGATAAAAGTAGCCAAAAACACGATAATTGAATACAAAAAGGTGTATTCTCCTCCCAAGACGCCTAGAGGACGTCCGCACTTGTTTAATCTAAGAACTACTCCTAGGACGCTCAATAGAGAATATCTCAAATATCAAGAATAAAAATCCTAATGACGACTAGCCCTTATTTATAGAAGAAAACTATGGTTTCAAGGCAAAGCGACGCGCGCACAAAATAGGAGAAGAAGGGGGCCGGCGGCTACAAGGCCCGGCCCATGAATGGGCCGGCTAGTTAGACCTGCCGGGTCTAACAATACTCCCCCCTAAAGAACCACCTTGTCCTGAAGGTGGTGTAAGTACGGGCGGTGCTACTCCGAGTGGGAGTCATCCTCCCCTCTAATGCCTTCGTCCTCCAGGTCATCATCCTCTTCTGCTTTCGCTATCAATACATGCAGCTTCCGATCCACACAACGGTGTCCGGAAGAGAAGCGCTCGTCGCATCTGAAACAGAGCCCCCTTTGCCGCTTCTCCCTCATCTCTGCATCGGTCATCCGTCGGAATGGACCCCCGGCCGGTAGTGGGTTCTGCTCACCCGTCTTCGCAAGCCCTGCCGGCACTGTCTCAGTAATGACCCCTGCATCGCCTGCTCCAGTCGTGGTGCCTCGCTGTATTTGCCCACTATAGCCGCTTCCGCCTCGCCTATCCTCAGCTCGGGAATCCTCCACCATCTGCGCCATCTCGATGACCTCAGAAAGCCCTCGAGGCTTGTATGGCCTCACCGCCGCTCGAAGGCTAGGTCGCAGCCCCTTCAAAAAGGTGCCCTCCGGCGACTCGTCCGATACCCCATGAACTCGCCCCGCCAGCGTCTCAAATTTTTCAATGTACTCTCGCACCGGCCCCTCCTGCCTGAGGGCAAATAGCTGCTCGTGTAGGTTCCCCAGGCGGGGGTCTCGAAACTTCTCCAGCACCAAGTCTTTCAGCTCTGCCCAACTCCGGATCTGCTGCCTCCTCTCCTTCCACTGGAACCACCCTAAAGCTCTCCCCTCCATGCAGATGGCTGCCGCCTCCAGCTTCTGCGCCTCGGTCATGTGATGCGCCGCGAAATACCTCTCCGCTGTGAACAACCAGGCATGCGGATCCTCCCCAGAAAAGATCGACATCTTCAGCTTCCGGACTCTGCAATATCCGCCTAAGTGCCCCTGCTCGGACCTCCCCTCTGCTCGGCGAGGCTGATGATAGTGCTGCCACCTCTCATCCTGTGTCTCGTACTGCCTCCCACGAGGGCCTCCGCGCCATCCCTCCAAGTCATCCCATCCGGCGTCATCTCCAAACTCAGCGCTATAGTCCCCTCCGTCCTCGTAGTACCCATGTCCCTCCCCGGGGTCAAATCCGCATCCAAAGTCACGCGTCGGGTCCTCTAAATAGGGCTGAAAACCCCTCTCGAGCTGCTGTCGTCGGCTGCGCTGCTCGCCGGTCGCGTCGGGGGCCCGCCATGGCTCGGACAAAGGGGCTCTGAAAGCCTGATGGGTCGTGGGAACTGGGCGCTGCTGCCCATGGGCCCCACGGCCCTGTACGATGCCCACGGGGGCGTGACAGTGGCTTCCCATGCCCGCGGGGGCCTGGCGGTGGCCGCCCGGCCCCGCAGTGGCTTGTGGGTACTCGCCCAGGCCCCGCAGGGGCCTGAGGATACTCACCCAGGCCCGCGGGGGCTGGGGGATGCTCGCCCATGCCCGCGTGGGCCTGGCGCCTCTCCTCCGGCCCCCCGCGGCCTTGGGGGGGCCCGCAGTGGCCCGTCGGGGGCCGGCGAGGGTTCGCCGGCCCCTGGCGACAATGAGGGGGGTCGCCTCCCCCCTTTCCGCTATCTGAGGGCTCCGCGGGAATCCCCTCCGTCTTGCGCCAATCTTGGAGGCGACGGCTAGGTTGGCCGCCCCCCTTTCTTGTCTCTACCGCTCTTTGCTGTATCTCCTCACGATAATCAACCTTCCACGGCCCTTCGTCTTCTTCATCGATTAGATCCTCCACAAAAATCCGGTTTCCGGATCAAAGCTCCCTACTTTCTCCTTTTCTTTCTTCAAATGTGCCGCCTTTCCCCCCGATTTAGGGTTTCCTTCCCCTTTGTTGTTCGCCGCCAGTTGATTTAGGTTTGCCATCATTTGCGCGAATTGGTCGTCGTGCTTCGCTTGGTTCGCCGTCAATTGGGTGATGGAAGCCGTCAATTTTGCCATGGATTCGTCGTTGGCCGCCAACGATTTCTTGATCCCGTCGATTTCGCTCGTGAATTTGACTTCCAAAGCTTCAATTTTGTCGTGGGATCTTGTCGTAGCCGTCATGGATCGTCACGTGCTCTGATACCAAATTGTTAGGATCCAAGATAAAAAGATGATTTTTATAGATAAAAGTAGCCAAAAACACGATAATTGAATACAAAAAGGTGTATTCTCCTCCCAAGACGCCTAGAGGATGTCCGCACTCGTTTAATCTAAGAACTACTTCTAGGACGCTCAATAGAGAATATCTCAAATATCAAGCATAAAAATCCTAATGACGGCTAGCCCTTATTTATAGAAGAAAACTAGGGTTTCAAGGCAAAGGGGCGCGCACACAAAATAGGAGAAGAAGGGGGCCGGCGGCTACAAGGCCCGGCCCATGAATGGGCCGGCTAGTTAGACCTGCCGGGTCTAACAGGATATTCTCTCAAGTTTTACCTTAAGAAAAAAATGATACATTCATTGTATGAAGATTAAATAATCCTGCCAAGCCTTTGCTGGTAACTCAGATGGCTGTTTTTATGAATTGGGCTGTGAAATTAAATTGTAGCGGTGACTTTACTGCTTCATTTCCGCCTTCAGATCTTCCACACAATTCTTTGCTATGCATTTAGGCTCATCAGTTCAAAGTCTGTAGCAGTGCATTCCCAAGGGCAGGAAATTCTTGCTTTTGTATTTCCTTACTGTGCTTTTATCTTGACCACATGTTTTAGTGTGTGATTACCGTCTGGAAAGATAATTACAACATGCCCCTGTCGTCTGTCGGTTCCTTGCATCAGTTTGGGAACTTCTGCCTGCTACTTAAAACCATGTTATTAAGCAATTGTGAATCATGTTTATTTCAATTACCACTATCATAATTTTTACCAATATATATCTGATTCATGAAAATATATCAACATGGGAACTGTCTGGCTATTTCTTGGAAAAGCGTCCTTTCTTTGAAGTATCATGCTTCCTTTGATACATTCAAACTGCTTATTTTCTGATTTTTAAATTATTTACTAACATCTATATTTCATGTTTCTTTTATGCTGCAGAGAACAAAAAATCACCAGCCACAGTTATTGGAATAGGTAATGAATATAATGCTATTGACCTTTCTTATTTATAGTTCTCTTCTAATACTCATCGTTGCACTTTGAAGTAGCTACTGCTGATTGAAGACGGCAATTAACAACTTGGTCCTTCATATGTTTTGGAGATATCCCCGTGTTATATTCATCGTTGAAATGTATAGTAGCTGGTTTTGATAGGAGTCCACCTGACATCATATTATGCTACTGCAAACCTCAAAAAGAATATGTCAATCATTGATATGAATACGTCGTTGATTGTGATAGAACTTTAAAAAGTTTTTCAACACTGTGACTATAATGGTTAGTCTACCATCTATATGTGCCACACCAACATAAATGCCCCTTAACAAAAATTTACGAAATTGAAACGCTAAAGCAATGGTGCTTTCTTCTTCTGCAATTGCAAAAAAAAAAATGTATATTCATGTGCTGTTTTATCTTATTATGTATTTTGTATACATTTTGTGATTTAGCGGTTGCTGGCGGAGGAGGAGCATTGATCCTTGGATGTTGCGTTTTTCTGCTCGTGTACAATCGAAGGAAGAAACAACGGCTCCTCGCCCTGAGCATTTCTTCGAAAATATCCTCCAAGAGAGACTCGGAATTAGGCAATGCTACCTACCATACTCACATCTTCTCTTATGATGAGCTTGAGGAGGCCACAAACGGCTTCAATGCATCCAGAGAGCTCGGTGATGGTGGATTCGGTACTGTATACAAAGGTACTTTCGCTTTCTCTCACAAAGATTACCAGCAAATAGCTTTGATGACCCTGGTGGCTTCGGTTTGTTATTATTCTCTTTTTTCCTATCCTTTGTTTCAACTTATATCTACGAGTTCGACACTAAACTATGCGACACATTTATTCCCTAGATCAAGCGAATGGGTTTCTGTTACAGTTTGCCGTGCATTTTGAAAGTCTCACATACTTGTGCTTCTTCCTCTTTAGGCAAACTACGTGACGGGCGCACAGTCGCAGTCAAGCGCCTATACAAGAACAACAACAGTCGACTGGAGCAGTTCATGAATGAAGTCGAGATCCTATCCTGCCTCCGCCACCAGAATCTCGTCACCCTCTATGGATGCACTTCTCGTCACAGCCGCGAGCTCCTCCTTGTGTATGAGTTCATCCCCAAAGGCACCTTGGCTGAGCACCTACATGGCTCCCTAGCATCTGAAGAAGCCCTCTTGTGGTCCGTCCGAATGTCCATTGCCATTGAAACCGCTGATGCCCTCGCCTATCTCCATGCTGTTGAGCCCCAGATCATCCATCGCGATGTCAAGACCACCAATATCCTGCTCGACTATGGTTTCCATGTGAAAGTGGCGGATTTTGGTCTCTCGAGACTTTTCCCACTCAACGCCACTCATGTCTCCACTGCTCCACAGGGTACGCCGGGGTATGTCGACCCTGAATACTATCAATGCTATCAGCTAACGGATAAGAGCGATGTTTATAGCTTTGGAGTTGTGCTAGTCGAACTTATATCATCAAAGCCTGCAGTCGACATCAGTAGGCACCGGCATGAGATCAACCTCGCTAACATGGCGATTACTAAGATACAGAACGGCCAGATTAATCAGTTGGTGGACCTTGAGCTCGGTTACCAATCGGATGCAGAGATCAATAGGATGATCAACCAGGTTGCCAAGCTGGCTTTCAGGTGTCTGCAACCGGATGGGGAAATGAGGCCTTGCATCAAAGAAGTCCTGGAGGTTTTGAAAAGTATAGAAGGGGGAGGTTACAAGGCTGAGAAAGAGGTGGAGATGACCGAAGTTCAGATCAAGGAAGAGACCCGTTTGCTGAAGCATGACTCCCTAGTTTAACCGGATTCCGTTACAGAGCGATGGTGGAGCAGGTCGACGACTCCGGCTCCCAGCAGTTGAGGTTCTATATCATCTCCTATCGATGCTTGTAATTTTTTTCCTTTTTGTCTATATGGATAGTATGGCTTTGATTAACTTGGTGTAAAGTTGCAGCTTTTACTGGTAATTTATGAAGCATAAGATGAAAGAGGAATTTACATAGTAAACGGAGTTTCTTTTCGATACACTAAACATACACGTTTACTGGAACTCTGTTGTGCTTGTAAGAATATGGCGTACATTATTTGGCGTTACGGCTGTAAATATTGATTTTTGATACATGACTTCCTATTGATCAGAATTACTCTTTGCAAAATGATGCTATGATTTTATAACAATAAGATTTTGCTTGTTCAATGGGATGCAAGCAATTTGTGTTTGTGATAATCAAGATGCATGCAATTTGTTCCTGAAAAGTGTGTTGAAGTATGCTTCAAACTTAGAATCTGGGAGATTGACACGGTCGTGCGTGTCTTAGCATGGCCGTGCGTGTCAGAAGACATATTAGGTGACTTTTGCAGATTTGCGGCACGACCGTGCAGCTATCAGTGCTGATGTCCGTATTGTCAGGCAGCTCGCTATTTATTTAGTGACACGGTCGTGCAAACTGTCCGTGCAGATCAGCAGCTCTCTGTTTTACCGTTGCAGTTTGGCGCACGGCCGTGTAGATATGCGGCACGGCCGTGCCGATGCCCAGAAACCATAGAACGGCCAGATTTGAGCTTCTAATCTCGATCGTTGATGTTTATTGGGGTTTTAATCTGATGGACATGATATAAAACGCCATCTTCTGCCCTAGGAGTTATTTCTATCATATAAATACCAAGAGATACACATACGATAGGGACGGCTACGATACGCGACGGAGAATATAGAAGATTTCATTGTGTCATCAAGAAGAAGGTGACTACGAGCTTTGGGATAGCAGTATTCCTTGTTCTAGAGACTTTAGTAAGATATCTCCTTTGGGTGTGCGCATTAGACATTATAATTGCTAGAGTGCTAGAGTTATTTTGTCGAGAAGGCATACATATTGTATTGGAGGAGATTGGTAGTCGGTGTATTCTCTGGATTAACATCTCTGATCTAGTGAAAAGCCATGACAACGGAAGACTAGACATAAGCCATAGGTTGGACCGAACCGGTATAAATCTTGTCTCTCTGTGTGATTGTTTGGCTTGATTGTGTGGTGGTTTTCCTTATGCTTCTTATGATTCATCCAAGATCCTAACTCTGCATTGTTTTAGTTGGCGACACAATATTTTTCATATATTCCATTGTGTACACTTATGTGTTTGATATTGTGTTAGATTTTCTCAACAAGTGGTATCAGAGCTACTAGTAAGGAAAAGTACGGAGTCAAGATGTCGGCGTCTACCACATCATTCAAGATGGACAAGTTCACTGGAAGAAATGACTTCAATCTTTGGAGACTAAAGATGAAGACTTTTCTCATGAGAGACGGTTGCTCACAAATTGTCTTTGAGAAATGCAGTTTTAATAAGGAGGTCACGGAGACTCAGAAGGCAAAAAGATGGAGCGAAAGGCGTTGAGCGCATTACAGTTATCACTTTCAGATGAAGTGCTCAGAAAGGTGTCTGATGAGATTGCTAGGGAGAAGCTTTGGAAGAAGCTGGAGGCGTTCTATGCAAAGAAGAATCTGACGAGCAAGTTGTACTTGATGCAACAGTTATATGTGCTGAAGATGAGAGAGAGAGCCCATGTTAAGAATCACATGAGAGAGCCCATGTTAAGAATCACATTGATGCTGTCACGAAGATTGTGTCTGACTTGCGGAGTATATGGGTGAACATCGAGGATGAACAGCTGGCGATGATATTGCTATGTTCTTTGACGGATGATTTCGACCCATTGGTGAGGTCCATGGTATATGCATGCGAATCTTTATCTCTGGAGGAGGTAGAGTCTGCGGTACACTCTAAGTTTATTCGTGTCAAAGTGACTTCTCGAGAAGGTGGTGATCAAGGGAATGCACTCTTCATCATGGGACGTCAGGATTTCAGGGGCGGCCATGGTTCTAGGAAGGACAAGGGTCGTTGTAGATCTAAATCACGATGGCACAGAGACAGGTGTCACTTGTGCAAGGAGACAGTAAATTGGAAACAAGACTTCCCAAGGCTAAAGAAGAATGGAAAAAGCAAGGATGAGACTTTTGGTTCTGTCTTAGTAGGAATCAGTGGCAAGAGCAGTGACAATGGTGAGATACTGATGGCAACTGCATTGGGATATTTAGGGATCTCATAGCTTTTGGATTCGGAATGTTCTTTCCATATGACACCTCACAGGAGTTGGTTCAGTTCATATTCTTCCAGAGAAGACGACAATGTTCTTATGAGGAATAATACGGCCTATAAGACAGTGTGTGTAGGAGAGGTGTAAATCAAAGTGTATAATGGGATCATCAGAACACTTACAGATGCGCGTCACGTATCAGACTTGAAAAGGAGTCTGATTTCTATTGGAGTTTTAGCAGGACTTAGGTGCATGATGATAATAGAAGGTGATCTATTGAAAGTTTCCAAGGTTTCTCTTATCGTAATGAAAGGAAAGAGAATACAGAACTTGTATGCGCTGTAAGGGCACACCATGGAGAGCGAGGATAGCATCTGTTAAGGCACAAGTGATGAAGAATTGGCAAAGTTATGGCATCTTCGACTTGGACATCCAAGTGAGAAGTCATTGGATGTGCTTCGTCAAAAGGAAGCTGATACAAGCCAAAGAGGAGAGATTGGAGTTCTGCGAGAAGTATGTAGAAGGAAAGCTGATAAAGACATGCTTTGGGACCACAAAGCATATCACCAAAAGGCCACTTGATTATGTGCATTTGGATGTATGTGGGCCAACTTCTGTACCTATCATTGGAGGAGCAAAGTATTTTGCGTCCTTCATAGAAGATTTCTCGAGGAAGGTGTGGATCTATTTAATGAAATCAAAAGATAAAGTCTTCGAAAAGTTCAAAGTTTGGAGAGCCTTGGTTGAAAAGCAGACAGGAAGAGCCATCAAGATTTTAAGATCAGACAACGGTAGTGAGTACACCGCGAGGGTGTTCAGAGACTTTTGCAAATCTCGGAGTATTTTACGACACTACACTACGCCTGGAGATCCACGTTCAAATGATGTTGCAGAGAGGTTGAGCCGTACATTGATGGAGAAGTGTCGATACTTTAGGCTTACTACTAGACTTCCTAAGGAATATTGGGGTGAAGCTGTGTCTACCTCCGTGCATCTCGTGAACAGACTACCATCATCGGCAATTAGTTTCAAAATTCCTGAGTTGGTATGGACATGTAAGACTGGTGATTTCTCTTACTTGAGGATATTTGGATGTTTTGACTATGCTTTGCAGAAGGAGAACAAGCTAGATTCGAGGGCCAGGAAGGCCATCTTGCTTGTATATCAAGAATAGTGAAGGGATGTATGTTGCTTGATCATGTGTCTAAGAAGACATTTACCAATAGGCATGTCTCATTTGATGAGTCGTCAATGGTCAGATCGGAGATGACTCATTCAGATGGTGGACATAGGCCTGAGGAGGTCGACGCTGAGGTCGAGTCACCTACCTTGGAGTTAGCGACACGAGATGCTGAGACATGCCAGGACCCGACTGCTAAGAGAGCAGATACAGTCAGATCAGATTCAGACTCATGGTGAGGTTCCTGTCCAGAGTCAACCAGAGATGCGGAGGTCATTGAGGACTAGGAGAGCACCAGAGAAATAGGGTGAGTGGAACTATTCTGCTTCTAGTTTTGCATTTGATGATATGCAGGCATACCCTCTGAACATAGAGCACGAGGAGCCCTTGACATTTGATGAAGCTTAGACTTCGAGCACAGTTGTAGAGTGGCAGCTAGCGATGGTACAAGAGATGGAATCTCTCTACAAGAATGGCACTTGAAAATTGATTGAATTGTCCAAGGACAGAAAGGCCATTGGTTGCAAGTGTGTGTATAAGATCAAGGAAGGAGATGGCGGCGATGTGAGATACAAAGCTCGTTAGTGGCCAAGGGATTCGCGCAGATGAAGGGAGAAGACTACAATGAGATCTTCTCGTCTGTGGTGAGACACACATCCATCCGTGTGTTGTTGGCCTTAGTTCCAATTAGCAACCCTTTTCTTGTCGGATTCATTCTGATTATGCTGACTGTAGCGAACTGTGTTGGCTCATGTGCATGATGCAGCGGTGGATATTTCTGAGCTTTCAGAGTTTTTCCATAAAACTAGTCCCAAGTGCAGCCTTTCTTTTTGATGCCACAAAGCTGAAATTGTCAAGAAACAATGTTAGAGCGTTCATTCAAGGTGCCACTTCATGCTTAGCATCTCTTTTTCTTGGTGATGGGTTTACCTTTTGGAGTGCATTCTTTTTATATTTACATGCCCGATGTCTATGTTGTTAACTTAAAGTATAGTTTACATTATTTCTGCTAAATTTAATTGGAAGGTGACTGATACGATTAGGGTTAATCGTAGCAAACGTTCATATTTTTAGTGGAAAGAAAAGAAAGAAATTTGATTTGGACAATGGAAATTGATATTAAGATAGGCGATCCCTTCTGGAGTGGATCTCTCCCTAGCTTGAATTGATGGGTCAAGCCTAATCCCCCAACTCCCTAACAAGAAACTACTCTCAAATGATTGTTCTTCGATCCCCAAATTAGGGCCGGCTCGTGCCCTTTTAAACTCATCCTAACACAAAAGATAATAAAAGACTAATAAGCCCCCCTAATTGCTAAACACACAACTCAACTAATGAGTAAAAGCCATCTAATTGCTAAACACACAACTCGACTAATGAGCAAAGGATAAGTCGCCCCTTGGGTGCGCGCCGCTTCCGCATGGTATCGGACCCGGATCACATCAGTGACATTGCTAGTGCTACTCCAAAGTACAAAAGTAGCATATTGGAGGATATGATTCTGGAGGAGAACATGGAATTTGTCCGTAAAGCCTTTGATGAATGGAAAAGCTTGCAGGAAGCTCTAGTTTTGCTTAAGGTAAGCACATGGATGGTGTTTAATTAATTCATCACCTTTTTTTCTTGGAAACATGCTTAGCTTTGCTAGCTTCAGTACTTAAGCTGTGGTGGAATACGGTTTATAAAATGCGCAAGTCATTGCTATTGCTTTGCAGGGTTGGGCTCAAAATAGAAGTTCTATTTTTACTCATGATTGCTTAAATGAATACCTGGTATCCATCATATTATCATTTCTTGCTGTTGGACCTGGAGGACATCATATTAACAAGTCCATGAACGTTATGCAGATATTTGGAGTCACCCTAAAATTTTTATGTAAGTATCTCATCCTTTCGTTCCAATGTAGTTTGCAGTTGAGCTTCATCGGAAAGTCTGTTGACTGTGCTAATTGATTTTTCGACATAATGTGTACTATTTGCTTCATTGAAGTGGAAAACATGTGACAACCATGTAATGTAACATTTTGGCATTCATGTAATAACAAACTATTAGACCTTTTGTCTTTTGGATGCGTGCATGCTTCATATAACATGCATGATACTTATTTGGACTTATCTACTTAGCTGAGATGTGGAAAATTAAAGTGGAGACCATAAGTATTTTCCACGAAATCTAGTATAAAAGCAATGACTAATCTAGTAAACCTATTGTTATTCCCTATAATCAGTCATTGTGGTTAATCGTTGACATTTAGGTGACATTACAGTGCTATAAATATTATTCGGTGCTGCTTTTGCAGTGGGAATTTCTCTTCTCTTACTCGTCGTCGTCGTCGTCGTCGTCGTCGTCTTTCTTTGTTGTGATTTTTCTTTCTTTCCTTATCCTGTGTGTGTTTTTTTTGGCGGGAAGGGGGGTATTACTTCCACATAGACCCAAAATAAGAGCAATGCTACACCATTTCTAGTATATGTGAGCATTCCTGTTTCTTGCTGATCACTAAATCAACTGGCCCAATTCATCTCTCTTCACATTTTCGACTAAAGGCTTTATATATTATTGGATTATTTTGACTTCCTTGCATGTCACCTATTTTAGCGAAAAATGAAAGATAAATCCTGTTTCAGTACTGTGACACTAATAGAAATTCCTTGATTCAAGAAGATAAGATGAGGAATGGGTTTCCCTTTGTTCAAGAATATGATGCATCTAGAGCTTTTTGTGGGGATAAAGGTGGGATTTTTATGACTTTGGACTAATAAAACTAGGGTTTTTATGCGAAGAACAGATCTGAAATTACTAATAATGCGGGAATAATTAATCTAAGACAAACGAACAATAAGAGATTTAAGGGAAAATTGTTCTAGGGTTCTAGGAAATAAAATACCTTTTAGATCAATTCTTCGATAACCCATCCTAGGGCCGGCCGGCCCTTGCTTAAGGGATGGATTAGCCCATTGTGGAATTACGAAACGACACCCCCTTGTTGGTGCGAAATTACAAGTTTGGACAGGGTCCGTGGTGAACCCGAGTCGCCTCCTCCTTTGATACACTTGAACTGGCCTCCTTGGCTCCATGGACTCGTGCGCCCCATCCAAGAACCGCGCCGCATCAGAATAAAATCGGGAAAGATAAGATGATGAATGAGTATTTTAATGAAGATGTTGGAGATGTATCGATTCAGGTCAAACTGATTTATAACTGACCTGGATGGTGAAATTGCATCCTTCAAAGTCTGTAGTTGTATGCCAAATGGGGGCTGTGTGCACTGAAGCACCGGAAAGGGTGGAGGAAATAACCAGAGGTGGCATTGACGGAAATCATTAAAAATCATTTCCAACACCTTTCTGCGATGCATACACAAGATAGTTGATGAGGAATGGTTTACAAGGCATGAAACTCTATTTTTTGGCGAATTAGACCACAAACCATGCCGGTGCCACATAAACACATTCAAATTCTAGACATTTTTTGTTTTTGTTTTTGTTTTTGCAGAAATATTACTTTAGTTCTTCTGAACCATACTATTATTATATATGGAAAATGCCATGAATTGTGTTGAGCAAATGTGATTCGGCTTGTAATTGTATAGTGATTGTTGTCAGTGTATTGGGTTTCAAAGGCATGTCTTTTGAATTCTGAAGGCTCATTAATTATCTTACAGCAGCTGCAAATTTTTGGAGCAAGGGTCTATGGCGAAAGAGGTTTGTTGCCTTCATATTCTGTTGATATCTGCAGTTATTCTGTTTCTTTGTCTTTACTATAATAATAATAATTGTTATTATTTTGGCGAGAAATTCTTTCCCAAATTCTTTCCAATCACGGCCAGTGCCATCATCATCATCAAAATGGAGACTTCTGTGGAGCAAAGCTCCATGAGAGAAATTCTTCCTTATTAGATAAATTTAAATATATTCAGTTTCTTGGTGTTATATGAAGTTAATTCCTAGTTTGCACATCTTTTTCACATAATTGACTTGCAGAATCATGCCGGTGTTGTTTTTTCTTATGATTCTTATCCAAAGTTATCTCTTAATTTTAATACTTATATGCTGATTCCATGTTTATCAAAGAATTACTTTTACGGTTGCATTCTTTATTTCACTTTTCTCTTTTTAACATTTATATGTGGAAATTTCAGGACGTGACTCAGTACTCACAGTCTATTGGTGTTCTTTTATGTGACACTTCTGGTAATTTTAACTTGTCATTTCGCATGACAAAATCGACCTTTTCTGAGGTATATTTACGCATAATACTATTCCAACGATTTCCTTCTGTTTGTTCTTTTAGCCGTTTTTGTGTGCAACCATATATGTATGGCCTCTTAGAATTATACATAGCTTCTAGTGTACCGCTACTTGTGATTTCTTGTGATTTCTTGTGATTTTATATTTGTTTTTTGTCTATTAATTTTTGTTGGTGAAACATCAAATATCTGACTGATGTTTCCTGTTTAGCTTCAAGAGGAAGCTGCTTGGACATTCAATCCCATGGATAAATGTAGAGATGGTGGATTTGAAGAGATTTTCTTGACGAAGGTGTACTTTGCTGCTAAATTTGATTCTTGTTTGAGGTACTTATAGGTTATATATACTTAAAGTTGTTTAGAGTTAAAATCGACAAAGTTCAACTTTTTGAGGTTGTGTCTTGCATCCATTTAAGTGCCTGGTGGATTTTCTGTCAGGTTGCGGTCAGTTGGACCGAGGTAGTCCATTTGGTAGCATAGAAATCAATGTTTTCTATCTCTTTTCATCAATATTTTCCCATGGTTTCTTCTAATGAAATGCAGTGTTCATGATATTTTCATGGACAGTTCCTTGTGCATATGTCCATTCCATATTGCTTGTTATAATCCATACACATTTTACTAGCGGTGCTTTTGAAAGTGCAAGCATCTCATTACTGGATTTCCTTCATTGCATGATAAACTTGATACAAAATGCTGAAGTTAATGTGCTAGATTTCTGCTTGGATGATGAACGTTGGAGAATATGTGAAAATGATGTGCAATCTTGTCTGCAACGAGGCCTTGGTGATAGAGCAAAATTAATTCGTGTCACCTGGAGAAACACCATCAAAATGGAACATTGATGATGTATGCTAACTTGTTGCCATATAGCACATCCTTCTGATCTCTGATCTTATTATAATCAACATGTACTTTTGTATAGGGTTTCTCAGATTTTGGCAAGCAATGCTTGTTGGTATATCGATAAGCTTCCATGAGAGGAGTACTCGAATAGTTGATGTTGGACCAAGTGCTGATAACAAAGAGGAGGTATTTCCTTAATTTGTTTCCAAGTTAGTTGTCATGAACCTGGATACCCCCTCCTCATCCCAGATAAATTTTATATGTATCTGTTCCAGGCTTTCAAATACAGAAAATTTTGGGGAGATAAAGCAGAGCTTAGACACTTTAGGAATGGGACCATTGCAGAAAGCACATGCATCCTTCTCGCTACTCTGATACATTATACTTAATTTTGTGATTGTTGGCTCGATGGAACCAACAGCCTCATATGGGCTGCCCTTGCATTTGTCAAAAAATGGACCAAAGAAAGGGGGTTGGTGCACCAACCCCCTCCCATTCATCCCTATAAAAAAGAGCAACGGCTTTGGTTATTGTTACGAGGTGGAACTCGCGTACAATGAATTTGTATTAATGAGAACCAAGGGCACGGTGGTTATGTGGAGAAGGGGGTTTGGGTAGGCTGTTTAACAAGCGATTTAGTGGGGTGAAGAAGTCGATCCCGTCGCCAGTGATGGTCTCGGGGTTGAATCTCGCCGGATGCAGCTGAGTTAGGTTGAACGGCAGGGGGATGACGCCAACTTGTGTTGACGGGCGAGCTCTCCTGCAACACGAACAACTCGTCAGAAGGGCTGGGTTGGGGTTCAACCCTTAGCCCCTCCGATGCCTAAGTCAGTGATAGGGCTTAAAATGGGGGGCTGGTCACGCCGGTCGGACTAACGGTGTGTCGACCGCGCGTGGCGAGCTATAGGTGGGAGAACAAAGATATGGAAGATCTTTGCACTCGTGTGTGAATAATAGAATGAGAGAGAATTCTGCAGCCAACCCCCCTTCCGTAAGAGGAGAGGGGGTATTTATACCTGACGGATGATGACTAGGCGTGCTGAGCTGGCTCGGGTGTCAGCGGAAGCTTCGGACAAGGACATCGGGAACAGGATTTTCTGACCTGCCTCTGTCAGGCGGCGCAACGGCCAAGGGGTGCTTTTGTCGGGATGTCAGGGCCGAAAGCACTAACCGCCGGTCAGGTCAGCCGCCTGGGGGTGCTTTGTCAGGCGGTCGGGTGACGTATGTGTCAGTCGAGTCCTTATCCTAGGCTGTTTGTCGTTAGCGTCGAACTAATGGTCTGGCTCATTTTAGGCGCCGCGGTTCGCGGGAATCGGACGGGCCGTTCCGGTCGGGGGTTGTCCGGCCCGGCCGCGCCCGTCAATAGGCCTGACCTAGCTACCCAAGCGTCCCCAAACGCGCTCCCCCGGTGGGTCGGGCGGCTGCGGTTGTTCGCCTCGGCCGGCTACAGTTGTTCGCCTCGGCCGGCTCGGGGAGCGCTGTAAGGCGCGCCTATCTCCATGATGCCCCGGGTTTTCGGGGCGGCGGCCCTAATCGTCAAAGGGTGAGCTAAAGGGGTATGTTAGCGGATCCGGGCGGGAGTCGGGCTACTACGATCTTCAGGTCGTAACAATTGCCCCCGGCCTTCGAGTCTGAGGCGACAGCCCGGCTCGGCTCGGAGGGCGAACCATATCCAACATTCCGGACCCTCGATATGGGCCTTGGACCCACAGGGTAGTGACAGCGTCGGCTTCGGAACTCCCGCTTTAGTGGTCATCATTACGATTTGAAAGGGGGGCAGAGGAAAACGAAGCGTCTCTGCGATTGAGTTTGCGACACGTGGATGAGGTGACCCTCACGCCAGTCGAGGCGTCGGGGATGTCTCGATGGGCGCCGCGTGGCGAAAGTTTGACGGCCGAGATGGCCCGGGGGCCACCTGTACCGCTAAAAAGGTCTGGGAGGCGATCGGCGGGAATTTTTGTCTTTCTCCGATTCTCCTCCGGCGCTCGATTTTTCTATTTGGAGCTTGCTGGCTAATCTGTCCCTTCCGTCACCGGCCATCTTCTTCCGATCGCCTTCCAGGTTCAAGGGAGCAATAGGTAACAACAATTAATTTCCTTCCTTTCCGATCAATGGCTTCTCGATTCGAGATTGGAGGGAGTAGCCGGGTGGGGGAGGAAGAGTCGGCGTGCGGGGGGGCGTCGCAGCCGGGGGTGCAGCGGACCAGGGAAAGATGGTCATGGTTATCTGTTGCACCGAGAGACATTGAGTCCTCCCGACGTAGGTTGGATAGGATCAACATCCGGGAGATTCGCGTGCGGTTTGTGCGACAACCCTATGAGGTGCGGGTTCCCGGGTCGGAGGAAGCGGTGAGTTCACCGGGGAATAATGAGGTCGGGGTCTATGTCCGGTCCTTTGAGTTGGGGCTCCGCTTTCCGATCCACCCGTATTTGTTTCACTTGTTGAATTTTCTGGAGCTGCCGATATTTGCCTTAGCGTCCCGTTCCTGGGGCTTGTTAGTGGGGTTTGTCGTCTTGTGTCTTGCTTGCTCCTTGAGTCCCTCCTTGGCGTTGTTTCAGCATTTCTTCGTGGTTCGGAAGTGGGGGGTGTATCATCGCGTTTGCGCCAGGAGGGGGCGAGAACTCATCCTCGAGGTGCCTGATGATGTCGGCGATTGGATGAGGGAGTTCGTCTTCGTGACAGTGCCAAGTGACGTGGCGCTAACGTCGAATTGGGGGGCGCGGAATCCCTTCGTAAATGAAGGGGTGGAGCTGACCGGGGAGGATATTGCCAAAGCTCAGATTTTGAGGGAGCTGCCCGAGGCGTGTCGTCATTGGGCGAGTCTAACGCAGAGCAGTCGGCTCGCCCAGGACTTTTGGGCCCTAGGTATCTTTGACGTTTTGTAAACTTTGGGCTAGGCTCGCCCTGATTGTCTCTCTTTTCCTTTTGCAGGTGAAGACACGATGAGGGAGCCGGAGGAGGTGTCAGGTTCGGTCGGTGTCCCGACCTCGGGGGGTACTGATCCTCGCGGGAAAGGCAAGGGGACGGCTAGTGAGGCAGGATCCCCGGATCGTGGGGGCGGGGCCCCCCAGGGGGAGAGATTGCACCCGGGACGGACGTCAGTCGGACAAGACCGCTCCGCCGGTGGGCCCGGCGAGGATCGTCCCGAGGGCGTGCCCGCGCGAGGGGCCCGACCCTCCGTCCCCCCGCGGGTACCCGAGGTGGTCGCGCCCCGCCGAGCGCCTGTGGTTCAGAAGTGGCCATACGGGATCCCTTTGTGGGAAATGGGGGCGTCGTCGAGTCAAGCCTGTGAGGGCGCTCTCATTCGTTTTAAGAGGACCCGAGAAGAGGTCGAGGCGTACCCTGATGACCATCTCCGCAAGTTTCCCTTTCGAGTCAGCCGCGACGAGTCGGTATTCGAAGATGCTGGAGTGGCGGCGCGCCTCGCCGAGTATTGCGGGTTGCCGCGCGATCGTGAGTCGTTGACTCGCGTGGGGGCGGAGCGGCTGTGTGGCTCGGCTATATGGCACGTCGTACAGGTAAGCCGGTTTTCTTTACTCGCACGCCGGCTTTGTGTGCCCGTGTCTCACTGATTCAAGGTTTATGTAGATGCTTACGAACGTGCTAGCCCTGCGGGGCCGTCCCTCAGCGGTCGCCACCAGGGTGGCCCTGCGTGAAGCGAAGGAGAACCTTGGCAAGGTCAAGGAGAAGCTGAGGGACACGGAGGCGGAGCTGGAGAGGGTTAGGGCGGCCTACGGCGTGGAGAAGGGGCGGGCTGCGTACTTCGATTTGTCCAAAGCAGCGGTCGAGAAGCAGCTTCAAGAAATAACGCGGGAGAGGGATGATATTCGGGCGAAATATACCTCGGAAGTTGTCAGCAAGGAGTCTGTGATCGGGTTACAGAGGCAGCAGATTGAGGACCTAAAGGTCGCTCTGGCGGCCGAGAAGAGGGAGAAGGGTCTAGCGGTGCGGCGACTGGAGGATAAGCGGGACGATGAGGGTAAACTGGTCGAAGCCGCTATCCGCCGGTATCATGACGAGCATGTTGTGTCGATGCTGCAAGAGGCTAAGGAGGCGGCGATTCGGCAAGTGGTCAAGGATGTGAGGGATCGGTCGGTCGAGAAGCGGCGCCGCTAGAAACGTGGGTTCGGGGAGGGCCGTACCTTCTCGTGATAGGGTTATGAACGATGTGTTGTTGTAGTGGGTGGAAAGTCAAATGTCCCATGTACGGGTTAGCGGTTTGAGTAAATAAATTATGATTGTTTTGTGCCAAACTGTATTCGTATACGGTTTGCCCGTAGAATATACGATTTGTGGGGGATGTGATTGCCCCCAACTTCGCTCTGCCGGGGATTCCGGTAGAGGGGAGTTGAGATGAGTCACGTTCTTTGTTCGTTTGCTCGGGAGCCCATGCCAAGTGTTGGAATTGAGATGGGTTCCTGTGCCGGCCGGGCCGAAGGAGAGCGGAACTGTCAATGATACGAGGGAAGCTCCTGTTTTGGCCGCACTGACGAGTGTTAGACCAAATATTGGGTACAACTCTGACTGTGTTTTGGCCGGACTGATGGAGGCCGGACCAAGTCTTGGATCTAGTGCCGATTTCATGCTTTGGCCGGCCTATCGGTGGCCGGACCATATCTTGGATCTGGCGTTGGTTCCATGATTTGGCCGGACTGTCGGAGGCCGGACCAAATCTTGGATCTGGCGTTGGTTCCATGATTTGGCCGGACTGTCGGAGGCCGGACCAAATCTTGGCTATATCGGCGATATCGTGCTTTGGCCGGACTATCGGTGGCCGGACCAAATCTTGGATCTGGCGTTGGTTCCATGATTTGGCCGGACTGTCGGAGGCCGGACCAAATCTTGGCTCTAGCGGCGATATCGTGGGGTAATTTCAAAAGAGGGTAATCATTTTGCAGGGATTTGGGCGGGATTTGTTGGCGGTCGTCTGACTTGACGTCATCCTGGCGAATCGACGGCGGGCGGGAACCGAGGCGGCCCGACCGCTGTGGTGACGACACGTGGCGCAACTGACGGTTTTTGACAGGACGCGAAGCGGCAGAACACGTGGGTTGGCGATGGACAGGACCCAGATTGGTGACGCGTGTCGCGGGATCGACGGTCACGATGCTGATGCTTTGCGGAAGCGCTTTAAAGATATATTGCCTGTGGGGGGTAAAAAGGTTGAATGTCGAGGAGCTAGGGCTTGTAAGAGGTTTAAGAATCCTTTCCAGAGTCGTTTTCGTAGGAGCGGTCGGCGGAGCAACGCGAGAGTCCGAGGCGACAGCACCCGTTAGGTAAGACGCCAATTTGACTAATGTCTTCCTCGATGTCTCCGATTCGGGGTCAGGGTTCTGGGGGAGTTGGGGAGGGAAGTTCCGCCGCGGAGACTGGAAGGGTGCCCGTCGAGATTGCGGGTGTGAAGTCGGTGCTGAGGAAATCCATTGGGGAGATCTTCACGAAGTACGTAAGGCCGCCATATTCGGTTCGTGAACCGGAGCCGCAGGAAAGGGTGTGTTTTGCGGGGGACCGGGAGGTTGGAGTGTACGTCTCTTCATTTGAGCAGGGTTTGCGCTTTCCCCCTCATCCGTTCGTGCTGGAAGTGTTGAACTTCCTGGAACTGCCCCTGTATCGTCTGATGCCCAATGCCATCAGCGCCATTGTGGGGTTCCTAGTGCTGTGTGTAAGCAATCAGGTTAATCCGTCCCTGGCCTTATTTCGCCACTTCTTCTTGGTCAAGAGGTTGGGATCGTGCTACTATTTATCCGCGAAGAGGACGCATCCGCTCATCAGGGGGTTGCCTGGCAAAATTAAATTGTGGCGCCAGCAGTATGTGTTTGTGGAGGTGCCGGAGGAAGTGCTGATAAGGGCTGATTGGGCCGAGCTGAATCCCGAGGCGAGAGAGGTGGTGGAATTGGGGGACGAGAAGTTGGTGGCCCAGATTTTAATGGCTATACCAGCAGAGGGCCGAAATTATCGGACGCTATCTCGGGCTGAGATGATAACAGCCTATATATGGCCCGAAGGTACAAAAGATTTGGGTGTTCCTGCACCTGATATGCTTACGCTGAACTTTCTCTCTTTGGCAGGTGGCACGATGAGTCTATCCCTTGAGGAAATGATGCGGAGGGCCGCGGATCAGGCGGGGCGATCGACGACAAGAGGTGGTCCCAAGAGGGCGCGAGCGGAAGGAGGGGCTGGGAGCTCGACTAGGGTGCTAGCGTCAGCGAAGAGGAGGAAGAGGTCGGCGAAGTCGTCAGGTAATGACGCGCCCGGGGAAAGCGGTCCGTTGGATGGCAGAGCTGGGGATGGCGTGGCGGATCCCATCATCGACCTGGAGGGCGGCGAAGAAGGGTCGACAGGGGGAGGGGCGGAACTGCCCCGAACGAGATCGCCTAGCCCCATGGCGCCCGCAGGGGGGATGGGGCGGATCCTAGCGGTCAGTCGCATAGGGTCGAGGCGTCGAGCGGCCCGACCGGATCAAGAGGATGGGACCCTTGGCCCTATGGTTGTCCCATGTTTGGGCTCGAGAGACCGCCAACCGACCCCCACTGTGAGGCCGCACTGGCTAAGTTTAAGGCCAAGAGGACCGATCTCGAGGGCTATCCCGACGGGGCGCTTCATCGAGCGCAGTACAAAGTGGCGAATAATGAGTCCGTGTTTGAGGATGGGAGCGTGGCGGCGAGGCTGGCGGAGAACATCTTCCTGCCTCGTGATAGGGTGGCGCTGGAAGCGGTGGAGCCTGAGGGTCTGTGCGGGACCGCAGTGATGCATGGCGTCCAGGTATGTTATGTAAGACGGGTGATGTCTTTCGGCGGGTTTTAGCGGACGCCCTAAATGGGTTTATTTTTCGGCGTTTCTTTACGCAGATCCTCAACTTGATGCTCGGGATGATGCGGCACGTGCCGGCCATACATAAGGCCGAAGGCGCCGTGGCTAGAATGGTCGCCGAGGTCGCTGCCGTTCGTAAGAGAGCCGGCGAGGACCTGGAGAAGGAGAGGGAGCGAGTAGGCCGATATGAGGCTGAAGTAGAGCGCCTGACGACGGTCGTGTCCGATTATGAGCGGAGGGCGACCGAGGCTGGAGAGAGAGCGAAGTAGCTGGAGGGGGCCCTTCGGAGGGAGGAGGCTCGTGCGGAGGAGCTAGCGGGGCGTGCCAAGGCCGCCGAGGAGGAGTTGGCCCGTAGGGTCGAGGAATTCCGGACGTATCAGGAGACAACCGTCATACCCTCCCTTACAAAATCGATGGTCGAGGGCATAAGGAAGGGCCGCGTGGAGGGATGGGATGACTGCCTGGCTCGGATGAAGGAGAAGGCGGCTGGCCTGGTCCCGCCGATAGAGGTCGATTTTGACGGGCTCGCCGCAAGCGGCGGCGAGGAGGGGGATGGGGATGAGGAGGGTGAGGAGCAAGAGGACGAGGATGGTGACGAGCCAGAGGGCGGCGGGGGTGATGTGTCGGAGGGCGGCAGGGCGGCGGGGGATTCTATGGAGGGAGAGGGCGTCGTGATTGGCGGGGGCGCCAAGTAGTTTTGTGTAGACCCCCCCTCTTGTGTATGTTAAAAACGAAAGAAAGTAAGGATTCGCCTGACTCGCCCCCGCCTGGTTTTCCGCCTGTGTATGCATAAATTTACTTCTTAGATTTACGCCTTGGTGCGGCCGTTCCTATCTTGGCGTAGGCTGAATCGTGTCGAGTCCCTTTATTTCGCGTAGGGCGCCCGAGAGATTTGACAGCGTGGTAGCCTCCCTTTTCGTAAGTTGTTCGGGGTTAGGTCTATCCGAGTTATGACTAGCGGTAAACCAGGATTTGTCTTTGGCCTTTTCATCGGCTATTATCGAAAGTTTAATAAAACGGGGTCGCCCTATAGGCGTAACGTTGAATTGGCCCGAAGGCGTAACATTGTATCGGCCCGTAGGCGTGACATTGTATCGGCCCGTAGGCGTGACATTGTATCGGCCCGTAGGCGTGACATTGTATCGGCCTGTAGGCGTGACATTGTATCGGCCCGTAGGCGTGACATTGTATCGGCCCGTAGGCGTGACATTGTATCGGCCCGTAGGCGTAACCGTGTGTCGATCTAGGTAAGTGGACGTTCTCTTCGCGGTTGATCCGCCTCTCTGGCGTCGCGCCCCTGACAAGGTGGGGTGGGGGGATTCAGAGGGTTCCCCCTTGGCGTAGGGGGGATGATCGCGTCGGAGCCCGGCAGTGGCTTTGGCCCTCGTTCCCAGAATTGGGGGGAGAGGGAGTCCTTGGTGGTTGTTCTATCCCACGGGGCCCTGTTGCTCCTCTCGATTGGAGGCTCTGCGTGGTAGGCGTGAAGGGACGCGGGTTGTACCCCCTCCGTTCGTCCCCCCGGTGTGAACGGTCCAGGGGAGGCCGATGAGTGGAAGGGGTGGCGCGGGCGGCTGCCGGGGGGTCTGGTGAGGTGATTTGGCAGGTCCGTCCCATCCATCGGGTTGTCAGCCAGCCGCTCCCGCGTACCCAAGGCGTTCGTGGAGATGCATGGTGTGCCCACAGAGCGCCCGGTCCCCTGCCTTAAGTTGTCTAACGGAAGGAGGGGAGCAGCAGGCTGGGCAGCCGTTGTGTAAGCGGAATATCCTGTTGGGGGATCGTCTACCTTTGCGGTCGGAGAAGCTTGCGTTTTCCGCGCATTTTAAGGGAGGGAGGGTGGTAAAAATGACGAGTCTTTCTCCACATCCTTTCCTCTGCCTTTCTCCCCCTCTCCAGGAAGCTGAGGAGAGAGAGGGGGGATTTATAATGGTGAACTTCTGCCCTCATATATTCTTCCTTGATGGGTGATGTGACCCCGATGGGTGACGATTGATGTGACCCCTCAGGCATGCCTGACATTTGTCATTGGCGTTCGTCCCGAGTGTCCTTTTTGAGTTAGACAAGTCGTTTCAGCAGGCTGGGCAGCCGTTGTGTAAGCGGAATATCCTGTTGGGGGATCGTCTACCTTTGCGGTCGGCGAAGCTTGCGTTTTCCGCGCATTTTAAGGGAGGGAGGGTGGTAAAAATGACGAGTCTTTCTCCACATCCTTTCCTCTGCCTTTCTCCCCCTCTCCAGGAAGCTGATGAGAGAGAGGGGGGGATTTATAATGGTGAACTTCTGCCCTCATTTATTCTTCCTTGATGGGTGATGTGACCCCGATGGGTGACGATTGATGTGACCCCTCAGGCATGCCTGACATTTGTCATTGGCGTTCGTCCCGAGTGTCCTTTTTGAGTTGGACAAGTCGTTTCGGGCGTCGGCTTTATGGGGGTCTGGCGTTACTCTTCAGGGATGGCTCTTCGTGGGGGTGGCCTTGATTCGCGGACCGCGAGTAATTTCCCGAGGTTCGAGGAGAGGGGTCACAGGCCCTTTCGGGGGAGGGAGGGCTTTGGTCCGTCGCCTACCCCGCATATGGCGCTCCGGTTTGGGTGGCCAAGCTCAGCGAACTTGCCCCGGAGGTCTTCTTGGGGGGCGAGCGAGTGCGCATCTCGGCCCGTGCCCCTCTCTGGTTTGGGTGGCGAGGACTGGTCCTGCTCCGAAGTCTTTGAGAGGGGGGGTATAGGGCCGTCGCCTCCCCGCAGCCTCTATAGTCGGACGGGTATTGGGCCGTCGCCTACCCCGCATATGGCGCTCCGGTTTGGGTGGCCAAGCTCAGTGAACTTGCCCCGGAGGTCTTCTTGGGGGGGAGCGAGTGCGCAGCTCGGCCTGTGCCCCTCTCCGGTTTGGGTGGCGAGGACTGGTCCTGCCCCGGAGTCTTTGAGAGGGGGGGTATAGGGCCGTCGCCTCCCCGCAGCCTCTATAGTCGGACGGGTATTGGGCCGTTGCCTACCCCGCATATGGCGCTCCGGTTTGGGTGGCCAAGCTCAGTGAACTTGCCCCGGAGTCTTCTTGGGGGGGAGCGAGTGCGCAGCTCGGCCCATGCCCCTCTCCGGTTTGGGTGGCGAGGACTGGTCCTGCCCCGGAGTCTTTGAGAGGGTTGAACTGAATCTGTTATGTAGGAAAGGCGAATTTGAAGATAAAAAGAAGGGAACATGGTACTTCGTTCAGGACTTACAGTTACCGGCTATGCCACGGCCGGCGCACCGCGCCCCTTGGAGTGATTAGCCCGTCCTTCTCGGGGGGCGGCGGTTTAGTTGGGCGCGTGGTCGATCCTGTTTCCCTCGGCAGTGGCATCGGCTGGGGCTAACTCTGGCTGGTGGGGGTCATAACTCCGCCTCGGGGAGTCGATCTTCAGGTTCACTTCTGGTCCTTTGTGCTTGGTCGACCCTACGTAGCAGCTCCTAGACAGCTTCTGGCTTCCCCGTACGATCCCCACCCCTCGAGGGGTCTGGAACTTGACCATCTGATGGAGTAGGCTGGGGAGCGCTCCGATGGCCGACATGTAAGGTCGTCCAATGATCCCATTGTACGCCGACATAATGTCGACCACAACGAACAACGTCATTCGAGTGACGACCTGTGGCTCTTCTCCGAGGGTTATCGGCAGGGTGATCACTCCCATGATGGGGGTCGAGTGACCGGTGAAACCGACGAGGGGTCCAGTGCAGGGTCTCAGGTCCGTCGGCCTTAACCCCATCTTTTCGATCGTGGACATGAACAGGATGTCGCAAGAGCTCCCCGTGTCGATCAGGAGGCGGCTGACGATGGCCGTCCCAATCTGTGCCTCGATGACGATGGCGTCATCATGGGGCTGCTCGATCCCCTCCAGATCCTCGTCGCTGAAAGTTATGGGAGGGTAGGTCATCCTTCTCCCTCTCCGGTCCCCTCCGAGACCCGCTGTCATTACTTGTCTCGCATACGTCTTTTTGCTTGACGACGATGCCCCTCCTGAAGATGGGCCGCCGCATATCGTATTTATGCGCATGACGGGTTTCGGGGGGTGAAGCTCTTCCCGCTCGTCGTTTGCCGGAGGGTCTGCCCTCCGTGCCCTTCGGTGGTTTCCCTCTTCCCGGTCTGGTCTCCGGCCTCCGACGAAGTCCCCCAGGTGGCCCGCCTGGATCAGCCGCTCGATTTCCCTTTTGAGGGTGAAGCAGTTGTCGGTGTCGTGGCCGTGGTCCCGGTGGTATCGGCAGTATTTCTTGAAATCTCTTCGGGCGGGGTCCGACTTCATTTCTCGGGGCGGCTCCAGCAGTAGTCCGGCCCGTGTAGCCGCGTCCATCACCTCAATCAAGGAGGCATTGAGTTGCGTGTAATGTGCCCGTAGGGGGCCTTCTTGTCTCGGGACGACTCGAGGGAGCCCCTGGGTCGGAGCGAAATCGCGCGCCGGGCCAGGTCGATCTTGCGGGTGAGGCCCGAGCGGTTCCCTCCTTGGTCGGGCCAGTTGGTCGCGACCACGGTGTCCCTCTTCCTGCCTCGGCCGTGGGTGTGACCGGGGTTCGCCTTGGGGGGGTTTCGCCGGGGGGAATAAGGCCTTGGCGCCGAGAGTCTCCTCGGCCAGCGCGTGTCTCTCCGCCATAGCAACCAATGCCTCATAGTCGGTTGGCGGATCCCGGAGCAGGGACTTGTGTAGGCTCCGAGTCCGTAACCCCGATTTGAAGGCCAGCATAAGCACTTCATCGCCACACGTCACCACCGCCCGTCTTTCCTCCTGAAAGCGGCGGAGGTATCTACCCGTTGTCTCTCCCTCCCCTTGGACTATCATGCTGAGATAGTCTAAGGGCTTCTTTTTCGTCCGCCCGGCCCGGAACTCTTGGCAGAACTTATGGGATAGTTCGCCAAAGCTCCCTACGGACCTCGCGGGCAAGCCAAAGTACCAGTCCAACGCGGTGTCCCTCAGGCTTTGGGAGAAATGTCGGCATAGGAACGCCTCGTCCACATCCTGGGCCTCCATCACCCCCCGGTATTGTTGCACGTGCGTGAGGGGGTCGCCCCTCCCATTGTACGTGGCCAAGTGAGGGGGTTTGAACCTTACGGGCCTGGGGGCGGAAGTGATCCACCGTGCGAGTAGCGTGGCCTCCTCCGGGTAGGTCGGGCGATCCGGCGCATCCCCTCTCCGCCATTCGGGGGTCGGGCTTCGGTCGCGCCTCGGCCGCCGACGGTCCTCCGTCCCCGGGGAGTAGCCCGACGGTCTCCTGGCGGGGCTCCTTCCTTGGGCCGAGGATTCGACGGGTTGCGGGCTACGGTCCTCCTAGCGCCCGCGCCTCCCGGCCAGCTCTCCTCGGGCCTCCATCCGTTCTTGATTCTCCCGAAGGAGTATTTCGCGCTCGGCGGTGAGGAAGCGTAGTTGTCGATAAACGGCTTCCTCGCGCAGGGTATCGGAGGGGTGGTGCTGGTGATGGGGGCCGCCTCCTCCAGGCGGGGACCTGTTCAGCAACGGGTCCCGCCCGTTCCCAGGCCGCCGGGCCGTCGCCGCCTCGTCCAGGATTTCTCGGTTGCTCCTGTTCTCTATCCTCAGCCTCTCGTGCTCCGCGATGATGAAGCGAAGCTGGCGGCGGGCGGCCTCTTCTTCCTGGTAGGCCTTCCGGGCGGTCTCGGCCGCCTCGTCCAGACGCCTTTGCGCGGCGGCCGCCTCACCCAGGCGCCTCCACCGCTGCGCAACTTCTACCTCCTCTTCCAGGAGCCTTTGCTGGGCCGCAATCTCCTCAGCGAGCCCCCTATGCTCCCCCTCCTCCTCGAACTGAGGGTGGAGGTTTCGCCTCACGTTCAGGGGCTCCGAGGGGCCGGGCGGAGGCTCCGTTCCAGCCGTCTGACAGCCTCCCCTGGCCCGAGCGACGGCCTCGAAGCTCTTCAGGACGGCGGGGACTGAAGTGTGTTCAATCTCGGAGCCCATCCCCAGAAGGGGGTCGGACGCCGGGGTGATTTGTAGGGAGAGCGGTTCCTGCCCCACGGGATCTTTGCCGTGGTCCGGGTTCCGCGAGATCGGTATGGAATCTAACATGGGTGTGACCCTTCGTTCCCACAGACGGCGCCAATTGTTACGAGGTGGAACTCGCGTACAATGAATTTGTATTAATGAGAACCAAGGGCACGGTGGTTATGTGGAGAAGGGGGTTTGGGTAGGCTGTTTAACAAGCGATTTAGTGGGGTGAAGAAGTCGATCCCGTCGCCAGTGATGGTCTCGGGGTTGAATCTCACCGGATGCAGCTGAGTTAGGTTGAACGGCAGGGGGGTGACGCCAACTTGTGTTGACGGGCAAGCTCTCCTGCAACACGAACAACTCGTCAGAAGGGCTGGGTTGGGGTTCAACCCTTAGCCCCTTCGATGCCTAAGTCAGTGATAGGGCTTAAAATGGGGGGCTGGTCACGCCGGTCGGACTAATGGTGTGTCGACCGCGCGTGGCGAGCTATAGGTGGGAGAACAAAGATATGGAAGACCTTTGCACTCGTGTGTGAATAATAGAATGAGAGAGAATTCTGCAGCCAACCCCCTTTCCGTAAGAGGAGAGGGGGTATTTATACCTGACGGATGATGACTAGGCGTGCTGAGCTGGCTCGGGTGTCAGCGGAAGCTTCGGACAAGGACATCGGAAACATGAGTTTCTGACCTGCCTCTGTCAGGCGGCGCAACGGCCAAGGGGTGCTTTTGTCGGGATGTCAGGGCCGAAAGCACTAACCGCCGGTCAGGTCAGCCGCCTGGGGGTGCTTTGTCAGGCGGTCGGGTGACGTATGTGTCAGTCGAGTCCTTATCCTAGGCTGTTTGTCGTTAGCGTCGAACTAATGGTCTGGCTCATTTTAGGCGCCGCGGTTCGCGGGAATCGGACGGGCCGTTCCGGTCGGGGGTTGTCCGGCCCGGCCGCGCCCGTCAATAGGCCTGGCCTAGCTACCCAAGCGTCCCCAAACGCGCTCCCCCGGTGGGTCGGGCGGCTGCGGTTGTTCGCCTCGGCCGGCTACAGTTGTTCGCCTCGGCCGGCTCGGGGAGCGCTGTAAGGCGCGCCTATCTCCATGATGCCCCGGGTTTTCGGGGCGGCTGCCCTAATCGTCAAAGGGTGAGCTAAAGGGGTATGTTAGCGGATCCGGGCGAGAGTCGGGCTACTACGATCTTCAGGTCGTAACAGTTATTAACATCGAAAAATTGGGAATTGAATTGAGCTTCTATTTGAAGCATTGGAAAAACTTGTATAAGGTCCTATTGGAAGTTCTATAAGATCATTGAGAGCCATCTTTGAGAGAGCCAATTGTGAGGATTTCTTAAAAGTAGTTGGGTGTCTTTTGTATCTCCTAATTGAAATCAAGAAGAAATGTTTACTGGGTAGTTAATGCGACCTAAATCTTTTATTTGTTTTCTCTCTATTTGTTCTTCGTGCTAGATACTTCGCGATCTGATTGCTTCCGCTTGGCGCACAGCAATTGGTATCAGAGCTTTGGCGACGAAGATCTAGACGAAGAAGATGAGCAAAGATGGCAATGACAATTCTTCTACTTTAATGGCGTAATCTTCAACAACGCAAACTATTGTATTCAGTACGGAGTTCGAAATTGAGATGTTCGATGGGCGTATCAACTTCAGCATGTGGAGATGCGAAGTACTGACATCTTGAACCAACTTGGTCAAGATCAAGTACTAGATAAGAGGCCAACTACGACGTCGGATGCAGAGTGGAAGATGATGAACTGGACCGCTTGCGGCACGATCCAACTCTACTTGACAAAGGAGAATAAGTACCCTTTCATGGAGGAGAGGAATGCGAAAGCGTTATGGGATGCGCTGGGTGAGAAGTACATGAAGAAAAACATTCAAAATCGCCTATACCTAAAGAAGAAGCTTTTTGGCCTCAAGATGGAGGAAGGAGTTTCAGTTGAAGAACACCTTGACTACACAACAAACTCCTCACAGATTTGAGAAACATCGACATCAAGATGGAAGATGAGGACAATGCGATGATTCTTCTCAACTCACTGCATAAAACTATGAGTACATCGTTTTGATCTTAACCTATGGTAAAGAATCTATCACCTCCAATTAAGTTTCTAACGCTCTTACTAGCAATGAATTTAGAAAGAATGATGATGAGAAGATGAGGGGCCAAACGTCCGAAGCGCTTACCGTGGTTAGATGTCGGAGCAATGAAAGAGGTGGAGGCCGCAAATGGAACCATATATCCGAGACGAGGGACAATAGTAGAGCTCTGCGTGCAGACATCAAGAGGGATCAATGTGCCTTTTACAAGGAAAGAGGACATTGGACGAGGGAGTGCCCAAAGACCAATAAGAAGAATGATGCTACCGCCAACATCGTCAAAAGCGAAGAGGTGGATGAGTGCGTCCTAGTTGGTGCGACGGAGGGGGTGATGAAGGGGGATGGGTGCTTGACTCGGGTTGCTCGTTCAATATGACACCCCACAGAGAGTACTTTACTACGAAGGTAGTAAGCATAGAGTCCTTCTTGGAGACGATGGAGCATACACGACGACGGGCATTGGCACGGTCTGCATAAAGATGAGTGATAGTGTCACACGGGACATAGGCGATGTTCACTATATGCCCGACCTGAAGTATAACTTGATATCGCTTGGTTCATTAGAAGCACAAAGGTGCAAAGTGACTATGGAGGACGGTGCTTTGAAGGTGACACGAGGAGCAATAATCCTGATGAAGGAAAAGCGTGAATGCAACCTCTATTACTTGGATGGTACGGTGATGATGAAGACGACGAGAGTTCCAGATGAGCGAGCTACCGACTCAAGCTCGCACACACCAAAGTCGACGACATTGGATGATCTCCGGAGAAGTGGTGTTAATAAAGGTGATGGTTTAAGTTAGTATGGTGGAGATACCTTGTCCCAACAACTTGCACAGCGGATGGATTCTATCAAAGTTTGGAGACCAAGGTATGAAAGATGCCAACCTGTAAGAAGGGTCTCGTTTGCTTTCTTTGTTAGGTGTGATGAGTCTCCGACCTTATTCGGTGAGGTAAAGCACAATGGCGACCAATGTAGACGAAGGAAAGATTGGTGTGATGAGATGGGATCAACGACGACTGATGAAGTATGATCGGGTTGAGCTACTTGGCACTAGTGATTGTTCGACGGGCGAGCTTATGAAGGTCAATATTTGAGTCAAGTTCGAGTATGAATCGGACTTGTATGTTGACAATATAAGATGACTTTGATGGCCCTTTCTAAGGCAATGAGGCTCTGTGGAGCCATAAGAGCCTTTCGATGCAAGATGACGGAACACGAGATGATTCTCACGAGGAGGAGCGTTAACGGTCTATTGTGTGACATAGACCCAAGATCTCGCCAAGCTGGAGATTTGTGATTGTTGACTCAATGGAGCTGCTGGAAATTTCCAGCAGCCACATATGGGCTGCCCTTGCATTTGTCAAAAATGGACTAAAGAAGGGGGGTTGGTGCACCAACCCCCTCGGCTTTGGTTATTAGCATCGAAAAATTAGGAATCCAATTGAGCTTCTATTTAAAGCATTGGAAAAACTTGTATGAGATCCTATTGGAAGTTCTATATGATCTTTGAGAGAGCCAATTGTGATGATTTCTTAGGAGTCGTTGAGTGTCTTTTGTATCTCCTAATTGAAATCAACAAGAAGTGTTCTCTTGGTCGTTAAGGCGACCTAAATCTTTTGTTTGCTTTCTCTCTATTTGTTCTTCGTGCTAGATAATTCAACGATCTGATTGCTTCTGCTTGACGCACAACAAATTTGCCAGTGAGATTAATATAAACTCATTGCCTGCTTGCTTACGGTGTGGGAGTGCGAGCCATGTGAGAAGCATCTTATAATCAAAAGAATCACAGAGCACATTCTCAATAAGCATTTTCTCATGTCGGAGGAAGATATGGTACATATAGTAGATCAGCTTGATTTCTGCCTTCATGTTGGTGGTAAAAGTGACACTTCAATAGTTAGCCTCCTCACAGAAGCCCATGTACTTGATTTTTAAAATCTAGTCTCCTGTGCATTGCAACATCTTAAAATTGCAATCTGCTTCTTATATTTGCTACATCCTGTTTCACATTCTGGAGGTTTATTTGGTGCATTAGAAATTTTATCAAAACGGTTGCGTCTTCTAGAGGGAATTCCCTTGAAGATATCCAGTGTACAGCCACTAGGCCCAGGTTCTATTCCATCTGAGTTTAATAACATCTCAAGATATGCTACTTGTGTTAGTTTGCTTGCTTTGTTTTCCTTTTGCAATCTTTCCAAGTCTTTTCCTGCACGTCAAAATCTACACAAAGTATGCCAATGAATATCCTTTAGGTTTCATGTTCTCCGCAGTGTCAAAGTTCACACAATGTAGGCTAATGTATGTATGTCCTTTAGGTCATGTTCCTTTTCCCCATCAATTTCTGTTTTGTCAAAAGTTATCATTAGAGCTTGCATTTAACTGGATTATTTGTTTGCATCCAGACTTCAGGCACACATCTGTCTTTCCTCCTGAACCACACCCTTTGGCTTTTGAGAAGGTTGGTAACAGAGCACCAAAATTTGCCCCAAACTGTGTTCAACCACTTGAAGTAATGATTCAGGTAAGCTCAGCTATTTATGAGTCAATATTGTTTTATTTGCATTTGGGTGCTCATCCAATTGAAATTCCTGAAAACCATTGAGTTCCTGACTGTTTTGCTCGTCCAAATTGAACTAAGGCTGATGATGTTTTGCAGCTGAAAACTCATATTTCAAACTTAAATTTTTTTTTTTTTTGATCTACATGAATCCCATAATATAATTGGTTAATTTACCTACATTTGTAATTATCATAACTCCAAGTTGGTTGGAGTTTTAAGTACATTGACTGTTATTATAACTCGATGATGGTTGGAGTTGTAAAAAGAGGAATACCGCTCAGTGCCCACACACAAATGAACAAGTCCTGTGATTCTCCTTTCATCATTCTTCAAGGTTTTAGCATCTTGGCTTAATTTACATGCAATGGAAGAAGTATGATCCTAATTAATTCTAACCTATAATGAGCATGTGTACGCGTTTTAATTTTGATAATCATGCTCTTGAGATTCTAATAATGGGGATCAGAGTCTTTTCAAAATTTCATTCACATATAAATTTTTCAGATAACATTAATTTGAAGTAAATAAACCCATGCTTTTGTTTTGGTTTGAAATTGAATTCATCTGTATCAATTGCTCTCAAGTGACTTCAGATTTTTGATAAATTGTATATGGATTCTTGGCTTTGTAAGGAATAACGAACTAATGCTCTGTACACGTGCTTTATTTTGTTAGAGGTTGGCTTTAATGCACTACTTTAGGAGACTAGCTTTCTCATAAATATGATCTACCCTATATGAGAATTGCATTAATGTTCTATTCTATAGAGATTGGCTTATATTTTCTATGTTTCATAATTAGATGTAAATGCTAATCTTCATCTTGAGATTATTTTATGAACTATTACACTAATAGAATAGCCACAACATCTAAAAGGTAAGCAATTGATATACCAACAATAACAAGTGTAACCATCGATAAATGAAACGTAATATCTTGAATCCCTTTTGTGGTTATCTGAGAAGGTCTCTACACATCCGAATGAATCAGATCAAAAAATGCGCAAGAAAAAAAAGTGATTTGTCAAAAGGCAAAGAAGAGAAATTTTCAATTTGCAACCACTGCAATCATAAATATCATGAGATTTCAAATTTCTTAATGCTTCTAAAGTAGCCAAAAAAAATGCAAAGTGGCTGTTGAAACATGACCAAGACGAGAAAAACCATAAATAAAATTTAGAGGAAGAACGACTTAAACGAAATATGACAAATCAATACTAGAACATGCGAACTGTCATCCAAAACATAGAGCCCCCCCTTTCCTAATGTCTGTCCCAATCAGCCTTCGGGAGTGCTGGTCCTCCACATAACGATTGGAAGAGGAAAAAGAGACTAAGCATCCAAATTTATATGACCGACTCACAGAAACAAGACGCACGGTAAGATTTGGAATATATTAGACATCACAGAGAGACGTGAGATGTGAGAATTGATCCAACACCTGCTAAATGAAGACAAGTCCGATGGCATATGATGGGAAGCTCCAAAATCTAGAGCACACAATGAAAACGATAAAACTGAGTACCTCGAGGATGACAAATCTATGTGTCAAGAAGCAAACACTGCAAGAGGCGGTGTGGCAATGAACTTCTGAAACTGCTCGCAGATCGATTAACGATTATTGCAATAGTTGTCCGTGTTTGTTGTCGCTGAGATCTAGCTCTGCTCAACAGAATATGACATTGGAATTTCCAATATCCTTTAGTTTTGGTCAAGAGCAACCTTTAAAGAAGGCCTACTCCAGAAAATTCAAGGGTAACCCACATAAGATTGTGATCCACGGAAAATTGTGATCACAAATTGATCCCCGAAAATTGTGCGCAAATACTGAATAATTAATTAACAAGCTTTCTTTCAGACATTGATTCAAATTAAATTTGGTCCGAAAACAGGCCGTTACATCCTCCACAACTTAAAATAAAGTCTGCCCTCGGACTTTCTTAATTTCAGGCATGGCTAGACTCTTCTAGTTAACCATAGTAACTACTCCGATCATTCCTAGCACAATACTTCAACCAACATATAACCTAATACATCTATCTATATACATGCTCAATAATAATATACATAAATTATTTCCCAATCATTATATCTTGCACTTATAGCTAGGTTAATATTATTCACGCATACATTTCTAACTCACAAAAAAGAAAGAAAAGACAACCACAAGCAACAAATTCAAACCCACACTTTGTACAATCAATCCAGTAATACTCAAAAACTTCACATTAAAAAACACTCAAAAACACACAAAAACAACCAATGCAGCTCAAATTCATTTCCCAATCCCAAAACAAAACACCCCCTTCTTCCCCTTCTTCCCATGATCCCCGCCGACAATCTCCACAGCCCTAACCCTCCCCTTCTTCTCGGCCTCCTCCACCTTTGGGACCGTCACGGTCAGCACCCCGTCCTCCATCCTCGCCTTCACCCTATCCACGTCAGCGTCGTCCGGCAGCCTCACCCTCCTCAGGAACTCCCCCCCGGCGCCCCTCCTCTCCGCGCAGTGCCACGTCTCCTCCTTCCCTCCCCCCTCCTCCTCCCTCCTCTTCCCGCTTATCTGCAGGATCCGGCCGTCCAAGATCTCGACCTTCACGTCCTTCTTGCCGACCCCCGGCATGTCGGCCTTGACCACGTGGGCGGTGGGCGTCTCCTTCCAGTCGAGCTTGGTGTTGGCGGAGGCCATGGACTCGCCGGCGAAGGCCGGGTGCGACTCGGCGAGGGATCGGAGATGTTGGAAGGGGTCCCATGAGTCGAAGACGCTTGAAGCTATAGACATTGAATCAAATGAAATTGCTCCTTGCTTTTTTGATTCGTTGCGATTGACACGGAGCTTCATATATATAGTTGGGCTCGTTGATGAATCTGGAAGCTTAGAAGCTGGTGATTTCGCGAAGGATCTTTGGCCTTCCGGATAGCTCAAGTAATTTTTCGCTGATGTCACAATCATAGGCCACTAAAATAATTGACAAATGACAACTAAATAGTCTAGTTTGTTATAAACGGGCTTTTGGAGCGCCAACTAGCTATTGGGTATCCACCTATTATGTAATCATATTACTATAAATACAGGGCTACGGGTTTCGTAGCCACCAAGTTTACAACACGTTATCAGCACGCTAGAGGCTGAGCCGAATCTCTGCCTACTGACGAACGCGACGCGAACGGGCTTCCTTCATCGAACGTCGCTAGATCCGGCTGGTAGGATTTAGAGGTACTTTTTATCCCCTAGATCTAAAATTTGTATGCGCATATGTTTAGATCCAAAAACTTGGATCGATATCTTGATTAGTATAGATTTGATTTTTCTACCAAGATCTGCATGCTAAATCAACTGTTTAAGGAAAAATCGTCGTTTTATTGTTAAAATCAACTTTTTACGATAAAAACGATGTTTTAAAGACTTAAAAATAGATTTTTTTCCAATAAAAATCGGATTTTTATCATCTTCTTCCCCAAAAACCATTAAACACTACGTGAATTCTTCATCACCGCGGCCGGAAGCCGCGCACCGCGATCCCCCCGACCTCGCGCCATTGCCGCCGCCGCTCGCCGCGGCGTGCGGCAATCGCCACCGCCTGCAGCGGCGGCAACCGCCGCCGCCTGCAGCGGCGGGCAGACCCCGCCGCCGCCGCCTGCAGCGCGAAGGGCCCCAGTCGCCTGAAGCGTCCCCCCCCCCCCCCCCCCCCCGTGCGCGCGCGTGTCCAGAAACCCTAGCCGCCAGAAGCGGCAACTCACGCGACGAAAAACCCAAACTAGGGTTTGTCCACAAAAACTCTTTCCGAATTATTTTTCAGATTTAATTACGATTTTTTTCGTTAAAATCTGGATATATTACACGTTTTAATTCATCACATTTTATTCGGATTATCTGATTATCTTACGTTTAATAATTAGAAAGATCCTGCGACCGCTCTGCCGTTAGTCAACTAACCTAACGGTGTATGACGTTGCCCAGTGGTCCAATAATTATTAAACGAAAAATTTTCATTTCCATTATAAAATGCCTGTGATGATTAATTACCTGTGATGATTAAAACTGCATGTGATGATTAATTGCATGTAATGATTAAAACTGCCTGTGATGATTAAATGTCTGCAATGTAATAAAATAACTGCTGCATTTTTCTGCCTGCGACGTATGTATATATTTGCTGTGGTTTTGGATCGGCTAGTTATCACGATTATTTCCCTCGCATTCTTTTCTTTTTTTTTTGAGAGAAAAATGTAGTGAGGATATTATTGTAAAAAATTACAAGACCGGCGGACGTCTCACGAAGATGAAGATCCATTCCAGAAGAATAGGGGCCCCACGTAGGTTTCTGAGTTGTATTTTCATTTTTATGGGACTGTATGGACTTTATTTAAAATGGTGATTAGCCAATCCACGCAGCAAATATATGTGTCTGAAATGCTTAATTATTTATTTTTCTTTAAAAAATATCTAATTATTGCTTATTTTTAAACATGATAGAGAGATAATGGCTAAAACTGCGAGCGTCGACTTTGACGTATTGGATGGTACATGCAAAAATTATCTGAGCTGACAGTTGGATATAAAATTCCATCTGCGCGCACAGGGACTGAGCCACGCCATCGCTGCAGGCGATAAGGTTTCTGATATAGATAAAGAGAAAGCAATTATCTATATCAGACGCCATATCGATCGGACCCTGAAGGCCGAGTACCTCACGATGGAAGACTCTTATGAGTTATTGACCGCCATCGAGGATAGGTATAAACATCAAAGAGATGTTATACTTTCCCGAGCGCAATATGAATGGGAGAACCTCCGTCTCCAAGACTTTACGTCTATCGTCGAGTACAACTCGGCACTTTTTAGTATCACCTCACGCTTGAAGTTGTGTGGTGAGAAAGTGACGGAGGAGCGCCTATTAGAGAAGACGTATACATCCTTCCACGAGAAGGATGTTATACTAATGCAGCAGTATCGTGAACGAAAGTTCACAAAATACTCAGAGCTTCTCTCATGCCTTCTAATGGCAGAGCAGAATAGAGACTTACTTCTTGCCACCTATAACTCACGCCCTACCGGCATTGCTCATGCGCCTGAAGCGCATCACAGCTCCTCCCAGAAGAAGAGGAGCAACTTCAAAGGCAAACCCCAGAAGGGTAAGGCAATGAAGAAGCAGGCTAGAGGACCCCCTTCAAGAACCAACAATAAGGGAAAGAGGAAAAATGTGTGGAAGAGAAAAGACGACGGCCAGACATCTGCCCCCAGAAAAGACTGGGAAGATAAGTGCCACAGGTGTGGCATGACTGGACACTGGTCCAGGAATTGTCGGACTCCACGCCACCTACAGGACTTGTACAAAGCTAGCCAGAAGCAAGCTGAGACAAACCTGGTGGAACAAGAAAACCTGGCACCAATCAGGTTTATCGCTGAGGACTTCTCAAACGATGACCTGCTCGACTGAAGCATTATTTACTTTCTATGCATTGTAATTTGAAAAACAATTTACTATCTGATTGTTTGAATTCTAGCATGTTGGATGAATTTTCAGACATTGAATAATTATTAGTAGTAAATCTTTTATTGTGCCTTATACTGCTATGTTTTTCTCTTAAAATTAGATGGATAATAAATGCCTAGTGGACAGTGCCTCTACGCACACGATCCTCCAATACATTTGCTTTTTCCAAAGCATAGATAAATACGATGGAACCGTGAATACAATCTCTGGTCCATCAGGAATTATTGAAGGATCGGGGGAAGCACATTTTATGCTCCCCAACAAAACACAACTACTAATAAAAGATGCGCTTTTCTCCCCTATCTCTCATAGGAATCTGTTAAGTTTTAAAGATATCCGTTTAAACGGATACCACCCAGAGACGGTGAACAAACAAAACAGAGAATTCTTGTATGTAAAGACTCATAAAAACGGTACTAAAACCACCGTCGAGCGCTTTGAGGGACTCCCGTCGGGTCTCTACCATACAAGAATAAGATCAATGGAAGCAAACACACTTGAGCACCAGAAGTGCGATAATCAACCAGAATTCCAACTCTGGCACAACAGACTCGGACACCCTGAAAGGAACATGCTGTGTTGCATCATATCCCAATCCTGTGGAATTAACTCGAAAAGCCTAAAGCTACTTCGAAAGGGTGCATCTCCTTGTCCCCCTTGTCACAAAGGGAAATTGATTACGAGACCATTCCCCCTGAAGGTGGACTCTGAGTCTCCAAGATTCCTAGAGAGAATACATGGAGACATTTGCGGGCCTATTCACCCTGTAAGTGGCTCATTTCGGTACTACATGGTACTGATTGACACATCTTCCAAATGGTCGTATGTGTGCCTTCTGTCCACCCGCAACGTAGCCTTTGCAAAGCTACTGGCACAAATCATAAAGTTGCTGGCACATTTTCCAGATAACCAGATCAAGAAATTGCGTCTGGACAACGCTGGAGAATTCACATCACAAGTCTTACTAGACTACTGCCAAGCAACCGGCATAGAAGTTGAACATCCTGTAGCTCATGTTCACACCCAGAACGGGTTAATCGAATCTCTTATAAAGAGACTACAATGGATTGCTCGTCCATTGTTGATGCAATGCCAGTTGCCGGTGAACGCATGGGGACATGCCATCTTGCATGATGCATCACTGATAAGATTACGACCGTCAGGAAGTCAATCTTATTCTCCGATGCAACTTGCATATGGGAACCCACCGGATATCTCTCACCTGAGGATATTCGGATGTGCTGTCTATGTCCACATCGCACCACCGCAGAGGACCAATATGGGTCCTCAATGTCGTCTGGGTATCTACATAGGATTCGACTCACCATCGATCATTAGATACCTAGAACCCCTAACGGGGGACGCCTTTAAGGCACGTCTAGCAGATTGTGAGTTTGACGAAAGCACTTTTCCCAAACTAGGCATTAACACAGAGAAGCCAGAAACTTCAAAGACCATTTCATGGGATACCATAACTTTATCCCATTTTGATCCGTGTACAAACCAATGTGAAGACGAAATCCTGAAGATCCTTCAAATACAAAGTACAGTTCACATTTTACTGGACAAATTCATTGACAACCAGAAGATTGTCAGATCACACATCCCTGCTGCAAATACGCCAGCTAGGATTGACATACCCAGAGATGGATGCAATCCACCTGCAGTAGAAGAGGCCGTACCTCAACAAAAGAGAGGACGACCCCCAGGCTCCAAAGATAAAAACCCTCGAAAGAGGAAAAATCCTGGAGCAATGATAACGATACCACCACAGGATGCTGAGCTTAGCCCAGATACCTCTCCCCTCCTAAAAACCCCAGAAGTGAAAAATGTAGGAGAAATATCATTAAACTATGTACGTACTGGGGAGGTACTGGACAGAAAAATCACAATCATCAATGATAACTTCGTGCTCATTATTGCCACTCACGTCACTGAATACGACAATGAGACCGATCCACGCGCTCTAGTAGAATGTAAACGCAGAAAGGATTGGCCAAAGTGGAACGAGGCAATAGGAGTAGAGCTGGGCTCACTCTCGAAGCGCAAAGTTTTTGGACATGTAGTCCTAACACCAAAGGGTGTTAAACCTGTGGGATATAAATGAGTATTCGTGAGAAAAAGAAACGAAAATAATGAGATCATGCATTACAAAGCACACCTTGTTGCACAAGGCTTTTCCAAACGACCAGGAATAGACTATGATGATACATATTCACCGGTCATGGACGCGATCACTTTTCATTTCATTATTGGCATATCTACTAAAGAAGGCCTAAATATGCAGCTCATGGACGTTATGACTGCATACCTATATGGAAATATAGATGGGGATATCTATATGAGAATCCCAGACGGATATAAACTACCGACAAATATGACAGAAAGACCTCGAGACGTCTATTCTGTCAAACTCCAAAGATCACTGTATAGTCTAAAACAGTCGGGGAGAATGTGGTATAACAGACTCAGTGAGTTCCTAGTGCAACAAGGATTCACAACAAATGAAGTCTGCCCTTGCATCTTTATAAGAGCAAAGGGAAACATGATTCGTAATCATTGCCGTCTACGTAGACGACATAAACATCATAGGATCTCCCGAAGAGATAGCTGAGATATCCAAGAGTCTCACACAGACTTTTGAGATGAAAGACCTTGGTAAAACGAAGTTCTGCCTCGGCTTACAAATTGAACACCTAAGCGGAGGAATCCTGTTACACCAATCCACATACACAAAGAAGTTACCGAAAAACTTCATTATAGACAAATGTCATCCGCTTAGTACACCAATGGTTGTCAGATCATTGGATGTTAACACAGACCCCTTCCGGCTGCTTGAAGAGTGGGAGGAAGCACTGGGTCCTGAAGTACCCTACCTGAGTGCAATTGGAGCACTCCTATACCTGGCAAACTGCACGCGTCCCGATATAGCGTTCACAGTTAACCTACTAGCTCGATACAGTTCAGCGCCCTCAAAGCGCCACTGGAACAGAGTGAAGCACCTTCTGCGCTACCTCCAAGGGTCTGTGGACCTGGGACTATACTTCAAGAAAGGTGTATCCTTCGACTTAGTCGGATATGTAGATGCAGGATACAGGTCTGACCCACAAACCGCAAAGTCCCAGACCAGTTTCGTATTCACATATGGTGGGATAGCCATCTCATGGTGATCTGTGAAGCAGACTTCAACAACGACCTCATCCAACCACTCCGAGCTCATTGCGATCCACGAAGCTAGCAGAGAATGCTTTTGGCTTCGATCAGTCATCCACCACATTCTCATGACTACCGGCCTGAAGACGGGAGATCTTGGACCAACCACCATGTACGAAGACAATGCTGCTTGCATAGCTCAACTACGAGGTGGCTACATCAAAGGTGACAGGATGAAGCACATTTCCCCCAAGCTCTTCTGGACGCATGAACAACAAGTAGACAACCAGATCGACATCCAGCAGATCCAGTCTTGCAACAACATGGCAGATCTATTTACTAAAGCTTTACCTCGCAGTACCTTTAGAAAACTTGTATTAGGAATTGGGATGAGACAGTTGAGAGATCTACAAGCCTGAAGCTTGTACACTTCAGGGGGAGTTAATGTTGGGTTGTACTCTTTTTCCCTTGGCTATTGGTTTTTTCCACTGTGTTTTTCATAGCCAAAGGTTTTAACGAGGCAATCCCATCAACTCAGGATCCAGAAGTATCCACCTCTGATGATATCCATCGATAAGGAGAAGTTATAGAGACTTGTACTCTTTTCCCTTAGCCACTGGTTTTTCCCACTGGGTTTTCCATGGCAAAGTTTTTAACGAGGCAAGAACTATTAACTTGGGATCCAGAAGTATCCATAGACCCATGGTCAGATAAGCTCTACAAACCCTGAAGTGTTCATTACGGCTTACAACAATGGATGGATAAGGGGAATTATTATAAACAGGCTTTTGGAGGCCCAACTAGCTAGTGGGTATCCACCCATTATGTAACCCTATTACTATAAATACAGGGCTACAGGTTTTCGTAGCCACCAAGTTTACAACATAGGTAAAAATTTGTTATAATAATAAGTAACTGATCATTTGCGATTAAATAACTAATGAATACAAATAGAAAATTGGCCTCCGCTAATTGCAACACACACAATGCGGTGCAGGGCGTTTTCATATGCTATTTTTGAAAAAATAATTAAATCGGGAGTTTGGGATATGACCGTGTACTTGAAATTTTTTCCCAAAAAAACAACGAAAGTACTATGCACCGCACTCATTGCGGTGCATTTAGCAATTGTCTAGAAAATTAAGCCTTCGCCTGTCATAAATTAAATTCTTTAATCCGACCGACTTACAGTCTACTTTATATTATAACTAATGCCATTCACAAGATTTCTAATTCGATTTCACCCTCTGTAGTGTTTTTGTACTAATGCTTTCCCTGTCGACCGCACAAGCATCACACCCTCAAGATTTAGTCTAATTTTCTAATTCTGATCTTAATTTATCTCATTTTCTGATATATTTTTTTATTTCCAAAAAAATCGAATTGTGATCCAAACGTGATCGCAAAATGGTAGCATATCTCTATTTCGGCTTGAATTGTTACTTGTTTTTAGAGTAAGATACGATGTACTCATATTTGTTCCAAATGATTTTGATTTAGTTTTCATGATCAGATCAACAATTCTTACTTGAAATATGATTTGATTTCTTATTTTTTTTAACTCTTTAACTTTGAATCTTGTTTAGCCAGTTCTTCATCATCCATATAATGACATCACATTAAGCCGTTAAAGGAAAGAATTGAATAGGAAGTAAGACAGGAAGTGTAAAAATACAATGACGTAATTTCTCTTCCCTAAAGATATCACATGCATTGCTTTTTGACAGTAATCATGAGGACCTAATCTAAAAAAAATTTGAAATTGATGAACATTATTATTATAACTACGGGTGCAGCCAGGATTTATTTGTACCCTGGGCTACCGACAAATACATAAAATTCAAAGCACTCGATTATAAGAGTCTTAGGCCAAAAAGGAAAAATAGAAGAAGACGATAATGAGAATCATACCAAGATCAAGGTGATGCTAAGACAGATAGAGATGGTCGCGGTCTGTGGACGAAGGTGATGGCCGTCGACGAACTCGATGAGGTGATGGTTGCAGACGAAGGCAATAGCCGTGGTCTGTGGTCCAGTAGACGAACACGATGGCCGCAAACGATAGTGATTTTCTTAACGCTTTGTTGAGTGCTCAATCGCACAGCAACTGCTACTCTTCCTCTTAATCTCCATTTATGGATTTATAACGATGAGCTTTGGTTATGTTAGCCAGAGATAGTAGAAATGTGCCAAATAGACTATTATTGTTGAGTGCCAACATGAAGGCAAGCGATGTTCTATATTTATTTTATCACAAATAGCCTCTTTCTGTTATGAATCAACTACTGGGGGAGGAGCCCCAGCTCTTTATTTATAGGCAATTGGGAGAATACAAATATGTGCTTACAATGATATGGGCATATCTCTAGGATAGCCCAGAATCTCACCCAACTACGGTTAAATAACCGTTCACAACACTCCCCCTTATCCAGCCATAGGTGTGGACTTAGCTCGTGAATGCTTCAGGATTCTGAGCGTAGAAGAGTCTCACATGGGGTGGATACTTCAGGATCCTGAGTTGGTGAGATTTGCCTCGTTAAAACCTTTAGCTATGGAAAACCCAGTGGGAAAAACCATAGTTAAGGAAAAAGAGTGCAAACGCTCTTTAACTCCCCCTGATTTGTACAAGTGACTCTGCTCATGAATACTTCTGGATTCTGAGCGTCACAGAGGGGTGGATACTTCGGGATCCAGAGTTGATTTGATTTGCCTCGTTAAAACCTTTGGCTATGGAAAACCCAGTGGGAAAAACCATAGCTAAGGGAAAAGAGTACAAATTCCCTCAACTCCCCCTGATCTGTAAAAGCTCTTAGGCTTTCAGATCTCTTAGGCTTATCTCATCACTCCTATTTACAATATTCCGAAAATGTACACAGATTACAAATTTTATCACCATCAAGCAGCTGCTGAATCCAGAAACTCTGGAGAGGTGTGCTAAGTTTCGTCGCCTCTAATGTGGTCTTCAGACTATATGGTCAGCTCCACAGAACCAGCCTCTATCACAGTCGTCACTGGGATGTGATGTACCACCGGGCGCCCTCAAATACACCATTGGTGTGATTCTGGAATGGTGAGGATCTCGGAATGATAGGATGATGTTGCCTTCATAAGTTGCTTTGCATATTTGCAGTAGATGGTCATCCCACTGTTGGTACTTGTTCTGTGATTTCTCAGTATAGGGACCGGACCTGTAACCTGCATTCGCATAAACATTGGAGGATGCTACTACATTTTGTAAGTCCAAATATTTCGACCCTTGGAGGAAGCGCAGAAGGCTTAACTCCGGTCTAATGGCCCTTTTTAGGTGTCAACTATCTCTGGCTGATGAGTTTACTGCAATTGCTATACCGGGACACGTGCAGTTAGCCAGGAGTGCATGATTGCACTAAGGTAAGGGACTTTAGGACCAGTTATATCCTCCCCCTCTTCCAGCGATCGGAAGGGTTCTTTTTGTTCATCCAGTAAGTGTACCACTGTAGGTGTACTTTGGATGACAATGGTCCTTTTAATATCTCCAACGCACTTCTGGGCGTTTGTAACAGGATTCTATGAGCCATGACTTTATATTTGCCTAGGTCTTTTTATTTCATGTTTAAAAGTCAGGCTTGTTCATGTAGTTCGGTTTTCTATTCAGGAGATCCGGTGAGATTTTAGTTGTCTCCAACTATGATCTCTAATCTTGTTCTTTGCACAGATGTAAAGACAACATTCAGTAGGAATCATTGACTTGTCAAATGACTCTCTTGGTTGTACATTTATTTATTATACTTGTATTTCTTCATTTGAATAGACGTCCCGAAGTCTATTCAGGCATTTAAGGAAAATGTGGAAATTATCTTTACAAGATATCCACGAAGGTATGCCGTCACAACATCCAATAATAGCTTATCCATAATTTTCCTTCGCCAAATCGTAAGGTATTCGCTTTTATTAACTTAGGGAGACTGATGCATCATTTATGAGACATGCTCATTTGAATTTGTTCGTTCCCTAGTTTCAGCGAAATTTTCCTTGAGCTATAGGTTGTACCTTATAGCATACGATTTTGTTTTTATTTTTATTATGTATGCAATACTTTGTTTTATCCACAGGTTTGACACCTTTTGGTGTCTGGACTTCAGGTCCGAACATTTCACGTTTCATAAGTGAGTCCAGCTCATCTTTTATTGCCACGTTCCACATTTGGCCAATCTCAACGTTTGCCTTCTAGCAACGGAGTGTGGAACGATAATTTATAAACATCGTCGCTTTTGCGATGTATATGACAATATGATACGTGAATACATTGTCGACAATTTGTGTTCTATCTGTCCAACACCTCCCCAGTACGTACAACATTTACTTAATTTCACTTTTTCCCGGCAATTCCTCTGCAGTGGATTCCGGGAAGGGTGATGGTGTGGACATGAGCTCATTGTCCTGTGGTAGTATTGTCTTAAGGTCTCCAGGAGTTTCTGTCCTTGGAGCCTGGTGGTCTGCCTCTTTTCTGTTGAGGATCAGCCACTTCTGCTGCTGGTGGATTGCATCCATTCTCGGGGATGTCAATCCTAGCTGGAGTTTTTGCAGCAGGGATGTGTGATCTGACAATCTTCTGGTTGTCAATAAATGATTCCGGTAATTAGTGAACAGTGTTCTGTATGTGGAAGATCTTCTGGATCTCATCTACACATTGTATTGTTACCGGATCATAGTGGGTAAACTGTTTGTATCCCACGTTATAATTTTCTTCGCGCCAGATTGTCCAGTATCTGGGCCTATTTTTGGGAAACTCGTCTCATCGAGATCACAGTCTTCAAGGTGTGCCTTAAATGTGTCCCCCGTTTGGGGTTCTAGGTATCTTTTAATTGAGGGTGAGTCAAACCCTTCATAGATGCCTAGGCGACGTTGAGGACCCATTTTTGTCCTTTGTGTTGGTGCGATGGGGATTTAAACTGCGGATCGAAGATTCTCCGAAGAGAAATGTTCGGTGGCATTCCATATGCAAGTTGCATTGGAGACTCTGACCTCCAGATGGTCTTATTTTCATTTGCGATGCAGCATGCAGAATTTGCATGTCCACATGCATCAATATGCAATCGGGATTTAATGGACGTTCAATCCATTGGAGTCTACTTTTCAGTGACTCAGCCGACCCATTTTGGGTATGAACATGCGGCACTTGTATGTTCATTTTCTATTCCCGTTGCTTGGCTGTACTCTTGAATTGACTGGGAGGTATATTTCCCAACATTAACCAGACTTATTTTCTGTATTTTATTGTCTGGGAAATGTGCCCGCAACATTTTTATTCTTGTGCCAATAGCTTTGGAAAAGCTAAGTTGCGGGTCTTGCAGTAGACATACGTACGAATATTCTGAGGATGCATTTATCAGTACAATGAAGTACCAAAATAGCCCACTAGGGGTGGTGGATTTTATCCACATCTGTCTCCTTGTATTCTTTTTGAGGAAGCGTGGAGATCCTTTTTCAACTTTTCGTGGAGATGGCCTTGCAATTTGTTTTCCCTTATAGTAAGGGATGCGAGGGAATTCTCCCTTCTGAAGAATCTTCTGGTTCTTCAAGTTATACCCGTAGGATAAGATGCAGTGCATCATCGCAAATCCGGGGTGGCCAAGTCCATCATGCCAGATTAAAATAACTTGGCAGATGTCGGGCACTTCAGGTGCTCTGTTTAATTCCGCTTCATTTCTCCGATCCTTCGTATGGTAGAGGCCTCTAAGGCTCTCAAAACGTTCAAGTATGGATTTTACTCCTTTATCTTGAGACGTTGCATACGGTAATAATTTTTTTTTCATTTACATTTGCGGTGTCCAAATGGAATCCGTTGAAACGGATGTCCTTGAAACTTAGAAAGTTTCTTTTGGAATTCGGAGGGGTTAATGCATCCTTTATTTTTGTGTCGTTTGGGGGGCAACAGTGTTGCCATCCTGGATCTTCAATATGGCCCTGATATTGGGCTCTGTATTGAGAGAATCGTACGTGTTTATTGTCTACTAATCATTTATGAGAGCAATTTCAAAAGATGAAACATAAAGGCACATGCATATTCAGATAGACATATTCATTTATTGTCTACTAAAATTTTTCAATCAAAACAGATTGCGTAATACAAAAGCTCTCATAATATGATATGTTCTAAACAATTTGCTAAGATAAAAGTAAAGGCTAGTCAAGCATGTCATTATTTTCGAAGTCGTCAGCTGAAAAACTTGACTGGAGCATCAGATGTCATCAGGTTTGTTTCAGCTTTATTTTTCTTGTTCTCTTTATACAAATCCTGGAGATGATGCGGAGTTCGGCACACTCTAGACCAGTGGCCTTTCAAGCCACAATTTTGGCACTGGTCTTCCCATTCCCTCTTGGGTGGGGGTGTATCATTTCTATTTTTGTTATTTCTGTGCCACGTGAACTTCCGCTTACTTTCATTATTTCGCTATTGTTGTTCATGGCCCTTGGCTTTTTTTTGTTGACCCCCCTTCTGTGGTATTTCTTTTTCTTTATTACCCTCTTCTTTTTGAAGGAAGAGGAATAGTGAGCTTCTGGTAGAGGGGTAGTGCCGGGAGGGCGCATATTGTGAGTGGCGAGGAGAAGCTCTCTGTTTTGCTCGGTCATGAGTAAACATGACAGCAGCTCAGAATACTTGGTGAACTTGTGTTCACGGTATTGCTGCATGAGTATCGCATCTTTTTCATGGAAGGACGTATACGTCTTTTCCAGCATGCGATCTTCTGAGACATTCTCACCACACAACTTCAGGCGTGAGGTGATGCTAAAAAGTGCTGAGTTGTACTCAGCAATGGACTTAAAGTCATGTAGTCTCAGGTTCTCCCACTCATATCGTGCCCTTGGGAGTATAACATCTTTCTGATGTTTATACCTGTCCTCAAGGGCAGTCCATAGCTCAAGTGGATCTTCGACCGTAAGGTATTCAGCCTTTAAGGTCTTGTCCACATGGCGGCGAATATAGATGATGGCTTGCGCCTTCTCTATAACGCTAACATTTTCTTTTTCAGTCACAGCAGCGATGAGGGACTTTTGCCCGCAGGTGAAACTTTACATCTAGCTGCCAGCTTAGATAGTTTCTACCTGATGCTTCCAGTACTTCGAAATTAACGCTTGCAATATTAGCCATTTATCTAGCAAAGCATAAACATGCATGAATTAATAATTAATCAGAGAAAACATTTTCATGCGGAGGCAATATTTAACGAAAAACTAAATGTGTGGATCGGCCAGTCCCACAAGAAAGAGTCCAAAAGTCCACAGTCCAAATTATACAAATTTGCAGCTTGAATAAAATGAAAATACAACTTTGGAAACCCCGTGGGTCCCATATGGTATCTCCATCTTCAAGCGTGGCCTCCGTCTCCATGGAAGTTGGTCTTCTTTCTTTGACATTTACATAAATTCCTCACTACAATTTCTCTCAAAAATAAAAGAAAAGTGCGGGAAATAAACTGTGGGACTAAACGGCCGATCCAAAAACCACATTTAGCAATTCATGCAGAAATATTGTGCTCGTCAACATTTTCATTCACAGACATCACAGGAAGTTTATTCATATGAGGATAAAACAATATTTAATCACTTAATAATTATTGGACCACTGGGCAACGTCATACACCGTTAGGTTAGGTAACTAACGGCAGAGCGGTCGCAGGATCTTCCTAATTATTAAGTTTTAAATAAAATGCACAACCACGCATATAATATCCACATAATTTTGCCAGAGATGTAAAAGAAATTACGATGCATAGGTTGTAAAGCAAATGGGTTTAATCAATTAAATTGATTAAGTGCCCACAAATAAACATTTTCGTTGGTTTGAGGAAAAAGGTTCCCTCATCATCCCAAAAGCCCCCAAAAATCCCCAAAAAGCCTCTGCCAGTCCGATAGTATGCCCGAATATTACCGTGATTTTTCACGAATTTTCTGCCCTTAAACGCCCTTTTAGCTTGGTATTAGGCCCAATATAGTTGCCGTATAGGGCTTATTAGAAGCTTTTGCCCTTCCCCCTCATATATATATATATATATATATATATATATATATATATATATATATATATATATATATATATATATATATATATATATATAAACGTGCGGGCCGAAGCCCGCAGCCGGTCTGCGGGCTTCGGGCCGCAGGCGCCTTTTTTTTGATGATTTGAATCTGGCCTGCGGGCCGAAGCTCGCAGCCGGCCTGCGGGCTTCGGCCCGCAGGAAATAAGTGTGTGTTTTTTTTCTAAAAAAACATTTGGCTGGGGGGCGGCGGCTAGGGTTTAGCCGCCGCCGCCGCCGCCCCCCTATCAGCCGCCGATGGCGGTGGGGGGCAGAGGGTGGAGGTCTCCGCCCTCTTGGGCGGAGCAGTGATGCCCCCCGCTGCCGACGGGGGGGGCAGAGGGCGGTTGGATCCGCCCTCTTCGGGCGGATCGGCAGCCCCCCCCCCCCCCCCCCCCCCCCCCCGCTGCCGGCGGGGGGGGCAGAGGGCGGTTGGATCCGCCCTCTTCGGGCGGATCGGCAGCCCCCCCCCCCCCCCCCCCCCCCCCCCCCCGCGCTGCCGGCGAGGGGGGCAGAGGGCGGTTGGAACCGCCCTCATCGGGCAGTCGTCAGCCCCCCCCCCCCCCCCCCCCCCCCCCCCCCCGCTGCATGCGGGGGGGAAAACGGCAAAGATCGCCCCTTTTGGTCGGCGCAGGAGGCAGCCCCCTCGCTGCAGGCGGGCGGGGGGGGGGGGGGGGGCGGCAAGCCGCCGGTGGATCAATACTAGGGTATAACCCTAAAAATTGTGTTTTTGGGATGAATGGTCCGTCGTTTTCAAGGCGACAAATAATCCCCTTGTCGATCTTGCGAGATCTTGGGGAGGGTCAATCATACGTATGATTTAAAAATATCGTTTTTAGAGTTTTTACCTCTATATCCGTCCTCCGGATATAGCGACGGTTGCTCGAAGCCCTACGCGGATGACGACGCTCGATTTGAGGAAGCCTTGCACCGCGCTCGTGGATTTCTCGTCTCGCCTTCGCCTTCGCCTTCGCAACGAACGGAAAAAATTTTGTGGGAATGAAAAAATTTAGAGACTCGTGCTGATAACGTGTTATGAATCAACTACTGGTGGAGGAGCCCCCAGCTCTTTATTTATAGGCAATTGGGAGAATACAAATATGGGCTTACAATGATATGGGCCTATTTCTAGGATAGCCCAGAATCTCACCCAACTACGGTTAAATAACCGTTCACAACACTTTCTTCATTATATTTCTTAATTTTCGAAGTAAAATTCCAACAAAAAGAAAACCAGCTTATTACACAAAAATATAAAATTGCACAAGATAAGATGCCAATTAGATTAATTATCATTACATTTTTTCCTATTCTAGTTTAACACTGTGTATACTTTCATTTATCAGAATAGTAAACATTTGCTGAAGATTTGTCAAAACCTTTGTAAATTTAGACATTATTTTACGGTTATTTGGGTTTCAATATGCAAAAAATAAGAGGTAATAAAAAGCAAAATTAATGCTGACAATAACCAGATTCGAACAAGAGACCTCAACCCCACTTCTCCGCTCTCTCCGCCAAACGAGCTATTTTTGGAAAGTCGTGTGTTACATATAAAATATTTTATAGTCAAAAACTTATCCGGGCTGTAGCCCAGGTGAGCCCAAGCGTCCGCCCTTAGGCGACTACGCGTTACATGCATATTTTAACTCCTAATTTTTTGTTTGATATTTATTGTTCATAATCATGGATTTGAAGTGCAGTTAAAATACATAAAGACATACAAAAACCTAGGGACCGGTCCGAAAGCCTGTAAGTTAGGGTTGGCCCAAGGTCATTATTGGGACCATGATTTTTGGCCCGAAGTATGTTGAGGGGCCGTGAGCTAGCCTCAACCCGTTTTCTTCATAATCGTAAGATAGGACTAGGGCTGACATTTAAAACGATACGACCCAGGCCCAGCCTATTTTCATCCATAACACGTAGTAACTCCCAATCAACATTCCCTTCCCAAATCAAAACTTATCTTGGTTTATACGGCCCCATTCCGCATTGAAAGCCCACAAACCAAATACAAAAAGTTCAATAACCCAGCTCACAGGTTACCATAAAATTTCTGATCCACATAAGAAAAAAAATCCAACGTGCAAGGTATTAAACGAAGGAATCGAACCTTGACATCTTACAAGAATGAGAAGACGAATACCACTAAGTTAATTGGCTCGGATAATTTACAAGTTATTAAATTAAACATTCACAATGTTAACCATTTCATTTATGAGAAGTTAAACACACACACTTTCTTAGAGCACTTTCAACCATAGCCAACTTTGGTGCTTAAAAGGGGGCTTAATCCTGGGTGGACGGGCTATTTGCAAAAAAGAGAGGAGAGAGTGCTAAACAAGGACTTAAAATTTTAAGCTCTTGTTCAACCCTTTTGAGCCGCTGACTCAACATCGCCTCACTCCTTCAAAAACTGAATGGATCAGACATCTGGTGGGTATGCTTCATTTTGACAGGACCTTTTTTTTAAAAAAACTGAATAGATCAGACATGCTGACGCATCAGACGTCTAATGTGTTGAGAATCAAACCACCAACAGTAGATTAACTATACGTCTGATCTACTTCAGATTTGAAAAAAACATAAGATCGTTGGATTATCAAACGTTGATAGAGGTTATACCAGACGTCTAGTAATCCACATGCGACAGTCGTTAACATCGCATCCATTCAGCCCCTCATTTGATAAAAACACATGAATTAAATCTGAATTGGCTCAGATTCAACCCCGGCTGGGGCTGAATGGCTCAGCCCCCTTGAGAATGCTCATACGTTTTATGTGCTAATATGAACATCGAAAGAATCAAAACCAAAACCTACATCTTAAATTCACCTCGTACATTCTTGCTGCTCATGAGATATGAGTTATGAAATGCAAATTCTGACATAAGACAAATCTATTTAAGCCGATCTGTTCCATCGGCACAGCCCATCACCACATGTATTCTCACGGTCTGGAGATCATAATTAACGAAATGGTATGTGCTAAATACACCCCTACAAGAAGTAGGGGTGTATATAGATGTTAGTGCCCATTTTGCCTTAAAATAGAAAAAAAAAAGAACTCCACTGTCAAATGCAATCATTGTATTTCCAAATCAGGGATAGAAGGTTACATACACCCCTATGAATAGGGGTGTATAAAGCATCACTCAACGAAATTTTCAGAGTAACCACAATCATTAATCTTCCCTCGAAAAATATTACGCAAAACAACAGAAATTGAACTTTTATTATATAGAAGCAAACCTTACACTCAGAACATCACATAAACCTCATACACTATACATATGCCATCACTCAATTCTCTCACTCACACACATTTCTGACTTTACTCACTCCACCGACCATCACAACACACAAACACATAACAAAAGGATGGCCCCTCAGTTTCCACCTGAGATCTCGATGGCCTTCACCTCGGGCTTCTTCACCTCCTCCTTCGGAACGACCACCGTGAGCACGCCGTTCTCCATGGTCGCCTTCACCTGATCCACCTTCGCGTTCTCCGGCAGCCTGAACCTCCTCAGGAACCTGCCGCTGCTCCTCTCCACCCTGTGCCACTTGTCGTTCTTCTCCTCCTGCTCCTTGCTCCGCTCCCCGCTGATCTGCAGCACCCTCCCCTCCTCGACCTCCACCTTCACCTCCTCCTTCTTGACCCCCGGGAGGTCGGCCTTGAACACGTGCGCCTCCGGCGTCTCCTTCCAGTCGATGCGGGTGTTGGCGAACGCGGAGGTCTCGCTCACGGCGCCGCCGGCCGGCTGGGATGCGACGGACCGCTCGAAGGGCCAGCCGTGGAAAGGATCCCAGAGGTCAAGGGAGAAAGGGTCGAAGACGTTGCTCCTCTGCCCAAAGATCTGAGGGATCAAAGCCATTGCGAATTGAGATTGTTGGTTATTGATGACAATGAGATAGTAGCTTGGGACTGATTTCTTTGGATTCGACGGAGGCTTGAAGGGGCTGTTTATAGCAAATTGAGGGGACGAGGGGTGTCTTGAAGTCTCCAGAGGCGTTTTTCGCACCGTCCAGGTGTCCGAGCGGACTCGCGGGATCCAGATTTCGCTAGAGGCATCTGGCCTAATCTTCAGAAATGTACCAAACCCAATGGGCCGGCCGGTCCACTTCTGGACCAGGCAAATCATTCGAACCGGGTTCATGGTTTTGGAAATATGATTACTCTCAAATAAAACAATTGTTAGTATTCCGCATAACTTGCGCTCTTGTTTGAGCTGACCCATATTCATTTGAGCCCATGCATTATTGGCTTCTGTTCTATTTTTGAATGTGAAACTTCAAGCTCTTCGATGTGGTTTGGAGCCTGCTGTGGATTGGGGATTTCAGGATATTATATGTGAATCAGATTCGAATGTTGCTCTATTACATCTTGATGAGACTGACATCTCATTTCATCCTCTTCGGAGCTTGATTTTGGATATAAGGCAGTTGGCTTCAAGATTTCTCCTCTGCTCCTTCCAACATGTTTTAAGGGAAGATAATTTCTGTGCAGGCTCACTTGCAAATTCGGGTTGTCAATTGGATGTGGACCTACGGGTCTGGGACCGCCCTCCGACTTCTTTATTACAATTTCGTCTTATGGATGTAAGGGGTTTGTGATTTGCTCGTGATTTACCCTGTGATTTGGTGCTATTTTATTCTGATGTATCACAAAAGAAGAGACGATTTTCAAAGTAAATAAACAGCTTACAAAGAAAATCTTTCCCTTCAAGGGAGAAGGAAACAGTGAGACACCATACTTGATTAGGCCGGTAACCCCACTATTAAAAAGGGTTTATTAGAAATAGTTCTTCTTAATCATGATCTATGTGCCATTGTTAAAATCTATCTATTAAAACGGGAGAATTATCAATGTGACATTGTCCTATGTGGCAATGTCACATCGCCACATAGGACAATGACACATTGGTAATTTCCTTACCCCACTCACCCCTCAAAAACACCCACTATGCACTTATTTACATGGTTGCCATTTCCCCAAAATCCGAAAATAAACCACACTCACTTATTGTTTTTGGCATTGACCCCTGTATTTTGTACATTTTACCCCTCTACGATACTGGCGCGCACACACAATTCTCGCTTCTTCTCGGTTACATGTGTGCACCACGTTTTATTCGTCTAGTTTTTTTCCCTCCGTGCACCGTGCACACAGGTTTTTTTCCCTCCCTGCTGATATTTCATGGGAAACTAATAATTATTGATGTTTGTTTAAAATTAGTGGGTCCAAGATTTTTAAATGATCATGTGTCCCACGGGGCACGAGTTATATGTATATGAAGGGTCCCACGGGCACGTGTTATATGTATAGGCGCCCGCGCAATTTTTTAACACTGATTTGTTGTTCCGCGCCTAAGGCACCCCCGCCGAAATTGTTGTTTTACGTCGAGTTTGTTGTTCTGTGTCGAAGGCACCCACGTCGAATTTGGTGTTCTATGTCGAATGCGCATGCGCTGAATTTGTTATTCCGCGCCGAAGGCGCCCGCGCCATTTTTTAACGCTGATTTGTTGTTCCACACCTAAGGCACCTGCGTTGAAATTGTTGTTTTACGTCGAGTTTGTTGTTCTGTGTCGAAGGCACCCACGTCGAATTTGGTGTTCTATGTCGAAGGCGCATGCGCTGAATTTGTTATTCCGCGTCGAAGGCGCCCGCGCCATTTTTTAACGCTGATTTGTTGTTCCGCGCCTAAGGCACCTGCGTCGAAATTGTTGTTTTACGTCGAATTTGTTGTTCAGCGCTGAAGGCACCCACGTCGAATTTGGTGTTCTGTATCAAAGGCGCATGCGCTGAATTTGTTGTTCCGCACCGAAGGCACCCACGCCGAAGACGCATGTGCCGCTAAATATTGTAAGCTAATTTGTTTTTCTTTTAAATTTTGGATTTGAAAAAAAAATTTCGGGGAACAAAGATTTCGCAATGGAAAATCTTAAATGAACCGTGCCCGCGGGCACGGGTTATGACTGGTAAATTTATAAAAAAAGAGAGAAAACCACTTAAATAGCCCATTAGGCCTATGATTTTAAATAATAAGTGGATTGTGTCCATGAAACATTACAAATGAGATTCCATTCAACGAGAAAGATAAAGATGGCTGATGAAATACGGATGTTAGAACGAACTGGCTTCCAAATTAGTAACATTTACTGACTCGGTAGAAATCTGTTAACACGTATTTATAAACAAATTAATCAATACAATTTGAATTAATCCCTTGAATACGTACAACCGTAAACTCATCTCTTATTAACTCTCCTTTTAATTTCGTCGCAAAAAACTAAAAAATTAATTAATTAATTAAACGTCAACCAAACCCCAGGTGCTTTGGCGCGAAGAGCTCGAACCTTATGAGCGAGTTGGGCAGGAACTTGCGCGCGAACAGGAAGCAGGTGGTGGTGGGGCGGCCGTTGTAGGTGCAGTTGGTGCCCTCCCGCATCCACCGGAGGAACTCCGGCGTGACCTGGTTCCGGTAGTACCGAGCCGGGTGGGGCCCGCCGTAGCTCCAGTTGACCCACGTGACGCTCCTGTTGGAGTTCCTGGCGCCGTACCGGATGTTGATCAGCGTCGGCAGGTAGTGCTCGTCGACGTAGCACCCCCCGTTGCAGTACTTCCTGAATACGGGGAAGTAGACGGTGTCGGCGATGATCTCGACGGCGAGCCGGCGGTCGACCTCGAACCACTGCGAGCTCTTGCGCCACTGCTCGATCGTGATCTGGGGGAGCATCTTCGTGCTGTAGCGCCCGCGGCCGGTGCCGCTGGGGTCGTCGTAGACGCTGACGAACGTCTCGGTGGAGTTGACGAGGTAGGAGTAGATGGTGGGGAAGTTGAAGAGCGGGACGCACGCCTCCGACAGCAGCACGAACCTCTGGTTTGAGTAGTCGAGCAGCGCGTTCGCCAGCAGGCGGCGCTCCGCCTCCATCATGTTCACGTGCCCCCACGCCACCGCCTACATTAATTTTGCCACATATGAATGTGTTATTCACACTAGTAACAACAATAACTACACGAGGTCCTTTTCTCATATTCCTCCCTAACTGGGTGGTGGGGCCCACAAATAATCAAACAAGATTTGCTCGAACGGTCCATGTCATACTAGACGTTCACATGGTCGTACGCGCGTAGGAGCCACCTAATTTTTCAAAGGAAACAATCACCAGTATGCAAGCAACAGACTTTCCATCAAAAAGCAACCAACAGTTCACTAGTCAAGTGGCTGGATTGTAGGCAAAGATACCTCCCCTTCACGTTTGACTTTCCAAAAGTAGCCTACTACAATGCTTGTGTGAGAATTGAGTACAGTGGACGTGATTATAGCAGTCATTAGGATTAATTTTCGCTAATTAAAAAAGGCCGTAACAAAATATAATTAGCTTTAATATACAAAACAAGCATAGCAAATATAATTATTATTTATTATTTTTCATGCATTTACTCCACATAATTAGGGTCGAGGAGAGGGGAGGCTGACCTTGCTGGGGATCCTCCGGCCGTAGAAAACGGATCCAACGGGCACCGTTCCGTTGTACTCCGGCCTCAGATGGAGGTAAATGGAGAACAGCCCTTGGTGCCCCTTGAAGAACTTCTCCCACAGCGGCGCGAAGGGGAGCTCCCCTCGCGCCAAGAACATGAACGCGACCTTTGCGGTCATGTTGTGGGGACGCCCCGGCAGCCTCGGGACCATGGACGCCCTCCACAGGAGCTCCTCGTCGCTCATGTCGTGCATTGCTCCCCTCGGCTCGACCGGCGGCGTCCGTGGCGGTGTCGGTTGCGGCGGAAGGGGCGGAGATGGGGGGAGGGGAGGGCAGGGAGGGGGAGGGGGAGTGGAGGGGAATTGGATTGGTTGGAGGGAGATGAAGGAGGGGAAGGTTTGGAGGTAGAAGCTAGAGATGGTGCCGAGGGCGACGCCGAGGAAGAAGAGGAGGGAGCATGTTAGGATCTTGAGGAGCTTGGTGTTTTGGGGGATGAGGGGCATGAGATATGATTGCGATTGTTGTTGTTGATGGTGGTGGTGATGTTGGGGATGCATTTCATTGGAGAGGGGGGAGGAGGGGAGGGAGGAGAAAACGGAGGGGAGACTTTTTTTTTTTGTTGAACCAAGGGAATGAATGGTGGACGTGAGGAGACTCAGGGGGGAGAGGGAGAGTTTTGTATGGTGACTTTTTTTGTAATAATGGATCTGTGCATTCATCGTCGGGCAAACGTCTTCGTTGGTGGCAGCACGTTTCATTATTTTCGATTTTTTTCAAAAGAAATTTGTAGATTTGTTGTGCACATTTTAAAACCTTAAAGTTTCAAATATGTTTATACATCTAAAATCCCAATATTTTTTCAAATATGGGTAAAACTAAAGGGGGTTTGTCCCTTGATCTGGTCGTTACAAAACCGCTAAATTTTAATAGTCATCTAGTGATTGGTCTGTGGATAAATGGGGTGTATAACACGTCCAAAAAAAGTTAAACAAATTTAGAAGATGCAACGGCCCGTATTCACCAATACGACTATTTACGTATTTCATGTATTTTCATAGTATTTTATAATGGTTGGTCAGGAGTTTCATATCAAAAATGATTTCAAAATTCTTTGTAAAAATACTTTAAAGCATCAAATGTTATGAATGAGGGAGGCCAAAAGGCCTCCCCTCCTTCATTACCCATTCATTAGGTCCCCCATTACTTAGAGTAATGGGGACACTTGGTCTACTAGAGGCTATTGGCCTCCCCACTATGAGATAAATAAATAGAGCACCATGGCTCTTAGCTATGGTTACTCATTCTTAGCAATGAAATGATCTCTCTCTCTCTCTCTTGAGTTCATTATCATCCAACACGTTATCAGCACGTGTTCTCCATTCTTGAGCAAAAATCTTCATCTAAATTCATCCCTACGCGCAAGGAATCTAACGTTGCTGCGGCGGTTCGTTGGAGCGTTGCGGCATCCTCAAAGCGTTCGGGAGCTTGGATTATTATTTCTACGGATCATCGTCGCGTTCTTCCCTAGATAATTGATCTAGAGGTAAACCCCTATAATCCTGTAGATAAAATTAGACTAAATAATTTTTACATTGTTTTAATATACAAGTAAAAAAAATTTAGTCTAATAAAAGAAAAAATTTTTATCCCTATTACAAAGTTTTTTCTATGAAAATTTTTTCCTTTTGCCATTAAAATTCTTCGGTGGGAAGAAGAACCGGAATGAAATCCTCCCCTCCCCCCTGACGGAGGAGGGGGCCTTCCCACAACGCCGACCATGCACCCCCCCTGCAGTGGCGGGGGGGCCTTCCGCGCCACCGCCCCCCGCTGCAAGGGGGCGGCCTGAGGCCGATCCCCCCCTGCAGCGGGGGTTTTTCCGCGCCGCCGCCCCCCGAGACCCGAGGCCGAGGCCGAGACCGAGACCCGAGGCCGAGCCCGAGACCCGAGTCCGAGGCCGAGCCCGAGACCCGAGGCCGAGCCCGAGCCCGAGACCCGAGGCCGAGCCCGAGACCCGAGGCCGAGCCCGAGACCCGAGACCCGAGACCCGAGTCCGAGGCCGAGCCCGAGACCCGAGGCTGAGGCCGAGCCCGAGGCCCGAAGCCGAGGCTAATAGCTTATTTTTGGCCCGAAGCCATAATAATTGCGGTAAACAACTTTGCAGACCTGCGGAACGGGCCACAAGTGCTTATACTAAAAATAATTTTTGGCCCGAAGCCACAAAATTCTACACAAATTCGGCTTCTTCATAATTTTAAAGAAGAATTATATTTGCAAATTGAAATTTATGAGAAAAACTTTGTAAAATCAATAATTACATTTATATGTTCCTCTATTTATTTAAACATCTCTCTTGCAAATTATTATGTATGGTTTACTAGAATTTCAATAATTACTAGAGATCCTGAGACCGCTCTGCCGTTAGTTAACTAAACTAACGGTGTATGACGTTTCCACGTGGTCTACGAGATAATTATATTTTCTAGTTTACTTTTTCCATATTTTTTGTGTTTGAGATATATGCGTGGTTGTTTAATTTATGCCTGTAGCATATAAACTGCGTGGATGTTTAAAATAAGTAAAAATGTGTCTTTCGGGATCGGCCATTGCATACCTATTTACATTTCCGGCACTTTTTCTTTTTTTGAGAGAATTTGTAAGTGAAGAAATTGTATAAATAGCCAAGGCTCGGTGCAACAGCATAAGAAGACGGATGCAGAAATAGGGACCCACCCGGGGTTTCCAAAGTTGTATTTTTCATTCTCTTTTCTTTGGACTGTAATCGGACTTTGGACTGTTTATTATTTTGGGTATCTGGCCGATCCCCGCATTTTTACTTATTAATTTCTTTATGCATGGATTGTTGAATTTATTTTAATTCATGCTTATCTTTAAATTGCATAGATAAAATGGCTAAATTGGCAAGCGTCGATTTCGAGGTACTCGATGCAGCTGGCAAGAATTACTTGAGCTGGCGAGTGGACCTGAAGTTTCACTTGCGCTCCATGGCGCTCCTGCACTCCATCCTGGCCCCCGCAGTGGCCCAATCATCGGCTCCCGCAGCATCCGATGCATCTGCTAGCAAAGCCCCAGAAGCGGCCCCTTCAGCTGGCAGTACCTCTACCACTGTCTCTGACATGGATAAGGCGAAAGCCATTATCTATATCAGACGACACATAGATCGGACCCTGAAGGCTGAATACTTGACAGTAGAGGACCATCTGGAGTTATGGACAGCGTTAGAGGCACGCTACAGACATCAAATTGATGTCATACTCCCGCGTGCCAGCTATGAGTGGGAGAACCTCCGACTTCAAGACTACAAGTCCGTTGCTGAGTACAACTCAGCACTTCAAACATCACCTCACGCCTGAAGTTGTGTGGTGAAGAAGTCTCGGAGCACCGCATGTTGGAAAAGACATTTACCTCGTTTCACGAGAAAGATGCTATCCTCATGCAGCAGTATCGTGAACGCAATTTCACGAAGTTCTCTGACCTTCTCTCTTGCCTCCTGAGGGCAGAGCAGAATAGAGACCTTTTACTGGCCACTCATAACCAGCGCCCGGCAGGCTCAGCTCATATTCCCGAAGCCCACAGTGTTCACCCCCCGAAGTGGAAGAACAAGAAGAGGGGCAGAAAGAACAAAGGAAATGCCCCTATGAAACCAGCTAATGCTCCTCCCCAAAACAAGAATAACAAAGAAATGAAAAACTTCACTTGGAAGCGTAAGAACACTGATACAGTGTCAAATCCAAAGAAGACATGGGAGGACAAATGTCATCGTTGTGGCATGACTGGACATTGGTCCAGAAACTGTCGCACACCTCGCCACTTCCAGGAACTGTATCAGGCGAGCCAGAAGCCTCCGCCTGAAACAAACATGGCAAATGTGGAAAATTCGACAAAGTTCACTTCCAAGGATTTCGAAAATGACGACCTGCTCGATTGAGCCTTATCTTTATCTATGCTTTTCAAAGAATAAATTATAGCTTCATCTCTAGTATGCTTAATAAAGACGATCTTTTATTTTGAATGTATGCATTTTACATTTCCATCAATAAATTATCGTTTTTTGCTTATATAGATGATGTATGAGTGCCTAGTGGACAGTGCCTCGACGCACACTATCCTTCGCGATGAATGCTATTTCAATAGCATAAGTAAATATGACAGTCCTGTCATTACAATTTCAGGACTGTCCAAAATAATCGAAGGATCTGGTGATGCAATATTATTGCTCCCAAATAACACAAGACTAAAAATCAATAATGCACTATTTTCTCCAAGATCAAATAGAAATCTCATAAGCTTCAAGGACATCCGTTTAAACGGATATCACTTAGAAACTAGAGATGAAAATAAGGTTGAATGCATGTATGTCACTCTTCGTAAAGATTGCCAGAAGACCATCTGCGAAATATTTAAGGGACTCCCGTCGGGTCTCTACCAAACATACATTCAACCAGTTGAAGCCAATATGACTGAGCACCAGATGTGCCAGCCAATGCCTCCATTTCAACTATGGCATAACAGACTTGGTCACCCTGGATCCATTCTGATGCGACACATCTTATCTGAATCCCGCGGACATGATTTGAAGAACCAGAAGATTCTTCAGAAGGGTGAATTTCCTTGTCCCCCTTGTTTCAAGGGGAAACTAATAACGAGACCATCGCCCCTAAAAGTGGGTTTAGAGTCTCCTGGCTTCCTTGAGAGGATACATGGTGACATTTGCGGGCCTATTTGTAGGATCCTGCCAAAACAGAGTTAGGATCGATAAATGAAGTTAAGACTTACGCTTGCGTATGCAGCACAGTAGTCTACGAACTTCGCCTTCGGATTCGCCACAACGGATCGAGTCTTCTCACGAACGGAGTAAGGCTACTAAATCCACAATCTAAATCTCTACTTTTAGATTAAGAACTTGGATAAAGGGAGAGGAAGTATTTCGGCAGAGCTTCGATAGAATGAAGATGCATGCAAGAATGCCATGCAAAGTGTAAGGAAAATGGCTAACCCTTGGGTCTTATTTATAGCCCCCAAGGTAGTTATTTTAGGGTAAATTGTTCCTTTGGAACAATTTAACTAAGGTGTACCATCGTACATGGCATATTATAAGCTTAAGTTGTACCAAATGCATGGTACAATATAAGCTTAAGATATTACCCCTTTATTAGCCATATGTCGCATGCACTTATGCACATATAATGCGACTTTCCCATCAATCTAGAGATCCTCTCCGAAAGGGAACATATTCCCTTTGCGCACGACTTCGTGTACGCGACGTTCGAGGTCCGTATTCCCTCGTACATCCCCCACAAGGGTGTACTAACGTCTTCCATATCCAACATCTCCCACTCACACTTGAGGGGATTGTAAGAGAACGTCTTTCTCTTAGTTCTTTCATCTATCATACCGAGAAATAGACCGTGCGACCGTCATGCGCGTAGAGTCTGTTGTTGTGCATTTGTTAGAGATACACAACGACCTCGAAGGTGCAAAGTTGAGTAGTTCAACGCATGCTTTACCCTAGATTATTTCTTCACATTTCTTATACTTTATATTCAACAATTGAATCCCATCTGGATTACAATTGGCTGGCCAGCTTTGAATCATTAAAGTCCAAATGCGAATATGAAATCAATCTTCCTCTTCTTGCGAACTTTCTGATCTTGACTAGACTCGCTTTTCTAACGTGCCCCGCCGAGCCGAATTATCATAGCCCATAAGTAACACGCTAAGATAGCGATCATCTCGTCAAATCTAAAGGAACCAATTGGAGTCCTTGAGGGTAAGAGTTAAGACCCGTATGGCCTTTGAGTCTCACATAATAGCAAACACTATTGCTACTAACTCAGTGGTCGAAATGCATACGTGGTATGAACACGTATTACAACATCACTCCTTTCCCAGGGAGAGTATGTCTTAATGATGTTGTACGGATGAAAGATCAGACACCACAGTGCCTATCTTTTGAGTCCCCTTACTACCCATGAAATATTCCCGGACTCTCATCCTGCATAAGACAGATAGGATTTAAAAAATCCAATGAGATCTTTATATCCTTGTGATACAGATCTCAGATCTTTTGTAAGCATCCATATGATGCAGATCTTTCATTCGACTATCTTGTTAAAGTCATGACTCTAAATCATTCGTCTAATGATTTTGACTTTAAACTAGTCTCATCTCTATCTTATCCATCTGATAAGATAAGGCGGTTGCTCATGTGAGAGAGCCAACCTTAATCTGTCCGACATACACACAATTCAGCTGAGATTTCAAAAATGTACACAAACATTTCTTAAGAAATTCATATGCAATGTTGGAAAAAGAACTTATTCTTTTATTAATTTTGATCATTTACAGACATGGGAATTTACATTGGTACAACTCAGCTCTTACGCAATCCTTGAGATGATAAGTGTTTGTAAAACACATCTCTGGGGATCGCCTTCGTAAGCGGATCCGCTATCATCTCATGCGTAGATATGTACCTTATGTCTACCTTCTTGGTCTTATCATAGTCTTTTGCAAATTTGTAGCGGATATCTATGTGTTTGGTCTTACAATGGAATTTCGGATCTTTGACATAGGCTATAGATGCTTGACTGTCGCTGTGTATAGGTACAGCACCTGAGTCACTTGCATTAATTAGCCTGTCTAAGAACTTCCTAAGCCAAACAGCCTCTTGAACTGCCATGCTAAATGCTACAAACTCGGCTTCCATGGTTGAAAGTGCGATGCAGTATTGTTTCTTGCTACTCCAGGATATTGCACCAGATCCGAGTAGAAAAACATATCCTGAGGTCGATCGTCGCTCATCGAGATCACCCGCCCAATCAGCATCAGCGTAGCCTTCGAGCCTCAAGGCATCTCCTTGATAGCATAAAGCAAAGTCTGTAGTTCCTTTGAGATACCGCATTATCCTCTTAACCGCTTTCCAGTGTACTTGCCCTGGGTTGGATTGGTAACGACTTACCATTCCAACGGCAAAACAGATGTCCGGTCTTGTACACATCATAGCGTACATTAGACTACCAACTGCACTGGAATATGGAACTTTTTCCATAATCTCCTTCTCTTTTTGGTTCTTCGGACATGATTTCAGACATAAATTGTCGCACTTGCTTATTGGAGTATCAATGGACTTGCAGTCCTGCATATTAAAACGTTCTAGAACCTTCTTTATATAAGTCTCCTGTGAAAGAGAAAGAAGTTTCTTCGAACGATTCCTTGAAATCTTAACTCCAAGGATATATGCGGCTTCTCCCATGTCTTTCATCTCAAAAACTGATGAAAGCCAAGCCTTGATATCCATCACAAAGCCCTTGTCATTTCCGGCTATTAAGATGTCATCTACATATAGAGACATAATAACATACTTGTTCTTATTCCTCTTGATATATACACAGTTATCTTCATCAAGCATGGAAAATCCATTTGATAAGACAACCTCTTGAAATCGTATATACCACTGCCTCGAGGATTGTTTAAGACCATATATGGATTTAAGAAGTTTACAAACCTTATGTTCGTTTCCTTCTTTTACAAACCCTGTTGGTTGTTCCATATAGATCTCCTCGTCCAATTCTCCATTGAGAAAGGCAGTCTTTACATCCATTTGATGTAATTCGAGGTCTAAGAAAGCTACCATTGCCAGAATCAGGCGAATTGAGGTAAAACGAACAACAGGTGAGAAGGTCTCTTCGTAGTCTATCCCTTTCTGTTGCGTAAAACCTTTCGCGACAAGGCGAGCTTTATATCTGTCAATAGAGCCATCAGCCTTATGCTTGATCTTGAGAACCCATTTGTTCCCAATAGCTCTACGTCCTCTGGGTAAGTCAACTAAGTCCCAGACTTGGTTAACTTTCATGGATTCTAACTCCTCTTGCATCGCTTCCATCCATTTGTCTTTAGCAGGGCAAGATACGGCCTGTTTGAAAGTAGCAGGCTCGTCATCTGCTTGTAGTAAAGTCATAAAGGTTTGCGGAAATTCATCCTCAAATCTTAGAGGAGCCAACCTTGTACGACTACTACGTCGTATTTGAGATTCTTCAAGTCCTTATTGACTTGAATTTAGATCAATTCTAATATCACTCCCACTTGGAATGTCGTTAGAATTGCTCCCACTTGGATCATTATTCCCGTATGAAATAGGATAATTGTCATTCGTATAATCCATTGGTGAAGGTTGAAACATATTTTCATTTTCACCAAGAATTCTCCCACTCGAATGAGGTAATCCTTCTTGATCATAAATCTCAAATAGAGATAAGTCCTGACTTATCTCGCCCTGTCTTGGAAACTCGTTTTCCAAGAAAGTGACATCCCTCGACTCAAACTCAATTAGCCCACCATTGTCTTCCTGACTAACAAAAACATAACCTTTGGAGTTTTCTGCGTATCGTATAAAGATACATTTCCTTCCCCTTGGCCCAAGTTTGCCATACTTATGGGAGGAAATATGTGCGTAGGATGCACAACCCCAAGGTTTCAAAATGTTTAAGTCAGGAGACCTTTGGTTCCACAACTCATAAGGAGTGGAGCTAACTGATTTCGAGGGTACACGGTTTAAAATGAAAGTGGCCGTCAATAATGCATCTCCCCAAAAGGTGATTGGCAAGTTAGCTTGCGCCATCATTGAACGGACCATTTCCATTAAAGTCCTATTTCTCCTTTCTGCAACACCGTTTTGTTGAGGAGTATAAGGCATAGTTACCTGATGTACTATGCCTTTTTCATCACAAAGTTCCTTAAAACTTATTGATTGATATTCACCGCCCCTATCGGTTCGCAAGACCTTAATCTTGCGATCTAATTGATTCTCCACTAAACTCATATAGTTTTTAAAGCAAGCCAAAGCTTCACTTTTATGGGATATCAAATAGATATGTCCGAATCGGGTGAAATCATCAATAAAAGTGATGAAATAGGACTTTCCGCGTCTTGTCTTGACATTCATCGGACCACATATGTCCGAATGGATAAGCTGTAATGGAACCTCGGCCCTTGTGCCGGTTCCAAACGGCTTGCGACAAGATTTCCCCACAAGACAATGTTCGCAGGTCGACATTTCAACCTTTGAAACATTGGATAGAAGGCCACGTTTGGCAAGTCTATCCATACGCGTTGGTCCAATATGACCAAGCCTTGCGTGCCAACAATTCACATCAGACTCATAAGTCTTAGAATTTGCAATAAGGAAATTTTCATTACATGAGGAATCATACATTGTACTAATTAAAATAAATCCTTTAAATACAAACCCAGTACCAATAAGAGTATTATTACAACTTAAGTCCACATTACAATCATGAAAAAACCAGTTATAGCCAAGACCCATTAATACAACCACAGAAATTATATTCCTTCGAATATCTGGAGCGAAGAGGACATCATGAAGTAGGAGAGTGCGGCCGTTGTCCAAGACTAGCTTGCAAGTCCCAACGCCTTTCACTTCAACACGTGTGTTGTTTCCTACATAGATCCACTTCGTTCCTTGGGGTATCCGGTGATACTCCACGAAGGACCGTCTGTCCATTGCTATGTGGTCGGTGGCACCTGAATCAATTATCCAAAACGGATTAGATTCCACAAGAAATATCGAACTAGAAACACATATGTAACTAGTATATTTACAAGTTACCTCGTCCCCTCCACTCGTACACGAACGAGCATAGTGACCGAGCTTGTTGCACTTGAAGCACTTGATCCTCTTCAAGTCTTTCTTCTTGTGCCATTTCTTGTGCCCACCCTTATGTTTGGGTTTCTTGGTAGACTCAGGTTGCTTATTACGTTCATTAGTGAACTTCGAACGATTTTTCCGTTTCTTTCCCCCGTGTGAGGAACTAGCAACCATGTGCACTTCTGCACTTGGTTTGGCAGCCGCAAGCCGCTCTTCCTCTAATTCGAGGTGCTTGGAAACATCGCTGAAGGTCTTGATGCTCTCATTGTGAGTGAGATGCATCTTCATTTGATCCCACCCATTTGGTAGGGAACGTATGACTGCTTGGATTTGTTGCTCATCAGTGAGCACATGACCTGCGTCCTTTAACTCCGAGATAAGGTTCGCCATATGTCGCAGATGTTTCCCCATGGAATGATCTGGACGTTTCTTATATGTATCGAACCTTATAGTTAAGGCGCGAAGTTTGGACACCGATGTGCCACCAAACTTCTCCTCTAGCTTGGACCATATGTCCATGGCTAGGTCATGTTCTCGGAAGATGCGCATTACGTCATCAGCCATACTGCTTAATAACGTAATGCGCGCTATCTTGTTCTTCCGAGACCAAGCATCAAAAGCTTCCTTGTCTCATCGGTGTTGGGCCGTAGTGCCCAACTCGGGTTCAATCATAACGTTCTTTAAAGTTTCGAGCACTTCTTGCTCCTCTAGAACGTATTGTATCTTGATGGACCAAAGGTTGTAATTATCGCCGTTGAGTTTTTCACCTTTGTTTAACTCAGCGACGATATTCTTTGAAGCGGAAGACATTTTACTTTTAAAATGCTGCAAAAGACATAAAACCAAAGGTTTGATCAAAAAATTGCATTGAAAAATTCTTGGAATACAATTCCCATTTGAAGTGAAAGTAGAATATCCCTTTTGGATGGTTCTAACTTCAACTCCCACTTGGAATGATATTTATAATTTGATAAGTTACTTTCGAAAAATATTGAAGATGTTACTCTAGAATCGGAAAGGTCACTATGTTTCCAATCACCATCTAGATTAACTTTCAATATTTCTCCCTCACTTTATCAAAAGTTAGTACTCTTATAGTACTTTGCAGCGGAAAAGCGTTTTTGAAAACGTATTTTTCAAAACGTATGAAAACGTATTTTTCAAAAAAATTATATTTCAACTTAGTACCCTTATGATACTAGTGAAACATTCGACACTTCCTGACCATTTGTCGGGAATGAGCCGTAGCCGTGCCTAAGTCGGATCCCCCTTTTGGGGATTCTTCTGCAAATTATCGTCGCCGGCTCCCGTATGGATCCAGGCGTTTCCCCCCGTATGAGAGAATTTTGATGCAGACGACTGTTGTTAGGCCCCGTATGGGCTAGTTGGCACGTTCATGTTCAACCAAGGCCTTTTGCCGAATTGGTCGACCAAAACACCAAAATTGGTCGACCAAAATCTGGTTTTTCTTCACTCCCGGCCAGGGCCCCTGCCAAGGCCGGCCTGGCCTCTGCCAGAGGCTGGCCAGGCCTCTGCCTGGCCTGGCCAAGGCCAGAGGCCCCTGGCCGGGGCCAGGGCCCCTGGCCGGGGCCAGGGCCCCTGCCCTGGCCTCGGCCAGGGCGGCCAGGCCCTGGCCTGAGGCCAGGGCGGCCAGGCCCTGGCCGGGGCCAGGGCCTCTGCCCTGGCCTCAGCCAGGGTGGCCGGGCCCTGGCCTGAGGCCAGGGCACTGCCCTGGCCTCTGCCAGGGCGGCCGGGCCCTGGCCGGGGCCAGGGCCCCTGCCCTGGCCTCGGCCAGGGAGGCCGGGCCGTGGCCTGGCCGCGGCCAGGGCCTTCTGGCCATGGCCGTGGCCGGCCATGGCCGGCCGGCCATGGCCATGGCCCGGCCATGGCATTTTTGCCTTGACCGGCCATGGCCCTTTGGCCATGGCCGGTTTCCCCTTTCATGGGTGGCCGCACACCCCCACCGGAGGGGGTTGTCGCGGTGGTTATTGGCCGTAGCCAACCCCCTCCGCATGGGGAGGGGGGGTGCATGGCCTTCATAACCCATTTGATCATGGTGCACATGCACAAAAAATTCATCTTCCCCGATAGGAATAACCACCACCTTCTTCTCCGGTGAAGCACCCGTTCGTCGAGGAAGTAGTTGTCCTCCAATGGCCGTGTGCCAAAAAATGAACCCACTTCAAAAATTCGTAAACTACGCGCTCCACATGAAGAGAGCGCCCATTCCCTATGAATGGAGACTCAGCATCCATGAAGAGAGCGAGTTTGACGATATGAACGGTCGGTTCTTCCCGTCACGGAGAGTTCCTGCCATATCCGTAATGACAGAAGACCCTAACGTGAAAAGAACAACTGTTGCGTTCTCTCCGTCACGAAGCGTTCCTACCATATTCGTAATGGTAGGATACCCATCTGTGAAAAAGACAACGACTCGTTCATAGTTTCTCCGGGGCGAACCCGTATGGCTCTGATACCAATGTAGGATCCTGCCAAAACAGAGTTAGGATCGATAAATGAAGTTGAGACTTACGCTTGCGTATGCAGCACGGTAGTCTACGAACTTCGCCTTCGGATTCGCCACAACGGATCGAGTCTTCTCACGAACGGAGTAAGGCTACTAAATCCACAATCTAAATCTCTACTTTTAGATTAAGAACTTGGATAAAGGGAGAGGAAGTATTTCGGCAGAGCTTCGATAGAATGAAGATGCATGCAAGAATGCCATGCAAAGTGTAAGGAAAATGGCTAACCCTTGGGTCTTATTTATAGCCCCCAAGGTAGTTATTTTAGGGTAAATTGTTCCTTTCGAACAATTTAACTAAGGTGTACCATCGTACATGGCATATTATAAGCTTAAGTTGTACCACATGCATGGTACAATATAAGCTTAAGATATTACCCCTTTATTAGCCATATGTCGCATGCACTTATGCACATATAATGCGACTTTCCCATCAATCTAGAGATCCTCTCCGAAAGGGAACATATTCCCTTTGCGCACGACTTCGTGTACGCGACGTTCGAGGTCCGTATTCCCTCGTACATCCCCCACAAGGGTGTACTAACGTCTTCCATATCCAACACTATTCACCCCGCAAGTGGCCCATTTCGGTACTTCATGGTACTAATAGATGCATCCACAAAATGGTCTTATGTGTGCCTCTTGTCCACCCGTAACCTAGCTTTTCCAAAGCTGTTGAAACAGATAATTAGGTTACGTGCTCATTTCCCCGATAACCATATCAAGAAACTACGTCTTGATAATGCGGGCGAATTCACATCTCAAGTCTTCGAAGACTATTGCCAGGCAACGGGTATAGAAGTTGAACATCCAGTAGCTCATGTTCACACCCAGAATGGATTAACAGAGTCTCTTATAAAGAGACTCCAATGGATTGCACGTCCATTGCTTATGCAATCCCAATTGCCGGTGGATGCTTGGGGGCATGCTATTCTGCATGCCGCATCTCTTATCAGGATACGCCCCTCTGGAGGCAATACATTATCCCCGATACAACTAGCATACAGCTAAACTCCAGATATATCTCATTTGAGAATATTTGGTTGTGCGGTCTATGTTCCAATAGCACCACCTCAGAGGACCAAAATGGGTCCTCAACGTCGTCTAGGAATCTATATTGGATTTGATTCACCCTCGATTATTAGATACCTAGAACCCCTAACGGGGGACGCATTTAAGGCACGTCTTGCTGATTGTGAATTCGATGAGAAAACTTTTCCAAAGTTGGGCAAACATTCCAAGAAGCCTGAAGCTTCGGAGACCATTAATTGGGAAAATAAGTCTTTGTCCTTTTATGATCCGCGTACAATTTTAAATAAGTTCCAAATGGATAAATGTCATCCTTTATGTACCCATATGGTCGTGAGATCATTAGATGTACAAAAGGACCCCTTCCGGCCTCTGGAAGAGGGGGAGGAGATACTGGGTCCAGAAGTACCCTACCTAAGTGCCATTGGTGCACTTCTCTATCTGGCTAACTGCACGCGTCCCGATATAGCGTTTGCAGTCAATCTCCTAGCCAGACACAGTGCTGCGCCTACAAAGCGCCACTGGAATGGAGTAAAGCATCTTCTGCGATACCTCCAGGGTTCCGTAGACCTTGGACTTTACTACCAGAGAGGTGCCTCCTCCCAGTTACTTGGTTATGCCAATGCAGGCTATCTTTCAGATCCGCATATGGAAAAATCACAGACTGGTTTTGTTTTTACCTACGGAGGAACTGCTATCTCCTGGAGATCGGTAAAACAAACCACTACTGCTACATCTTCCAACCATGCAGAGCTCATCGCGATCCATGAAGCGAGCAGAGAATGTTTTTGGCTACGCTCCGTCGTCCAACACATCCTCCAATCCACTGGCCTGAAGACCGGTGATCTGGAGCCTACTGCCCTATTCGAAGACAACGCCGCGTGCATTGCTCAGCTTCAGAAGGGCTACATCAAAGGCGACAGGACAAAGCACATTTCTCCCAAGTTTTTCTGGACGCACGAGCAGAAGAACGACAAGCAGATTGAAGTTCGACAGATCCAGTCATGCAACAACTTAGCTGATCTTTTTACTAAGGCATTGCCTAAATGTACTTTTGTAAAGCTTGTAAAGAACATTGGTATGCAACAGTTGAAAGACCTGCAAGCCTGAAGCTTGTACGGATCAAGTGGAGTAACCTGTGGGTTGCACTCTTTTTCCTTAAGCTGTTGGGTTTTCCCACTGGGTTTTCCACAGCTAAGGTTTTAACGAGGCAAACACACTTACTCTGGATCCAGAAGTATCCACCCCTTGCCTCAGTAGCTGAGACCGAAGTGATGAATGCGTAAAGGGGAGTGTTATGAATGAGGGAGGCCTTTGGCCTCCCCTCCTTCATTACCCATTCATTAGGTCCCCCATTACTTAGAGTAATGGGGACCCTTGGTCTACTAGAGGCTATTGGCCTCCCCACTATGAGATAAATAAATAGAGCACCATGGCTCTTAGCTATGGTTACTCATTCTTAGAAATGAAATGATCTCTCTCTCTCTTGAGTTCATTATCATCCAACATCAAACTAGTTATGGTGTATTTCAGTAAGTTTGAGTATCATTAAATACCTCTAAATAATTTTTATAATAATTCATATCCAATTGTTACTGATTTAGCTGTATGAATTAATTTCCTATATAAACGCTATCAAAACGAATTCAAACTTCTACAGTATGATTCTATAGTCATTTAGTGTTTTCCATATTAATTTCGTAATTTTTTGGAATCAAATCGACATAGAACCCGCAAACCCGCATTCCAAAAAGTTTGACCCAAATCTAGTTTCTCCGTAGATGAAACCCTGAAATGGATCTCGTATTCGCGATTTTCGCAACGATAGGAACCCGTGGCTATGTTTTCGTAATTTTTCGGAGTCGTATGCGAAAACTGGGCAGTATTCCTTCATTTTTCTAATTACAAAAGTTAATGACGTTTTACTATTACTAATTACTTTTACTTTTACCCTTATCCCCTAACCACTCCCCTTTAACCCACCAAATGAGCTGGTGAGATCTAAGATTTCGATCTCAACCAGCCCATTCATTTTATTTGTCTCCAAGAAGAACTATGGTTGTTAATACCTCATTCTACTAAACCCCTAAATAAATTAACCCCTCACAGCACGAAACACTCACGCAGGCTCTCTCTCTCTCTCTCTCTCTCTCTCTCTCTCTCTCTCTCTCTCTCTCTCTCTCTCTCCCCCCCCCCCCCAACCCCCGACCCCTTCCTGTGCTCGGACCTCCTCCGCCGCCGCCTTGGTCACCGTTCTCTGGCGCTCCGTCTGCCGCCAACCCCCGAAGCAACAGCCTTGACCCCCCAAGCCTCTGTCGCCTCTATCCTCTTCGACGAAGCACCAACAGAGCGCCGCCGCTGCTCCCCCGAGCTCGTCTCGTCGCTCCGACGTCCTCTCGCGCTCGCCGCCAGCACCGTCCGCCTCGTCGCCACCTCGGAACAACACCGCCGACTGCCTTCATCTGCAACCCACGACGAAGAACCACCCCACTCCTCTCTCTCTCCCAGCTGCCTCCCTCTGGCGGACTCGCCGTCGACTCGCCGCATGCCTCGCCGCTCTCGCCGCTCCTCTACAGCTACGCCGCCCCCCCAGTACCCCGACGAACCCCTCCAATCTCAACCCCCGCCACATCGAAGCGCCATCCTCCGCCTGATTCGGGATATAAATTACATATTTTACCCCCTAACTACCCCCATCTTGTGCCAAAGATTAAGCTTAATTGTGCTCTTTTTGGGTATATTTCCACTCTATGTCATTTTCGGGGCTTATTCTCATTCTTAGCACAAAACACGGTTTTTATCGTCCTTATTGGCTTCCTACTATTTTCATATGCTCCTGCCATTATTTTGATCATATCTCCATTTTTGGGAATTATTTGAGCATGTGAATAATTTATATGGAATTTTGGAAGTCAATATTGTGTGTTATAATAGCCATTATATTTATTTTGTCATCATAGGAACTAATTTTTGCTTCTCCTATTTTTCAGGTACTCCTAGGAGTCTTGGAGATTTTCTAGAATTTTCTGGAATTTTTCTGGGATTTTTAGGCATTTTTGGAGATTTAATTGGAGCAAGAGAAGCATTAAAAAGGATTCTGGGATTTTATAAAATAGAAAATAAAAAAAATATTAAAACCCAATTTGTGCGGGCCGGCCCACTGGCCGGCCCGCTTTCCGCTTGGGTCGCTGCAAGTTTATTTAAAAAAAGTTTTTTTTTAATATATTCCGAGCGGGCCGGCCCAGCGCCGGCCCGCTCTTATTTTTTTTTTCTTTACGTAATTGCGCGCGCAGCGGGGGTAGCGGGCACGCGCGGAGCGCGTGCCCCGCTGAAGCGGGCGGCGGGTTTCGCGGGTCGGGCGCTTGGCGCCCGACCCGCAATGGCTGTAAAATAGCCCTGGGTGCGATTTTTTGTGGGGGGAGCTGCTGTTATTCGTTTTTTTTGCGTTTTTCTTTGTTTTTTTTAGGGTTTGAGATGTTTTTGATGGGGGAGGAGGTCATGGAAGCTTGAGAAGGCTTGGTGGAGCTTGGAGATGCTTGGAGAAAGGCAAATAGGAAGAGGGAAGGCTCATTTGGGAGAAATCTTGGTGAAATCCCCCCTTTCTCCCATTGTAATTTGATATCTCATTTTTGTATGAAACTTGGGTTAATTTTGAATGCGATTATCCTATTGTTTGCTATGATTGTGTAGTATTGAATTGCTTGGGTTGTGGTTTATTGATGTTGAGTGTTAGTTGTAGCCCTAATTTCCTCTTGCCCTATTTTGAATGTTGATGTTGGATGTGTAATTAGGGCACAAATTTAATTGGCTAAGTCCCGAGAGGGCAATTTGAGAAAATCCATGTTCTTAATTTGATTAGTGCCTTGGTAATATTTCCATCCTATTGCAAAATTATTGTGTTTTTAAAGCTAAATATTCCGATTGGGTTTCCTTAGCCGGATGACCGATTGTGTTGTATGCGGTAATTTGGACTTGATTAACGCCAATTGTAATGATCACACAACTCATGCTCTCTCTCCTAGCTATCCTAAACTCCACCTTTGGCTCTCTAACCCGACCAATTTAGGTTAATTTTTGTTTTCACCACACTTTACCGACATTTCCACCGTTAGCGAGTTAGTTGTAAAACACTTTATTTTTCATTATCAATCAATTTTGTGAACGTAGAACGACTTGTCCCTGTGATCCGACCCGGTACTCACCGGTTATTTTTATATTGCATTGACGCTCCTACGCTTGGGAGTGGAAGGCGTGCCCCGTGCGCGATACCAGAGTCAATCAATTGGCGCCGTTGCTGGGGACAACGGTTTCTACTATTAGCATTTTTTTGATTGATTTTGAAAAATTTTGTGTGATACTTCTATCTTTTAGTGTGTGTCTTTTCGTTTATTTATTTTCCTTTTATTGAGTCTTTTGGTTGTTATTTTCATTTTCTTGGAAATTTTTTTTTACCATGACATCATCTTCAGATTTTTCGGACGTTGATTTGGAGGATTTCCCACTTCCGCCATACTTTCATGGCACGGAGTGGGAGAACCCTCACTTACATATTAAAAATTTTGAAGATTGGATGCATTCATGTCTTGGTGGGAATATCGATGATGATTGCATATATTTTAGATTCTTTCCCGATTCTCTTCAGGATGATGCTAGACTTTGGTTTGATTCATTGTCTCTGGACTCACATTTTACTTGGTTGTCATTTCAGGCTGAATTTCTCCGAGTGTTTTTGCCTATCTTTTTGGAGCAGGTACATGGGCGGCAGGCCATGGAGCATGTAGCGAGCTTTATCCAGGCTGAGTGGGAGGCCTACCATCAGGCTTGGCAGAGGTTCACTGATTTGGTGCTTGCGTGCCCACACCAGAGCTTTCACGAGGATCATCTTCTGCAGATCTTCTACACAGGGTTATCGCCATCTGGGCGAGATTTGGTGCAGATGAGTTGCGGTGGGGAGTTCTTTGAGTATTCGACAGAGGATTCTTGGTGTTACCTGAGGGACCTTGCGGAGTGGGAGCGGACTGCGCCATCTGGAGAGCCGTCACTTGGATATGAGGATGATGGTCAGTCCCAGCTTCCACTTCAGGATGCAGAGCTGCATGTCCAGTGCCAGCCTGAGGAGCCAGCTGAGGGCTCATTCCAGTGCGACCCTATGGATTATCTAGAGAGACCTGTAAAGAGGGTGCATTGGGGCCAAGTAGAAGAGTTTGAGCATATATATATTGAGGAGTTAGAGGAGACAGATGACGGAGTGCGTGTCGACCACGACGGTGACACGATGCATTTTCATTTTGAGGTTGAGGATGAAGCAGATGTGCATGATGGCCGAGAGCAGATTGAGGACATCATGGAGCCTGAGCCACGATCCACTTCAGAGTTAGCTTCACAGGTCAAGGCGATTGAGTATTTTGGGAGGACGACTGAGATGAGCTATTTCTGGGATGGCGAGGATGATGCGTGCTTGGATTTGCCCGAGACATGTCTACCTCCAGTCCTGTCACAGATGTCACTTCCCTCGCCTCAGGATGCGCACTTGCCAGTCATCGAGAAGGTTTGTCAGGAGCAGTTACCAGTTGTGGGGAGTGCCGCAGAGATCGTTGATGTTGATATGGATGTCGAGGAGGATGATAGCGACGGGGATTGCGAGATGGTATATATTGAGCCCGAGATCCCTCATACTCCAGTTTTCTCTCTGCAGCCACTTCCACCTCCTCCTGAGGCCGTGCATCATGTCACACCTAGCACCGTTATTTAGGGAAGTTTCCACCATCTCATGCCTTGCATTTCTGAAACCAAATTTTCACTTCCATATACATTTGTTTCAGATTGTCGTCCATTGCATTTAAATTCTTTTATTTGTTTTGACGACCCGTTTTGGAATGCTTTTGCAGGGCATGAGGACATGACTTGGATTGATGCAGCTCGTCTCCCACGTAATCCATATTATCCAAAGGAGATGCTTGGAGTTGCATTGCTGGAATCCAAGGAGGCCGGTGGTGGCCTAGCTCCAAAGCAGCTGGCGGAGGAGCAAAAGGATATGATCGAGCAGCTACCACCACCGTTATACATTCGAGATCCGCCATTTGCCACGGTGTGTTCTTTCCATGTAGTGTAAATAAATAAAAATTAAAAGTTAGTTTGCTTTTGCATTTTGCTTTCGTATGCATTTCTTTTCTTTTTTAGGATCTTTTGCCGAGATCTAGTACTCTCCCAACATTGAGGACAATGCTTATTTTAAGTTGGGGGGAGAGTGTTAGAATCTCTAGGATTGTTAGTGTTACGCCTATTTGACCGAGACCCAAAAGACACGAGCCCAGGAGCCCGACTACTGGTCGAGAGCCCATCTGCATCCTCAAGCCCATTCAACAAAGGCCCTGTAAGGGATCTTCTCGAATGTCGATCCGACCCGGCCCCGATAACCCGCTGGTCACTCGCCCAGTCCTGCGAAAACCGTTCCCCCGAACGCGCGACCACTAAATGGCGGTAATGGGGAGGTGCTGGAATGGCGAAGAGAGCGGCGACGAGGGGGCGGATTGATGGGGCACGATCGAGGGCGGGCGTGGGACGTGGGCCAGGGGCAATCACGTTGGGAGCGCTACAAAAGGGCTAGGAGGACGACGAAGAAAAAGGACCGCATCTCAGGTATCTAGAGCCTAAGGTACTCCATCAACGACCTAGTTCCTCCTTTCCATCTCCTTCCTCCCCCGCTCGTGCCGCGAGACGCCGTTCCGATCTCCTTACGAGTCGAACCGTCTCCGCCGGGCCTCCTCTTTCAGATCTCTGTCTGACTTAGGCATCGGAGGGGATTTGGCCGGAACCAAGGTCCGGCCCCCTGACGAGCGTTCTCGTCTACGCAGGAGGACATCTGATCAACGGGCCGAGGCTCTCCCTCGCCCCTCGCCGGCCGCGCACCCCGCTGGACGAGTGAGGCTTCCCCCCATCATCCTACCGCCGAGGCCGAGCACATCCCACCGAGGCCGAGCGTCTCGACCCGGGCCGAGGCTTCCCCTCGCCCTTCGCCGAACACGCATCTAGCTGGGCGACTGAGGCTACCCCTCGTCGTCCTACCTCCGAGGACGTGCTCGACCATCCGAGGCCGAGCGTCTCAACCAGGGCCGAGGCTTCCCCTCGCCCCTTCTGCACCGATTCGAAGCCTCCCGAGGGACCCAAAGCGGGCCCCTTGACCACGTTGACCGGGATCTCCACGGTCAACGCTTTGTAGTGAGAAAACACTCTGAAACATCTGGCGCCGTCTGTGGGAACGAACTGTCCCACGAAGAAACAAACCACACCTGCGATGACACGACCTCCCTCATCTCGGCGAAAGGAAAGCGGGACCCTGACGCGGGGCGACAGGGCCCGCCATCGTTGGCGAGAATGGGCGCAGGCCCGACGCGAGGAGGATCGTGAGGAAAGGGCCGGGAAGCCCTCCCCTTCCCCACCGGTCGGGAGACCGAGTGCGTCCGTAACGGCGCGCAGCTCGGACGTGGCTTTGGTGGTGTCAGTGGTCATAGACACTACCATGGTACGACGGCTGCTTGTCGACACCGGCAGCTCCTGTGACGTCCTCTTTATGTCAGCCCTGGAAAAGATGGGGCGGCGGAAAGAAGACTTACGACCTCGCTCGGGTCCCGTGGTTGGATTCACGGGTCACTCCACCCCCATCATCGGCACGATCCATCTCCCGGTAACCCTCGGAGACGCACCGGACTCGGTGACCCTGGCGGTGGAATTCATCGTATTGGGGATCGGGTCGGAGTACAATGGGATTATCGGCCGACCCCTACTCAACGCCGTCGGCGCGGTAGTCTCGACCCTCCATCAGACTATTAAGTTCCGAACGCCAGGGGGGATGGGGCAAGTCGAAGGCGACGCGGGGAGACCGAGTACCTGCTATCAACTGGCGGAGGAAGGTCCCGAGGATCGTCTAGCCGACCGGATGGCCACGCTCGACTTGAGGAATGGGCCTAGGCCCGCCCCTGTAGAGGAGCAGGAGCAAATCCCGGTCACGGACATCGAGGGCCAGTTCGTCTCGATCGGGAGAGGGCTGAGCCAGGACCTGAGGGATCAGCTGATCGAATGCCTGGAGGCGAACTTGGACATCTTTGCTTGGTCACCGGAAGACATGCCCGGCGTAGACCCCCAGGTGATCGTCCATCAGATCAACGCCGACCCCAACTTCAAGCCGGTTAGGCAGAAGAAGCGCAACCTGGGCGGCGAGAAGATGAAGGCAGCCTCCGAGGAAGTGGAGCGCCTCCTTGATGCCGGCTTCATACGAGAGGTCTGGTACCCGGAGTGGCTGTCGAACGTGGTGATGGTCAAGAAACCCAACGGGAAGTGGAGAATGTGTGTGGACTTCAGTGACCTCAACAAGGCCTGCCCCAAGGACAGCTACCCCCTGCCGCGCATCGACCACCTGGTGGACAACGCCTCGGGGTACGAGATGCTAAGCTTCATGGACGCTTACTCCGGATACAATCAAGTCCAGATGGACCCCCGGGACGAAGAGATGACAGCCTTCACGGCGGACCGGGGAACTTACTGCTACAAGAAGATGCCCTTTGGCTTGAAGAACGCGGGGGCCACCTACCAGAGAATGGTCAACAAGGTTTTCAGTTCCCAGATCGGGAGGAACCTGGAAGTCTACGTCGACGACATGCTTGTCAAGTCAATGCGTCCAGAAGACCACATCGCCGACTTGCGGGAGACCTTCGAGCGGTTGCGGCGACACCACATTCGGCTCAATCCCGCGAAGTGCACGTTCGGGGTAAGATCTGGCAAATTCTTGGGATTTATGATAACTAACCGTGGCATTGAAGCTAATCCCGACAAGCTCGAGGCGCTAATCAACATGCGCGAGCCGACGACGATCAAAGAGCTACAGAGGCTGAACGAGCGCATCGCAGCCTTGGGGCGATTCCTTTCCAAATCAGCGGAAAGATCGCTCCCCTTCTTCAAGGTCCTAAGGAAAGCGATCGCGGAACCTCCAGACAATCGGAAGACGATACTTTGGGACGAAGACTGCTCCAGGGCGTTCGGAGACCTCAAAGAGTATCTCCGCAGCCCACCTCTCCTGTCCAAACCACGGGAAGGGGAGTCGCTGAGCCTTTACCTGGCGTGCACGGAGGAAGCTGTGAGTTCGGTGCTGATCCGGGAGGACGGTGGGGTGCAATGGCCGGTATATTACACGAGCCGGATCTTGAAGGGGGCGGAGATGCGATACTCACCCATGGAGAAACTGGCGTACGCCCTCGTCCTCTCAGCATGAAGGCTCCGGCCCTATTTCCAGGCCCACACCATACTGGTCCTGACCGACTCGCAACTGGAGCAGAACCTCAAGAGATTCGATCGAATGGGAAGGATGCTGAACTGGGGAGTGGAACTGAGCGAGTTCGACCTCCGATTCAAACCGCGCACGGCCATCAAAGGGCAAGCCCTAGCCGACTTCATCGCCGAGTGCACAACGGAAGGAAATGGCCCCCCGGAGGAAGAAGGCCCGGCGACGGTAATTGCTCAACCCCTGTCCTTTCTTTCGGCTGACCACTTTCAGCCAGGGGATCCAGGAGCGTGGATAGTCCATGTGGACGGGTCGGCCACACAGTCAGGAGGCGGGGCCGGGATTGCAATCCGATCTCCGGAAGGGAACATTATAGAATACGCGTTGCGTTTCGAGTTCCCAGCCACGAACAACGTGGCGGAATACGAAGCAGTGATCAACGGCCTGAGGCTGGCCCTGGAGCTCGGGGCCGAGTCCGTCCGCCTCCTCAGCGACTCGAAGCTCATTGTTAACCAACTCTTGGGGAGATACGAGGCACGGGAGGAGGCGATGCAGAGATATCTCCCTGTCGCCAGAGCGACGATGTCCAAGTTCAAGGACGTGGAAGTCTTGCACCTCCCGCGATCAGAGAATGCGCGGGCGGATGCGTTGTCGAAACTGGCCTCGTCCTCGCCAAAGGAACTGGGCCGCACCATCTACGTGGAGAACCTGTCGTCCCCCAGCACGGAGGAGCACGAGGTGATGGCGATCGACCAAGAACCCAACTGGATGGACCCGATCATCCGATACCTCACTCATGGAGAGGTGCCGACCGATGGGGACGAACGCCGAACCCTGGAGAGAAAGGCGCTCCGATACGTGATCCACGAAGGGACGCTCTACCGAAGACGCTGGACCAAGACGGACGTCCTCCCATACCTGAAGTGCCTCGGACCACTGGAAGCTGACTATGTCTTACGGGAGGTTCACGACGGGATCTGCGGGAATCACCACGGGGGCAAGATAGTCGCGCAGAAGATCTTGAGGCAGGGATACTACTGGCCGACCCTGGCCCAAGATGCAACAAGCTACGTCCAGAAATGCCAAGAATGCCAGAGGTATGCCCACCACATCTCGACTCCTCCGTCAGAGCTCATCCCTATCGTGAGCCCCATCCCCTTTGCGAAATGGGGGCTTGACATCCTCGGACCGTTTAAACCAGGACGAGGGCAGCGGAAGCATCTGATCGTGGCAGTGGACTACTTCACCAAGTGGATCGAGGCCGAACCATTGGCCACCATCACGTGGAAGAAAGCGAAAAGCTTCGTATGGAATTCCATCATCTCCCGATTCGGAGTACCACGGGCCATCGTCACAGACAATGGGAAGCAGTTCGACTCCGCAGGGTTTAAAGATTTTTGCGAGGAATGGGGAATCAAGCTCCTCTTCGCCTCAGTAGCGCACCCCCAGACCAAGGGATGGCGGAAGCGGCCAACAAGTGCATCATAGAACCCCTCCGGAAGAAAGTGAAAGACGCCGAAGGGAACTGGCCAGAAGAGCTCCCCGGGATACTCTGGTCATACCGGACGACCCACAAGGAGGCCACTGGCGAGACCCCGTTCATGCTCACCTACGGGGCTGAGGCGGTGGTACCGGTCGAATTGGGTGAAGAATCTCTCCGACTCAAATACTTTGACGAAGACCGGAACTCGCAGGGCCTGGGGATCAATCTGGAGCTCCTCGACGAGCGACGGGAGCAGGCACTGGCCACCATCGTCCGCCAGAAGCAGAGGGTGGCCCGATACTACAACGCTCGAGTGCGGGGGAGAAGCTTCCACCTTGGGGACCTGGTCCTCCGGAAAGCGGGCTTCAACACTGATACCGCTCGCAAAGGGAAGCTCGCGGCTAGATGGGAGGGACCCTACAAAGTCATCGAGGTCCTCGGGCCCGCAGCCTACCGACTAGCCGACATGGAGGGGAGGATTCTCACTCACACTTGGAATACGGAACATTTGCGCAAGTACTTTCAATAAATGTATCATTTCCTATGAAATAAATTTATTTTGAATTCATTCCTTTCCAGATAAAGCAAAAAGATATACAGAGAGGCGCACGAAGAGGCCGAGGGGCATTCCCCTCCCTCATTTTTCTCCGGGGGCACCAGCGGGGCCACAGGTTGGCAGCACGCTAGGGTCCCCCCCGCTCTGCTCGACGGCAGGGTACACCCGAAGATCCTCGAAGTTGACCCCCGAGAGTGGGAACTTCTCTTGGATCTCGGACTGGCACCGGGCGAAGCCCTTCTCGAACGCCTCCGACAAGGCGGTCTCCACAAAGGAGGTGGCATACTCCGCCACGGCATCCTGAGCGATCCGGGCCGGATCCACCTCCTCGAGCCCACGCATCCGAGCCTCTAAGGTCTCGATCTGGCGTTGGTGCTCCGCCCTCTCCTTCTCGATCTCCCGGGATTTCTCGCCAAGTTGGGCAGCAAGGGCCCTCGCCTGCTCCTCCGCCGCTTCCAGACAGTCGGAGAGCTCCATGGCCCTCGGAGGCAGCAGCGGGGTTGGGGATCTGCTCGGCTCCTCCAGACGCGTCGGCACCTTTCAAAAGCTCGGCGAGCCGCGCCTCGGCCTCTGACTTCGCAGCCAGAGCCAAGGCTCTCTCCCGGTCCGTCACCTCCAGAGCAGAGGACAGCTCAGTTACGCGGGAGTCCAGGGACTGGACCCGCGCTTCCTCCAACTGACCTGCCTCCTCCTCCTCACCGGGGGCCTCAGGGCCCCGCCCGGCATCGGATTTGGCTTTGGGAAGAACCATGAATTGGCGCCTCATCGAGAGGCCCACTGAGGACAGCTGCACCAAGGCAACGAAGGTAAGACAGCGAGAACAGCAGGAGGGTAAGCAGAAACACACTACCTGTTGACCAGCCTGAATCACGAAGGTGGCCAAGCAGTCACCTCTGACTCCATCCAACACCGCCTGATCGGGAGGGAGACAGCAGTTCTCGGCCACTCGAGCGGCGGCTCCGCGGCTCGAGAACACCGATTCCTTCTCCCCCACTGGGAAGCGTGGACGAAGAAGACCCTCCCCTGACGAAGGGAACTCGCCAGGAGCAGAACGGAACGCGCCAAGATACCGACTGTAGGCGTCAGGGAGAGTGCCGTCTGGGAGAGGTGAAGGGCCGACCCACGGCCAGGCAACCTCAACGGGGGTGGGTTGAGGTCGATCATCAGTCGGCTGGACCTCGACCCCCTCGACCCCCTCACGGACCCTCTTGGAAGACCCCAGCAAGGGGGGGGAGGGAGACGACACCTTCTTCCGTTTTAAGCCTCCGGTCGCGGTCACAACCCGCTGCTTCTTCCAGACCTCCAACACATGATCCCTTTTGCGCGGATCCGGGTTGGGGACCTGCACGAGAGCGCTGGCAGGAGAAGGACCGAAAGGGAACCCACCTGCATTCAAAGAAGAGATGAGAGACCGAGCAGAGCCCAGGTGGCATCGAATGGCGAGCACTCGGGGAGGCTTACCCAGGGGCCACACCGTCTTGCGCAAGTTGTGGTCGCTAAAGAGGACATCGATCGAACGCTCCCTCGTAGGAATCGCCAGCATGTCCTTCGCCGTCTGCTGCTCGGCAACCGTCGGCTCCCCCAGATCGAGGATGACTGCACCAGCCGCCTCCCACCGAACCGGGAAGGGTACACTCGATGGGAATGTGACGAACACGTATTCCCCCTTCCAGCGTTTCAGGGAGCTCGGCAACCCCAGCACCAGGGACATCTTCGGGCGGGCGCTGATGTAAATCCACGCCCCCGACTGGTGGTGGCTCAGGCGGTAGAACTGGGCAAAGAGGCGAAGAGAGGGCGCCACAACCTTCAGCATGCAGACAACAACGAACCCGACGAGGAGCCCGACGGCGTTGGGACAGAATTGACACAGGCACACGTTGTGGGCCTGAAGGAACTCGACGATAAAAGGATGGAGCGGGAAACGAAGCCCGAAGCGGAAGCACTTCTCATATATTCCGACCTCGTTGGGGCCAGGGAAGCAGACCCGCTCGTCAGCCCCGGGGGCACGAGCCGAATAGGGCGGAAGCAAGTAGGCGGAGCGCATGCTCCCGATGGCGGTGGCGCAGATCGACGAAGACCACAACAAGACCTCTGGGGGCACCCCTGAAAGATCATCCCCGTGCTGACTAATCGCCGAAGGAGTGCCACCCGCCGGACCTGGAGCTGCATCGCGCTCCGACCGAACCGAACCCGTGGCAGAGGAAGACGACATGAGGCAGAGCTCAGGAAGAATAGGGATCGGCGCAAAGAAGAAAAGCGACGGGATGGCGGCTCACGAACCCCTCGGCTTCTCAACTTAAGATGACCCCGCGAGCGGTGGGGATAAGCTTGCAGCTACACGTGGCAGCATCTGAAGGTCGACGGCGCTTCGGAACCCGCACCTTAAAAAGCATCGAACGAGCCAACTCATGATGACGACTAATAAATGAGTCGGCATCGACTGGCGAGCTTGTCAAAATCGGCAGAAGTCACATCCACCGAGCCGAACCGGCCGAGGCCGATCAACCCGGCCGATGGGGGCAATTGTTACGCCTATTTGACCGAGACCCAAAAGACACGAGCCCAGGAGCCCGACTACTGGTCGAGAGCCCATCTGCATCCTCAAGCCCATTCAACAAAGGCCCTGTAAGGGATCTTCTCGAATGTCGATCCGACCCGGCCCCGATAACCCGCTGGTCACTCGCCCAGTCCTGCGAAAACCGTTCCCCCGAACGCGCGACCACTAAATGGCGGTAATGGGGAGGTGCTGGAATGGCGAAGAGAGCGGCGGCGAGGGGGCGGATTGATGGGGCACGATCGAGGGCGGGCGTGGGACGTGGGCCAGGGGCAATCACGCCGGGAGCGCTACAAAAGGGCTAGGAGGACGACGAAGAAAAAGGACCGCATCTCAGGTATCTAGAGCTTAAGGTACTCCATCAACGACCTAGTTCCTCCTTTCCATCTCCTTCCTCCCCCGCTCGTGCCGTGAGACGCCGTTCCGATCTCCTTACGAGTCGAACCGTCTCCGCCGGGCCTCCTCTTTCAGATCTCTGTCTGACTTAGGCATCGGAGGGGATTTGGCCGGAACCAAGGTTCGGCCCCCTGACGAGCGTTCTCGTCTACGCAGGAGGACATCTGATCAACGGGCCGAGGCTCCCCCTCGCCCCTCGCCGGCCGCGCACCCCGCTGGACGAGTGAGGCTTCCCCCCATCGTCCTACCGCCGAGGCCGAGCACATCCCACCGAGGCCGAGCGTCTCGACCCGGGCCGAGGCTTCCCCTCGCCCTTCACCGAACACGCATCTAGCTGGGCGACTGAGGCTACCCCTCGTCATCCTACCTCCGAGGACGTGCTCGACCATCCGAGGCCGAGCGTCTCAACCAGGGCCGAGGCTTCCCCTCGCCCCTTTTGCACCGATTCGAAGCCTCCCGAGGGACCCAAAGCGGGCCCCTTGACCACGTTGACCGGGATCTCCACGGTCAACGCTTTGTAGTGAGAAAACACTCTGAAACAGTTAGGATTTTGAGCTAAATTTTTTTGTTGAGATCCCTCCATGTTTCTCCATCACCCATTGAATTTCATTGCATATCATATTTGGCCTTCTCGTCCCTACACCATTAGCTTTGTTTAGTCCCTACTTGCTTAATGCCATGCAATTTTTCGGATTATCATTTTGGTATCGATTTCTCGATGTTTGATTGGCACGTTTTCATTTCTTTTCCAATTTGGAGTCGAATGTTAATATACCATGTATGAAACTATTTAGATGTTGTGATACTCTCTTTGAGATAGTTTGGGAAAAGTTTGGTGTAAGCGATTTCATGTTTGGGATGAATGGTGTAGTTTTTAATTGGATTGCAAGTGGCCAAATTGTGTTTGCTTTGTTTTCCTCTTAGGAGTGGGTGGATGAGTTGCTAATTTGTGTTGGAATGAGAAATAGAGTAGTATAAGTGAAGGGTTTTTCTAATCAAATCGAGTAGCCGGTGCCCCACGAAACATTGGGGAGGACGCCAAAGATGAGATTTAGGGAATCATTCCATCCATTTGCATATATAGCGTCATCGTGTGTATGCAAATGTGTCGGTGTTTGCATTTATGGCGTTATCGCGTGAATGCAAAACATAAACATAAAAAAAATCCGAAAAGTAAAAAAAAGAAAAGAAAAGAAAAGAAAATGAATGAAAAACAAAAGAATAAGCAACATGAGTGATGCAATCTCATCTCCCACAACTTAGATGAAATTTTTTTCGTTTTTGGCCATTGTCATGAAAATTGGAAATTTTGACATCGTGATATCCCGATACGTGTGATACGGGGCTTATTTCTTCACTTTTCTTTGAATTGGATTGAGGAGAATGTCATTTGTTATTTACTTTCATATATTTGTTATATTGGCTTTGAAATCATTTGGAAATATCATTTTGGTTGTGCCATGAAGATATCTTGGTTTGGTGCATGTTTTTCAATTTAATCCGAATTTTTCGCATATTTTGCTAGGGACTAGCAAAAAGCTACTTGGGGGGTGTGATTCGGAATATAAATTGCATATTTTACCCCCTAACTACCCCCATCTTGTGCCAAAGATTAAGCTTAATTGTGCTCTTTTTGGGTATATTTCCACTCTATGTCATTTTCGGGGCTTATTCTCATTCTTAGCACAAAACACGGTTTTTATCGTCCTTATTGGCTTCCTACTATTTTCATATGCTCCTGCCATTATTTTGATCATATCTCCATTTTTGGGAATTATTTGAGCATGTGAATAATTTATATGGAATTTTGGAAGTCAATATTGTGTGTTATAATAGCCATTATATTTATTTTGTCATCATAGGAACTAATTTTTGCTTCTCCTATTTTTCAGGTACTCCTAGGAGTCTTGGAGATTTTCTAGAATTTTCTGGAATTTTTCTGGGATTTTTAGGCATTTTTGGAGATTTAATTGGAGCAAGAGAAGCATTAAAAAGGATTCTGGGATTTTATAAAATAGAAAATAAAAAAAATATTAAAACCCAATTTGTGCGGGCCGGCCCACTAGCCGGCCCGCTTTCCGCTTGGGTCGCTGCAAGTTTATTTAAAAAAAAGTTTTTTTTAAATATATTCCGAGCGGGCCGGCCCAGCGCCGGCCCGCTCTTATTTTTTTTTCTTTACGTAATTGCGCGCGCAGCGGGGGTAGCGGGCACGCGCGGAGCGCGTGCCCCGCTGAAGCGGGCGGCGGGTTTCGCGGGTCGGGCGCTTGGCGCCCGACACGCAATGGCTGTAAAATAGCCCTGGGTGCGATTTTTTGTGGGGGGGCTGCTGTTTTTCGTTTTTTTTTGCGTTTTTCTTTGTTTTTTTTAGGGTTTGAGAGGTTTTTGATGGGGGAGGAGGTCATGGAAGCTTGAGAAGGCTTGGTGGAGCTTGGAGATGCTTGGAGAAAGGCAAATAGGAAGAGGGAAGGCTCATTTGGGAGAAATCTTGGTGAAATCCCCCCTTTCTCCCATTGTAATTTGATATCTCATTTTTGTATGAAACTTGGGTTAATTTTGAATGCGATTATCCTATTGTTTGCTATGATTGTGTAGTATTGAATTGCTTGGGTTGTGGTTTATTGATGTTGAGTGTTAATTGTAGCCCTAATTTCCTCTTGCCCTATTTTGAATGTTGATGTTGGATGTGTAATTAGGGCACAAATTTAATTGGCTAAGTCCCGAGAGGGCAATTTGAGAAAATCTATGTTCTTAATTTGATTAGTGCTTTGGTAATATTTCCATCCTATTGCAAAATTATTGTGTTTTTAAAGCTAAATATTCCGATTGGGTTTCCTTAGCCGGATGACCGATTGTGTTGTATGCGGTAATTTGGACTTGATTAACGCCAATTGTAATGATCACACAACTCATGCTCTCTCTCCTAGCTATCCTAAACTCCACCTTTGGCTCTCTAACCCGACCAATTTAGGTTAATTTTTGTTTTCACCACACTTTACCGACATTTCCACCGTTAGCGAGTTAGTTGTAAAACACTTTATTTTTCATTATCAATCAATTTTGTGAACGTAGAACGACTTGTCCCTGTGATCCGACCCGGTACTCACCGGTTATTTTTATATTGCATTGACGCTCCTACGCTTGGGAGTGGAAGGCGTGCCCCGTGCGCGATAACAGAGTCAATCACCGCCGCTTCACCTGTACACATCCGCCGCCGCCTCCCTCCTCGTAACCTCAGAGCTCCGCCTCCCTCCTCTTAACCTCGGAGCTCCGCCTCCCGCGCCCATTGTCACGCCCCGCTTCCCATTGGGCTTGGTCGCGAGGACGCGAACGGGCCCGCTTGTGCAAGTAAGGAGGATGTACTTTTGCTTTTCTTCCCTCCTTGACTTACACAATAAGCGTCTGTGTGAAAACTGCAGGTTCTTGCTTTGCATTACTCAAAACAACACAGATAAAAAGAAAATTATTACAATCTCAGACATCTCAAAAGAATTACAACCATGCAGAAATAGGAAAGAGAGGGTCTTATGACCCGTACAACAACAATGAAATGAAGTGCAATGAAATTTCACTAGTCCAACAAGTCTTGGTCCACTGGTTCAGCTTTCTCAACCAGTCCTCCTGGTGCTATGGCTCGGGATCTGACATACATCCAAAAACATGAATGTATGTCAGCAAGGGTCTGCAAGAAAATGTTAGAACCCAAGGCAAGATATACAATTTACACTGAATTTTAAGAGGCAATTATAAATTAAACGAGATAATAATGAAAGTTTAAACATGCTGATTTTAAGGTAAGTACATCCTATCATGCAGTTCTAAACAATTTGACGAGTAAAGTAAGCATGTCAATTTTACCGAGATAACAGTTTCAAGTTGCAAGTTTCTTGTTAGTATTTCACGATAGTTAGCAAGTCATGTCTATAATAGGGTTCTCGCCTTTAGGACGTGATGAGTGAGTCGTTCTTCTCACGGGGGCTTACCGTGATTGGCGCTAACCCACCGCATACGGGTGGTGCCCTTGAAGAGAGTACCCGTTCATACGCCTAGCAGCCGCTCAACCCTTACCCCACCCAAGATTTGTGCCGGAACACGAGCCAGCCTAATTCACGATTTACAAGCACGAATTTGTCAACTCACATGACATCACGAAGATCACGATTTCGCCTTCGAGGCGCACGATTTCACGATGTCTCAAGTTAATTATTTCAAGGCATGCAGCAATTAAATAACAAGACCAGTTATCTTTATACAACAATTTCCGTGGTTACGAAAGTAACGAGCAACATTCACATACAAGAGACTAATTTAACATCGAATTCGTAAATTCACTATAAATTGCATACTTGCCTGATTTCGGTGATTTTGGTGCCGTTGGGTTCGTCCCGACGGTTACTTCGTTACGGTGATAGTGGTTCTCTGTTTTAGTGAACAAATAATGGAATTAGACATTTTGCGAAATATGTGCAATGTTAAAGTAACACACGAATTGGGTTCGCCTTGTTTTGTCAGGTTCTACGGCTAGTGTAACGTTGTACATGGTATTACTAACTTGGTACGCCTTATTACATGCTGGTATTATCGCCCTAACATTATTTACAACTAACACGGTGAAATCAATTTAACATTTCAACTAACTAGTATTAACCACAATTAATTAACTAAGCTAATATTAGTTAGTGATAATGTTATTTAGCATGTTAACATTACAATTAAACTAGTACCTACTACCACCTACTAGTACTATCTTTGACTAAGGGTCAAATTTAATAACCAACATGTTATAATACCCCTCTTTTAACTCTCTCTTTATCTCTCTCTCTCTCTCCATGTGTCACTCTCTTCTCTCTTTCTCGTTCTGTTCTTTTTTTTCTTTTTTTTTGTTTCAAAGCCCGCAGGCAAGGGGGAATCACGCCACCGTGGGAGAGGAGGGGGAACTCACACGCGACGAGGGAGAAGGGCGGACGGCGGCGCTCCGGCGGAATCTCAGGCGGCGGCGGCGGGTGGCTTCAGGCGACGGGCGGCGGGGTTCCAGGCGGCGGGCGGCTGACGGTGCAGGGGATCCGGCGGCGTTGGCGTGGGCTTCCGGCGCTGAGCGACGGCGGGTTGCGGGTGGAGGCGCGCGAGGAGCGAGGGTGATGGTGATGGTCGGCCATGGAGAAGGAGGAGGAGGAAGAATAAGAGTGAAGATGAGGGTTTGTGTGTAAATCTGAATTGTTGTGTTTGATTTTTGGAATTGGTTTGGGTTTCTTGCTTGATTTCAGATCTGAAGTGTTTTTTTCAGATTTGAGTTTGGGAAAATGGGTTTGGCTGATTTGCTTGGGTTTGATGAAATAGTTTTGATTTGGAGAAGGATGAACAGATTTGTGTTTGATTTGTGGGTATGATTTTGCTGTTGATGAAGTTTTTGGGGAAGAATCTGATGGTGTTTCGTTTGATCGATGGAAATAGGTTTTCAGATCTTAGTTTAATCCCTCAACTTCAATTTCAGATTTGAAGAATTTGGTTGGGATGATTTTGGTTTGGGAAATTTGGTGGAGGATTTTTGGTTTGGATTTGGCTGATTTGTTGGTGAAATTGTTTGCTGGTTTGGGAAAGAAACTGATGGAGGATTTGGGTTGAATTTCTGGTTGGGTTGAATGGGGAGGAAGATGAATCAGTTGTTTGTAAGAGAATTGGGTTTGATGGATTGCATGGAAGAAGAAGGGTCTGTTGTGGTTCCCCATTGATGATGATGATGATACTGATATAGGAATAGCGCAGGGAACATCACCTTGAAGGAGGGAGCTGGATGTGGGGAGATGGAATTGAAGATGGCAAGTTGGGGTGTTGAGTACTGACAATTGGAAAGGAAATGCAGGTGCGTGCATGGCATTAAACTGGGTGGTTGGATGGATGGACTAACGTGGGTTTGCTCCCACATTTTCTTCAGCCGGTAGAAAGGGGCTGCAGACGGGAGAGTTAGGTAGGGGAAAGTATCTGGCTAAGGAATGTGTTTCTCCCTAAACTTGTATAAAGATTTCAAATGTGAAAGACAAATTGTGTTAAGATAGGTAATTAAAGTAATTAAGTGATTAGTAAAATTAATGTGAACGGTAAAATAATTGAATTAAAGTAATTAGTAACTTAATTTAAGTGGCGAAATAATTAAATCAATTAGTAAAATATTTAAAGTGATTAGCAAGACTTAATTAGTAAGATAATTAAGTTAAAGCAATTTGTTAAACTTGATAATTAATTAATTTGGGTACGGTAAAAATGAAATACAGAGATGTGTACTCGTCGACGCGTAACCAAGAAAGTACGGACGAAGAGATTATCCGGACGACTGAAATAAAATATCGGTACGCACGATCTCAAACACGTCTAAAAAATACAGGTCGTTACATTCTACCCACCTTAAGAAAAATTCCGTCCTCGGAATTCTTATCAATTAAAAAGGAGGAAACAAATATGGATAATGCTCTCGTATTTCTATGAGGTAAATTATGACCTGAAATACGTCGAGGCGAAGAAAAGAAATTGGTTAGGAATGACACAAGCGATGTGGTTGAGAATGAGTTCCAAAAAGAGGTTCCGACGACTAAGCACCATCGATGGCCTTAACCGTTAGTGGACACGTGGAAAGACTAGGGACGACTACCTAAGATGTGCAGGGATGAGGATGATTGATGAATAATAACAATGTGTGTATATACATATACTTAAAACTGCAACTCCCATATTCTAACATAATGCATGCTAAACCTGTAATCTCAATCAAGTATTCCTCAAATAAATCATCACTACTCGTTTCATTACCGAATAACGCTACAACTATAATCATATCATAAAACTTAGCTATAGATCCGACCTTATCGTCCGAATTCTGTCTCAAAGTTCTCGCTTCAAAATGATCAATACTTTATACAAAATAACCTTTGAAGGAAAACACTAAATATCCTCAATCAATACAATTGCAAATTCCTCCACCCTTCACTTTCCATTTGTAATAGAGCAGTAGCATCTCCAATGAAATCCCTAATGTATAGTTCACCTATAGCCAAATTCTCCAAAATTATTTATTCTCCTAAGTTGTCTCCTCCATTATATATCATCACATCGTACAATGTATGACCTAACTGGTAACACTACAATTGTGACATCTCCCAACCCAATCTTATCTTTATATCGAGCAATCAATATAATGATGATACGCCAGTTACTAATGCATGATGACAATTACAAATACGCCTAGTATACATCACAATTTACAATAAATAATTGTCCTGCTCCCAACTCATTTTTCATCGAACACTACGGGGTTACTCATAATTCTATTCACTATAATTAACAAGCTATTAAATTACATCTTGTCATTTCCCATTGTATCTTATTCTAAACAATTTTAGATCAATCTAAATAACCATCCATTCGTACTAACATCTCGCATTATTTCTAATACCTGCATCACCCTGCTTGTATAATTAAGTCTTGTCACGTTAAATACTCTACTCATTTTTATGGCCTCCATGAATCATGGTGTACTTTCATATGTACTCTTAGATGTTACTAGTCACTTCAAATACTTTATTCATTTTTTTGGTCTCTATGAATCATGGTGTACTTTCATATGTACTCTTAGCTGTTACTAGTATGAACTTCAAATCTGTAATGTACTCACCTTCTTGTGTATTACTCATAAAAAGGAATTCAATTGAATCAGTTAGGCATGTGTATTATCCAAATGTAAGTCTTGAACACCTCATTCTATTTTCGCCACATAAAATGGTATAATCTAAATTCGTTGTGTTCATAATCGACTAATCACAATTACCCTTATATCACCTCTCACTATGTCTAGCTGAAACCTAATCTTATAACAATAATGATCATATCTAATACTTTAACAATATGATGTTTAACATAAATTAACACTGCTGATGATGGAATGGAATAGAAGGGAAAAATTTAAGGGCTATAACGTAATTTTAAAACGAATCTTGTTAAGGTTGTAATAAGTAATGACGAGCACTAATGATAACTAAACATAGTGTAGGATTTAGAGTTGAAAGGCGTAACGGGTCAAGATTGTGATGGACGGTTTCAGGTGAGGCATGGATAGGGAGTTAGGTTGGTTAGGTAGCATAAAATAGTCATGATTAATTAAGTGATTAAGGAGAATGACGAAATAATGAAATGCGTAAATGGTATAAGTTAGAACATGAAATGTGATTTAGTTAAATAATGAATGAAAAAGTGACATACAAAGGAGTATAGTGAAACATCGCTTGTTTTGTGAATGCAAAGGGAGATAGATCTAGTAAAGAAAGTATCTTGGAAAAAAACATATATGATAGGTTGTTTTGAAATATGTTAGTAGCATCGTAAGAAAAGAAATTTCTATATTTGAACTAGTGAATAAGAAGTAATGTTGTTGTTTTTTTAAATGAAGTTTATCATATGAAGATAGTATGGTAAATATACGAGTATGGCTGTTTCAAATCAAAGAATGAATTTAAGTCAGCTGGAGAGTATGAGATTTAGGTATATACTAAAGATTTTTAAACGGAATAAAACTGGGCGAGGAATTCAATGAAAGGATTATCGAAAGTACTTTTTTTTTGAATCAGGATTGAAATGTCATCATTGTCGTTCTTAAAGCATTTTGCACAAGCACGATTAGCATGTATCAAATAAGTATCAAAATATGTAATGGGGAGGATTCGAAAAAATAGTGATGGCTGTCATGAGATGACCACTTGAATCGAGGGCAAGGAATAGAATAGGATGATCAAGATGTAAATACGACTAGGATATAACTTGTGAATCTGCTACGATGGATTTCTGTGGCCATCGACATATGAATGTATGTTAATGACGTTATAAAAATCAGGGGTATGATTATTGGGCTGACTAAGGATCAGGGAACTTGGGACTAGGATGTTCTAATGAATTTGGTCGGTGTAGAAGATTCTAGGAAAGGTGTTGTTTGAGAGTCAAGATTGTAATATTATCCATGCTATTTTAGAGTATTTTGCATGAGCACTGACCTGCATGGGCCACCACTAAAACCTGTCACGCCCCGCTTCCCATTGGGCTTGGTCGCGAGGACGCGAACGGGCCCGCTTGTGCAAGTAAGGAGGATGTACTTTTGCTTTTCTTCCCTCCTTGACTTACACAATAAGCGTCTGTGTGAAAACTGCAGGTTCTTGTTTTGCATTACTCAAAACAACACAGATAAAAAGAAAATTATTACAATCTCAGACATCTCAAAGGAATTACAACCATGCAGAAATAGGAAAGAGAGGGTCTTATGACCCGTACAACAACAATGAAATGAAGTGCAATGAAATTTCACTAGTCCAACAAGTCTTGGTCCACTGGTTCAGCTTTCTCAACCAGTCCTCCTGGTGCTATGGCTCGGGATCTGACATACATCCAAAAACATGAATGTATGTCAGCAAGGGTCTGCAAGAAAATGTTAGAACCCAAGGCAAGATATACAATTTACACTGAATTTTAAGAGGCAATTATAAATTAAACGAGATAATAATGAAAGTTTAAACATGCTGATTTTAAGGTAAGTACATCCTATCATGCAGTTCTAAACAATTTGACGAGTAAAGTAAGCATGTCAATTTTACCGAGATAACAGTTTCAAGTTGCAAGTTTCTTGTTAGTATTTCACGATAGTTAGCAAGTCATGTCTATAATAGGGTTCTCGCCTTTAGGACGTGATGAGTGAGTCGTTCTTCTCACGGGGGCTTACCGTGATTGGCGCTAACCCACCGCATACGGGTGGTGCCCTTGAAGAGAGTACCCGTTCATACGCCTAGCAGCCGCTCAACCCTTACCCCACCCAAGATTTGTGCCGGAACACGAGCCAGCCTAATTCACGATTTACAAGCACGAATTTGTCAACTCACATGACATCACGAAGATCACGATTTCGCCTTCGAGGCGCACGATTTCACGATGTCTCAAGTTAATTATTTCAAGGCATGCAGCAATTAAATAACAAGACCAGTTATCTTTATACAACAATTTCCGTGGTTACGAAAGTAACGAGCAACATTCACATACAAGAGACTAATTTAACATCGAATTCGTAAATTCACTATAAATTGCATACTTGCCTGATTTCGGTGATTTTGGTGCCGTTGGGTTCGTCCCGACGGTTACTTCGTTACGGTGATAGTGGTTCTCTGTTTTAGTGAACAAATAATGGAATTAGACATTTTGCGAAATATGTGCAATGTTAAAGTAACACACGAATTGGGTTCGCCTTGTTTTGTCAGGTTCTACGGCTAGTGTAACGTTGTACATGGTATTACTAACTTGGTACGCCTTATTACATGCTGGTATTATCGCCCTAACATTATTTACAACTAACACGGTGAAATCAATTTAACATTTCAACTAACTAGTATTAACCACAATTAATTAACTAAGCTAATATTAGTTAGTGATAATGTTATTTAGCATGTTAACATTACAATTAAACTAGTACCTACTACCACCTACTAGTACTATCTTTGACTAAGGGTCAAATTTAATAACCAACATGTTATAATACCCCTCTTTTAACTCTCTCTTTATCTCTCTCTCTCTCCCTGTGTCACTCTCTTCTCTCTTTCTCGTTCTGTTCTTTTTTTTTCTTTTTTTTTGTTTCAAAGCCCGCAGGCAAGGGGGAATCACGCCACCGTGGGAGAGGAGGGGGAACTCACACGCGACGAGGGAGAAGGGCGGACGGCGGCGCTCCGGCGGAATCTCAGGCGGCGGCGGCGGGTGGCTTCAGGCGACGGGCGGCGGGGTTCCAGGCGGCGGGCGGCTGACGGTGCAGGGGATCCGACGGCGTTGGCGTGGGCTTCCGGCGCTGAGCGACGGCGGGTTGCGGGTGGAGGCGCGCGAGGAGCGAGGGTGATGGTGATGGTCGGCCATGGAGAAGGAGGAGGAGGAAGAATAAGAGTGAAGATGAGGGTTTGTGTGTAAATCTGAATTGTTGTGTTTGATTTTTGGAATTGGTTTGGGTTTCTTGCTTGATTTCAGATCTGAAGTGTTTTTTTCAGATTTGAGTTTGGGAAAATGGGTTTGGCTGATTTGCTTGGGTTTGATGAAATAGTTTTGATTTGGAGAAGGATGAACAGATTTGTGTTTGATTTGTGGGTATGATTTTGCTGTTGATGAAGTTTTTGGGGAAGAATCTGATGGTGTTTCGTTTGATCGATGGAAATAGGTTTTCAGATCTTAGTTTAATCCCTCAACTTCAATTTCAGATTTGAAGAATTTGGTTGGGATGATTTTGGTTTGGGAAATTTGGTGGAGGATTTTTGGTTTGGATTTGGCTGATTTGTTGGTGAAATTGTTTGCTGGTTTGGGAAAGAAACTGATGGAGGATTTGGGTTGAATTTCTGGTTGGGTTGAATGGGGAGGAAGATGAATCAGTTGTTTGTAAGAGAATTGGGTTTGATGGATTGCAGGGAAGAAGAAGGGTCTGTTGTGGTTCCCCATTGATGATGATGATGATGATGATACTGATATAGGAATAGCGCAGGGAACATCACCTTGAAGGAGGGAGCTGGATGTGGGGAGATGGAATTGAAGATGGCAAGTTGGGGTGTTGAGTACTGACAATTGGAAAGGAAATGCAGGTGCGTGCATGGCATTAAACTGGGTGGTTGGATGGATGGACTAACGTGGGTTTGCTCCCACATTTTCTTCAGCCGGTAGAAAGGGGCTGCAGACGGGAGAGTTAGGTAGGGGAAAGTATCTGGCTAAGGAGTGTGTTTCTCCCTAAACTTGTATAAAGATTTCAAATGTGAAAGACAAATTGTGTTAAGATAGGTAATTAAAGTAATTAAGTGATTAGTAAAATTAATGTGAACGGTAAAATAATTGAATTAAAGTAATTAGTAACTTAATTTAAGTGGCGAAATAATTAAATCAATTAGTAAAATATTTAAAGTGATTAGCAAGACTTAATTAGTAAGATAATTAAGTTAAAGCAATTTGTTAAACTTGATAATTAATTAATTTGGGTACGGTAAAAACGAAATACAGAGATGTGTACTCGTCGACGCGTAACCAAGAAAGTACGGACGAAGAGATTATCCGGACGACTGAAATAAAATATCGGTACGCACGATCTCAAACACGTCTAAAAAATACAGGTCGTTACACCCATCGCCGCCGATGTTGCCCGCTGCCGCCTCCGCCCACGTCGTCGGCATCGAAGAGCTCCTCCAGCTGCATGCACGTGAAAGGAAACGAAGTGGGTAAGTTAATATACGTTTTTAATACGAAATACGTATAAACGTATTTCATAGTTATTTTTAATTATATAATATGGGGTTTCTGATGAAAAATTGATAATTAATTATTTACAGATCAGAAAATTACAAGTCCAACTCCAGAAAATCAAAAACGACGAAACGAACCCATTGGCACTAATTTCATCTCAATCAGACGAGTATATTATTCCCAACGAATTTTTAAGCCTAAAATTTAAATACGTTGTTTTCATTTAATAATTCATAACTTAATATTTTCACATAAACTGATATATGGAAAAATTATATGTTATAGTATTCTTTGAGATGGTCATTTTGACAGCTCACTTGAAACATTCTGATACGTATTTCATCCAGAAGAAATTTTTGAACAAACTACGATAACTAATTAAAATTAGTTTTTAAATTCATTTTGAGCTTTTAAAAATTATAAAAACTACCATATGCTTCAGAAAAATATTTCCTTTTAGGTAAAATTATATTCCTCATATCTAGACTGTATAAAAATTTAGAACGCTTTTCGGAACCGTTTCAATCGATTATAAAATCAAAACGATCAAGTTAATTAAATAGATAGAAATGGTATATGAATTAACTAATGGTTTCTTGTGTTGCATATATCGATTCTCGTGCACCAGCTCCCTTGAGAACTCTAGCTCCAACCTCGTTTTGCTACGACGATATCGATAACGTTAAGTCACTCTAATTCTATTTTTAGAAGTTTAGAAAGTGTAAATGCATGAACTTAGGATTTTATAATTAGTCTCAGAACAACTATTGATTCTAAATACATCCAAATAAGTTTCTTTAACCTTTCATCACATGTAAACTCATATTCACCATGATAACTCTTGTTCACTCTTGTCCATCATGTTCTGACACTTATCATTTGAAAATATTGTATGGAATTTGTATACACTTGTTGCACGATTGCTCACGTTTAAATAATTACATCACCTGCCGCATGCCATTTTTACTTAATGAATGATAATGAATTATCGTATGGAATATCATCTCGTGGAACATCTTGTGGAATATCTTGTGGAATATCTAGTCACGTCCCGCTTCCCAAGTACGGAAGGCGAGACGCGAAGAGGTCCGCTCAGACTGGAGCTGTGAAGCTACAATCTGATAAGCGTCTGTGTGTTCGTCCATTCGCAGATTCTTGCATTGCAAAAGAAACAACAACAACAATAATAGTAATTGAAACAGTTAAAGATTAACCAACATTCAACAACATCCAATTTAAATTCAAAGCATCCAGATAGTCATAAAAAGGAAGTGCAAGAGTCTAAAAGAAAGGCCCCAAGCCTGGCCGAAACTAAATAATAAATAATGACCAAATTCAAGCTCGACGTCAGCAAACTATCGTCCTCAGCAACAAACTCAAACTCTAAACCTGACATGTTGACACCTAAAGAGAAAAGAGCACATGTCAGCAAAAATCTTCAAAAGCGAAGGGAGACTCTTGTGCAAGGAAACGTAAAGCAAAAGAGTACAACTAGCAGTGCTAAAATAATGATGATGACATGGCATGTTATTTTAATGAATGCATCAGTTTAAACATGAGCATGATATGACACGTCGTAGCAAGAGCTACTAAACAATATTTCATGAAAAGCAGTAAAACATACATTCGCGTTGTGCACAGGGTTTGCGCCTTATAGCTGAAGTTGCTGATCGGGCACACTTCTAAGCTGAGTGGTCGCTTAACCCTACCCCTCCACGTGTGTATGGATCGGCACTCATCTTCTGGATCACGAGCCAAGAAGTATTTTTCATTTGACATAGGGGTGCACCTAACATCATTCATGATGTAGGAGTCAAAATCATACTCGTCGCAGCTTACATTTCAATAGTAGCGTGTGCTGCACATTCATTACAAGACACTCAATGCATGAAATGATATGCGACATGCAACATGATAGTATATCAAGCAGATATTGAAAGCGTACAGTTATATCAAAAGTAAACATGACATGTGATATGCATGAAATGACATGGTAATGGTGTCGGATCTAGCTTCGTTGTCAAGCTAAATCAAGCATGGTGTCGGATCTAGTTTCGTTATCAAACTAGATCAAGTATGATGTCGAATCTAGCTTCGTTGTCAAGCTAGATCTAGCATGGTGTCTAAGCGACTATCATTTCACCGCATAATCTCTTTTGCACAAATTGCCCAAAATAGCCTAAACAAGGCTTTAACAATAATCTGAGCAAGTTTCACTTGCCTGAATAACGTCCGTAATCCTCATTTCTACAGAGACCGGAACTTTTCCTATGTGCTCAATCACAATCATCCAACCTACAGTCCATTAATCTCAATTAGTTATTTATCCAAAGCAAGGAAATTATCGGTTTTATCTTGTTAAACATATGGGTGCGGGTTACTTCGGTTCAGGTATACCTTAGCACAGCTCGAGAGCTACACTAACGTCGGATAACGACGTCATGGGTTGGATTCCAGTAGCGAGCAAGGTACTGCACGCTACGGGGCAACGGCAAAGACAGCGACACTAGGGGTAGTAGCACGGCACAGAGAGAAGGCCGCTGGAGCACGAAGGCAAGGGAGGCCGCTGCTAGTGGTTGCAGCCTAAGGGAACCGGCTGTAGAGTGTTGGGTGGATTCGGGTGAAGGGAGAGAGGTCTCGGTAGTCAATAAGTGTAACGACTGGTTTTCATGTATCTGGATTTATTATAATATAATATATGTTTTGGTGGATTTTCTCCTCATGTGTGGTTTTCGTCTCCGTAGCTTTCATTTTCGATCGATTCGTCGTATTTTCTCGTTTCTTCATTAGGATTGTCGATTTCGAAGTATGTCATTCGTGACGGACTTCATAACGGTCGTATCTTACTATTAGATCAAGCCTAGGAGTCTTAGGAATCGATCCCGGGGCCCCGCGCTCTGTATCGGAACTTTTGGTGCTTATTAGCCGGTATAAGAAGGGGCACCGACCGACTAGATGACGATCCAGTCGGTCGGCAATCCTTCTTGGACCGACTAGTTGGCTTTCTAAATTATTCAAGAGTTACTGTTTATCGTTAGTCGGTCTAAGAACGTTGGTTGACCGACTAGGTTGCAAACTAGTCGGTCAGCAATGCTTCTTTAACCGACTAACTCTTCAACTTATTTTTGGTATCAATACTGTTCACTCTTAGTCGGTCTAAGTTCATCTCTCGACCGACTAGATGTAAAACTAGTCGGTCAGTAGTTGTTCATCGACCGACTAAATCTAAAACCTATTTTCGTTCAGAAGTTACTGTTTACACTTAGTCGGTCTGCGTTGGTCGACCGACCGACTAGTTGCCAAACTAGTCGGTCAGTGGTTGCTCTTTGACCGACTAATCTGTGTTAAAACCCTAATTTCTGGGCAGCCGCCAGCCCAACCTATTTAAACCCCTCCCAAACGTTTTCTTCTTCCTCCACTCAACCTAAAACCCTAAAATCTCCCCCATTGAGCCCCCTTCCACCTCCAACCCCTATTCCTTCATTCCAAGCCCTAAATCCATCATCCAAACCATCCATCAACTTATTCTACCTCTCATCTTCCCCAAAATCTCATCAAATCCCCCAAAACCCCTAATTCCCCAAACTTCTCCATTCGTTTCCAGATCTGGTCCCTAGGTTCTCCGGAGTGTTTCTTCCGCCTCCTCTCGGTAAGAAATCGATCTCTCGATGTTTTCGTAACCTATTTGTATTTTTATGAAACCCTAATAAAATTTCATGTTGTTTGATGATTGTTTCCCCATAACAGCGATTTCCCCCGTAGATTAGCATCCGCGAGACGAACCTTCGTGATCGTCATCCCCGGTGCTAGGCAAGTGAAATTTGCCACTTATGGTTTAGGCCATGTTTTAGGCCATTTGCTTGTTGTAGGCGTAAAAGAGGCTAGGCGACGAAATGATATTCGCCTAGGCGCAAATTGGGGAACTAGCTTGACAACGAAGCTAGTTCCGACATATATCATGTTGCACAATTACCATGTCATGTTTACTTTCCATTAACGGTACGCGAATTAATTGTCATGACATTGCATTCTTCAAGTGATCCCGTGATTGCGAAGCATCGCTACAATACTTGTGTTTCCTGGCTCGTGACCAGAAGCGAGCATAATGAGTTGCTAACCCCAACGCTCGATATTGAATTGTGAACTAAGAAACAAGCTCCCGTGCGGGGCAACCCTGGCTCACTTGCTGGGCTCATGTGCAGGGACCATGGCTTGTTTACGTGTGGGATGGGGTAAGGGTTAAGCGGCCATTCAACTGGGCGTCTGCCCGATCAGCAACTGCAGTTGTAAGGCGTAAACTCTGGGGTGGGGTAGTGTTTAGTGCCGATCAGTGTGAATGTTGTACCATTCAGCTGAAGGGCGTAAACATCTACAAACAACGTGAAACGTGAATAGTGAATTGATCGAGATTGTTAGTAGCTTGGCTACTCTTATCTTGTCCCGATAATTGTTCTCTTGTACTTATTGTCTCGCCATGCCTTGCTTGTGCACTCATGTTATAACTGCCATGTCATGCATACTATAACTGCTAGGTTGTTAGTTGCCTTACTTTCAGTTTCCTTGCCCAAGTCTTTTAGACTTGCTGACATGTGCCCCTTTACTCTTTTGGGTGACACATGTTAGATCCTGAGCCTGAGTACCTTGTTGAGGACGAGGTGTTTGCTGACGCCGAGCCCGAGCTTGTGTTTGACGGGGAGTACATGGACACTGGGGACCAGTCCTAGTGTTTTCGTTGTGTTTTCTTTTTGTTTAGACTGCTGTTTTGTTGTCGGTGCGTGGCACCTATACTTTGTTATATTGTTGCTTTTGTTGGCCTTGTTCTGGGCCTTTAGACTCTTTCTTTTAGCCTGGTGGCTTTTCTGGATGTTGGACTTATTTTCATGTTGGACAATTTATGAGATATGAGATTTTATTTCCGTCTCTCCTTGTGTTATTATTGTTATTCCGTTGTGGTTACAGGGACCTGCTTATGTTTTATTGACGCTTATCGGGTTTGGGGCTTCACAGCTCCACTCTCGTGCGGACCTTTTCACGTCTCGCCTCCATTTTAGGGAAGCGGGGCGTGACAATAAGGGCTACCGCTGTTCAGTCAAGAGGAAGGAGGGCAGTTTTGAGAGGAGGGGCTGTTTTGTGCGGCAGTTTATAGGGAGAGGGTGGCCGGCACGATGGAGAACGGCAGTTTCTAGGGCTGTCGCTGGGTGCGCGCAAAAGGGGTGCGGCAAACAACAGTTTTTGGAAGAGGTGGGAGTTGCGGCAAGCTTTGTGGATATGGGGTTTGGCTATTTGAGGTGGTGGCCGGATCTTATGGGCTGCCGTGGAGGAGCAGGTGTACTGCTAAGGGAGAAGGGGAGAGGGGTGCACCGGCGACGGCTTGGCCGGATCTAGGAGGTGCTGGCTGTGAGATGGTTGTGCGGGGGTTTTGAGGGCTGCTGTGCGTTGTTTGTGGAGGAGGCCGATTTGAGGGGGTGTTGTATGGTGGTCACGGCCTGAGGGGAGGGCGAAGGTGGCCGGCAAGGTGTGGAAGATGGTGATGGCCGTGAGTAATGGAGATGTCGGCAGTTTTGGTGAAGGGTGTGTTGTGCGATTGTCATGTGGGGGGAGTGCGGAAGTAGATTTCTTGGTGGCGGTTGAGAATGAGAAAGAAACCTAGGGTTTGGTATTTTCGTTTCAACATAGGGAAAGTTGCTATTTGGGTTTGAAAAGGGGTGCACTAAGGGGTGATTGGAGAGAGGGTGTGTGAGAGGGTGAGGGTAGAATTAGTGTGGTCAATAGCCAGGAGAATCTTAACATGATACGCATGACATCCTATCGGTTTAGATTTAATCAGATTTAATTAAGATTTGAATTAGGGATTAGCTAGGCTAATTACAAGTTGAAAGTGATTAGGGTGATTGGTCAGCTTAACAGTGTCCGATAATTATAAGCAAAATACCGGGACGACCATATCGACGAGAGAGTCGAGACTAAGACGGTCAGCCACGTGCTAGGCTAATGAAAAATGGAACTAAAAATAAAAATCAAACGACGAAATCTAAAGTTATGACACCCTTTCAAACAAGGTTGTTTTGTGGGAGAATGAGCCGTGAAATGACGTTCACGAAAAATCCCACAAATAAGTACTATCTCAGAGGGTCACAACGACATATAACTTCACATGTTCGGGATACAAGAGGAGGTCACAAAAATGCACGTATGAACAAGAAGATACGCACACGAAAAACATACAGTCGAAAAGCGACCGTGACACGTTTTGTGGACTATCTCGTGGAATATCTCGTGAAACAACCTATAATAAACATATGCTCAATACACATCGCTGGGGTTTAGGGTAACTCATTGTAGAGAGAGTGTGGAAGTTATGACCGGGAGTTCATCTACCTGCTTCCTACGTCGACAAAACGTTCCTGGTCTGCCTGTGTCGGCCAAACGTTCCAGGTCTGCCTGTGTCGGTAAAACATTCCAGGTCTGCCTGTGTCGGCAAAACCTTACATGTCTGCATGCATCGACAAAAACTACTATTGTGTGTCAGTCCCGTCTGGGTAAAGCGCACCTAGGCAAGAGATGAACTCAATGGTTGTATATCATACTCTCCTACTTGAGTCACATAGTTTAGTTACTATTTACACAACTATCTTGCTGCCTGTTTGGCGTATTATTGTTACTCCATATTCCTACTTATCTTACTATTGTTGCTACCTTATCTGCTTTATTTGCCATTTAATATATGCCATGTCATCATTGTTGCTCTCGTACTTTACTTATCGCACTTGCATATATGACTGATGTTCCTATTCTTGTCACATGAAGTTAGTTTTCATAGCCTGTTCATTCCCATGCTTGTACACTGCTTTTTACTACTATTACTAGAATTGTTGTGACTTGCATACGATTCCATTTTTGTGGCACCGCAGACAACGTACATGTTGAGGTAGATGTTCCTGAGTTGCAGAGCCAGAGTTCGACCCTAAGACCGCAGCTATTAGAGTTATTTTCACATATGTACTTTCTTTCTTTCATGTATCTCTATTGAAACATTTTGTACAGTATGGATTGTAATAATTGGACACTGATAGTTTAGTACGTAGGAATAATCAAATAAACACAAAGATTAAGAACAAGAACCAATCAGAGACACTCAAGACTTGGTAACGCAGTTCGGTGCGCACACCTACATCTGCGGGGCCATGCCCAGAAAATCAGAATACTCCACTAAAATAATCAATGAGTACAATCACTAATTATCACGATTCTATTAGGAGGAACAACCTCCCCCTCAATACAAACCGTGATGGGTGGTCTCTACCAACCCATGGAGTATTCTCGGCAATCTCCCCTTGCCCAACCGACTAGATTAACTCCTTTGATCCTTCGTGCGTAGCCGTCGGCCTCCTCCCGGAGTTCTTCAAAAAACTTTCGTAAAAGCCGTCCCTTTTCCGCAAAACCGCACGCACCTCTATCTACCCCGCTCCCCCTCAATCGCGGAGTAGTTAAGGTAGTTCGCTCGAAAAATCTCGTGCAGATCGACAGCCCACAATTTCTGGAACTACTTCGGGCAAGTAGTTCCGCATATCTCCAAAGATCCGATCAATAAAATATTGCGGGCAAGAATCTCTCTATCCGATACAACAATAAAACCAAGAGATTGCAACTTCCAAATGTATCTTCAACAGAATATACCAGAATACCTAAAAGAGATAACATGAGATCTGAAGTAATCCACCTTTGATAACCGCTGAAGTCCGCCAACCGATTCCAGCCTTCTGACACAGCATGTTGTACATAATGTTGTATAATAACGTTCAACATAATATACAACATGGCCAATAAATAGGATCTTTCATACCTCGGTTGTGGATTGATACTTTCATTCACCTTCGTCAGCAAATCTTATGCATACCTGCATTCAACCGAATATCTGGAGAAGATCTAAACAATAATGCAAGATCTGAAAACATTCATATATAAAATCTTCAACCGCACATATCTTCAACCGCACAACCATTCAGATATAAACCCATTCAGATTTTGTAACCACTATTTATGGGTAAATAACTTCCTCTTTAATGCAGAATATCCGCCAATATTTCTAGGATCACTTCGGGTAAGAAATCTCATATTCAAGGAACCATCGAATCTAATTCGGGTAAAATGATTAAAACAAATCTCATGTGGATATTTTGCCCATAGAATAACGATCTATTTCTGGTAAATAAAACCAATAAATCTCAGCAAATATTTCCTCCCATCAATTTAGGAACTAACCAGATTCCCAAATATTCTCAACAAACCTCCATCAATTAAGGAACTAATTCGGGTAAGAAGGAGTTATTTTCACATATGTACTTTCTTTCTTTCATGTATCTTTATTGAAACATTTTGTACAGTATGGATTGTAATAATTGAAATTCAACCCTAACAGACACTATTTAAGTATTTTTGTACATCTCTGCATCGTGGCTATGTTGTTTTCACTGGTGATCTGCAGACCTGCAAATAAATCAAATAAGTAATGGCCCCCTGAAAGCGGGTCTTTACAAAAAACGGCAGAATGTGCTGCTTGCCTAAAATTTTCTTACATCATACTTCCATTTTTCTTTTACACACACACTTCAGGCCTAAATTCCGGGCCTAACCCCAGCCTATGGGATACCGAGTCGGTTCTTAGGCTTTCGGATTGGCCATTTACTTTTTTCAATTGCAATTCTAATTTATGATTACTAACAATAACATATCAAAAAAATTAGGTAATAATATACATGTAGCTGATGGGTATGATAATAATGTTCATCAATTTCGTAAGTTTCATCCTAGTTAGGTGATTATGATTGTTGTAAAAAAGCTATGTAAGTGATATTTTTATGGAAGAAAAGTTGCATTATTGTATTTTTCAATTTCTATCTTATTACTTCATCTACTCTTATCCTTAACGACTCAATCTCATGACTGACAAAACAAGATTCATGGTTAAAGGATTGAATAAATAAAAAATTCAATCTTATATCACACACGAACTACTGACTAATCACGATAAAAGAAATTAAGCCAAAATTATCTAGAACAAATAACATTAGTAAAAACCTTGGGGAAAAAATGAATGAAATCAAATCAAATATTTATAATTATATCATTATTAAATCAAATCATTATAAGAACCAGTGAGGCAAAATGAAGCTTCGAGCTTATTAATATAACATGCACAAAGAATATACAACTAGATATCTATCATCGACTAAAATTCAAATTTGATAAAGTATTCTATTGAATCATGATCTAGTACATATCTATATTCAATTTTCTTCCTTAAAATTAATGCGTTGGGATCATTTAAATAGCAAGCAACATCAGAAATGGGGTCAAATAGTGTTATCAAATAATGAGCACAAGTTAAAATTTAAACCTTGTAGCAATGCCTAAGTCTCCTATGAAAATTACTTCACAAGGTACTTAGTCAACTACTTTAATCACTTGCAAACAATAGTAAAGATGCACATCGGAATAATAACACGGATGCAATTAATAAGAGATAAGAGAGAAAGAGACAATGCAGTCGCAAACACTCAAGAATTACCTTGGTTCGGCAACCCTATGCCTACTCCAGCATCCACACCAAGCTTTCACCTAGAGCAAATTTGTCTCAACAATTGAGGGCTTCTACAAGCGATACCACTTCAAGTGAGTGAAACTAGGTGGCTGTAGAAGCCCTCAAGTTGAGACACGTTGCTCTCTATTTTGAGAGTTGGTTCGTGAAGAGAATCCCAACAAGGTCGGGGACTAGATGTAGCCTATGGGAGGGTGATAGGATAAATTCATGTGTTTGCGTTATGATCAATTGCCTCTCATTTATCATTTTATATTACTTGCACATGTGATTAGTTTCCGCTGAGCACATCTCTCTATTGCAAGTAGTTAATTTGTTGATAAAGTACCTAAGGGGGTAACTCTCTTATGAGACTTAGCATAGCTAGTGTTAACGTTTTATTTAAGCACTAATTTTTGAAAACACTAATCACCCATCCTGGTGTTTGTTTGCCATACCTACATGATCCCAACAAGATCGAAGGAGGATGAAAATCCCGATGTCCATATCGTTTATACTTGTAGAAAACTTCAATAATTTTAAATTAGTATCCATGTTAACTTTTTGGATATTGTTTTGGTTGTTTTTGAAAAATACTATTCATCTCTCAACCCCATCTAGTATCTCTTTGTCCATTTCAAGAATCCAACAACCTTAACAAATACAAGAAAATCTCATAACATTGCGTGAGCTTAAAATACAACATAGAAGATCTAATCTACGAGAACAACGATACGCTACTAGAACCCGAACGCGTCCTTGTCTTTGGTCCCAGGCGACGGTTATTTTCGAGATATCTTGACTCTCCCCGTTATAAAAAATAAATTAATTTAAAAAAAATCCGCCGGCTCTTAGCATCTACCAACGGCCACGAGCCCGGCCGAGGTCGGCACGAGCTCGCCTGCTCCCCGCCAACCCATTTTAAAAAGAGAATTGCTCTATTCTTTGCTATTAAAAGCCCATGTCACCTACATGCACCTCATTTTGAGGTGCATGTAGTCCTAGCCTTTAAAAATATACCAAATTACAATTGTACCACTTTGCCGATTCCAGTTCCCGCGCGTGGCGACAAAAGGGCATGACACTCGGCAGAACTCCTCCAATGAATTCCCGACGCGTGGAAATTGAATCTCATGGCCCCACGCTTGCATCAGACGTGGACGGCTTTTAATTAATCTTTTTAATTACCCAAGGCAGCAAGAAACGGACCAATCGGCGCTCGTCACGTGGGGACCACGGGGCCGGCACGTCGGCGTCGCGGGGCCCGCACCGCTAATTTACAAAGATGACGCCACGTCAGCTCAGCTACCGCCCGCGCCCTTATCAACGCAGCCCTCCTCCCTCCTCCCTCCCCTTCTCTCTCTCTCCCCCCTCTCCCCCCCCTCCAGTTTGAAGAGAGAATTGCGATTGAGATGGAAAATGGCGAGGCAGTGCTCTCTCTGATGCCGAAAGATCCCGCGAACTCGATCGATGGAGCTTCTACATGTACCCCGTCGGCGGAGTGCACGAAGAAATCGATCGGGGAGTCTCCGATCTTTATATTCCTCTTGTTTCAGAAAGCGATGAGGTTGGAGCTCGACCGGCTGAACTCGGAGGCGATTGCTCTTGCGACGGGCTCGGGCGGCGATTTTGAGTTGCTCTCGAAGCGGTTCAGGTTCCTCTTCTCAATTTACAAGCATCACTGCAATGCTGAAGATGAGGTAGTGTTCTTGGTCGAAGTTTCCCTATTCTGTGTTATTTTTTTATTTTTAGTAATTTAAATTAGTGAAACAACCGTAGATTGTGTTGTTGTTTTTTCATTTCATTGGGAAAAACCAAACATTAAAAAACCGTACTCTGAATTAAAACGGCAAAGTTTGGCAAGGATTTACTAGCCTTGATACCTTTTGGATCAGAATTCTGGACAATCAATAAACAACATGAAAAAATGAGTGTAGCTGAACTAACAACGTTCTTTATTTAAAAAAGGTCGGAAAATAAAAACCAGAGTATGATGCATTCCTGTATATTAAAGAGAAAATAATGGAACAAGTGTAATTAGACGGCAGACCTCGGAAGATTACCGCTTTGATTAAGCAGGTTTCTTCCATCCAAAACAGAAAATTACATAAATTCCAAAAATATAGAAGATACAAGGAGTCTAAGGTTCCCAAATATGAACCACACCAAAACTGAAGATAGCCGGCAAGTATATTTGGGTTCAGCCACCGAGCATCATGGAGCAAAGTTATACTTATAGCGGTCAATGGAGATTATTAGGGCGCGTCTTGTACCTCCTCAGTATGGTCTTCTTGCATGGACATTTCCCCCTGTATAACATGCATCATCTGACCATAGTGAACACAGCAGTACGCTTCGTTGTATATGATATGGTTTAGGGCCTACTAGTAAGCGGCCAAACCACCAATATGAGAGTCAATAAAGTGGGAACATTTGACCAGGCTCAGAGGAGCCAAGCCAATCATGACTAGTCAACCAACCTGCTACGTCCTTGGGCTTTGGCCCAAGGAACTCACGGGCGGACCGAGCTTCTCCACCCAAAATGAAGGCCCGAAAGACTGTCGACTCTCCGTAGTGGAGGAAATCGCTCCCCAAATCGAGAGAGCACTCGCCAATTATGGCAGTTACCTTCATGGCCATCACTCGCCAATTATGATAGCCACATTCATGGCCATCACTCGCCAATTATGGCAGCCGCCTTATGGCCATCACTCGTCAATCATGACGCACCTTCATGGCATTCATCCCCTCATCAAACATGCGTAATTAGTGGGGGTCAAAATTTCCACATTATGTCCCCATGAATGACGGCCATAAGGTCTTATCATGGCCCATTACAACAGGGTGATGCCTCGCCTATATGAAGGGGAGAGAGGCATCATCTCAAGGGGGCTGATCTCCGAGATTCAGAACGGAGGTATGACAATACAACTTCTCCACACCTTCTTCCACCTTACATATTTCTCATCCATAGCTTGGCTCGGGGATCGGTGCTTGGTCTCTCCGTGAACCAAGCTCGATCCCACCTAGCATCCTTCAGACTAGATCTGACTTTGGCATCGGAGTGGAATTGGTCGGAACCAAGGTCCGACCTCCCTGACGAGTTCCTTCCTCTTGCAGATCAAAGGAGTTGTCACCACCGCCGAAGCTTCCCTTCGGCGACCCTTCGCTCGGATCCGAACGCCCTCGTGTCAGAGCCTGTTCTTCCAACTGATCCCGAAGGTTGCGTCCCGCCGAGTCTACCCCTCGGCACACCAAAGCACAGATCTGTGCCTTCCTGCTTAAGTGAACATGCCATCGATCGACCCCAGAGGTCGTCTCCGTCTCACGTGACAGCTACGTCATCCGGACCTCTAGACTATCAACCTGTGGTGAGAAAACACCCCGAAACATTTGAGGAGCCAAGTCAACCACGACTAGTTAACCAACCTACTACGGCCTTGGGCTTTGGCCCAAGGAACTCACGGACAGGCCGTGCTTCTCCACCCAAGATGAAGGCCCAAAAGACTGCCCACTCTCCGTAGTGGAGGAAATCGCTCCCCAAATCGAGGGAGCACTCGCCAATTATGGCAGCCACCTTCATGGCCATCACTCGCCAATTATAAAAGCCACCTTCATGGCCATCACTCACCAATTATGGCAGCCACCTTCATTGCCATCACTCGTCAATCATGACGCACCTTCATGGCATTCATTCCCTCATCAAATGGGTGCAATTAGTGGGGGTCAACATTTTCCCATTTGTACGTCCCCATGAATGACGGCCATAAGGTCTCATCATGGCCCATTACAACAGGGTGATGACTCGCATATATGAAGGGGATAGAGGCATCATCCCAAAAGGGCTAATCTTCGAGATCCAGAACGGAGGTATGGCAATACAACTTCTTCACACCTTCCATCTTACATATTTCTCCTCCATAGCTCGGCTCGAGGATCGGTGCTTGGTCTTTCTGTGAACCAAGCTCGATCCCACCTAGCATCCTTTAGACTAGATCTGACTTTGGCATCAGAGAGGAATTGGTCGGAACCAATGTCCGACCTCCCTGACGAGTTCCTTCCTCTTGCAGATCAAAGGAGTTGTCACCACCGCCGAAAGCTTTCCTTCGGCGACCCCTTGCTAGGATTCGAACGCCCTCGTGCCAGAGCCCGTCGTCTGATCGATCCCGGAGGTTGTCGTCCCGTCGAGGCTACCCCTCGGCACACCAAAGCAAGGATCCACTCCTTTCTGCCTCAAGTGAACGTGCCATCGATCGATCCCAGAGGTTGTCTCTGTCTCACGTGACATCTACGAAATCCGGACCTCCAGACTATCAACATGTGGTGAGAAAACACCCCGAAACATTTGAGGAGCCAAATCAACCACGACTAGTCAACCAACCTGCTACAGTCTTAGGCTTTGGCTCAAGGAATTCACGAGCGGGCCGCGCTTCTCCACCCAAGACGAATGCTTAAAAGATTGCCCACCCTCCGTAGTGGAGGAAATCGCTCCCCAAATCCAGGAAGCACTCGCCAATTATGACAGCCACCTTCATGGCCATCACTCGTCAATTATGGAAGCCACCTTCATGGCCATCACTCGCCAATTATAGCAGCCACTTTCATGGCCATCACTCGCCAATCATGACACACCTTCATGACATTCATTCCCTCATCAAACGGACGCAATTAGTGGGGGGTAACATTTCCCCATTTGCACGTCCACATAAATGACGGCCATAAGGTCTTATCATGGCCCATTACAACTGGGGGATAACTCGCCTATATGAAGGGGAGAGGCATCATCTCAAGGGGGCTGATCTCCGAGATCCAGAATATACGTATGACAATACAACTTCTCCACACTTTCTTCCGCCTTACATATTTTTCCTCCATAGCTCGGCTCGAGGATCGGGGATTGGTCTCTCTGTGAACCAAGCTCGATCCCACCTAGTATCCTTCAGACTAGATCTGACTTTGGTGTCGAAGGGAAATTGGTCGGAACCAAGAGCCGACCCCCCTGACGAGTTCCTTCCTCTTGCAGATCAAAGGAGTTGTCACCAGCGCCGAAGCTTACCTTCGGCGACCTCTTGCTCGGATCCGAACGCCCTTGTGCCAGAACTCGTTCGTCCGACCGATCCCGGAGGTTATCGTCCGGCCGAGTATACCCCTCGGTACACCAAAGCACGGATCTGCGCCTTCCTGCTTAAGTGAACGCGTCATCGATCGACCACAGAGGTCATCTCCGTCTCACGTGACATCTACGACATCCGGACTTCCAGACTATCAACCTATGGTAAGAAAATACCGCGAAACATTTGGCGCCGTCTATGGAAAACGAGTCGACATCCACGTCATCAACCACACCGACGATGACTTATTCCCGTAATCAAAATCTAGCCTCCACTTAGGACAAAGATGAGAGGCGAAAGCGAATAAAACCACGAAGCCACTTCGCCCGTAAGAGACACAGGAGGAGGCTGACCAGTACAGGCCGAGGCCAACCAGTCCGATTCGAGGCCGACCCTGGAGGAGGCCGACCCGTCTAGGCCGAGGCCGACCCAGAAGGATGCCAACCAGTCCGGGTCGAGGCCGACCCTAAGGAGGCCGACCAGTCCGAGTCGAGGACGACTCTAGAGGAGGCCGACTAGTCCGGGCTGAGGCCGACTAGTCCCTGCCGAGGCCGACCCAGAAGGAGGCCGACCAGTCCAGGCCGAGGCCAACCCAGGAGGATGTCGACCCGTCCAGTTTGAGGCCGATCCTGTAGGAGGCCGACCAATCCGAGCAGAGGCCGGCCCTGGAGGAGGCCGACCAGTCCGGGCCGAGGCCGACCCAAGGAGGAGGCCGACCAGTCCGGGCCGAGGCCGACCCTGGATGAGGCCCATCAGTCCAGATCGAGGCCGACCCAGAAGGAGGCCGACCGGTCCGAGCCGAGGCCGACCCAGAAGGAGGCCGACCGGTCCGAACCGAGGCCTACCCAGGAGGAGGTCGACCAGTCCGGGCCGAGGCCGACCCAGGAGGCCGACCAGTCCAGACCGAGGCCGACCCAGGAGGAGGTCGACCAGACTAGACCAACACATCCGATTGACTAGCGCCCGTACAATGAAACCTCAAACGACCTAGGCTTCCTACCTTCCGGGAAAAACCCGAGCCTTGGAGGGGGCAAAGTAACGTACACGGGAGGGCCCCTACTACCTCCGCCTTCCAAGACCCCCCACGGTGCAGAAACTCAGGCAGTGACGCAGAGCTTTCGCTCACCAGACTGGAGCTCGAGCTAAAATTAGGATTCAGACAAGAGATGTGATCGGTCGTAAGGCTGGGGCCACTCTCCCAGCAGGCCGACCCACGCCTTCGTTGGCCGTAAGTCGAGGGGCCACTCCCCTCGCCATCGAACGAACAGATCGACCGTAAGGTTGGGGGCAACTCCCCCCAGCAGGCTGATTACTCCTTCGTCGGCTGTAAGTCGAGGGGCAACTCCCCTTGTCATCGAACGAACAGATCGACCGTAAGTCTGGGGTAACTCTCCTAGCAGGCCGATCATTCTTTCATTGGCCGTAAGTCGATGGGCAACTCACCTTGCCACCGAACGAACAGATCAGCCGTAAGGCTGGTAGCAACTCTCCCAGCAGGCCGATCATTCTTTCGTCGACCATAATTCGAGGGGTAACTCCCTTTGCCACCGAACGAATAGATCGACCGTAAGGCTGGGTAACTCCTCAGCAGGTCCATCATTTCTTGGTGGGCCTTAAGTCGAGGGGTCATTCCCTTCGTCACCGAACGAACAGATCGACCGTAAGCCTGGGACAAGTCCTCCAGCAGGACGATCACCCCTTCGTCAGCTATAAGTCGAGGGGCCACTTCCCTCGCCACCGAACGAATAGATCGACCATAAGGCTGGGGCAAGTCCCCCAGCAGGCTGATTACCCATTCGTCGGCCGTAAGTCGAGGGGCCACTCCCCTTGCCACCGAACGAATAAGATCGGTCGTAGGGCTGGTGGCAACTCCACTAGCTGGCCTACCCACTCCTTCGTCGGCCGTAAGTCGAGTGGCCACTCCCCTTGTCATCGAACGAACAAGATCGATCGTAAGGCTGGGAGCAACTCTCCCAGCTGACCGGCCCACTCCTTCGTCGGCCGTAAGTCGAGGAGCCACTCCACTCGCCACCGAACGAATAAGATCGATCGTACAGCTGGGAGCAACTCTCCAAACTGGCTGATCCACTCCTTCGCCGACCGTAAGTCGAGGGACAACTCTCCTCGTCACCGAACGAACAAGATCGGTCGTAAGGCTCGGGGTAACTCCCCAAGCTGGCCGACCCACTTCTTCGTCGGCCGTAAGTCGATGGGCAACTCCCCTCGCTACCGAATGAATCCCGGACAGACAAGTTATTGCCACTAGCTGACTCCACAAGTCGGGTCAATTTTACAAAAGGAGCCACTTCGCCCCCCTTATACTACATCTTCCGAACTCAATCTCAACAATGGTAGAGCTCGGAAGATGAGGGCAATTGATACGATCATTTTGACCAGGCTCAGAGGAGCCAAGTCAACCACGACTAGTCAACCAACCTGCTACGGCCTTGGGCTTTGACCCAAGGAACTCACGGGTGGGCCACGCTTTTCCACCCAAGACGAAGGCCTAAAAGACTGCCCACTCTCCGTAGTGAAGGAAAATGCTCTCCAAATCGAGGGAGCACTCGCCAATTATGGCAGCCACCTTCATGGCCATCACTCGCCAATTATGGAAGACACCTTCATGGCCATCACTCGCCAATTATGGCAGCCGCCTTCATGGCCATCACTTGCCAATCTGCCCCACCTTCATGGCATTCATCCCTTCATCAAACGGGCGCAATTAGTGGGGGTCAATATTTTCCCATTTGCACGTCCACATGAATGCCGACTATAAGGTCTTATCATGGCCCATTACAACAGGGTGATGCCTCGCCTATATGAAGGGGAGAGAGGCATCATCTCAAGGGGGCTGATCTTCGAGATCCAGAACAGAGGTATGACAATACAACTTCTCCACACATTCTTCCACCTTACATATTTCTCCTCCATATCTCGGCTCGAGGATCGGTGCTTGGTCTCTCCGTGAACCAAGCTCGATCCCACATAGCATCCTTCAGACTAGATCTGACTTTGGTATCGGAGGGGAATTGGTCGGAACCAAGGTCCGACCTCCCTGACGAGTTCCTTCATCTTGCAGATCAAAGGAGTTGTCACCACCGCCGAAGCTTCCCTCCGGTGACCCCTTGCTTGGATCCGAACGCCCTCGTGTCAGAGCCCGTTCGTCCGACCGATCCCGGAGGTTGTCGTCTCGCCAAGGCTACCCCTCGGCACACCAAAGCACGGATCTGTGCTTTCCTGCTCAAGTGAACACGCCATCGATCGACCCCGGAGGTCGTCTCCATCTCACGTGACAGTTACGGCATCCGGACATCCAGATTATCAACTTGTGGTGAGAAAACACCCTGAAACAACATCCAATCCAAAACTTATGGTATTATATACAATCCAATTACATAGAATACTGTTGCAGTAGCAATCTAGGTTTCACAATGTAGATACCAGTATCAAATACAATATGTACGGACACACAAATATGTAAAAATAAAAAAATATTTAATACGGATCTATCTTTCTTACAACATTAAAAATCTTTTTATGACATATATAACGAGAAATTATAATTCAATTATGAAATAACCACCATTGTATTATTCATTTATAAATAAATTCATAATACAAAAACTGATCTTAGATGATTCATGTACGATTTTAAATTGAATATGTATCTTATTTTATGGGAAGATTCCAACAAGAATCCTTGGAGAATTCGAAGAGAATCATTTTGGATACCGGAACATGTACCTTTTAGAAGAATCGTTGCATCATATGTAGTAATAGTCTTCTAATTAAAATTCACATAATGTAACAAAACTCATTAGTCATCTAGTTCTAAGTTGCCAAGTGATTGATTCTAAAAGCCTAAAAATGGCATACCCAATATTTCTATTATCTAGGCAAAGTTGTCATATCGTGATACATATTATTTATCATTTTGTACAATTTGCCATATCGTGATACATATTATTTATCATTTTGTACAAGTATTGTATCTTATCTTATATAATAAGATAAATTTATCTTATGCAATAATTAAGAAAATTATGTTTATGACTAAGTATACCTAATAAATAAGAAGAGATTTATCATAGAAAAAATAATAAATAAGGAGATATAATAAGAGTCTACAAATCGCGATATAATAAGAGTCTACAAATCGCAGTTACAGATATAATTGAGGTTAATAGGCCATCCACAAGGGTCAGTGGGAGTTAAGAGACCTTCTAGTAGAGTGATGAGGATAGAAGGGTCTGTGATGATCAATGAAGCTACGTACACAATTCTTTATGTGATCCAAAGATGGTTGATGTGGTTGGCAAATGTCGACAAGACCAATGAACATCAATGAGCATGCTAGTAAGCTAAGGATAAACTTAAATATTTTTCTTTAATAAAAGCAGTAATCAATTAATGTGAGCTATAAATATGAAGTAGATCGAACTTAAATTAGATCAGACATGACAAAATTGACCATAAACTAACTTTTAATTGATATGTATTGATTGATAAGAATATCCATAGATATATATCATATCAGTTTGATATAACCATATCGCAAGATATTTTACATCTCAGGTATGATCATCCGATATGTATCGGAATTCTTCAAATAATACCTTACCGTATGATATGTATCATATATCATAAGATATTAACTGTGGCAGGTCTTTGTTAAGTCTCTAGACACAAGCTTATAGTGGTGAGACACAAGTCAATAGAGATATAAAGTTTAATTGTTATGAATCATCATCTGGGGGAGGAACCCCCAGTTCTTTATTTATAGCACATATAGGAGTGTATACAGATAAGATACAATAGATACGGTCTTATCTATAAGATAAGCCGTGATCCCAACCGACTAACCAACTCGGTATTATCCCTTCACAATACTCCACTTATCCAACCATAGGTGTGGACTCTGCTCATGAATACTTTAAGATTCTGAGTGTAATAGGAGTCTCACATGGGGTGGATACTTCAAGATCCTGAGTCGGTGAGGTTTGCCTCGTTAAAACCTTTATCTATGAAAAACCATGTGGGAAAAAGTATAGTTAAGGAAAAAGAGTACAGACACTCTCTAACTTCCCCTGATCTGTACAAGCACTCAGGCTTTCAGATCTTGTAGGCGCCCCATCCCAATTTTCTGTACAAACTTCTTAAAGGTCGCTGTAGGAAGGGCTTTAGTGAACAAGTCTGTCAGGTTGTCACATGATTGTACTTGTCTGACGTCGATCACGTCATCTCTCTGTAGCTCGTATGTCCAAAAGAATTTGGGGAAATATGCTTTGTTCTGTCGCCTTTGATGTAGCCACATCGTAGCTGAGCTATGCAAGCAGTGTTGTTCTCGAACATGGAAGTAGGTTCAAGGTCTACAGACTTCAATTCGGTCGTCACCACGATGTGATTTACAATTGACCGTAGCCAGACGCATTCTCTGCTTGCTTCATGGATGTCGATGATCTCTGAGTGATTAGATGAGGTCGCCGTCATGGTTTGCTTAACGGATCTTCAGGAAATGGTTGTCCCACCATGGGTAAACACGTATCATGTCTAAAACTTTGCATTGTGGGGATCAGACCTGTAATCTGCATCAGCATAACCAACAAGTGCGTAGTATAATCCATTTTTGTAAAAGAGTCCCAAATCTGTAGACCCTTGAAGGTAGCGCAGAAGGTGCTTTACCCCGGTCCAGTGGCACTGTGTAGGCGCTGCACTGTATCTGGCTAGTAAATTTACTGCGAATGCTATATCGGGACGCGTGCAGTTGGCCAGATATAGAAGTGCTCCAATAGCACTCAGATAAGGGACTTCTGGAACAAGTATATCATCCCCTCTTCCAGCGGCCAGAAGGGGTCTTTATGTGCATCCAGAGATCGTACCACCATATGTGTACTAAGTGGATGACATTGGTCCATATAAAATCTTTGTAACATTTTCTTCGTATATGTGGTTTGATGTAATATGATTCCGTCTTTTAAATGTTCAATCTGTAAGCCACGACAGAATTTCGTTTTGCCTATGTCTTTCATTTCGAATTCTTTTGTTAGGCTTACGAATATTTCAGCGATCTCTTCAGGAGATCCAATAAGATTCAAATCATCTACGTAGACTGCTATTATGACGAATTCTTTTCCCTTTGCACTTATAAAGATGCAAGGGTAGACTTCATTATTGTTGAATCCTTGTTGTACAAGGAATTCACTTAGTCTGTTATACCACATCCGTTCCGATTGTTTAAGACCATACAATGATCATTGAGGCTTAACAGAGTAGACGTCCCGAGGTCTATCTTTTAAGTCAGCAGGCATTGAAAAGCCATCATGAAGTTTCATGTATATCTCCTTGTCGAGATTACCGTATAGATATGTAGTCACAACATCCATTAGGTGCATATCCAAACCTTCCTTTGCTGTTATGCTTATCAGAAATCGGAAAGTGATCGCATCGATGACCGGGAGTATGTTTCCTCATAGTCAATACCCGGTCTTTGGTAAAATCCTTGCGCTACAAGCCGTGCTTTGTAGCGTGCGATCTCATTATTTTCATTTCTTTTTCTCACGAATATCCATTTGTATCCCACAGGTTTGACACCAGTTGGTGTCTGGACTATTTGTCCAAAGATTTTGTGTTTCTTAAGCGAGTCCAGGTTAGCTTCTATTGCTTTATTCCATTTTTGGCCAATCATTTCTACGTTTGCATTCAGCAACGGAATGTGGATCATGATCATCGTCGCTTCCGGTGACGCGAATAGCAATATAAAATGCAAAGTCATTATCGACGATTGTACTCTTTCATTGTCGACGACTGTACTCTTTCTGTCCAACACCTCTCATGTACATACATAATTTAATGATATTTCATTTTCTCCTTGCAGTTCCTCTGCAGTGGATTCCGGTAGGGGCGAGGGTATGTACATGAGCTCTTTTCTCTGTGGGGTATCGTCCCAAGGTCTTCGGATATTGTTTTCTTGGATTTTTATCTTTGGAGCCTGGTGGTCTGCCTCTTTTCTGTTGAGGTGCAGCCACTTCTGTTGCTGGTGGATTGCATCCATTCTCGGGGATGTCAATCCTAGCTGGAGTATTTGCAGCAGAGATGTGTGGTTTGACAATCTACTGGTTGTCAGTAAATGAGTCCGATAATCGGTGGACAGTGTCCTGAATGTGGATGATCTTCAGGATCTTATCTTCACATTGTTTTGTTACCGGATCATAGTGTATCAAACTTTTTGTATCTCACGTTATGATGTGCTTCGCACCAGATTTCTCAGTGTCTGTGCCCATTTTGGGGAAAATTGTCTCATCAAATTCACAGTCTTCAAGACGTGCCTTAAATGCGTCCCATGTTTGGGGTTATAGGTATCTTATAATTAAGGGTGAGTCAACCCCTACATAAATTCATAGGTGACATTGAGGACCCATTTTTGTCCTCTGTGGTGGTGCAATGGGGATGTAAACTGCACAACCAAAGATTCTCAAATAAGAAATGTTCGGTGGCCATCCATATGCAAGTTGCATTGGAGAGATACTCTGACCTCCAGAGGATTCCGACAAGATAGCATATTCCAAGAAAATTCTTGAGAATGAGAATCCGACGATAGACATGTTGGCAGTGAAATTTGAGCAATGTTCAAACTTATTTTTCTTGAAGAGATGTTAGAGTGCCATGAGATGGCATATGAATATTAGGGATCATGTAGATAGCAAGTAAACACTAAGCATGATGAATAGTGTTATCTGAAAATAATCACAAATTGAAGATTAATACCCTCTATGTATGCCTAAGATTTCAACTAGTAATACCAAATTTGGATTTTAATTAACAAACCTAAGTATTTGCAATGAAAGAGATAAACACAGCAGAATACAATACAATATGCAAATTGTCACGTCCCGCTCTTCCAAATACGGAATACGCGTAGCGGACTAGGTCGCCGTAGCATTAAAACACTAAGCTTCGAGCCCCTAACGTCTAAATACTACAAGACATAAATCGTGATTTAAATATTGATATTTATGTAGGCCACTACGACACACTGTAATAGTACAAAGAGTAGAAACACAATGCTCTAACAAAATATTAAACCGTAAGTGCTGAAAAGAAAAGCGGTACTGAACATCATTTATAAAGATAAGTACATCATACATCTGTGCTGTACAAGTACAAAAGTACAAAAGTACAAAAGGGTAAAACAAAAGGGGAATCCCACCCTCAAAAAACCCAAAAGGTGTCCACACATGTACAACACACTCCCTAGTCTAATCCAGGAATGTCCAGGTGGACAAAACCTCTGTCTGTAGCCTCCAGCCGTACCTGAGGAGAGGGAGTAAACGGCTGCTCACGAACCAGCTCTGGTTTCACTATTTAAATGGGGCACGTCAACACGTGACCCAATAGGATTCCTAACTAAGCTAGGTTGGACCTGGTTTAGAACCAGGCTACCTATCTAAATAGTGGTCTAAAAGGTAAAGGGGTTTTATAAACTATTCATCAGAAACACAGTCATGGCAAAAAGAACTGAAAGTAACACTGAGAAGCACAACCAACATGGGCGACATGAGTTATAAATTAAAAATCAATTCAGTTATATTTATATTTGGGAACTCGTGTAAACAGTAGGACACCTAAGGAGCTGGACTCCACCCAGTGTGGGTGAAAATTGGTACCTCAACCAGCGACACGAGCACTGGAGAGGCCTCTCGTAACTCCCCCTTTCGAAAGTGAAATAATTCTCGGTTTTTTTGAAAACGGAGAAAACCTTCATTACATAATGGTTCATCATGAGTATACCACCGGGCTCTCTAACACTGGTTAACTCCCCCTTACAGAAGTGACAAGTGAGTGAGAATCATAACATCATGTGTACTGCTCCTTAATTCCTACTTTTTACACACACTTCTCCCAAAAATCCACATCTAGAGCTTCACCCATATAGAATGGACTTAAGCCTCTAGATTCATTCTCTCATCTCATTCTTACTTTCATCAGTATACAATCTTCTTCATATTCATCATGTTGCCATTTACTCACTGTCCATTTTCAATTTCATTTGGAAACTTGCATTAAATAATTTCATATGAAAACTTGCATTGCATAATATCCATGCAACATGATTTATAACATGGTAAACGATTCATCCTTTCAACATGAGTGATTTCATAAGTAATTAAATCATAAGCTAGTAGACATAATTCATCAACTTAGTAATCATATGTGTATGAAGTACATTAGCAATTCAAATAACCAAATAATCAATTACAACTAAACTTCTGGGAAAACATGGGATCACACGGCCGTGTGGGATTTCCACACGGTTGTGTGGAATGATTTAGGTAGGCTGAGAAGAATGACCCACACGGCCGTGTGGCAGAGTCCATACGTCCTTGTGGACTGGGGTTGGCTCAGGGATAATAAGAGGGGCACAAAGCCGTGTGGTTTTAGGCACACGGCCGTGTGGCACTATGGCGGCGAAAAATGAATATTGCAACCAAACGGTCGTGTCGTCCATTGACGCGGCCGTGTGGCAGGGGGGTCGTTTCAAATTTCAATGGGTCGTTGCGTCTAAGTCGACGCTCGTGAGGGAGGAAACTATCGACACGACTGTGTCGTGCAAATCGACACGACCATGTCGAGTCTGGAACTTAAGCTAACGTCTAAGACGACAATGCTGGAACTACAAAGGGGCGACATGACCGTGTCGTGGTTCGACACAGCCGTGTGGGCTAAATTTTCTACACACGATCATTTGACGACCGTGTGGTTCTCCTAGCAGCCAAACGACCACCACACGGCCTTCAATCGGCCGTGTGGTCTCGACGCACTTCCACACGATCGTGTGGTGGAACCACACGGCTGTGTGGTTTCTTCAGCTGCCAATTTCGACTGTGGCGAAAGTAAAATTCGTGAATCTAAATTTGATCCTATATAACTGAGTTAAGATCCTACCTCGGCAAGTCCTTCATTATTGTCTGGGGCCCTTCTTCTCCGTATAGACCATCTGATGCTAGTTTAGTCCACCCTCCTCCTCCTCCAATGAATCAAACAAACTTGGGTTTGAGTGAGGGGTTGGCTTTGGTTTTGGAAAAATGGCAGCAAAGAGCTTGGTGCGTGAGAGGGAGAGGCTGAGAGTTGCTTTTTCTTCTCTTTCTAATTTTTCGTTCTTTCTTCTGATTTTTCTCTTCAATTTTCTCTTTTTAGTCTTCATTTAATCCACCTCCTGCTTCCCCAAAATCAGCTAGGCTTGCCATCTAATTAAAATTAGGTAGGGATTAACATAAGGGTGACACCTCACAAGGTGGAGGTGGGCTAATGGGGTAATGAGGGATTTTAATTTTTAAGTTAAATAGGAATACCCCATTATACCATGTATACCTCCCTAAATACAAGTATATTTCCATGGATACTTCATTTAATAATTCCAAAAGGCGCTATAAAATTCATTAAAAATAATTTTATTATCACAAAAATTAAAGAAAAATTATACCAAGCCTCCCAAAATTCATACTCGTATTTATACGCCCAGAAAAATGTATTAATACATGTATTGAAGTTTGGGGTCATTACACAAATATAGAGCAAGAGTGAGAGACAATAGCAAGCGCAAACACAAAATTTTTACCCTGTTCGGTTACTCCTCGACATACTCCAGCATACTCCAACCAACTCTCAAATGAGAGCAACTTGCCTCAACAACTATGATGACTTCTACAACACTCGTGCCTCTTCTCCATTAAGAGGATTTCCAAAGTACAAGAAGACATCTTCCCAAGGGGACCTCGCACTAGAGGCTTTTTCACCAAGTACCATCGATACAATTTATTCACCACCACACTTTTGTGTGGATTTTATTTACACCTTTGAAGATTGTTACAATGCTCATATAGCCACCAATTGAAGCTTTGAGTGTAGATGTGTGTGGCTAAAGAAAACTCTTTTGATCTCAAAAATAATGAAGATTAAAACTTAGGAGATCAAGAAAGATTGATTCAATCTCAAGGAAAAATAGAGATGATGCTCTATGAGATTGAAATTAATTAGGCCAAGTAAAACAATTAGTTAAAAGCTTGTAAGAGAATATTGAAAAGTTTGGCCAAGAAGAAAATATTTTAGGGCTTGAGAGAGCAAGAAAAACACTTTAGAAAGCTTAAAAATTGATCAATAAATTCTTATTTAACTCACAACAACCCTCTATATATGGGTGAAATATGCACAAAACATATTCCCCAAAATGCCATCTAACGTCTCCAAAGTGCCCTTTTGCAAAGCATATGCAGAGCAACCAAATATTCTCAAGTACGAGTAATTACCAGTCTTATCTGTCTATACATCCTTAGAAATTTTGAAACTGATCGCCGATGATGGTAGTCTGTTCACGGGATGCACAGCGGTAGACACAACTTCATCCCAATATTCCTTAGGAAGTCCAGCAGTGAGCCTCAAGCATCGGTACTTTTCCGTCAGTGTACGATTTAACCTCTCTGCAACACCATTTGACTGTGGATCTCCAGACGTAGTGTAATGCCGTAAAATACTCTGAGATCTGCAGAAATCTTTGAACACACTCGAGGTGTATTCACCACCGTTGTCTGATCTTAAAATCTTGACGGCTCTTCCTTTTGCTTTTCAATCAAGGCTCTCCAAGCCTTAACTTCCAAAGACTTGATCTTTTGATTTCATCAGATAGATCTATACCTTCCTCGAGAAATCATAAGGGCACAAAATACTTTGCTCCTCCAATAGTAGATACAGAAGTTGGCCCACATACATCTGAATGTACGTAGTCAAGTGACCCTTTGCTGCTATGCTCTGCGATCCCAAAGCGTGTCTTCGTCAGCTTTCCTTCTACACACTTCTATCAGAACTCCAATATCTCCTATTTGGTCTCTATCAGCTTTTTTTGTGAAGCACGTCCAATGACTTCTCACTTGGATGTCCAAGGCGAAGATGCCATATCTTTGCTGATTCTTCACCACATGTGCCTTGAGAGATACTAGCCTTATCCTCCAAGTATACATGTGTAGCGCATACAAGTTCTGTATCCTATTTCCTTTCATCACGATGAGAGAACCCCTGAAAACTTTTAATAAATCACCATCTATTATCGTCCTGCACCCAAGTCGTGCTAAAGCACCAATAAAAATCAGACTCTTTTTCAAGTCTGATACGTGACGCACATCTGTAAGTGTCCTGACAACCCCATCATGCATTCCGATTCGCACATCTCCTACATCCACTGTCTTGCAGGCCATATTATTCCCTATCAGAACGTTGCCGCCAACTCTAGAAGAATATATGAACTGAACCAACTCTTGTGAGGTGTCATATGAAAAGAACAAACCGAATCCAAAAGCCATAAGATCCCTAGATCTTCTGATGCAGTTGCCATCAGTATCTCACCATCATCACTGCTCTTGCCACTGATTCCCATCGAGGCAGAACCAAAATCTTCTTTCTTGCCTTTTCAGTTCTTCTTTAGCCTTAGGCAGTCTCGTTTCCAATGTCATGTCTCCTTGCATAAGTGACATCTGTCTCTGCGCCCTCGTGATTTAGATCTAGAACGGCCCTTGTCTTTCCTAGAACCATGGCCGCCTCTTGCATCCTGACGTACCCTAATGAAGAGTGCATCCCCTTGATCACCACCTTCTCTAGAAGTCACTTTGACATGAAGAACCTCAGAGTGTACCGCGGACTCTACCTCCTCCAGAGATAAAGAATCACGTCCATATACCATGGACCTCACCAATGGATCGAAATCATCTGTCAAAGAACACAACAATATCATCGTTAGCTGTTCATCCTCGTTGTTCACCCCCATTCTCTGCAAGTCAGACACAATCTTCGTGAAAACATCTATGTGATCCTTAACATGGGATCCCTCTCTCATCTTCAGCACATATAACTGTTGCATCAAGTACAATATGCTCGTCAGATTCTTTTTTGCATATAGCGCTTACAGCTTCTTTCAAAGCTTCTCTGCATTAGCCTCATCAGACACCTTTCTGAGCACTTCATCTGAAATTGAGAACTGCAATGTGCTCTACGGCTTTCGCTCTATCTCTGCCTTCTGAGCCTCTGTGACCTCATTGTCAAAACTGTCTTTCTCAAAGACAATTTGTGAGCAACCATCTCTCATGAGGAAAGCCTTCATCTTTAGTTTCCAAAGAATGAATTCATTTCTCCCCGTGAACTTGTCCATCTTGAATGATGTGGTAGACACGACATCTTGACTCCTTACGTCTCCTCACCAATAGCTGTGATACCACTTGTTACGAAAGTTTGATATAATATCAAACAACACCTAAGTGTGCACAACGGAATATATGATAAATATTGTTTCGCCAACCGAAACAATGCAGAGTTAGGATCTTGGATGAATCATAAAAAGCACAAAGAAAACCACCACACAATCAAGCCAAGCAATCACACAGAGAGACAAGATTTATACTGGTTTGGTCCAACCTATGGCCTATGTCCAGTCTTCCGTTGTCACGACTTCCACTAGATCAGAGATGTCAATACAGAGAATACACTGACTACCAATCTCCTCCAATACAATATGTATGTCTTTTCGCCAAAATAACTCTAGCACTCTAGCAATTACAATGTCTCATGCACACACCCCAAAAAGAGATCTTACCAAAAGTCTCTAGAACAAGGATACTCCTCTCCCAAAGCTCGTAGTCACCTTCTTCGTGAAGACGCAAGGAAGTCTCCGCTATTCTCCGTCGCATAGCTTTTGCATTCTTCCTTAGCCATCACACACGCGTGTATCTCTAAGTATTTATATGATAGAAACAATCCCTAGGGTAGAAGAGGGCATTTTCTATCATGTCCATCCGATTAATCCCCTTTGGAAATCAACGGTTGAGATTAGAAGCTCAAATCTGGCCGTTCTAGGGTTTCTGGGCATCTGCACGGCCGTGCCGCAAATCCGCACGGTCGTGCGCCAATCTGCGATTGTAAAATAGAGCGTTGCTGAGTTGCACGGGCAGTGTGCATGGACAGTTTGCATAGCCATGCTAAATAAATAGAGAGCTTTCCGGTGTGCACTGACAGTTTGCACAGTCATGCAAAATAAACAGAGAGCTGCCTGGTGCATCTTCCGACTCGCACGGCCGTACAAAGACACGCACGGTCGTGTCACTTCCCATATTCTAAGATTGAAGTATAAACCAACAGTATTGTATGCTTGTATCTCTCTTTCTGTATGTCACTTATGAAAGTGCAGAAAACTTCCTTAACCCCAAGTTTTAATGTATGGTGTCACTTTATGGTCTGATTAGTTAGCAAACATGGAAATAGATTCTATGAGCCATCTATGCGCACAATTCTACATTCTCTCACACCATTTTTTTTGGTTCTAGTGTACATTGTTGGGCATGATTATATTTTGAACTTAATATGCTCCCCAATGGAGGATTGCAGTATCAGCTGATTGGGTGCATGTTCCAGATGTTTTTGGAAAAGCAGCATGTGGAATTGCATTTATCTTTGCTTGTCATAATTATATCAATTTGTAGCAGAAACTTTTTTACATTTGATTATATTAATAATATGCCTTACACTAGAAGTTTTCTTGGTTTCCATCCACGGTAAAATTGCAAGATTGTCAGGCAACCTCAAAGTTTGCTAACGTATAACAGCATTACCACAATTACCCTGACAATTCTTTTGCCTCAATACAGTAACAGTGGTGGTATGCATATCATGTATGTGTACAACTATGTTTAGTATCTATTATCAGGAGCCATATCAGTTAATCATGTACGGGATGCTTTCTAATAGTTGGTGATATGTTAGATTATGTCATATTTGATCATTTTATACGAGGAATATCCATGCAGGGCTTGTAGATTTCAACATATTTTGACTCTCTATGAATAGTTTTGTAAAATAGTATAAATAATGGTATTGGTTTAGCATATAATGTTTTAAAAGATATACAAACCACCATTGGGATGGATAACAATCTCTTTTATCATATAATGGTTACCTCGAAATATATGACTCATAGTTTTCGCTTCTTTTTGCATTTCCTTCTGACAGGTTATCTTTCCAGCTCTTGACATGCGTGTTAAGAATGTTGCACGGACGTATTCTCTAGAGCACCAGGGGGAGAGAGCTCTTTTCAGTGAGGTGTTTGAGCTGTTGAATTCAGGTGTGCGAAATGATAGAGATCTTGCTACTTGCACTGGAGCCATTAGAACATCACTTATCCAGCACATGTCTAAGGAAGAAAAGCAGGTCGAGTACCGTTGATGTTTGTTTACATAACAATCTGTGTATGATTAGAGACATCAACTCACATGGACTATGCTCTTCTTTTTTCTCGAACTTGGCATATTTTGTGTATTCATAAGGGTATGTGATGAATAGATGCCAATAACTCTTCAAATATTAAGTTACTATGTTTTCATCTGATCTGTTTCAGTTCAATTAATGGTGTAATTGTGATCATCAGTCATGATGGTACCTTCAATGTTGAGCTAAAGTCATGTCTTCACTTTTAGAGCGGTTTGAGACTATTTGCATCTACTCATCTGTTTTCAATCAAAATTTTAATTTATAATATCTCATCTTCAACAAATCAGCATCATATGCATTTTTACGAGTAAGCCCTATTACTAAATTTTTGAACTCATAATGCTATCTACTAAGTTAAACATTTTCATTGAACATTTCATCTCCAATTATAACTACGCATTGGTGTTTCCTTGCAATACATCCTCTTGATGTGATTTAAGTTACTAAATGATATCTCAATTTTCAGATATTAATTATCTATTACTAAGAGACTTTCCAAGCAGTAACTTCCCATATGTACATTGTACGTTTTACACTTGATTTAATGTAAAATTTTCTATCAAGCCTATAATTCTCGATAGCATTTAACTCACATGTATTTCTCTTGAATAGATGCGACAAAAGCTCTTGTTATGCTATCTGACCACCTAATTATATAGGTCAACATTATTGATTTAGCTGATTCAATATCTGACATCTTAGGGCATTTTCTGTGGTTATAATGCACCACTGCTAATAAAATGCATTGTTGAATAAAGATATACACTTGGAATATCAAGTATTTGGGCAGTACCTTTTTTGGTGGAACCCCTCTTACACGAACAAGAGGTCAAGAAACCTTGGACAGTAGATGGCACCTATTTGCTGATTGCTCCGACTTTACTACATATTATCCTGAAATCATGAGTTATTCTTAGCAACATTTTCAACTCAAGGATATTTGTAATTCAGATATCATTATGTGGAATTGACAACATTCTACCCAATTCCTAACGCTGGACTGGAAATGGTCTAATACTTTTCTCATACCACACTTCACCACCACCTTTCATCAACTGCTTCTAGATATCTATTATTGTTTATGTTTCATCCTTTTGTATTTGCTGTCATGATTTATTTTTGTGGGATTCCTTTTTATACTCTTCTCATGTCTATTGCTACTATTATAGATATGGTGTGCTCTTGGTAATTGGTTTTTTTCTCTCCATTAGGTATTTCCCTTGCTTATGGACAAGTTCACATTTGAGGAGCAGGCTGATTTAGTTTGGCACTTTATTTGTAGTGTTCCTGTGAATATGCTGGCAGAATTCCTCCCATGGCTTTCATCGTGTATTTCACCTATTGAACATCATGATATGATGAAATGTCTATACAAGATAGCACCAGAAGAAAATCTCCTTCGGCAGGTAATATTCTTATGGAAACTTCTTTCCTCAAACTTCTTCCACAGGTTAGGTTTAACTGTTTGTTAAACTTGAAGGTGATATCCTCATGGATGGACGGGATGAGTGCCGAAAACCTGATTCAAAGTTATAATGATGATTCTCAGTTCCAAAACTGTGTCAGCAGTGGGCCTGAAGAAATTGTTGATCAAACTGAGAAGCATGCCTGGGCGTGTCAGCACTCTAGGAGTGGAAAGAGAAAACATATAGAGCCATTCTGCCCTGCTGGTTGCTTGACCGAAATGCAACCAATAGATGAAATATTGCTTTGGCATAATGCAATTAAGAGAGAGTTGAATGAGATTTTAGACGTGGCAAAGAACACAGAACATACTCCTGAGGCCTCTGACTTGTCTGCTTTCCATATTAGACTTCAGTTTATTTCTGATATCTGCAATTTTCATAGGTATTGTCTCCTTCGATGAAATATAATTATTTCTTATAATAGTTGTCCATGACTTTTGAATAAATGTAGTTATGTACCTTAATGTGGATGTATGGGTCACTTGCAACATTTGCTGTGAGATTAGTATTCAATCTCTCTTAGATTTTATTCCCGGTAACCAGATTTACCAGCATTTCTACAAAATTGGGAGAGTTGTACAAGTATAATAGGCAATTGAGGACTGTAATTCTGTGGCAACCCTTTATGGAAAAAGATAATCGATTTTCAGAATGGATAATGCTTCATTCTAAAATAATTTTGTTCTTTCCCATGTCTTATTATAATCTAATTTATTTTCTGCAGCATTGCTGAGGATCAAATTATATTTCCAGCACTAGATGGAGAATCTTCTGTCATTCAGCAGCATGCTGAGGAGGAAAGTCAAGTTAACAACTTCAGGATGTTAATTAAGAAACTACTGTCTGCAGGAGCCAATTCATCATCTGTTGAGTTATACTCGGAATTATCTCTACATGCTGATCAAATAGTGGACTCAATGCAGAGGCATTTTCAGAATGAGGAAGCTGAGGTACATTTTACTTTGGGGAACGGACTGTAATAATCCATTGGGTTTGATTGAAGATCCATTCTTTCTTCTGTTTCTTTGCCAGGTTCTTCCGCTTGTCAGATTACGTTTATGTCCGGAGAAGCAAAGGGAACTTTTATACAAAAGTATATGTGTGATGCCCCTGAAATTGCTAGGGCGTGCCATCCCATGGTTTGTTGCAACCTTAACTGAAGAAGAAGCTGGGTCTTTTCTTCAGAATATCCAAATGGCAGGTTGTCTTCTAATCCTTTCCTGTAGTTAAGATCTAAATATATTCTCTTAACATATTTAGAGGTGCGAGGAACTTATGCATCCGTACTGCATGATGCAGCTTCAACATCTGATGCTGCATTGGTCAGTCTGTTGTCTGGCTGGGCATCAATGGGACACGCCCAAGAAATTTCCAATTCTGGAATATTTATATGTTTGTATTTGAAGTCAATTGACAGCACTTCATTAGAAGAAAAGAATGTGACTCAGGAAGATAGCGCTCAAGTTCTCTGTGCACGTCCTTGTCCACTTGATGTCAAGGCTGGATCAGCACTTCTGCATACACGGAATGATAAGAGGCCAATAAAAGGATGTTATTTATTGGGATCCCTTGCAAATTTTAATGAAACAGAAAAAACAAATATCACAAATATTCAACAACTGTCTCGTGGCAAAAAACCTTGCCGTGCACCCGAATCAGAATCTAGTAGCAATGACCACAGGATAAGCTTTCTTCCTGCTTTGAAATATGCTCATTCCACATCTGATGACCCTTCAGCTCCATCTCTCAGTTCGGGACTTCTTTTGGAGGAATCAAACATTATTTCATTGAAGGGGAGCAATACAGTGAGGCCAATTGATAATATATTCAACTTTCATAAAGCACTCTGCAAAGATTTGGAGTATTTAGATGTTGAATCTGGAAAGCTTTTAAATTTTGATGAGGCTTCTCTTCGTCAGTTTAGTGGACGATTTCGTTTACTATGGGGGTTTTATGAAGCTCATAGTAGGGCTGAAGATGATATTGTTTTCCCAGCTTTAGAATCTAGGGAGGCTCTTCACAATGTGAGCCACTCATATACTCTTGACCACAAGCAAGAAGAGAAGCTATTTGCAGATATATCTACAGTGCTTGAAGAGCTTTTGCAACTGCAAGCTTGCTATGGCAGGACCAATTCTAAATCTGACGCAACTCAAACGGATACTGGGTCTTCTGGTCTTGATTTCAATTGGAAGAGGAAACACAACAAGCTTGCTACAAAACTTCAAACAATGTGCAAATCTCTTCGCATTTCTCTGGAGCAACATGTATTTAGAGAAGAACTGGAGCTATGGCCATTATTCGACGAACATTTTTCTGCGGACGAGCAAAACAGGATTATCGGTCGTGTTATTGGGACCACTGGAGCAGAAGTCCTCCAGTCCATGTTACCATGGGTGACGTCTGCCCTTACTCTGGAGGAGCAGCACTGTATGATGGATACATGGAAACAAGCAACTAAAAACACCCTGTTCAATGAATGGTTAAATGAATGGTGGACGGCAGCCCCTGCATCTTCTTCAAAGGCTGTAACAGAGACAGATCTTATTGTTCCAACAGGTTTAATGATAATTTTTATTGTGAACACTGAAAATTTTTCTTTTATTGTGAACAATGAAATTTTTTCTGTTGCAGTGTGATGGGAGAAGGCACATATAGCTGTATGTTGATAGATATTGAAAGGGCATATATTCATTTGGTTAAAGATGTATTTCTCATAGATTTTCTAACATGTATATGATTGTTAGGAACTGAATGCCAGGAGAGTCTCGGCCTGCATGATGATATGTTCAAGCCTGGATGGAAGGATATTTTCCGAATGAACCAGAATGAACTTGAGTTAGAGATACGAAAAGTTTCTCGAGATCCAACACTTGATCCACGGAGAAAGGCTTATCTTATCCAGAATCTCATGACAAGGTTTTCTACTCGATATAAACTTAGGATGAAAAAAGATAACTATGTCAAACATGTCCTTGTTAAAATATTTGTCTGATGAGGGGATGTGTTATTGCAGTCGCTGGATAGCAGCTCAACAGAAGTCATCCCAAGAATCAGCCAATGAGCACACAGATAGTGAAGATATGCCTGGATGTTCTCCATCTTTCCGAGATCCAGATAAACATATATTCGGATGTGAACACTACAAAAGGAATTGCAAACTCCTTGCCGCATGTTGTAACAAGTTATTCACTTGCAGATTTTGCCATGATAAAGTCAGTGATCATTCAATGGACAGGTAGTAGCCTATTGAGTTACTACAGCCAGTTGGCTATTTAGTGTTTCAGTCCTTTTAAGTATTGTTGTTTATTCACATTGTCATAAATCACAAAAATACTATGCACCGTTCATTCCATTTTAATTTGTTGCTCTAAAATGGAGATGATTAGTGCCATAATTTTCTGCAGAAAAGCCACGACTCAAATGCTATGTATGTGTTGTCTCAAGGTTCAGCCAGTTGGCCAGACCTGCAGCACGCCTGCTTGTGATGGATTGCCAATGGCAAAGTATTTTTGTCATATCTGTAAACTTTTTGATGATGAAAGGTAATTCTTTGAGCAAATCATGATAAATATCTTTCTAATCAGCATGGTCATAATCTAACACCTCACTTATTGGGAGAAACTGAAAATGTAGCAATCAGCATTTTATAAATACTTTTTGAATGTCATTGCAAATTACCATACATATTATGTATAGGAGAATATAGATTATTATTATTATTATTCCTCAACATGTTATTTGTTCTTTTGTAACCCAAAATTCTTCTCTGTCAACATAAAGAGCACCAAATACACTAGAATCATGACTGAATGATTAAGTATATTCGAACTCAATATAACTACTAATTAACAAGATTCCAATATATAACCTCTAAGAAGTGAAATCATGGGTTTTCATAAAATAATTTTTACCTATAAGAGATTTTAGAAATATAAACCATACAATCTTCTCTTGCAACGTTTTCTCTATTTTGGTTTTGTTTTGTCCCAAGCACTGGCAAGGTTTCTTTATCATTTGATTTAAGATATTAAGATCATGAATCATAGACAATGTCAACAATACGTTGAGTGCATGCATTAATCATGATGTTCTTATCAAACTTACCATGGTCATCCAATTAACGGCATATGAACATTGCAATAATATGACATGTGCCATCACAAGTGGTTGCATGTCAAGTAACCATATGATCTGCCCAAAATATGAGTTGATGACCTCACATCCCTTAGGACCTTTAATATATTTTGATAGTTAATGCCAGTGTGATGATGATAGAAACCTTGATTTAGTGGAAACTGAGACAACGGAAGACTGGACGTATGCATCATATTGGGCCGAATCAGTATAAATCTTGTGTCTCTCTGCGTGATTGCTTAATCTATGATTGTGGTAGTTTATCTTTGTGCTTTCTATGATTTCTTTAAGATCCTACTCTGTTTGTTAAAGTTATTGGCGTATCATATCTTATTCCACTGCGTGCACATCTTGTGTTTGACGATATTTCAGCCCAACAAGTGGTATTAGAGCATTGGTAAAAGAAAGTAGAAAGTTAAGATGACTTCCTCTACCACATCATTCAAGTTGGATAAGTTCATTGGAAGAAATGACTTCAGTTTGTGGCGATCGAAGATGAAAGCATTTCTGATGAGAGACATGTGTTATCAAATTTTCTTTGAGAAAGACAAGATTTACGAGGAAGTCACGGGAACTCAGAAATCAGATATGGAGAAAAAGCATTGAGTGTGTTGCAATTATTATTGTCTGATGAAGTACATAGGAAGGTGTCCGAGGAAGAAACTGCTTACAAGCTTTGGAAGAAGCTAGTGGCACTATTTGCAAAGAAGAATCGGACGAGCTGGCTGTACTTGATGCAACAGCTGTATGTATTTAAGATGAGAGAGTGCACGCATGTCAATGATCACATTGATGCATTCACAAATATCGTGGCAGATTGGTGGAATATGGGAGTGAACATTAAGGATGAACATTTGGCGATGATACTGTTGTGTTCTCTGACATGACTTCGACCAATTGGTTCGGTCCATGGTATATGGGCAGAACACACTATCCTTAGAGAAATTTGAATCCACAATACACTTCAAAGTTCTTAGTATGAAGGTGACTGGTCAAGACAATGGTGATTAATTACATGCTCAATTTATCAGAGGACGTCAGGATTCTAAAAATGGCCATGGTTTAAGAAAGGATAAAGGTCGGTCGAGATCAAAGTCACGTGGACGCAAGGACAGATTTCATTTGTGCAAAGAGACTGGACACTAGAAAATAGACTGCCCCAAGTTGAAGAGAAATGGAAAGCGAAAGGAAGAAGCTACTGACTTCGCTTCTGTAGAGATTAGAAGCAACGCTAGCAATGACGGAGAAATTCTGATGGCAACAACATCTGGAGATCATGTGATCTCATGGCTCTTGGATTCAGGATGCTCCCTCCACATGACGTCACATATAAGCTGGTTCAGTTCATATTGTCCTAGAGAAGGCGAAATCGTGCTGATTTGAAATAATATGGCTGTTAAAACAGTGGGAGTTGGAGAAGTGAGAATCAAGATGCACAATGGAGTTATCAGAACATTGACAGATGTTCGTCATGTACCAGACTTAAAGAAAAGTTTGATTTCCAATCGAGTTATAGCTGGATTGAGGTGCAGGACAATCATTAAAGGTGACTTGCTAAAAGTGTCAAAAGGGTCTCTGATCGTGATGAAATGCAGAAGGATTCATAATCTATATATGATGTAGGGAAACACCGTGGAGGGTGAAGCCGGTATTTCGCAGGGCTCGACTGGTGAAGAGTCGGCCAAGTTGTGGCATCTTCGCCTTGGACATACGAACGGGAAATTGCTTGATGTGCTTCGTAAGATGAAGCTGATTGAAGCCCAGAATGAGAGATTAGAGCTCTGTGAGAAATGCGTAGAAGGCAAACCGACGTAGACTCAATCTGGGACCGCAGAACATAGCAGTAAAGGTGACGCACCCGAAACCTATACGGACACATCAAAAGGCCGCTTGATCAGATGCATTTAGACATATGAGGGCCAACATCTGTATGTATCGTTGGGGGAGCGAAGTATTTCGTGTTCTTCATCGATGACTACTCGAGAAAAGTGTGGATCTACTTGATGAAGTCAAAGAAGCGGGCCTTCGAGAAGTTTAAGGCTGGGAATGCCTTTGTTGAGAAGCAGCCTGGAAGAGCCATCAAGATATTGATGTCAAATAACGGTGAGGAATACACATCGAGAGTATTCAAGGATTTCTGCAGATTACATGGTATCATGAAACACTATACTATGCTTGATGATCCACAATTGAACGGTGCATCAGAACGATTAAATCAGACGCTGATGGAGAAGTGTCGTTGCTTGAGACTGGCTGCTGGACTCCCAAAGGAATATGTGGGTGAGGCTATAACTAACGCAGTGCATCTCATGAATAGACTATCGTCTTCGAAGACCAGCTTCAAGATTCCATAGGATGAGTGGACTGGAAAGACTGGCGATTACTCCTACTAGCGGTTATTTGGATGTCATGTCTATGCACTATAAAAGGAGGACAAGCTTGATTCGAGGGCTAATAAGGTCATACTGCTAAGATACCCTGAAGGAGTGAAGGGATTCAAGTTGCTGGATCATGTGACCAAGAAAACATTTGTCAGCGGACATTTTGCACTTGACGAGTTCTCGATGGTCAGACAGAGATGACTTAATCTAAGGTTGAACATAGGTCTGAGGAGCCCAACACTGAGGTCAAGCTATTTTCCCGTGATATTGAGAGACGAGATGATGAGACATGTTAGAATCCGATTATTGCATAGATTCATATTATGCAGACAAATCAAGTTTGTAAGGATCGCTTTACCCTTGCAATACTAACACCACACACTAAAGGGGGGTGAATAGTGTAATGACAATAAAATTGTCCAATTAAAATTAAACTTGCAAATGCGGAATAATAAATGTAAGAGGAAATAATTGACACAATCAATCCAAACGCAAACACAAGATTTTACACTGGTTCCCCAAACTTGGGTACGTCCAGCCACACCAACTATATTCCCACACAGAGAAGTGAATACAAATATCACAAGTAGATACACCACCAAGAGGATTTTGCCCTACACAAGGACCTAACCAACCCTACACGAGGGTCAAGACTCCCACTAAGAGAATCACTAACTCCCACTCAGAGAATTAGGGTTAGTCCTACATTAGGACACTAAACTCACACAAAGAGAGTTACTCCCATAAAGAGAGTTATTCCCACTAAGAGAATATCTTAATCCCACAAAGAAATAAACTCCCACAAAGAGAGATAGACTAATTCCCACAAAGAGAATTAGATTTATAAAATCACCAACTAAAATAAATACTCTTACCTATGCCTTGAGATGCTTACTCATAAATGGATGTAAGGCATGGAAGAGGATCTCCAAGTGTTGAGATATGCTTGAAAGCACTTGGATGAATTCCCTTGAGCTGGACTTCAATGCATGAAGAGGAATGAGAGTTTAGATGAGGGAATTGAGAGAGTTTATGAGTGACTTATAGATCTCTTGAGATTTTCAATAGCATCAAGAAGTTCTAGAGATATCAGCACACCCATATATAGGAACCCTATATCAACCCTCAAACCCAAAGAAAACAACCAACAGCCCAAAGCTGCAACGGCTAGAAACTAGGCGAAAACGACATCAACAGTCGACTGATGATCAAAATACAGTCGACTGATCAACGGCTAGAAAATACTCAACGGCTATAATCTGAGCCAGGACAGTCGACTGAAGAAGACAATATAGTCGACTGAAAACAGGACATGCGTCTGTAAAACCTTCAGCAGGCTGCTGCTGCAAGGGATGTAATAAAACAGAGAGCTGCACTCTTTCTCCAGATAAGCAGACATGCGACTGATGTTAATAATACAGTCGACTGTAAAATAGTCAGACGACTGTAAAACCTTAATCAGTCGTCTGCTGCAGAAGATGGAGAAAAACAGAAAGAGGCAGAGATTGCACTTTCGCTACTCCGACGACTGTTGACCAATTCCTAGGCGACTGTAAATATACATGTGACTGTAAACTGAGCAGTAGTCGACTGATGCGAAAGCTCAAGTAGAGTTAATTGAAATGTTGACTTGAGCAGTGCATATCAGTCGATTGTAGAAGAAACTACAGGTGACTGCAAATCACCCAGTCGACTGTTATTCCTTCAGCAGGCGACTGATGAAGAGCCAGAGACTCCAAATGAGTCTTTGGACAAGATGAACCTATTGGGTTGGATTCTATGATAATGCTAAGGCTCACTAAGATGGCTAAATCCATATGCATGTATGAGTAGACCATTTATTAAGGCATTTCATTAACCTAGACTTAAATGAGAGATAAAGCAATAAAGTAAATATTACATGGATTACATTGCTTTCCTTAGAGTCTAAGTCTTCAATCTTGATGCCTTGACTCTCCCCATCATCTCCAAGCTTTGGCCCTCCTTGAGTCCAAGCTTTGGCCCTTCTCCACTTGATGTCCATCCTTGCACCAAGTGTTTAGTCTCCAAGAAAGATATTCTAGGAATGAAAGATATTCTAGGAATGAAACTGTGAGACTAAAACATGAGAGTCATTAGCAACAATATAATGTTGTGATCATCATCAAAATAAGATTGGTATGAAACACCAATACTCAACAGTTCAGACTCAGGATGAGATTCCTACCCAATGGCAGATGGAAGTGCGACGGTCAACGAAGACTAGGAGAGCACCTGAGAGACTTGGAGAGTGGAACTACTCTGCTTCGACGTTTACACTCGAGGATGTGCAAGTGTATGCCCTGAACATTGAGCACGAAGAGTCGTTGACATTTTAGGAAGCCCATACATCGAGCACAGTTGCAGAGTGGCAGCTTGCGATGGAAGAAGAGATGTAGTCTCTTTATAAGAATGTCACATGAAAACTGGTAGAGTTGCCTAAGGATTGGAAGGCCAAGTGTGTGTATAAAGTCAAGAAAGGTGATGGTGGCGATGTGGGATACAATATCCGACTGGTGGCTAAATGATTTGCACCCAGGAAAGGGAGAGGTTACAACGAGATCGTTTCGCCTATGGTGAGGCACATGTTGATATGTGTGATGTTGGTTATGGTGACAGCTCAGGATTTAGAGCTGGAACAGGTGGATGTGAAAACATCTTTCTTGCACGGAGAGCTTGAGGAAGAAATCTACATGCGCCAGCCCGAAGATTTCGTGATGGAGGGCAAAGAGCAGATGATATGCAAGATAAAGAAATCTCTATATGGATTGAAACAGAGTCCAATGCAATGGTATAAAAGATTGGATTGCTTTATGCCGATTATTGGTTTCGAGAGAAGTGTTAAGGATTAGTGTGTTTATGTTTGCACAGTTGATGAAGGATCGATGATCTACTTACTCTTGTACGTGGATGATATGCTGATTGCATCATGTAATATGGTAGAAATCAATAGGTTAAAGAGGAGACTTGCATAGTAGTTTGATATGAAGGATCTGGAACCTGTAAAAAAGATCTTTGGAATGTAGATCAGTAGAGACAGAAATTGATGGAAATTGAAATTAAGCCAGGAGGGCTATATCAAGAAGGTCCTAGTTCGATACAGAATGAAGAAGGTAAAGCATGTCACCACACCACTGGGGGCTCATTTCCAACTTTTTGTGAAACAGTCATCGAGCACCAATGAGGAGATAAGCTACATGTCTAAAGTCCCTTATACGAGTGTCGTGGGAAGTCTAATGTACGCGATGGTTTGCACACGTTCGGACTTAGCCCAGGTAGTTGGTGTCGTCAGTAGATATATGGTGAATCTTGGTAAAGAACACAGAAGTGGATACTGAGGTACCTGCAAGGAACATCTGGCGTTGGATTGTGTTATGGCAAGGGTGACGAGTTGGCAATATTCGGATTATGTGATTCGGATTATGCAGGTGACAGATACAGGAGGAGATCGACGATTGGATACATGTTTATGTTGGATACTACTGCAGTATTCTGGAGATCGGTCCTGCGGTCTGTTGTAGCATTGTCAACCACTAAGACACAACTGATAGTTGTAGTTGAGACGATAAAGGAAGGCAAATACCTGCGAAGTCTACTAAGAGACTTGGGTATTCCGTAAAAAGTGACGAAAGTCTACTGTAATAGTCAGAGCGACATCCACTTAGCAGATCATCAAGCCTATAGTTCGAGGACCAAGCATGTTGAGGTGAGAGACTTCTTTCTACAGGAAGAGAAGAATGTTGTAGCATTAAAGAAGGTATTGACAGATCACATTCCTGCAGATATGCTTATGAAGACGGTTGATGCAGTCAAGCTCAGGCATTGCTTGAGCTTAATATACACTTGGTGAGTGGTTTGATTGATTTTCGTTGTCATTTAAGTTTTAGAAATTTTAGATCCGGATAGAGATGTTTGGAATTTGGATAGAGCCGTTGTGAGTTTGAAGATGTCATGGTGTGATGGAGGAATTTTGAGCAAGGTAGATTGTTGAATTTTATACTTCAAACTCCCAACAGGGCATGCCATGATTGTGTTTGGAATAGCTAAGGAGGAACACGACCGTGCAGACATGGCAGAGAGGAGTTGGACCAGTGACACGATCGTATCAAGTTTACTCTATGGTTGGCATGAACGTGTGATGTTGGCAGGGACTTCAGGTTTTGAGCAGTACAGTTGACAGGATCGTGCCATATGTGACACGATCGTGTTAGACTAATTCCAACCTGATGCATGTTTTGTTTTGAGCGGTTGATATGATATTTGATCTAATCGAACGGTCACGACTTAAAACGTCCTTTTTAATCCTAATGATGGATTCCTAAGGGATACACAATTGGAGAACGCCAAAGGATTGCGCGACGAGAGATTTGGGGACGGATATAAGCTTTGGAAGAGGAGATAGTCATTGTTTTAGGGTTTTCTAGTAAGATCTTTTCATTGTTGAGTGTACATGAGAATTTGCATTTGCTAGATTTGCATTGTTAAGAAGGTTCATGTGTTGTTAGAGGAGATCTTGGTAGTCGATGTAATATATTGTTCTACATCTCTGATCTAGTGTAAACTGTGACAGTGGAAGCCTAGGCGTATGCAATATATTGGGCCGAAACAGTATAAATCCGGTGTGTCTCTGTGTGATTGATTGATCTGTGATTGTGGTGGTTTATCTTTGTGCTTTCTATGATTTCTTCAAAATCATACTCTTTTGTTAAAATTGGTGTCGTATCATATCTTACTCTGTTGCGTGCACATCTTGTTTTTGACGATATTTAACCCCAATACAGATAATATGTGAATCGATTCTTTCTCATTTTATCCTCAATAGGAGTACACTCTGTTAAAGTGTGTGAGCGGTGGGGTGCGGGGGCGGAGCCCCCGCGGTATGGACCTTTTCTGTTTTCCCCATATAAATATGATGTAATCTAGGGTTTCGACTTTAACCTATTTTTTAGCCGCCGCACTTCTCTCCCTTTTGTACCAGATCTTCGATATAGTGAATTTCTCTCCTCTGCCCGTGGTTTTTCCCCGTCTTGGGGTTTCCACGTAAATCTGTGTGTTTTTGCTTGTGTTTTTCATTGTCTGTTCTTGCTCAAACTATTCAGGTTGTACATTTCATATGTGTCTTAACCGGGACTGGTTTTCAACATATGAAACTGTCTCTAAAGGTGCAGTGTTGATGGGAAATAATGCATCTTGCAAGGTAATTGGCATTGGGACTGTCAGAATTAAGATGTTTGATGGAATTGTCAGAACACTTGGTGAAGTGAGACACGTTTCAGATCTGAAGAGGAATCTTATATCCTTGAGTACTCTTGATTCTAAAGGGTACAAGTACACTGGTATCTGCAAACTTAAATGATATGCGTCTTGGACATATGAGTGAGAATGGAATGGCTGAATTAAGCAGAAGAGGACTTCTTGATGGTCAGAGCATCAGTAAATTGAAGTTCATACATTCTGATCTTTGGGGACCGTCTAGGGTGCCTTCTAAGGGAGGCGCTAATTATATGCTCACCATCATTGATGACTTTTCCAGAAAAGTTTGGGCGTTCTTCTTGAAGCAAAAAAGTGATGTGTTAGCTACATTTAAAGAGTGGAAGATTATGACTGAGAAGCAAACAGGGAAGCAGATAAAATATCTCCGCACTGATAATGGCTTGGAGTTTTGTTCTGATGAGTTTAATGTTTTATGCAAATCAGAAGGAATCATGAGACATCGTACAGTTCGTCATACTCCGCAGCAAAATGGTGTGGCAGAGCGCATGAATAAGACATTGATGGAGAAAGTACGTTGTATGCTCTCTAATGCAGGTTTAGCTAAGTCTTTCTGGGCAGAAGCCGCTTCTTTAGCTTGCTTCCTTGTTAATCGCTCTCCTTCTACTGCTATCGAAAAGAAGACTCCACAAGAGGTATGGTCCGGTACTCCTGCTAGTTATTCTGATTTGAAGGTTTTTGGTTGTCCTGCATATGCTCATGTTAATAATGGGAAACTGGAACCTAGATCTATAAAGTGTGTCTTTATTGGCTATAAACCTGGTGTTAAGGGATATAAATTATGGTGTCCAGAAACTGGAAAAGTCTTAATCAGTAGGGATGTTATCTTTGATGAAACTGCTATGCTTTCTGACTCGTCTTCTAGAGATACTTGTGATAAAACCCCACAGAAATCAAGCACGCAGGTTGAGTTTGAGATTCAGTCAGGACTTATGCCAAACTCTACATCTCAGTCCAGTTCAGAGATGCAGGATGGTGCTGCTCCCTCACCACCACGAGTCACACCACAGTATTCTATTGCTAAAGACAGGCCTAGGAGAGATATAAGGCCTCCGCAGAGGTTTGGTGAGGCTGATTTGGTTGCTTATGCCTTAAATGTGGCCGAAGGTATTGATTCTAGTGAAGAACCTTCTACCTACTCAGATGCAATTAATTGTAATGATTCTGGCAGATGGATGATTGCCATGCAAGTAGCCTCAGGAAAGGAAGACTTTGTTTGCCTGTTGAAAAAGTCTCTTTATGGCCTTAAGCAATCGCCTAGGCAATGGTATAAGAGGTTTGATTCATTTATGACTACTCATGGGTTCAATAGAAGCAGTTATGACAGTTGTGTCTATTTTAAGAAGAGTGTTGATGGGTCGTTTGTTTACCTACTCTTATACGTTGATGATATGTTAATAGCAGCCAAGGATAAAGAAGAGATAAGAAAGGTCAAAGTGCAGCTTAGTAAAGAGTTCGAGATGAAAGATTTGGGAGCGGCAAAGAAGATACTTGGGATGGAGATTCTGAGAGATAGAAAAGCAGGAAAATTGTACCTTAGTCAGAAAGGTTATATTGAGAAAGTTCTCTGCAGATTTAATATGCAGAAATCTAAACCTGTTACTACTCCATTAGCAGCTCATTTCAGACTTTCATCTACTTTATCTCCACAATCAGATGATGAGATTGATTATATGTCACGAGTTCCATATTCTAGTGCAGTGGGATCTCTCATGTATGCTATGGTCTGTTCACGTCCAGATTTATCATATGCTGTCAGTGCAGTTAGCAGGTACATGGCAAATCCTGGTAAAGAACATTGGAAAGCGGTCCAATGGATTTTCAGATACTTACGTGGCACTACTGACATTTGTTTGCATTTCGGGAGAAATAGAGATGGAGTCATCGGTTATGTAGATTCTGATTTTGCTGGAGACCTTGATAAAAGGAGATCACTTACATGGTATGTTTTTACTGTTGGTGGCTGCGCTATCAGTTGGAAAGCTACTTTGCAGACTACAGTTGCACTGTCAACTACAGAGGCTGAGTACATGGCTATTACAGAGGCTTGTAAGGAAGCTATTTGGTTGAAAGGACTGTTTGGTGAACTTAGTGAAGATTTACAGATTACAACAGTCTTTTGTGACAGTCAGAGTGCTATTTTCCTTACAAAGGATCAGATGTTTCATGAGAGAACAAAGCACATCGATGTGCGGTATCATTTTGTGCGTGAGATTATTGCTCGTGGTGATATTGTAGTGAGCAAAGTTAGTACACACGACAATCCTGCTGATATGATGACCAAGTCACTCCCTATAGCCAAGTTTGAGCATTGCTTGGACTTGGTAGGTGTTCGTTGCTGAGTTAAGCCCTTTGGGGCTTTTGTGGAAGAGGTGGAGATCAGTTTCATCGAAGATTGTGCGTATTATTCCTTGCATTGGAATTCGTGTCAAGGTGGAGATTGTTAAAGTGTGTGACCCGAATCCGGTTTAGTGATCCGACCCGAAGAGCTCGCGGTGCGACATTTATTGGGAAATTTTCAGGGCTCTGTGGTGGTAGCGGTGGGGTGCGGGGGCGGAGCCCCCGCGGTATGGACCTTTTCTGTTTTCCCCATATAAATATGATGTAATCTAGGGTTTCGGCTTTAACCTATTTTTAGCCGCCGCACTTCTCCCCCTTTTGTACCAGATCTTCGATATAGTGAATTTCTCTCCTCTGCCCGTGGTTTTTCCCCGTCAAACTCGTAACACACTCCATAGTTATGCAAATAAGGAAAATACTATAATGAGGCAGAAAAACTCTAGCCACTATAAACATATTGTATTTGCTTCATTATGTAATAAAACCTCTGATATTTCTCTATTATTATACATCAAGTTGGAAATATGTGATAAAGCACATTTAGCACGAGTTTTGGCTGATTAGAACCTGATTATTGTTAGGTTGCGAACAAATAGTTACACATTGGTTAAGCTTAGTGATTCTTGTGGCTTAAATATGTATTGGTATCTCTATTGGTATGAGACCTTCTGGGAAGACTCAAGAGTAAAACCAATTGGGCCTCTGGACCCAAATGGACAATATCATACCAATGTGGAGATTTAGTGGGCCATATTTAACAAAAGCAACATGGTAACAGTGCTAGACCTTATAGACTTACCGATGTCAGGAAGGATTCCTCCATGTGCTGAACTAAAAATTGACGAGCTCCAAGAAATGATGCAAGGATATGTGTTTGTGCTCTATTGGAAAGATGGTGTTCCTTCATGGCGGATGTGTGAAAGGCTCCGCACACGGTGAAGAGGTGAGCTACTCCAGGCACTTCACGTATGGCATGTGCTCTAACGCAATGATATGTGGAGCTGGTCTTGAAGAGTAGGGCTCTCGACCACGGTCTAGATAGAGTAAAATGGCCCTCGAACAATATTCGATACTTGACGTAAGTCGTGTCCTTAACGTAATGAGAGCTGAATGATTGGCTCGACTGAGTAAGGACGGATGGATGATAGTTCGAGGGGAGACTCGTGGTCCTATGTGTTCGAGGGGAGGCTTGTTGGGTTGCGAACAAATAGTCTCACATCGGCTAAGCTTTGTGATTGTTGGGCTTAAATATGGTATCGGTATCTCCATTGGTATGTTGCCTTTTGGGAAGACTCAAGAGCAAAATCAATTTGGTCTCTAGGCCAAAGTGGACAATATCATACCAATGTGGAGATTTAGTGGGCCATATTTAATTAAAGCAACATGATATCAGAGCTAGACCCTATAGACTTACCAATGTCAAGAATGATTCCTCGAAGTGCTGAACAAAAAATTGACGAGCTCCAAGGAATGATGTAAGGATCTGTGTTTGTGCTCTATGGAAAAGATGGCGGAGCTTCATCCCTTCATGGAGGATGTGTAAAAGGCCCTACACGATGAAGATGGGAGCTACTTCAAGCACTTCACGTAAGGCATGTGGCAATGATAGGTGGAGTTGGTCGTGAAGAGTAGGACTCTCGACCACGGACTAGATAGAGGCAAGGGCTCTCAAGCAATATTCGAGACTTGACGCAAGTCGTGTCCTTAACGCAGTGAGAACTGAATGATTGGCTCGATTGAGTAAGGAAAGATGGATGATCGTTCAAGGGGAGGCTCGTGGTCCTATGTGTTTGAGGGACGGCTTGTTGGGTTACGAACAAATAGTCCCACATCGGCTAAGCTTAGGAATTCTTGGGGCTTAAATATGGTATTAGTATCTTCATTGATATGTGGCCTTTTGGGGAGACCCAAGAGCAAAACCAATTGGGCCACTGGGCCCAAGTGGACAATATCATACTGATGTGGAGATTTAGTTGGCCATATTTAAGAAAAACAACAATTATAACCACAATTATAACCTGCAAGCTTAATGATTTTTGCACGTGGATTCTAAAATCTGGTCATGTCTTAATTCTTTTTACCTGAAATAGTAACGATGCAAATAACTGAGGCTCCAGGATTTGATATGAGTTGTTTTGTTGTCATGGGGTATATCTGTTATTGCTATCACTATGTGGAAAGAGACATGCCATTAGGGGTATAAACGGGTCAGACTCAGATTGGATTTGTGTAAGATGTGAACCTGAACCTGACAAGAAACTCAAACTCGGACTCGGGCTCTGTGTCGGGTTGGAATTGTTAGGAATAAACTCTCTTGTATTATTCCAAGGGCAATAGCCCGATATATATAGAGTACAGAGAAAGGTAAATAAGCACAAAAGACCCTATACAAAGGGAACATATACATCTAACACCCCCCCTCAAACTCATGGTGGATCAACAACACTGAGTTTGGAAAGGTAAAAACTGTGCTGTGCTCTGGTCTGGGCCTTTGTGAAGAAATCCGCGAGCTGATACTCAGAAGGCACATACTGTAGAGCAATAACCTCATCCCGTACCTGTGAACGCGTAAAAGAGGCGTCCACACCAATGTGCTTGGTGAGCTCATGCTTGGTCGCGCCCCGGCGTACACGTCCCGAGGCGACGGTTGTAGTTTTACCGCAAGCGCACGGTATAGCGGCGAGCGGGTATCGAACACAGGGAGGACGAATGACCGTGCTTGCTCCTAATCAACCTGGCTATTCAGAGGGATAATTGCCTTGGGCGATCCTGTCACAATCGTCAGACAAAAGTGCAAAATATCAAATCAAATAGAGAACGCCTAGGGAATGGGGAATCCCCACTACTCACCGTATTTCACAATTGTGGTTCGCCGGTATCGAAATCGCTAGGATGAGAATTCGGATGAACTAGTTGCAACTAAATGTGGAACCAGGCTCACGCTCTCGCGCTGTTGCCGGTCTATAGCTATCCTGGGTTTGGGTCCAATCTCTTGCAAACCCTAGCCTAGGGAAGCTAGCATTAGGATCAACATCATCGTCCAATTGCGCACCGAGCCCAATCTCTTGCAAACTCGGTCCACAATCTAGATTAGGATAGTTCCTACCCGTCCAATCTCTTGCAAACGGGTATCGGCACGGAATTGCAACCGGAGATCCTAGCATCGGTCCAATTTCTTGCAAACCGATACTTCGAAAATCCGACTCCAACCCAATTCGGATTTCTAGGGCTTCCCATCGAATTGGGATCCAATCTCTTGCAAATCCCAATTGATGTGAATACCTAGCTATCCGTAGTAATTCGATCCCAATCTAATCCCTAATAACAATCCTGGCTCAATTCCTACCAATTCAACACAAATACGAAATTGGGCTCGTAGGGTTCATCCCCACGCCCCAAGACGTGGAGACTACTCACTAATCATAGCAATAGCACAATAATTGGCAAAGAAATAGACAATGGAATTCATCACAACTATGATATAAACAATAAAAATAGAGTTTTTGTGGAAGAGAAGTGCAAACCAATGTAGATCTTCAATCAACCCAGCAAAAATCCAAGTTTTTTCTCTTCACCAATCACAATTAATAAAACTAAAAAGTAGACTCAAAAAGCTGCAAAAAATCTGAGAGGTGGCTCCTAAAACTAGGGTAAAAACAGAGCTTAAATAGCCCCAAAAATCGTCTAAAAATCCTGACCAAAACGCCCCTGCACAGCCTGTTTTCCGCAAATTTCGCTACAGGCAGCGCATCGCACTCGGCCGAGTGACAAAAGTCGCTCGGCCGAGTGAAAACCCTGTCAATTTCCAGTAAGTCGTGGGCTTCAGGGGTCTTCAGTTCGGGGGCGGCTCGGCCGAGTGAGTTGTCGTCACTCGGCCGATGGCTTCACTTCACTCGGGCGGACTGGATTTGCCACTCGGCCGAGTGGGTCTTCTGAAGCTCAGATGGCCAAAAAACAGTAACTTCGGTCTTTTTGAGGGCCTTTGTCTGGGCGCCACTCGGGCGGACGTGGTATCGTCACTCGGCCGAGGTGGTCTCCGTCGCTCGGCCGAGTACACATGGAAGTCGTGTCTGAACGGGTCGGCCGAGCAGTGTCTCGCTGGTCGGCCGAGTGGCTCCTCCACTCGGCCGAGTGGGACACAAAAAATGCCCAAACTGGTCGTTTTGGCCTCCTCGTCGCTCCGGCGACGTCCATTCTTCTTCCGCTCCTCTCCAACAGCAAAATACCCCTCGGGGAGGTCGTCGGTGGCCGTCTAGATTACACGCATCTCGAGATCACTCCTAATCGCGTCAAATCACCTGAAATGCGACAAAAACAACAAATCGTGAAAAGCATCGCAATATCGTCGATATATCGTGAAAAACATGATTTGGGCGATCAAAATGGCATGCAAACATGCGGGAAAAGGGTGTAAAATAAGGAGTGATCAATGCTTCACCGGGTCACGAGCAATACTGATGGCACATGTACTGTCAGACAACAAAGGAGTAGGTGTGGAAATAGACACGCCAAAATCCTGAAGTAACCAACGTAGCCAAACAATCTCTGCTGTCAACAAGGCCATAGCACGCAACTCAGCCTCTGCACTCGATCGAGAAACCGCCTGCTGCTTCTTGGTCTTCCAAGTCATGATAGAGCCACCCAGGAAGACGCAATAGGCAGATAGAGACCGACGATCAGAAGGATCACTGGCCCAAGTCGCATCGGAGTAAGCATGGAGCTGTAAAGGGCCAGAGCGTGGAAAAAATAATCGACGGTGGCTGGTCCCGCACAGATAACGCAGGACACGAAGAAGGTGGCTGTAGTGAAGCTGAGTAGGTGCAGAAACAAACTGGCTCAGGATGTGCACGGAATAAGAAATATCCGACCAAGTGATCCCAAGATAGACCAGACTGCCAACAAGATGTCGATAACGAGTGGGGTCCGGAAGAGGCTCACCGTCAGTAGAGCAAAGATGGACATTCAGCTCCATCGGTGTATCAGCGGTACGCTGATCAACAAGAGAAGCCCGATCAAGAAGATCCTGAATATACTTCTCCTGAGAGAGATAGTAGCCATCAGGTGTGGAGGAAAACTCAATCCCCAGAAAGTAACGTAGAGGGCCAAGATCCGTCATAAGAAACTGCTCGCTCAGCCGTGCTTTCACAAAAGCAATAAACTGGTGATCATCTCCAGTGATAATCATATCATCCACATACAAAAGGAGAAGCGTCCGACCACGAGATGAAGTATGAACAAAGAGTGCAGGATCATGATCACTCGCAATAAAACCAGCAGCAGTGACGACAGAAGAGAACCGCTGAAACCAAGCACGGGGAGCCTGCCGAAGACCATATAGAGAGCGACGAAGGCGACAAACCATGCCCTCGGGGACAGAATAACCAGGTGGTGGTCGCATATAAACCTCCTCATCAAGAACGCCATTGAGAAAAGCATTCTTGACATCAAGCTGGGAAATAGTCCATGAACGAACAGCAGCAACAACAATAAGACTGCGAACAGTAGTCATATGTGCAACAGGGGCAAATGTCTCCTCAAAATCTATCTCATGCTCCTGCTGAAAACCGCGTGCTACAAGACGAGCCTTGTAGCGCTCCAGAGAACCATCAGATCTGGTCTTGACCTTGTAAACCCACTTGCACGTGATAGGACGAACACGGGCAGGTAGGGGTACAAGATCCCACGTACCAGTACGCTCAAGCGCAGCAATCTCCTTTGCCATGGCATGCTGCCACTCCTGGTGAGCAGCGGCATCTCGATAAGAGGTCGGCTCGGCAATAATAGCACCCAGAGAAGTAAACCGACCAGGAGGGCGAATTGACTCACGATCACGAAGGTGGTAACGAGGAGGGTCACTGGAGGAAGAGGACAACTCAGGAGGGTCACTGGTGATGAAGGGCATCTCATGAGAAGGTACTGCAGGAGGATCCTCGACTCGCTGACGACTAGTGTAGTGAAGAGGAAAAGGAGAAACATGTCCTGGGGTAGGTGCAGAGGTGACCGGAGGCACTGGCGGTGGAGGCGAGGGCACAGGTGATGAAGGTATGGGTGGTGGAATGGTGGGTAGTGGACTATCAGGAAAAGTGAGAAACAAAAGAGGCTCAGCAATAGAAGCCGGACTGGAAGATGAAGAAGGATGAGGGAAGAAAGGACGAGACTCATCAAAAGTCACATCGCGAGAAATCCGCATCCGTCGAGCTACAGGATCCCAACACCGATATCCCTTGTGTACAACACTATATCCAAGAAAGACACACTCAACAGACTGGGCTGTCAACTTGGTGCGCTCACGAGGGGCCAATAAGACATAGCAGACACAACCAAAAAGACGAAGCTCAGGATAGGACGGTAGATCTGGAGGTGGTGTAGGAAGGCGCTCAAGTGGAATCGCACCCTGAAGAGGAGAAGATGGCTGCATGTTGCTGAGATATGTAGCAGTAGATACAGCCTCAGCCCAAAACTGAGGGGGAACAGAGGAAGCAATCATAAGGGCACGAGCAGTCTCAAGTAAATGACGATGCTTGCGCTCAGCAACGCCATTCTGGGCATGAGCACCACGACAGGAAAACTGTGAGAGAGTGCCCTGTGTATCAAGAAAGGCACGAAGGTGCTGAGATAAGTATTCTCCAGCAGAGTCAGCACGAAGAACCCGAATGGGAGTGCTATACTGTGTACGGATCATGGTAGCAAAAGATTTATAGATAGACAAAACCTCAGTACGAGAGGACATAAAGTATATCCAAGTATAGCGAGAAAAATCATCTATAAATATAATATAGTAGCGATGACCCCCTTTCGAAACGAAGGGGGCCGGACCCCATACATCTGAGTGAACAAGGTCAAAGGGACTCTGAGAGACAGACTCACTAGTAGGATAAGGTAGCTGTAACTGTTTGCCTAGTTTACAGCCCATACAGTCTAAAGACATGTCACCAGAGACAGACCCTAATAAACCTCTACGAACCAAAGAAGAAAGACGCGAACCACAGAGATGTCCTAAGCGATGATGCCACTGGGCAAACGAACCGGTAGACGATGCAGCAGAGGCGGAGGCAATAGTCGTGATGGGAGGACTGGCAGAGGCAGCGGAAGGAAGATGAAGCCAGTCAAGCTCCCAAAGACGTGGAGAATCACGCCTGCGGGGGCCAGAACCAACTAGAGTGCCCGTGCGACGATCCTGGATAGAACAAGAGTCAGAATCAAGAATAACACGACAGCCATGATCAGTAAGTTGACCTGCCGACATAAGCTGCATGGTGAGTTTTGGAACGAAGGAAACAGCAGTGACATGAAAAGTGGGACTAGAAAGTGTGCCTAGCCCTGTAACTGAAAGTGGGGTGCCATCTGCAGTGAGAACTGTGACAGAGCGGGAGGGAGTACTAATGGAATGTAAAGTGGTAGGGTCAGGAGTCATATGAAATGAAGCACCAGAGTCAAGGATCCAAGGAGAGGTACCTGAGGTGGTGGAAGATGGTGTCGCAGTACCTGGAGGCTGACTGGCAGAAGAAGCAGAGCCTGATGCCCCAGAAGCAGACATCCGACGAAATAACGTGAGAAGCTCCTGCTCAGTATCAGATGGGGCAGTGCTCCTCTGAGATGTGAAACCCCCAGTGTGAGTCTCCTTCTTCTTCTTGGCAGCAGCCTGATCCCTCCGCTTCTTGTTACAATGCGCCTCCACATGTCTGTCTCGGTGGCAGTAGGTGCAGCGTCTGGTGTCACCACGCACGGGTGCTGAAGCAGAAGGCAGATCTGGTGGGATAGGAGCAGAAGAGGCAGGAGCACAGGTCGCCAAAACAGAAGCAGAAGGTACCAAAAGATCAGCAATACGAAGACGAGTCTCCTCAGTACGAATAGCAGCAAGAACCTCCAAGAACGTCACGCGTGGGTGACGGGCAAGAAGCTGGGCACGTATCTGCTCGAACTCAGGCCGAAGTCGGGTCAAAAAGTCATAGACCCGACGAAGCTACAGGTGGGAGTGCTGATGCTGGCAACACTGGCAGGTACGACAGATCGATGGTCCCAAAGAGTCGAGCTGACGCCAGATAGAAGATATCTGTGCATAGAACTCATCGACCGTGGCATCACCCTGCTGAAGAGCCTGCTCCTGTCTGACGACAGCAAGGTAGAGGGAGTCACCGGTAGGCTCATAGTGAGAGCGAAGATGATCCCACATCAGCTGAGACGTCGCCAAACTCACAATGTCGCCAGTCAGGGACACATCAATGCTAGCGATGAGGATGTTGGCGGCACGAGCATCGTCATCACACCACCGCCGATAGAGAACCTCCTGAGAGGAATAACCAGCAACAGCAGTCGCATACGCATCGGTTGCCGCCTTCTTGGTGGTGTCATCTGCAGTGGGAGGGAGTGGTGTCTCCTTGGGAAGCACCGGTCGCGGTGGACAAGGACGATCGCCGGTGAGAAGGTCCCAAAGGCGTTGACCACACATATGGAGACGAATGTGCGGTACCCACTCCTTATAATTAAGGCCATCAAAAATCAACGAACACCTAGGGATAGCAACATGATGATGATGAAGAGGTAGATCCGTAGGAAATGCCATAGGGGGCACCGGCAGCGGCAGGCGGCAGGCGGCGACGCGTAGAGGGCACCGGTAGTGGGCGCGGTGCGACGGCGCGGATCTGGGCGAGGCGCGCGGACAGCGGCGGCTCTTCGGCAAGGCGCGCGGAAAGCAGCAGAACTGCGCGCGGACAGCAGCAGATCTGCGCGCAGACTTCTTGCGATCTGTCGCTGGAGATGATCCCCAGAGCAGATTTTGGCTCGGACAGATTTGTCGCTGGCTTCTTGCGATAGATTTGTCGCTGGCGCGGACAGATCTGGCGCGGACAGATAACAGAGCAGACTTCTTGCGATCTGTCGCTGGAGGATTTTGGCGCAGCAGCACAGGACTTGGGCGCAGCAGCACAGGATTTTGGCGCAGCAGCACGACGTAGCAGCAGGCTTCGTGCGAGGCGGACAGCAGCAGATCTGTGCGCGGCAGATCTGCGAGGCGGCAGCAGGCTTCGTGCGAGGCACGGACAGATCTGCGAGGCGCGGACAGATCTGCGAGGCGGTGCAGGCTTCGTGCGAGGCGGCAGCAGGCTTCGTGCGAGGCAGATCTGCGAGGCGGTGCAGTTGGTAGGCCGCTTCGTGCGAGGCGGTGGTCCAGGCGAGGCGTGTGGACGGCGGCGCTCAGGCGGAGGCGCGCGGACGGCTAGGGTTTAATTTTGGTTTTTTTTTGGATTTTGGATTTTGCGGGAGAGGAAGACGGCTAGGGTTTAGGTTAAACCTAACTTTGATACCATGTTAGGAATAAACTCTCTTGTATTATTCCAAGGGCAATAGCCCGATATATATAGAGTACAGAGAAAGGTAAATAAGCACAAAAGACCCTATACAAAGGGAACATATACATCTAACAGGAATATCCTGTTTCGGAGTGGCTTTGGGTTTGAACTCTAACATATCTTTTGAAGTTGGTTTTTAAGGTAATAGTTCTACTTTATTATATGAAAATTGAGAAAATTTATAGGAAAGTTTTATAATCTATCTTTTCATCAATATTAAAAAGTTTTATTTTTATTACTTTGTCAACTATAATATAGTGAAATTGATCGTGACAAGCTTCATTTCAAGAGCAGCATTCTATTTTAGATTGATTATTGAGTTTTTGGGTTAGTTTTTGGGTTTTTCGGGTTTGAAAGAGTCATATCTTTATTCGACCCGATAAAGATTTAGGGTTCAAATTGTGGATCCAAACCGGAAAATTGCCAAAACAGTCTGATCGGATTTTTGGGTTCTCGGGTACCAATTGCAGTGCTGCAGAACACGGTTCTCGGGTACCAATTGCAGTACTCTTAATCCTTAACTTTCAAACACTAGCCACTTGTAAATTTTCTTTTATTAGGGTTATCTTTGGTCAAGAAGAATTGAAATAATGAACTGTTATTTATAAGTGACCTATCAAGCAAGTATACATTTTTATCCTATTCTTTTTCTCAATTCAGGACAATATACCACTGCCCATTTTGCAATTTATGCCGTGTTGGCAAAGGACTTGGCATCGACTTCTTTCATTGTATGAGGTGCAATTTCTGCTTAGGCAAGAAACTATTTGACCATAAATGTCGTGAGAAAAGTATCGAGACAAATTGCCCAATTTGCTGCGACTTTTTGTTTACTTCAACGGAACCGCTAAGAGCTCTACGGTGTGGCCATTTTATGCATTCAGCATGCTTCCGGGTCAGTCATCTCCGAACTTGCTTATTCTTCATGGCACATGAATAATTTCGTGCGATTTTATTTCGTGCCATTTTATTTGTGCACACGTGTTGCCTTTTCATTGTAATGGGTTTTCAAGTAGGTTAAGCCAGAGCTGATTGTTTTTTATTTCTTTTTAGGCATACACCTGTAGCCATTATACATGCCCGTTGTGTAGCAAGTCTTTGGGAGACATGTCGGTAAGCTATCTATCCCCCCCCCCCCCCCCCCCCCCCCCCCCCCCAAACAAAAAAAATAAAAATAAAACAAACAAACAAAAAACAAAAAAACAAAAAAACAAAAAAACAAAAAAAAAACCAAAAACACAACACAACACACACACACACAAAACCAATGTCAATCTTTGGACTTCTCAGATAGAGCACAACAAATTTAGGATGCTCTGTAAGAAACAAATGGATTTAAAGAAACATGATATTGACATAATTAATTCGGTGAATGTGGGTTTGGAATTCTCATGTAGAAGTTGTCGGTGAATGTGGGTTTGGAATTCTCATGTAGAAGTTGTCGGTGAATGTGGGTTTGTTTTTTGAGAACTGCAACAATGAAAAGCAGATGCCTCTGCTAATATTTTTGTAGTTCAAGCTAGTAAATCAGACAATGCTTTTCTTGTACATAATCATTCTAATGTTTTGGCATCAACCGACTTCACGTTAGATTTCATGGATAGATTGGGTTCATTTTGATAAATAAATGGATTCCAGTGAAGCTAGCTAATTTAGCTATTTGAACAATATTCTCAGCTGTCGATAGAATCTTCATTAACATGAAAGGTAATATCTAGGGGGAAACCCCCAATTAAACCGGCGTCTTTAAGTTATGGTTGCTCTTCCATAATGCTCGAGTAACTAGACATAGCAGTTTATAGACCTTGCATATATCTTGATTTTTTGATGATTCTGATGCATGTTATTAGTCTAGGTTTATTTTGGCATGCTTGATGCATTGTTGGCTGCCGAAGAACTACCAGAAGAATACAAGGATCGTGATCAGGTATTGTGTCCCTGTACTTAGTCATCATATTGTTTCCATGAGGAATACAAGTTTTACCATTGATAAAAACCAAAGAATTTACCGAGTGCAACGGTATGATCCAGGATATACTATGCAATGACTGTGATAGGAAAGGGAAAGCTCGCTTCCACTGGCTACACCACAAGTGTAGCTTGTGTGCTTCCTATAATACCAGGGTCATCAAGAGCGAGGCTAAATGAGTCCCTCCCATTCAAAATAGCCTAAGATTTTGTTCTCCCTGTAATTTTGTCCGATTTTGTAAATAACGCGTGTATGATCAACTAAATGCAGCTGGAACTGTGATATTTTTTGTAATGTAAATGTGTTGATTCAGCATGATGCTGGCTCCACGAGTCAGATGCGAGCTCAATGTTTTGGCATCACAATACAATTCTTAGGACATTTGAGCTCAATATACTTGGTCATTACCTAGTGATTTTAGGTCTCTATTTTTCATAATAAAATCTCTCGTAATGTACAATGATAGGGATAGTTTTATGACTCAAACAATCACATAATGTAATTCAAAACTCCTCTCTACAGTCCCCCCAGACATAATGTAAAATACACACTTCACTTCAACTTAACAACAAGAAAGGCAATAGAGGAATCGGAACAAGGATAACTCTATCAAATTGCACCTACATGCTCATGCGTCTCTGTATCCTCATCTCCTCATAAAACCTCTGAATGAACCTCTCATCCCTCCGATCGATCGAAACACCCTCCTCCTCCCAATCCAATGGCTCAGATTGATCCCCGGCAATCGAACCCCAGTTCAGCACTGGACTCGGCAGCATTGCGGCCACCACAGAGAAACAGTGAAAGAAACCTCCTCCTCTTCTTGGAAACGGGCGGAGTGCTTGAAGGGGAGAACTCGTACTCCCCAGTGAACCCATGGTTGTAATGCGTTAGCAGACGAAACTTCTTGGTTTTTCTCTTGAATATCAAAAGGCTGATTCTGGCAGCGATCATCGTCGGCTTTCTTCCGAGTGAGCGCCAAGCAACGAGGTCCCATGCTCGCCTCAAAATGGGGTTCTTCTTTCGGGGCATTGTTGCCATGTTTCTCTCTTTGTAGTGAAAGGCTGTGGCCTTGCGATCAGCTGAGGTTTGTGGGGCTTTATGGGAGATGAAAAAGTGAAGGAGAGCTGTAAAGGTTGAAGAGAATCAGAGAGGTCGGTGGATGAGTTTGTAGTTTAGTTTTCAGGTAGCCGTTGCTCGTTGCACACCATGGGGTTCTACCGTTCTAGTGGGGTCGGAGTGGCCATGTTTGACGAGGAACAAGCTGGCATAATGAAATGAGATACTAGGAACATTTGAGTCCTACTAAACTCCTCCCCATCACAGCCTTCGTCCCAAAAATTGGGTTTGGCTTCATCTGCCATAACATTCGCATCTGTGTCATATACATACTCTGTTATGAAAAATACCAAGGAAAAACTCGGGGTATTTGACTCTCGATCAGATAGAGTGTCGTATAGAATTCGATTCACTTAATTCTGGATATGTTATTCAGCTATGGTGTACAGAATATATCAAAAAAATCACACACAAAATAAACGGTGTACATGGGTGTCAACATGGGAAACTTTCACATGCTAATAGCACGCGTACATTATTCCGTTTCAAGAAACACCATTGAACTCATCAACAATAGCTATCCCCGCAAACCATCAGGCCCGAATATTTAGTATCCTGTCACTAAATATTAGGAAATCAACAGTCAAGGTACAGTGATTTCACTAGATGGACCCAAATAGACAAACCCATGGGATAAACTCAGTTTTATTGTGTTGTGCCTAATGGTTTATATACGTCCATATATATATCGCAGAGTAGAAAGCCGATCAACATTCCGTTGTAGTCTAGTTGGTTAGGATACTCGGCTCTCACCCGAGAGACCCGGGTTCAAGTCCCGGCAACGGAACATTTTGTTTAGATTTGCAAATTACGGGAGTTTTTTGTAATTTCGGAAATTCAGATCGCATTTCGAAATCTGACCAAAGTTGAAAATAGTTTCCTGAAATTGACACAAACCAAAATTTTGTATCGTAACGGGCTTGCATGCTAGCCAGTGGGCCAGTAATCTATAACTGGAGCCCAATAAGATAATTCACCACCCGCTAAAAACCCCCCAGCAGATTTCCACGCCAACCCTTGGCGGTTTCGCGGCCATCGTCATCATCATCTCCACTCATGTTATCTTCCATTCCCCATCTCTCCACTTCATTCACCCTTCTTCTCCCCAAAAACCATAACCCTAACCCTAAATTCAAACGCCACCGTTTATTCAACCTTCGCCGTCGTCTAGTTATTGCATCCTCGTCTGCATCCTCGTCTTCATCGGATGCGGCCGAGGGAGCGAAGGTGGAATACACCCCTTGGCTCATCGTCGGCCTCGGAAACCCCGGAAACAAGTATCATGGCACCAGACACAATGTAACGATAAGAAATAGTTTTTCTCCCCTCTTTTTCGCGATGTTAATTTATTCGATTTTGAGCTTTGTTGACATATATTTTTATTTAATTTTCGTCGGGGGATTAGGTTGGATTTGAGATGGTGGATCTGATATCACGAGAGGAGATGATCCCGTTGAATACGATTCAGTCCAAGGCTTTGATAGGAGTTGGTAGTTAACTTAATTTTTGTTTTTGCTGGTTCTTTGACGTGGATTTTAAAAAAGTCGTTGATTGTAATTGGGTTCGCTGGTGGATCAGTGCAGGTTCGATTGGGGAAGTTCCGATTTTGCTGGCAAAGCCGCAGGCGTACATGAACTTCAGTGGTGAATCGGTTAGTATTTTGTTCTTGAATTTCTTTTATTAGTTTTGGTATAGTTGTTATTGCCATGTTTTTAGTGCTTTGCCAGCTTAATGATTTGTTAAGGTATTTTCTCCGTAAAATTAATATGCATCTCTCATGCCCGGCTTCCCATAATTCATAGAAAACTGACACTCAATAAGCCCTCGACGCATTCAAGCTAAGACTCGGCTTAAATACTCTAAGAGTCTATATTAATTTTGCTGGTTCTTTGCGTGTAAAACTAGTAATGAGTAACTACAATAATTATTTTATAGTCTACAAGTCAAGCATGAATGATAGCAAGAATGAATAATGAAAGATAATCTATAAAACTGAAAATGTACAATAAAAATAAAGGATGACTAATGCCCATGACGATTAGAAACTCACGTATTAAGGTAACCCCTCGGTAAAGTCTTGTTCTGTAGTATCTATGTAATATCTATTTACTCAACATACTTGCCCTTTAGATCTAACAAATATTTCAAAAATAACAATAAAAGAGAAAACGGAAACATCTGTTATGTGTAAGTTCCTAGAAATCCAAATAAATAAAATATCCAATATAATAAATCTAAATATGAATCATTAAATATCATAGAGTATAAAATATCAAACTCAATCCAATAAGACTAGTATGGCAATATGGTGTAGATTGCATATACTTAATTTTATTATTCTAAGCAATCAAGATTATTAAATAGTATAAACTATGCATGTCAATAAATGAATAAACATGAAAAAGTCTGGACATGGCAATATGTAAGAAAACAATACCACTAACTGTAATGTATTAATGTACTAGTCATAACCCGTGTCCGCGGGCACGGTTCATTTAAGATTTTCCCCCGTGAAATTTTTGTTTCCCAAATAATTATTAAAATTTAAAAGAACAACAAATTAGCGTAAAAATATTTAGCAGCACGGGCCCCTTCGGCACGGCGCGGAACAACAAATTCGGCCCAAAAAACCCCGTGTCCGCGGGCACGGTTCATTTAACATTTTCCCCGCGAAATCTTTCTTCCCCAAAAAATTATTAAAATTTAAAAGAACAACAAATTAGCGTAAAAATATTTGGCGGTGCGGATGCCTTCGGCCCGAAACAATAAATTCGGCGCATGCGCTTTTGACACGGAACAACAAATTCGGCGCGGGTGTCTTCGACGTGGAATAACAAATTTGTGTAGAACAACAAATTCGACGCTTACGTAGAACAACAAATTCGGCAGGGGCGCCTTCGGTGCGGAACAACAGATCAGCGTAAAAAAATTTAGCGGGGCCTCCGGCGCGGGCTCCTCAATTTTGAAACAGGTTCACTGGCTGCTTTCAAAACTGGACCAAATTTTAAAGCTCACATTCATGGTTTCAAAACTTCATCTCAACCTTCCATTTCCCAAGATCAAATCTCAGCCACTCTTTATCTTGTCCTAATCAGCACTAGAATTCAAAAAGGTTGTCAAATGTATAATAGATATTCAGTTATCCAAATTTTTAGTTATTCAGTTCTAGTCTATAGTTAAGCACATGTCCAAAGGTACAATATGCAACTCGTGGTAATATCATATCTTGGGGTGCTCACCTGGGTAATCCATAACCACGACCTCATGTCTGGGTGATGATGACACCATACCTTCTTTTTAGGAAGGTGGTGATAATAAACCACATCTTTATTTTTGGAATGTGATGACAATCAATACATATGTACCCAGTCGCTTCCGCACCCTCCGCGATCTTGAACTTTCCCAACCCCCTGTGTCAATATTTTGGTTCAATCAATTGATTTAACATCATGTAATATGTCTCTTCACTTATTCACAATCAATAATCGTAATCAAATTAGAGTCTCAAGCAACTAGACATTGACTGTAACTAATTTGTAATATATTCAGGTAGGTAACCAACTAGATGCTTAATTATAAGCTTGTAACATAATTAGGTAGATAATCTTAAGCAAGCTAAACAACTAGTTTCATAATCTTAACATAGTAATATACTTAGCTAATTTAAATGCAAGGGGTAAAAGTACTTGCATGAAGTTATTTTCATAGTAAAACAAATGGTTCAACCATTCAGAGCTCCAAAGTTCATTTAGAATAAAGGATTCAACACATATAATTTATAGAACCACCTTATATTAACAAAATAATATTTAAGGATATTTAAATAATTCAGAAATTAAAGTTTAACTTGAGGATTCTCTGGAACTTACAATGATTGAGGCATTTTGTCGAACATCTGGCGTCTGTGCCTTTTTGATCGATGTGTTGACGTTTAGGGTTGAAATCATTGTTGATGATACGATGCTGAATTTGGTGATGGAATTACGGCAGATTTATTACTGGATTTGGCCTTGTTCATTGTTGTTTGGAGGCAAATTATTGCTCACTGCTGTCGCCACAGGCTTCCTCTGCTGGTGCTGGTTTCCAGCAGTTGCTTCCTGCTGGTTTCATGCAGGGAGAATAAGAGGAGGGAGCGCAGAGAGAGCAATGGAGAGAATTGTGGGAGAGAGAGATGAGGGATAGATATGGATTTAAGTTTATATATGTGTGTTGAGTTTTATTATATAGTATTTCATTTTATAACGAACTTAATTAATTGGGGATAATAATGGGTTAGTGGGTGGTTAATGAGGTTATGGGAAGAGGTTACTTGAGAGTGTGGTAGGGGTGTTTAATTGGATTTCACATCAGGTTTTGGGTTAACGGGTTTAAGATTAAAACACTTAAAATAAAATTTAAAAATTATGAAAATTACAGAAAATTCTAAAAATTTATTTGAAATACTTTTGATATTTAAAATATTTTATTTTTATTATAAGAAATAACATAATAGGTTAGGACCATTACATTCTACACTCATTAAAAGAATTTCGTCTTTGAAATTCCCAAGGATTTATACGAAGGAAAAATGCAAGGTTGTCGATGTTGCTTCCATGCTTTCACATCCATGCATCATCAAATACATGAGCTGTGAATGAAAGTATTTGAAAGATCGATATAGAAATTAGAAAGGTATCTAAGAAAAATATGAAGGAATTCCAAGGATTTCAGAATTTGTGGCAAGGTGGGTGGGATTCAAATGAAGGAATTTGTCAAGTCTAGAATTTCGATTCAAAGGAAAGAATTTCAAGGATTGAATTATGGACTTTAAAGCAATTTAGATTGTGATATCATATATGTTACTCTTTAACAGTTTTATACAAACCTACATAGACACTGACAAAACCTGTCACGACATGCTTCCCATAATTTGAAGGAAATGGACACACGATAAGCAGCGATGCATTCAAGCCAAGACTCGAATTAAATGCGTTAAGCGTCTATATTAATTTTGCTGGTTCTTTGCATGTAAAACAAGTAATGAGCAACTACAATAATTAATTTACAGTCTACAAGTCAAGCATGAATGAGAAAAAGGATGAAAAATGAAAGATAATATATAAATGAGTTTTTAGCATATCTGTCCCTTAAATCTTGCATATTTTGATATCTGTCCCTTAAATCTTCGTATTTGCTCATAAGTCCCTCAAATTGTAAACGTTAACCTTAATAGTCCCTCCAACCTGTTTTCTGTTTAAAAGGTAAATTAATTAACGATTAATTAACGATTAGAGTTAGTTAATTAATAAATTACGTTTAATTAATCATTAAACCCCCTAATTAAGGGTTAATTACCCACATCCAAAAAACAGGGGGAGACAGAGGGGGAGGCGACGTCGCCCTCCCCCCGAAAACAGGGGAAGGGGCGTCGCCCCATCCCCCTCTGCCTTAGACGAGTCGGAGGGGGAGGAGGCGCTGCCCCTCCCCTAGAAAACGGGAGGATGGGCGGCGCCCTCTCCTCCCTCCCTCCCTCCCCGAAAACAGGGGGAGGGGCGGCTCCCCCTAGAAAACAGGGCGCCGCCCCTCCCCTCCGCCGTCTGGCGGAGGGGGAGGAGGCGCTACCCCTCCCCCCAGAAAACAGGGGGAGGGACGACGCCCCTACGCCAGACGGCGGAGGGGGAGGGGGCGCCCCCCAGAACAGGGGGCGGCGCGCCCTCCGCCTCAGACGAGGCGGAGGGGGAGGAGGCGCCGCCCCTCCCCCTCCTGATCCTAAGCCTAAGCTTAACCCTAACCCCCAATTAACCCCTTAATCTAACGGAATATTCACATTCCGTTAGATTTTAACAGAAATTTAGAGAGAGTAACTATTAAGGTTACAAGTTTAAAATTTAAGGGACTTGAGAGCAAATACCAAGATTTGAGGGATAGATATCAAAATACGCCAGATTTAAGGGACAGATATGCAAAAACCCCTATATAAATTGAAAATGTACAAGAAAAATAAAGAATGACTAATGACAAGGGCGATTAGAAACTCTATATTGTTGACCCCTCGATAAAGTCTTGTTGTGTAAAATCTATCTACTCAACGTACTCGTCCTTCGGATCTAACGCATATTTCAATAATAATAATAAAACAGAAAACAAAACATCCATTAGCAAACTAACATGTGTAAGTTCCTCAAAATCCAGTAAAGAAAATATCCAAATCTAAAAATGAATCATTAAATATCATAAAGTATAAAACATCGAACTCAATACAATAAGACTAGTATTGAAATGTAGTGTAGATTGCATGTAGTTAATTTCATTATTCTGAGCAATCAAGGTAATTAAATAATATAAATTGTGCATGGCAATAAATGAATAAACAGGAAAAAGTCCGAACATGACAATCGGTAAGAAAACAATACCACTAACTGTAATTGTTGATGTCTATTCAGTTATCTAATTGGTTAGTTATTCAAATTGGTTAGTTATTCAGTTCTAGTCTATAGTTAAGTCCAAGTCCGATGGTATAATATGCAACTCGTCATGGTAACATCTTATCCCAAGGGCACTCACTTGAGTAATCGATAACCTCGACCCCATGTCTGAGTGACGGTGACAATCAACAAATGTCACACTCTTTTTAGAAAGGCGGTAACAATAAATGATACCTCTATTTTTTGAAGGTGGTTTCAATTAATACAGATGTATCCAATCACTCCAGCATCCTCCGTGATCCTGAATTGTTAATATAACATCATGTAATATGTCATGTAATATGTCTTTTCAATTATTCAATCGATTAGTCAATCAGTCAATCAATAATCAATCAATAATCGTAATCAAATTGGAGTCTCAAGCAACTAGACAATTGGCTGCAACTTGTTTGTAATATACTTAGGTAGGTATCCAACTAGATGCTTAATCATAAGCTTGTAACATAATCAAATAGGTAATCTGAAGAAAGCTAACCAACTAGCTCCATAATCAGGGGATTAAAACAAACTTACACAGAGTTACTTTCATCTTAAAACAAACGGTTCAACCATTCAAAACTCTAAAGTTTATTTAGAATAAAGGACATGAAACCATGATAGTAACCAGTTTCAACACATGTAATTTATAGCATTGCCTTATATAAATAAATTAATATTTAAGGATTTTTTAATAATTTAGAAATTAAAGTTTAACTTGAGAATTCTTAGAAACTTACATTGATTGAGGCATTTCGTTGAACATATAGTGTGTGTGCCTTTTGGATTGATGTTTTGCAGTTGAATGCGTCAATGTTTGGGGCTGAAATTGTTGATGTTATGATGCTGGATTTGGTGCTGGAATCAGGGCTGATTTGTTACTTGGTTTTGCCTTATTTGTTGTTGTCTTGCGGTAAATGACTGATCGCTACTGTCGCTGCTCGCTTCTGCTGGTGCTGGTTTCCAATAGCTGCTTACTTCTGCTGCAGGTTTCCAGCTGGGAAGGAGATGAGGGAGCACGGAGATTAATGGAGAGAAGTGTGGGGGAGAGAGATGAGGGATAGTGATAGACTTGGGGTTTGGAGATCAACCAATGGCAGATCTGTAATTTCTAGGCACAAGAAAAACTGTAATTTTTGGGGTCCAGTGACAGATCTGTAATTTAAGCTGAAAGCCTAGGTCAGTGGTATTTTGGTAATTAAATTTAGGGACGGTGTCTCATTAGGAGTTTTATTATAAATAAGAGGAAGATATAGAGAGGCTTTATGTTGAAATTGAGTGAAGAATTGGTTGAGAATATGTTTAGATCTCTTAGATCTAGTGGAAGAGTTCGGTTTCCTCTCGAATTGAAGCTTAGGAGAACGGTCCTCCTCTCGAAAGAGGCCAAATTATCCTTGTAATTTATTTTTTATCAATAAAATTCCATCTTTACTGAGCTTCATTTCGAGAGAAAGTTGAACTCTCTCACTAGATTTAAGGTATTCATCCATATTTTAATCAATTCTTCACAAAACTCAACATAAATCCTCTCTTTAATCTCACTCCTTATTTATAATAAAACTCCTAATGAGCAGTCATCCCTAAATTACTAAAATACCCATGGCCAATGGTTTTCAGCCTACTAAATTACAAATCTGCCGCTTGACCTTTAAAATTTAAAAATGACATTATGCTCAGAAATTATAGATGTGACTCCTCAACTTTATCATTACTCCGATCCCAAATAATCAAATTGTCCTCAAGGTGGTGCATGAAGTTTGTCAGACATGCTACTCCAAATGAGAATGAAGGTGCTCGACCCCTCCTGGGTCAAAGCTCGGATCGCCTCCACCGCCATCGCCATTGTATTTGGAAGGGTTGTTGTCTTCCTATGGGCATCCTTCGGCTCCGTCGAAGTCTTGCGTATTTCCTCTATCGTCGTAAGGCCACCCAAGGTCACCATCATTCCCACGAAGTCTAGATGGATGCTACGATGGGACTCTTATTCATTTAAAGGTCCAACATGTACATGATGTCGTCGTTGAGGCTTGTTATGACCTCTGCTTGCAAACCAAGGACCATGGGGCCCCTGCAAGTTATAGCCGGGCCCTGGGCAGCCTGCCCTGGGGTCATGAGTCCTATGACGGCATGCCTGGGCCTTACGGGCCCCAAGCAGGCCCACCCAAAGGCCGCCATGCCTTGGGCGGCTTGCCCGGGGCTTGGGAGCTTGCATGCCTTGGGTGGCTCGCCCAAGGCTCAGGAACCTTAGGGCGGCACGCCCAAGGGCCGTCGGCCATTGGGGGTTGCCGCTCGAGGTGGGCAGCCCCTCATTCCTTCTCCGACATGCCCCACACGAGTTGGGGGTGGTTTTCCTTACTCCGTGCAGAGATCCTTGCTGTCCAAATGCATATCCACATCAACTTTGATGACTTTTCCCACTTTTTGGCTCAAAGGAGGTGTCTTTTGTCCCGGATCTGCGTCAGAATCGTCGTCGGTGCTCAGATCTGAAGTCGGATCCCCCTTTGGATGAATCTCCACCTCACAAGGGATTCTTCTTTCCTTTTTCGTATCCAAATGTGCTGCCTTTGGCACCGAATTTGTACTTCTGGCCTCGTTTTTCTTCAGATCTGGCTTTGTGGTCTCCTTGAGAGGGCGAAAAATCATCGAAATTTTCCCTGAAATTTCTTCTGATATTTGGTGACACGTCTCCTCAATGATTTGCTTCATCTCGTCAAATATCGCTTGTGGTTGTGCATCCCAAGCGTCCACCTTTCTCGTCGCCGTCTCTACCACGGGTGCCAAGATCGATGCGCTGATACCAATTTGATAGGTTTTTAAGAGGGTTTTATAGATAAAAATAGGATATTTGATGGAAAGATGGGGATTTTTAGGGTAAATGTAAGATTTTTAGGACTAGAAAGTGTATTTGGGGGAAATGTGGGATTTTATTATAAAAACGAAATACAAGGATAATTTGGACTCTTTTGAGAAAAGGACTGCTCTCGCAAGCTTCAATTCGAGATGAAGCCGAACTCTCCCACTAGATCTAAATGATCTATCTCTAAATAGTAAATATAAACACACTTTCTAATTTTCCCCTTATTTACAATAAAACTCATAATGGGCCGTCACTCTTAAATTACTAAAATACCCTTGACTCAAGGTTTTCAGCCTAAATTACAGATACCACCTGGACCCTCCAAATTACAGAAATGCCATTATGCTCAGAAATTACAAATCTGACTTCCAAGTCTTTCATATAGATATGGATTTAGGTTTTTGTGTGTGTGGAGTTTTATATAGCATTTCATTTAATAATTAAATTAATTAATTAGGGATTATAATGGGTTAGTGGGTGGTTAATGAGGTTAATGGGGAGAGGTTAATTGAGAGTGGGGTAGTGGTGTTTAATAGGATTTTGGGTTGTGTTTTGGGTTAACGGGTTTTAAATTAAAACCCTTAAAATAAAATTTGGAAATATATAAAAAATTCCCAAAAATTCTAAAATTTTATTTGAAATACCTTTGATATTAAAATATTTTATTTTTATCATAGGAAATAACATAATGGGTTAGGACCATTACATCATTGTTGAATTGTATACCAAAAATTCCAAATCTTATTAGAAATACTTTTGATATTTAAACTATTTTATTTTTATTATAAGAAATAACATAATGGCTTAGGAGTTAGGACCATTACAACATCGTTGAATTGTATATACTAAGGAGGAGGAAATGCGACCTTTTCAAGTAAAATAATCAGAAAAACAGGTATAACGATTAAAAAATAAAAGAAAGCAAAAACCTATTTACTTTAAGGGGCAAACCAATACCATGGTTTTTTAAGATTTGCACTGTGGTACCTTTTCGGTCAACCAGCCATTCAAGAACTGTCACGTACTTAAAAAATCTATTCACTGTTTGTTCATAAAACACCTTAGTACATAAATAAATAAAATTTATCGATTAGGAAGCTTATTCACAAGTCTTATTTGAACATTCTACCGAGCTCTTCCATTCTTCCTTTTTGGTTTTCTGTACAAGGTTCACTCTCTGTTGCATGTGATCATCCAATTCTTCATCTTCGTGTGTTACATGACTTGTGAACTTGATGCCTTTTACATAACGTGCTTTGGTGTTTCTGTGTACATTTGACTCCGATGTCTGCATCTTGCACCTTCAAGATTTTTATCATTCTCATGTTGTCCATTGAAGATTACTTTGTTATGTCTCATGGTCAATGGTGTCGGTTTAGTTTCGATCATTAATGATTGATTAAATTTGTGGCATATGGATCTGTTTCATTTCCCTTTCTGAAACTTTTTTTCATTTATCTTTTTGATATGAGTCCCTTTCTGAAACTTTTTGACCTGAATCTGTACTTGGAACCTCCATATTAGAATTTACCTCTGTTTATTTTTCTCCTCTGAGTTACATGAATAGTTTGCATATAGCAAACAATTGGAGGTTTCCCCTATGCAAATGGTCTGCGTCTTAAACCTAACACACCTCTTGATATAGAAACCAACCATTTCTCCTCAACATCTAGATTCTTCAAAAATCTGGAGAAATCATAGATAATTTTCTCTTATTTTGTTAACTTAGATTAATCAGTAAAATTGGAGAGGTCTCCAGTAAACATATTGTGTTCCAGTGTTCTAAAACAAGTTATATGCGGCCGCATATAAGGAGGCGGCCTTTGCCGCATGAAAAATAAAATATGCGGTCGGTCGCATAATCCTGCATAATCGGCCGCATAAATGTTATGCGCCCGCATATGTGAATATGCGGACGAAAAATCGGCAACTAAAAAATCCCCACCCGTTAATAAACCCAACAAATGCCGCATAAAAATCAGTTTTTTAATTTCGAAGTACTTGTGTTTGACTTGCTTTTGATTTAGACGTAAAACTAAATATTTATGCTTTTGTGTGCAGACTGCTTTAGACGTTAGACTTTAGTTATTTTATGCATTGATAGTCTTGATGGTGCTGATGTTTTAGTATGAATTAATTCATATTTTTAAAAGTTAATATGCTTTTTCCTTATTCCTATCTTTTAAGTTTATTTTTATTTAATATACACAAACACATAATCATATTGCTTATTTATATACTAAATTATTTATTTTTGCATAAACCGCATAGTCTGCATAATCCGCATAATTGGCCGCATAATCCGTTTATGCACTATGCGCTCCTAGACCTAGACCGTACGCATAATGAAACCGCCTTTTATAACACTGTTTTGTTCTGTTTCTTCCACATGATCACATCTCATGTTTGTGGATGTTTCATTTCTTATTGGGGAGGCCTTATTACGTAAGCTGATTAAGGTCAAGGGCATTCTTTTCTCATATTCTATTTGGTCTAGGTAAGAAATACCAAAACATGTATTTTAGGCAACTCATCCTTTGTTAACATCTATAAATTATCTGATCTGAATCCGATTTGTATTCGTGCCTTGACAATATGGAGATACGTTTTCATATGTTTCAAATGCAGATACAGATATGGACAGTGCTAATCTGGTTAACATGTCTGAATAGATATCTGAATATTCTATTATTTATTTAAAAATACAAGAATATATACAACTACATATATATCAACAACTATTTATTATCTAGAATATACCATAAAGAACTTCACTGACATATACATCAAAGTGTTGATTGTTTAAATCCTTCCTTCTGAACCTGAATTGAATAATAATCAGATCTGATTTGAGTTTGAGTTTGTTTTTTTATCAAATATGGATAGTGGGTACAATAGCCAGGCTATGTGTATTTGATAACCGTATATTTAAATGTAAATGACAAACACAAATACAGGCCATTATCGGTTTCTCACTTACATACTATGATTACCTTTGAAGCATGGACACGGATACGTCATGACACGGATACATGAACATGACAACTTTTTGAAAAGTAGGCTACATGGACATGGCAATATAATCACGTTTGTGCATGCATAAACATGTGTGTGTATGTATGTATATATATATATAGAATAATGGGTATCATACGCCATATGAGAGGGTGTCTCATATGCCATCTCACATAAAGGGGGTCAAGTACAACAAGTACAAGCTCACATGGGCTTGTACTTACCCCTTTTATGTGAGAGGGCATATGAGACACCCTCTCATATGGCGTATGATACCCATTATTCACACACACACACACACACACACACACTGAAGCACATATACTTCAATCATCAAGCCGTGTTGTATTGGATACGTGTCGGATACGTGTGTCAGACATAAGCATCGAACATGATACCTCTATTTTTAGTGTACTTTTAGAAGTTGCTTAGTGTCGACGTGTCATGTCGTATCATCCTTGTGTCGGTGTGTTCGTATTTGTGCAGTATAGTATAATACACATCAAAACTCATAGTGAAAAGGATTTGTGATATTAAAAATAAAAAATATATAAAATTACGTTGATAAGAATTTATAGCTTCTAATCAAGTACCAAAAGCAAAAAAAAGATCTAAAATAATCTGATCGATACATAATCAATCTTTAGTGATGTTTAAGTTTTGTTAACTAGTACCTCCATGGTTAAAAAGATTATGTTTGTGGTTTCTTTCAAGACATAAGGCTCCAAAGTATCCATTACGTGTTCTTTAGGTTTTTTAAAGTAGACACAGCTTGGTCATAACTTTTTAAGTTTTTAAAAATAAACACGTCCTTGAAGTGGCAGATATGTGTTGGGTAAGTTTCAGACATAGTTGTTAATATCTTATGATATGCCATACATATTGTATGATATGATGTGATTAGAAAGCAGGTTGATACATGCAGACAATCATAGAGATGTAACGATATTTTTATCTATAGGATTGATACGATATATAAATTGATCGATATATCTTATTTATCAAAAGTTAGTTTTGTCGGATCTAGTTTTAAATATTGCTCGATACAGCTAATATATTGGCTGATGATTGGTATTGGGGGCATGATGATACGACAAGGGATTTTTTCTTGGGTTGTAAAATTGGAACCTATATGTGGGCATACCTGTGATACTGCTCTATATATCGGGTAAAGTAACTGGTGCTTAGTTTATTTTTTTTACCTTTTATCTTTTAAAATGGATTTGGTTCAAAATCGGCCCAAACCCGATTTCTTCTCTATATGTTTACTGATTTGACGCAGGGTTGGGCCAATTTTTAGACCTAACCCCGCATAAACTTACCTTTGATGGGTCAGCAAACAAAAAAACCAAAAAAATTGAAAGACAACTTGGGAGAAAGCGGAGAAGAGGGGGCAACTGCTAGGATTCCCATCTCCTTGATCCATCACCAGAGTTATAAGAACTGAAGTAGTAGCGTAGAGAATGTCTCAATCTCCTCGATCCATTGATTTTATAGCCATTTTTTTCTTTTTTTTCTTTTTCTTTTTCTTTTTCTTTTTTTCTTTTTTTCTTTTTTTTTTTTGTGGGGGGGGGTGTCCTCAACCAAGGTAAGAATATCAAGCCCTCTCTCTTTTAGTTTGTTGTGGGTTTTTGCTACTGCTACTGCTTCGTTTTTGCTATTGCTTCTACTTCTTTTCCTTCTTCCTTATTCTGTTGCCGTTGCTGCTACCTGTACTTCTGCGTTTGCTTCAGCTTCAGTGCTTCTGTCGCTGCTTCTGCTTCTGCTACTTCTACTGTTGCTTCTACTTCTTCTATTTCTACAGCTGGATGCCAATGTTTGTTGAGGTCAAAATATGAATTGCTCAATTAATTAGCTAAATACTGAACAGTAATTATCAATTGCTCAATTAATTAGGCGAATTATACAAAAATAAGTTGGATTATTTTTTAAAAAATAGGCATTATCCTTTAGGCAAATTGGAAATATGCATGCATGAGTTCTTTTGATTTCGAATCTTAGATAATACAATGAGTTTGTTACTAATCTTTTGAGTTTGGTTTCAACCAGTAGGTCTCCTTGTATTTTCTCCACGCTCTATAATAGACCCAACCAGTCTGGCTAAGTCTGGTAATCAGTTTTCTTTTTTTTTTTTTTTTTTTGGGGGGGGGGGGGGGGGGGATGGCTTACCCAGGTGCTTAAGAGGCTGTGTATGCTCTCTACCCTTGGTCACGAGACTCAAGTCTAGTTTTCTTTTGAAAATAAACTTGAAAGGCTTGAAAGAAGAACACATAGACACAAAATAAATAGAAATATACCATTATAATATGACAGCATTTAGTGGAAAAGAACATTAGAATTAACTCGTAGTGCTTTTCACATTTCTTATTATGAGTAAAATTTTGAATTAATCTATAAGAGTTGAATTAATAAATAAAATGTGATTTAAAGATTTGAAATTTATTATTTGTGTCTACTGTACAGTTTCCTACATTCTATGCTCATGTGTGCTCGTCTGTGTGTATGTTCATGCATGCATGTCTATGTATTTGTGATGTGTGCTGTGTGCTGTGTGTGTCTCACACATGTGTGCATGTGTGTGTTTGAGTGCATCGAACCACATTATGCTCTATTGTCTTTTTTGCATCCCGACTACTTAGTACAAAGCTAACATCTAGTTCTATTTTAATTTGAAGGTTGGGCCCATTGCTGCATACTACCAAGTCCCGCTGCGACATATCCTACTGGTAAAAGAGAGAACTCATATCACATGCAAAAAATACTGCTGATATTATGTACAACTTCTGCCGTTACTGTTCATTCTATCTGAAGGAATATTTGATTACTGTAGATATATGATGAAATGAGCTTACCAAATGGTGTCATGAGGCTTCAACCAAAGGGAGGTCATGGACATCACAATGGGTAATCCACTTTGTATATCGATTTCTTTTGTGATTTTACTATATGTAATTCTTGTTGAAATCTTTTAAGAAAAATGTAAATTGCATTTTATCTATTCAGTGTGTTGATGCCAGATTATACCCTGGTAGTAAAATTTCATCAACGTTTGCTGGATCCTTGTTTCCCATAGCCAACTCTTGTTTGATGGGAAAAAGGCTTAGATGACGACACATTTTCCCCTTTCTTTTGTTGATTCGAACAAAAGTTGTAGCCTGGAATTGAACCATAGACTTCCCATGATCCAAACCTATTGCTTACCACTGAGCCAGGCCTCGAGTGTCATAATGCTGATATCAAATGTCAAATTTCTCTATGCAAAGGTGAAGATAAGTGATGACATGTGTTGTTCTTACCTTGAGTATCATCATATATTTCTCATGTTGCTTTCTCTACACAATGACTGCACTCATCTTGGTGGGTAGCCCTACTATATGTATGCTTAAACTCTACGTTCAAGTAATACGCTAATTTCATAGCAGAGAGTATTACATCACATTCCACGAAATGCAAGTACAATTATTCCATTGATGAATAAAAACCAAGTAATTACTTTTTCATTTACAACTTTAGCTAATTCTTGCTGTCTCTAGTTGGGTCATGTGGACTTGGTGGTGGAAGCATAACTATGGTTTAGGTCTAGGTCTCAAACGGTGATATTTATGGGATGGATGTGGACTGATCTACTGTGAAGTAATCATCTAGAAAATTTAGTTGCAAAAATTTATTTATTCCCTTTACATGTGCATATGTGGATGGTGGATAATTATATGAATGTTACTATCATCAAACCTATTATTCTTTTCTTTTTTCTTCTTAGCCATCTAACTTGCGGATGGTGAGAAATGAATGTCTTGAGTTTACCGGTAAATGTATTACATCGTGTATTTGGACATATACACTGTTGTTAACTTGATGCATAAGAATGGATGGATCATCTGAATGTCTGGAATTGTCCAATAACGGCGCCTTCAAAAAACACGACTCTTAAAAATTTCATAGTTACATGTATGTATGATGCATTTGAAGTGTGCATGTAAAAGTTGAATGTTAGGTTTTACGTAAGGTTAAAAAAGTTTGTTCTGTTAGGACAACCAAACAGCATGATCAATGGTTTGCTTGATGTGGGTGATCATTTGAGTAGGTTGAAATTAGATTAAGAGTATATTTCCTTTTGATATAGAAAGTGTTTCTATCTTTTGTTCACCTTTCCATCGAACCTTCACTAGTCAGTGTTGCCTTTCATTATTTTGTACATATGCTATTATGGTTATATGCTAGATGACTTTTTAAGTGTCCACATTGGTTATGAACTCTCTAATTTATTTTTCTGTGTTTCATAATGTTGTGCAGTCTTTGGGTATTCTGATTTCTACTTTACAAGAGAGAAATCATAGAATACTGAGCTGACTTAAATGCCTTCTGATTTCTGCTTTCAACTTTCTATGTTGGAGCTTTATCTAAGTGGTGATGGATTTTACTATTGACTAAGGTTGTGTTTGCTGAAGGAGTGAATTTACGAATTGTTTTGCTAAATCTAACCCATCGCTAATCATGTCTCCATCGCTAATTGCTAAATCTAACCCAAAGTGTTTATATGTTTTGAATTTAATTGTTTCTGTAACCTATATCTGAAATGCTTTTATTTGATGTTGCAATATGAAAGTTTGCTTGATATATTATTTTAGTCAATGTACTCATTAGCTTAAGTTTTTGGGCAAAGTAGCTATCTGACATGGTAACAGAGATTTCATTATGTTTAGGCTAAACTATTTTTATTTACCCCCTATATATTCTATGATCCCAGGGGATGGGAGACCAATTAGAGTCCAACTTCTTTATTTTTTATTTTATTTTATTTTTTTATTTTATGTTTATAGAGTTTGAGTCTTTCAGTTATTAGGAGTTTTTAGTTATTTTTGAGAGTTTTTATTATTTTAGAGTTCTAGTTCCCTGCAGTTTGGATTTAGATTGTAAACCTATATAAAGGCCATAGACTAGTTTTATTTTCAACCATGAATGAATCAAAGGAAATTTTTCCTCAAACCCAAGAAAGGTTCCCTTTTCCTTGGTGAGAAGCATCAAAACTATTGGTGAGAACCCAATAATCCTTAAATTATCATGTCTTTCCCAAATCTTCCATAAATCGTCCACCAAATCCCTAAAATGTATCTTGTCATATATTAATTTGGTATCAGAGTCAAAGATCACATCTTCGCTCTTCCCAATATCAGATCTTAAAAAACAAAATCAGATCAAAACCATACCTTATCCGTGCCGCTGTTGCCTGACACCCATGTTGCTGCCGTCGACAACGAAGGCCCACTGCAGCTTTCGTCGTCACCTCTACGTGGCCTCGGCACACTAGCTGACATCTTCTATGCCCTGCAGTGTTGATCCCATCGAAGAAACACCACAGAGCCGTCATTCAAGGCCTTTCGAAGTTCGCCGCCACCTAGATCTGCGCCATCGACTGTGGGTGGCCATCCCAAAACCTTTCTGCACCATCGCTGTCACCATCTGCAGTCGACGGCATCGAAATCGTCATCAAACAACTGTTGTATTGCCGTCATTAAACTTTTGAAGACTTGCTGGTGCCATCGTCAGCAACGGCCGGGGTTGTCAATCCCCAAAAGTCTTCCAGGTCCGGACGAACCCATAACCAGTAGGAGGATCCGGAATCGTCTATGAAATCACCAAAATCTGACGTTGTGCCGCTCGCACCGAGTGCTACTGTCTGCTCGATCGAGCCGACACGACGATGGGCCGAGCCGTCGGCTCAACCGGTACTATTCATCGATTTGGGTGGATCCGGCCCCGAGCAGGCTCGCCCGAGCCGGCTGCTCACCCGAGCCGTTGACCTGCTTGCCCGGTTCAATAGTGAGCTGCGGCTCAACAGTGAGCCATCTTATTTTTTGATGAATTTTGAGTTGATTTTTTGGAAATTTTTTGCATACTTTTGCTATTTTGAAGATTTTGGTTCCATTTGAAATTTACATTTAGTACCGTTCGCGTTAGTGGATAGCTGACTCAGCTAACTACGCATAAGCATTCTTCATACAAGAAGACCTGCTCTAAATTATGTGATACTATGATGATTATACCGATGATTATTTCAAAAGATATTCTCTCTTAACAACTACTGAGCTTGAGATGTTTGGACGAGTACCAATCTTTTGACTTCGATGATAGACATGTGTATGATGATTAGGAATAGTTTAGAATATTTCTTTTCTCGTTTTGATTTTTCAAACGAAACAAAATATACATATACATATATCAAGTTAGGTGGAGAAGCGCGATCTTGATGTTTGAATTTTCAAATTCTTTATTATCTATGGTATATATTCAGAATTGCTCTTCGATGTCGATATTTTTCCAAGCATTGGCGAATTCTTAAGGCATCCCAGCAATCTTCAAGTCTGAAAGCAAAAATGTAGTAGATGAAGAGACAAATGAGAGTAACAAAAGAATTCTTCATGGGATCGAACAATGAGAGAGAGAACAAACGAGTAAACTCAAGATAAAGCCCATGATAGAGATTGATCCACTACTATGGGCGAGAGATCTCCTTAAGCAGCTTACTTTCTTAGAAGCTGATGTTTGTGAGAGTATGTCTGAGTCTCATCAGCTTATAGAGCATACGGAACACCTTAAAAAACTCTCTTCAAAGGAAGTTAGGTGAGGGTTCACACATAAATAGGAATCTCATCCCACCTAGGCAGTATAAAGAGAGACCCCACCAGAAGTCAAAGCAAGAGACCAAACTTGATTTGGAGCGTGAGCGAGTATTGTGGCCATAACAAGAGCCCAAGCCTGCGTCAGAGCCAGAACGAGAGTTTGATCCAATACCGCATCCCGAGCTAGAACCAAAGCAGGAGCTTGTTCCAGTACCATACTCCAAGACAAAGCCTTATTGTAAGCCACCCATTGAACATGCATAAGAGCTACCAATAAAAGTGCTATTGAAATCGATTGAGCATGTCGAGTTTGTTATTACAAATCCTCCTCATGTAACCAATAAACATGTCGTAACTGCTTTTTTATATTTTGTAATTTGTGGGACCTTTGCAGAAGATGTCCATCGGCAAGTTTGTATTCTGTTACACTTCAGAGTTCGTGGACACGACTTTTTTAACTGCAAGAGACTACTGATTTTTGCCTAGATGTGTTACTTTTATCGTCATTCATCTGGTGAATTCTTAAGCAGGAGAGAATGATTAAAGTCAAACGTTTTGTTTTATTTTATTTTTAATTTTTAATTTATAGATTTCGAGTCTTTCAGTTGTTAGGAGTTTTTTGTTATGTTTGGGAGTATTTATTATTTTAGAGTTATATTCCCACTTCAGTTGTGATTTGGATTAAAAACCTATATAAAGGCCATATAAGACTTGTTTTATTTTCAATCAATGAATAAATCAAAGGAAATTTTTACCCAAAAATGAGAAAGGTTTCCACATTCCTTGGTGAGAAGCCTCGGAACTCTTTGTGAGAAGCCAATAAACACTAAATTATCAGTTCTTTTTTCACCAAATCCCTAAAATTTATATCGTCCTACATCACTAAGCATATCTTGTTGGAGACATTTCCACATGGTTCAAAGGGATACTCGTGGGGGAGTGTTAAAGTTAGTTTTCTTAATATACATTGTTAGCTTACAACCCGTCACCTAAAGCATTTGGATAAAGTTTTTTGTGACAATATGTAGATGTGGAAGCTTATATATCTTTGGCATTGTAATAAAATTTGTTTGATCAGGAATACATGATCATACAAATATTGCAAATGTAGTTATTTATAAATTACTTAGTCGACAATATGAAAAAGAATGACGGAAATATGAAATAAGAAACACCGATCCCCTCTTCTGCCCTGTGCGTTTGAGATGGAATACGAAGCTTCAAACCAAGTGGTAGTTTTTCCACTCAACTTATGATTCCCAGCGCATGACAAACTGCTCTTTTGATCTTTAACTCATTATTGTGTATGTATGTATGTATGTACCTGTGTGTGTATTAAGTAGTTGTTAACATAATACATTTATTCTAAATTTTTAATGTAACAATAGTACATCCAATGTACCATGGTCAATAAACACATAGAAGTTATATGAAAAAATTATTGATTTTTAATTTCTAACAAGTTCTAATTAATAACACTATACTAAACTTGTTTGGCATATCGTTTCATTAGATAAAATATAATTAATCATCATAGATGTGTTATTCTACTTTAGAAAATATAGTTTCCGACTTCCAAGCTTATGTCAGCTTTTATCAAAACATTGTTTGTATAATTTTGAAGTCTTATCATAAAATGATCTGAAATGATTTTGACTAAACCATATAACACATACATTAGAATTTCCGGAGAAGATTATGTACAAGTTGTATGTATGTCATTTCCTAGTTCTTTTCATTATATCCCTATATTGTATTGTTCTATCAGGGAACTTGGTTTGATATCTAAAATTATTATCTGCTTTAATCAATCTCTATATTGTATTGTTCTCAACAGAATCCTATTATGATCTGAATTTTTACCTCTCTTTTACATTATCCGTATAATTCATATACATTTATTTTTTCCCCTTCTCACATAAGGATCGAGAGAAACCTGGTTATTGGCAATTCAGGAAGCGGAACACTGAGCTTTTGCTTGGTCCTTTTTATTAACATATTTTATTATTGTCAAGGTTTTACTTTTCCTGTGTCTATCCTTGTCATATGGAAATGCACATAACCATTTGGATTTTCATATGTATACTTCAGATCATTTCATTTGTCAATATAATTATATCATAACTCCATACAGCTAGCAGTTTGCAAGATTCTAGTTTTCTAGATTGTATTCTCAATGTAGCTTCATACTTTCTGTTTGAAGTATGGATACTGCATGCCTGCTCTTGACCCTTTCTTTCTTTTTTTCCCAAAAAATGGTACATTAACTTGTGTCTTCATGTTACTGGAAATTTTATGTTATAACCGTACCATATTATCACTTGGTAATGTTGTTTCTATGTGTAATGCAGGGTGAAAAGTGTCATGGAGCACTTGGATGGCTGTCGTGACTTCCCTCGGCTATGCATAGGTTAGTCAAAAATATCTTCTTTAGATCATCCATGTTCCATGCTCTAAAGTCTGAATGTACTAATTTCTTTAGGCATTGGGAACCCGCCTGGGTCTATGGATGTGAGAGCTTATTTACTACAGAAATTTAGTTCAGAGGAACGTAAGCAGGTATTTTGTTCACCCTGCTCTGTATATCCTCTTGTTTTTCATACTATTTTTTCCTTTTCTTGTCCATGTAAAGTCGTAGCATAAGGTACCGACAGATCTGTGATCTGCTGCATCGAATGTGCTCTCTCTCCACATGGAATGAGAAAAACCAATATGCTTAATGACTACTTTTTCCTGGATAAGAAAGAAGTTGTGAATTTTTTGTATTTGTTTTTGCTTTTTTGTTTCGTTGTTTCGTTGTTTTTTTCTTTTCTTTTCTTTCTTTCTTTCTTTCTTTTCTTTTTTTTTTTTTTGGGGGGGGGGGGGTCATTTGGTATTAGACAGCTAGGTTAAAGCTTTGTTGGTGACCCATAAAATGGTTCAAGGAAAGAATATTTACATAGTCTACCCAAACACTTGACTAATTGATATGTTGTTCTTGTTGAATGCCACTAACCTGATTGTATATATCAAGTTATATTAATTCATATTCGTGCAACAAAGGTCATTGGATGGGATCTGTCAGAATTGTCAAATGATATATCATGCTCACTTGTAATGTTATTTTATGTCCTGGTCAAAATTTAACAATTCAATTGCGAACCAGCCAGCTATTTTGAACACCACAAGGATTATAATATGATTGTGAATTTTTGATTTATGTGTCCTAGAATTCTTAAATTGGTTTCAAATTTTCTTGCCCTTTTGATGGTGTCTAAGGTGATGACTCTGGAACTTGTATATATTAAACGGGTTATGACAAATATAAGTTTAAAGGATAAAAAAGAGCACAAGGTTTCTGACTAATAAAGATCATTACGCAAATCCAAATATTTATGAATCGATCTACGACTCGATCTCAATCAAAAGAGACGATGGAGGCGTCGAGATGGCGATGTTACAAGGACCAAGGAGAAGGTGATCGCGGAAAATGTGGGTTCCCAGGCGATTCCGGCGACCGGCCCGCCCGGCTGATTCGATATGCTGAACTGACCGACGGGGTGATGGCCTAGCTCACAAGGCAGAGGAGAAGCAGTCGGAGGAGAGACGCATTAGGGGGACTTGGGGGGGCGCAGGGCCAGCGCAGCCCGACAGCACCAGCGCTACCTAGACTAGCTATCGGGCCACCAGCACCAGTACCACCTAGACCAGCTGCAGGGGAGGTCCGCACTGCCGTACCTGGTAGGCGCATGACGGCGGTTGATATGCGGGCACGGCGAGCGGCGGGTCTATGTTTCAGGTGTGATGAGATGTTTACCCCCGGCCATCGATGTGCGAGCAAGTTGCTGCAGATCGTGATCGTGCCCGACGAGGAGGAGTACCCGGAGGAGGAGCCTGTGATTGTGGAGGAGCCTGAGGAGGAGCATGTGCACATGGACTTTGCGGAGGTGTCGCTGAACTCCGTGGTAGGGTTCACTCCGAACCATACCATGAAGTTGGCAGGGACATTGGGGGATCAGACGGTGACGGTGCTGATTGACAGTGGGGCGACCCACAACTTCATCTCGAGGCGGCTGGTAGAGCGTCACGGCTTAGAGTTGAGTACGATGGAGAAGTTCACTGTGTTACTGGGCACATGGAAGATGGAGGAGAGTAAGGGGCTCTGCAAGGGGGTGTTTTTCACACTGCAGGGGCTTCAGATAGTGGAAGACTTCTTGCCGCTGGAGTTGGGCAACGTGGATGTCATATTGGGGGTGCAGTGGCTGAAGAAGCTCGGGGAGATGAAGGTGAACTGGAAGCTTCTTCGGATGGAGTTCCAGGAGGGGGCAAGACGGTGGTGCTGACAGGGGACCCGACCCTCTGCTTTTCGGTAGTAAGCAGCAAGAGGAGACTTGGATTCGGTACTGGCGTAGCACCGGTGAGCTGCACAGGTACCCACACGTACAGAAGGATGAAATAGAGAGGATGGTGCGGGAGATGCTGCAGGCTGGCGTGATCCAGCCAAGTGTGAGTCCTTTTTCTTCTCCAGTATTACTGGTGAAGAAGAAGGACGGTAGTTGGAGATTCTGCGTCGATTACCGGGCGCTGAATAAGGAGACTGTCGCCGACAAGTTTCCTGCCACGGTCGGACAGGTGGCATACCGGTTGAGACTACCAGCCACATCGGCGATTCACCCTATGTTCCACGTGTCGCAGTTGAGGCGGGCGATTGGAGACCATGCTGTTTCCTCCACTCTTCCCCCTACACTTACGGAGGACATGGAGGTGTTGTTGGAGCTTTTGGAGGTTGTTTCAAAGAAGAATTTTAGTAATTTTATTTCACCGCCCATCAAACCAAATTTTAACAAGATAAACAAAAAAAACTACCAAGACCACCTCTCGAAACCACTACAAAATACTCTAACAAATTCCTGAAAACTCATGACCACAAGTGGAGCAAAGACCCATTATTATACTAGACCAACTGCTCATAAACCAAATCAGATAACTACTCATAATTGTAAAAAAACTTCGGGAATCAACGTAGGGTTTTGAAAAGAAAGTAAAAAAAGGAAACCCAAATTCAGTTGGGTCTCAAATTAGATTTCGAATCAAATCTTAACAAACCTCTTTATTGATTCAAATACAATCATCTTCATGAGCAATCAATACCCGCAACTTGAATAGCTACTATCATGACCTTCAAAGTGCCATTAGTAACTCTAACTTGAACAGAAACTCTTTAAATTCTTGATGCCAATGCGCATATGTCATCACTCTTAAAAGCTCGTTGACCCACAAACATTGTTTCTCTTTGGAGCACAAGTTTCATCTTACTCTATTGCTCTAATAATAGACTGATTAAGATTTCAAACATAGGTAACTTCACTTGCAACTCTTAGATTTTAAAGCACAATGTGACATTAACCATGGTTAATGATGAACACTGACAAACACCTGACAATGTGTTTGTTACTCGATCGAACATCCTGATTTTAATTATTAATTTTAGTTGTTTCTATACTATAATTTTGCAAAACGTAGGCAGTGGATTTTCATTAGATGACTCATACGTCACACATAACTTTTTATTAAGACAGATGACATGAGCTCCCAAATTCAAAATCCATGAACTTGATGAGTGATCAATACGTTTTAATATGGATGCTAAAACTTCAGTTGTGTCCTTTTCAAATGCTAGTCTTGTTTTTTGAATGTTATTTCCTTTTTACTTCTTTTAGTCTTGTAGCTTTCCTTGTAATTGTTTGTAAAATCTATTCGTACATCATTTCTCTTTATAAAAACAAGCAATACTTGAAAAGAACCTTTATTACAAATTTTGGCCTTTTCTTTTCTTTTCTCTTGCTGCTAAATCCTCATCATGCCATCTACAAATTAAGTGATTATTAATTTTCTCATGTTGTTTGAAAGAATCGTGGAAGTGTCATTTGCTAAATTTATAAAATCTCTTTTATAAAGTAGAAATTGTGATCAGATGCTTAAAATGACATGGTAAAGAAGTCAATAGAATTAAGACATTGCCATCTTCTTTGATATAACACCAATATTTAATAATTGAAAAATTATTCCACAAACGATTTGAGGTATCATGGATTGATTTATCTTCCTTCAATGACAATATTTAGCTGTTGTTTTAAAAATAAACTATTTTAAAAGATTTTCTCATATGAAGAGCTTTCATTCCTTTCTATAGTTTTATTGTTGAACGTACCCCAATGTGTTGTACATAACCTTGTAACTATGCGCAATTGAATAGTACACCACAACCTTGAAGTTAAACTCTGACAATCCTCTTCAAAAATTGTTGTAGGTTTTGCAAATTTTCCTTATGGTACTTTGTGCCTATGTTGCACGGAAATGGCAAAGCCGAGATGGACACGACACACCGACACTCATAAATTTTGGAAACTACATATAACATTTGTGTCGGACACACTTGTTTGACACGACACAACTTCATCAAAGAGTGTTTGTGCTACATAGCTTTGTGTTGAACTTGTTGAATCAAAAGCAAAACCACAAGCCAAAATTATTTCCTCCATCAAAGAGAAATTTGAAGAATAAAAAGAGCACAAAATTTTGGAGAAGAATTTCATTAACTTTATTTCACCATTCACTAAACTATATTTCCTTAAATATGCAATAAATTCTTTAGAGAACCTTTCAAACCCATCACAAAAAACTCTTACAAATTCCCACAAAATTCATGACAACAATTGATGCAAGTTTCCCCGAATCATATCAGGCTAAAATCAAATTATTTCCTCAATAAATTTTAGAGAACCTTAATTGATGCAATCAAATCTAACTCGTAATTCTAAATAAATTTAGTTTCCTAATCAACTAAGGACTCCTAAAAGAAAGTTCAGAAAAGGAAGACCTAATTCAATCATGCATGGACTTGGCTTTCGAGTCAAATCTCAAACACATGTACTAAGATTTAGCTTATTTTAGAGCTAGTTTGGTTATATGATGTATTCAACCTAAACTTTTATTGATCACATGGAGAATACCAGCTTGTAACCTGTAGCAGAAATATTTGATGGATGAGACTGTGGCTCTCTCTGGCGATATGAATTTCCCCGGCGTAAGGAATGCATCTTCCACACCTAGTAGCTCCAGAAATCAATTGAATGTCTTTATGGAAAAAGCGATTTGGAAGATGATGGAAGGAAACAAAACCATTTCTCGTGATCATAAGAGGATATATGTACATGTACCTATCTCAGAAAAAGGAAGCGAATGAAATTCGGGTAACATTTTTGAACCCATCCAAGGAAAATATGGAATGCAAAGCAATTGTTCATGGGGCATAAACCATTGGTCTTAAGTGAAACACCATGCTAGAGCAAGTGCATTCACGCTACATTATATGGGCTTTCGAGAGATGATCGTAATCATAAGATCTGTATAAAGTATGTCTTAATACTATCTTGCTTAAATTCCAATCAGATGAAAGAAATACTTGTGATAATGAAGATCTACGTTCAACAACACTGAGGCTAACTGTTATCTATATCCTGACACTTCATGTAATACTTTTGATATAGTTGATACTAATACTACAAGACACTTGCCAACACTGGCAATCACTGGTATTTCAAACCTTAATATCCATACAGACAGGTTTGTTGATTTTGAACTTTCTAGTTAAATTTTATTTTTGATTTCTTAGAATTTGGAAATTGGATAGTAGAGGGTGTATACTTGAAAAGTCATATTTGGAAAGTCATGCATAAAAATCCAGAGTGTATTGGCTGCATAAAAGCAAATGCATGTTTCAGAGGATCACACATGGAAAATTAGCTCTCCAGCATTGCAAGATGCCTGTTACAGATGCATGGACACCTTAGGACAACTGAAACTGAGTTTCGCATTATAAATAGTATAAAGTTTTGAATGTAAAACTCAGAAAAGATTAAAGTTATTAGCCTATGAAAGAAAAAGAAAGCTTCTTGATATATTTATTTGATGATCATATATCATCATGGGGGATATAGATTAGTTGGGTTCGTTGAAAATAAAATCCTTTATATTTGTCTTACTAGTGAGAATTTTTTAGTTAATGATTAAACTATGACATGACTATTATTCGAATGAACTGAGGGAGATTGAGGGAGAAGTCTTTCATGCGACTTGAGAGATCAGGTTCCCTTGGCATGGTTATCTAATTGGCACTTACAGCTCATCATGCGATAAACATCAATCTTGTCACCTATAGCAAGCATTGGTATTTCCTCCTTTCAACTTGAGTAGTTTCTAAATATGAAAACTTTGGAAGGTGTTCACTTGTCGAACGATCTTAAACTGCATAAGTAGGCTTTCCCACCTCCTACAGTGCTTTACTAGGTATTATTGAAAGCCATCATTTCATCATTGTGGAACCAATGTAGAGAATTGATATCCAATAAAATATTCACAGCGTTCTCTTGGCTTGCTTAATGTGGAGTTGCATTCCATATTCAACTGTGCTTTGACGGAAGAGGCTCAAATAGCGATCATTGATCAAATCTCAAACACATGTATACCCCTTGATTTATTTGTATGGTATATATACTGAACATATATTCTATGGCAAGTTGGTTTCATGCTCCCTCATTTTAGATTAGCAAGAACCTAAAATATAATGAAGAATATATAAGTCGGACTTTGGAGCTTGCCAATTGTCAAATATATGATTTTTTATCCGTTTAAACTGCAGTTTGGAAGAAGATAACTGCTGTTTTCAGTTAATGAAACTAAATTACTAGCAAGGAATATTGCCTGGGCTGTCATGGATAGAATGAGTATAATTCCTGCTGTGTCGATGTAGCTGCATATGTCAATTTTTTGTGTTTCATGTTGCTTCTAGGTGGACTCTGCGTTGGAGCAAGGGATGGAGGCTGTGAGGACTCTCGTATTCAAGGGATTCGATGGAAGCATCAACCGGTTCAACTTGACACAGAAGTACAAGTATCACAAAGTCTAAGATAAAATGGGTATGTCCAAATCCTCTTCTGGAGAGTAGGTCTAGGCCTTCGTATGATTAAATTGTTCATTCCTTCCTCCACTGCTTTGCCTGTTTTTTGTGAAGAGGATATCATGTTGTAGCCGGTCATATCAGATTGTAAATACATGAAATTTAGCTAAATTTTTAGTAACGAGAGCATGATGCTGATATTCTCACAAGCAAAAAAAAGAAGAGGAAATTCTATGGGAATGAGCATTTGATTATTCCTTTGTTCATATCAAGTTGTGGAAAGTGTCATTACATGAACATTTGGCGGTTTATTCTGAAACTGGATATTTTATGCTCTGAAGATTTTATGTTATGATGTTTTTATGGACATGTAGATTTGTTCTCTCCCCTTTTTAAATAATATTTTTAGGACTGAAGGCCAAAGAAAATGTAAATAATAGTTGGTTTTTTTTACTTAGACCATCTCCGTGTATCGTGTAGGTCTTTGCATCTCAGGCCTTGGTCTCGACACTGCAATGGAATCCTTCGGTTGTGCAATCAGTGGAGCCGAGCTATCTCTACCTTCTGAGCTTGAATCACCAACATCAACACCATCATCTGTCTGGAGTATGTCTTCTGCAGCCTCTGTTATAAGTCGGCTTGAGTCAGTAGCCGAGTTATCTGGAATCTTAGACACTTCCAAGTAGATCTGCTTCGTCTGTGTCTGTTTGGTCTCCACCTTTGGTTCATACTCCTTCGTTAGTAATGCTAACTCATCAAACGTTGCGTCTTTGCTTACAATCACCTTCCTTTGTGTCGGACACCACAACATGTATCGTTTGACACCATCGCTAAAGCCCAAGAAGATGTCTTCCTTGGCCTAGCATCGAGCTTGTCCTCCTTCACAGCATAGTAGCTTGGACATCCACATATGCGCAGTGACCTACCTCCAAAGGTGGTCGTCCTCCCAATGCAGCAGACGGTAGCCCACTGACCAAGTAGGTTACATACATCACGGCTTCCGATCAAAACTCCTTCGATAGGTCGGCAGTAGACAACATGCATCGGACTTTTTCTTACAAAGTCTGATTCATCCTTTCAGCTACTCTGTTCTGCTGCGGCGTATAACTAACGGTGAAGTGCCTCTGAATATCCTCCGATCTACAAAACTTCTGGAAGGGTTCCGACATATACTCGCCACTGTTGTCACTTCGAAGCCGCCCAACTTTCTGACCTGTTGAGTCTTAACCAGCTTTTTCCACTCTATGAAAGTGTTTAGAATTTGGTCTTTTGACTTCAGAGGAAACACCCAACCCATGCGTGAGGAATCATCAATAATGATACAAAGTAGTGTTTAGCTCCCAATGAGACCGACCTACTTGGCCCCCATACGTCGGTATGAACATAATCAAGCGCTCCCTTCATATTATGGATGGCCGTTCCATAAAAGACTCGTGTCTATTTTCCGAAGACACAATGGTCACAGAACTCGATCTTCCCGGTCTTGGCTCCTCTCAAACGATCTCCTTCGATCAGTTTCTGCAAAGCTTTCTCACCAACATGATCTAGACGCATATGCCAAAGAAGCAAGTTGTCTCCGTTGGCCTCACGGGTCAGAGCTGTTGTACCAGTCACGACCGAACCATCCAAGTAGTAGAGATTGCCTTTACGCTTTCCCTTCATCACGATCATAGCTCTTCGGGTCACCCTCGGAGCACCATTCTCCATCGTCACTCGGCAACCTTGGCTTTGAGTAAGCCGAGCGATATGAGGTTACACTTTAGGTCCAAAACAAAACGTACCTCATCGATGTCTCGTGTAACACTGTCGCCTATCTTCATCTGAACTATCCCGATGCCTGTCGTGATTCAAGCTCGGCCATCGTCCAATAGGACCATTCTCCTACTCCCTTCATGGAAGGTGGTAAGTACCCTCCATGTGGTGTCATTCGGAAGGAGCATCCAGAATCGAGCACCCAACCATCTGACGTCATGCCCTCCGAAGCACCGACCAATACAAATTCCTCGACCTTAACGTTCTTGGTGACGTTGGTTGTTGTGTCGTGCTTTTTCTTCGCCTTTGAACAATCCCTGACCCAATGTCATCTTTCCTTACAGAAAGCACATTGGTCCTTCGTCAAGTCCTTGTGAAGAGGGCCGTTACTCTTGTCCCTGGACTTGGATCAGAAATACCTCTTCCGAGCTCCACTATTCTCGTTACTTTGACCTCTTACCACGGTAAGAGCGTCGTTAGCTCGACTTCTCGTGTCTTCATCGTTCTTCCTGAACTCGTTGCTCGTCAAAGCATTGGACACTTCTTCAAACGTGATTGAGTCATTACCATATGTGAGAACCGACACCAAGTACTTATACTCAATGGGTAGGGAGTTGAGGAGAATCATAGCTTTATCTTCTTCGTCGACCTTAACATCGATGTTCCTTAAGTCGGTAAGAAGCTTGTTGTAGTAGTCGAGATGTTCCTCGATAGAACCACACTCCTCAAGCTTCAGATCGAAAAGCTTCTTCAAATGCAGTCAGTTTTGGATGCTCTTCTTCATGTACTTATCGCCGAGCTCATTCCAAAACTTCTTCGCATTTGCCTCCTCCATGAACGTGTATTTCTTCTCCTTCGTCAGATACAGTCGGATCGTTCCACATGCATTTAAAGTTCTCCACTTCAAATCAGACATGCTCGTCGGCTTCTCGTCCAATGCGATATCTTGACCATATTGGTTCAAGACATCTAAGCCTTTTCATCTCCACATTCCGAAGTTGATTTTTCCATCAAACTTCTCAATTGCAAACTTTGTGTTGGACACGATAGTTCGGGCCACTGGAGCATGTTCTCTGGAAGTCAACGCCTTTAAAGAACTGTCATTGCTACCGTTGCTCATCTTCGCCTCCTACGTAGATCTCCGAAACTATATAGCTCTGATACCAGTTTGTTGTGCGTCAGCGGATGATTGTCGAAGATCGGATGGTGAAGAACGAGCAGTAAACAATTAGAGCACTATGAAAGATATCAACGTTAGGCCGTTGGCCGGCCAATGGAACACCAATGAGCGTTATTACGAAAGGAAAGAACACATTCAGATCTTCTTTCTTCACAATAAAGAAGAAGCACATAATGATCTCTCCAAAAGCTTTTAACAATCTCTCAAAGTTGGCTCTCACAAAGGCGGCTCAAAATTCTCTTTACATTTTCCATCGAAACCCTCGACTAAACATCGTATAAATAGCTCTAGGGTACAATAGATGTTATCATGGAAGGGTGATTCCTAACTGATACGAATATCAACTTTAACGAATTCTAATCCAATCGCAACTCTATTATGAATAGGACGTCGCGTCCTTTGGTGGGTCCCCTACGTACTGTCGAGCTTCTCGTTGAAGTCTGAGCCAACGAAGTACCGAGCCGAGCTATCCGATCTACCTGAAGCTCGGACTATAGAGTTGCTGACCAATGAGCGCCAGTCCTCCGATCCAATGCACTGTCGAAGTCCAATTGCTCGGCATCCTTGTATCTGATTGTGCAGAGTCAGATAGGTTGGATCTGAACACAGCCGAGGTAGCTCTGCACAAGATAGCTCGGCTGCCAATTCAATACCTTCTTTAGCGCCTCAATCGAGTCAACTTTCACATAGTTGAGGGTTTCGATGGGAACATATCGAGAGAATTTTGAGCCACCTTTGTGAGAGCCAACTTTGAGAGATTGTTGAGAGCTTTTGGAGAGATCATTGTGTGCTTCTTTTTCGTTCTGAAGATAGAAGTTGTATTTGTTCTTTCCTTTCGTAATAAAGCTCATTGGTATTCCCTTGGCCGGCCGACAGCCTAAAGTTGATATCTTTCATAGTGCTCTATTTGTTTGCTGCTCGTTCTTCACCATCCGATCTTCGACGATAATCCGCCGACGCACAACATCTTTAACACGTATTTCTTTTTTCCTGTCAAAAATTTCTGCATCGCCATATCAAATCAGTATTGAGCGCAAGTTTTTGGATTCCTACAAATTCCGGGTCCTTGCCCCTTGCTGCATCCAGTGAACAAACATTTCCAGAACGTCCAAATTGTTGCTGGTTCATTTGATCCCGTATTCTGCCAACAAATAACATGGTCCAAGTCCCATATCATTATGAAATGATCATGGTATCATAAACTTGTTATTTAAATACTTTGATGGTAAATTATGGTAGCCTTTTTTTGAAACATACTTGCATCTGTTTGTGGTGGAATCTTGTCAAGATACAGCTTGCATGCATCATCCAACATAAGATGTGTCATCTCTCCAGTTTCATCAAGCAGTGCACCGTCATGTCGTCTTCGTGTTCTTTACCAAATTCAGCCAAAGATCTTTCAGATCCGAACAGTCATGCAAGAATCTCTTTGGTCTGTAGCATGGCAGTGTGGCCTGTGATGGGAGTTGATTGACCTAGTCTCAACTCGAGGGGATAGCCTGTGTGATGACAGCAGGTACTTGTTTCAATCATCTTTTGTTCTAGTGGGTTGTTATCATTCAGCAATATTGAAATGATTTTATTTTAATCCAGGCCAGAGAAAGTGCAAGATGACTCCGATGCCCTGATGGTACCAACAGCAGCCTGGCCTACGTGTTGCATGCATCAGAAGGAAACGATCGCTTGTCAAAGCCTCTTGTTTTGACCTAGTACCTAATTTCTATGCTCCACTCAAATTGTGTCCACCATTCAAAGGGTTGGTTTATCCAAAAAGCCCTTCGTTAATGCATTCACGTCCCCACCAAAAACTTCATTCCAAACCCCAGCTCGCATCTACCCATCTAATCTCAAACCCTAACAGTTCCTTTCCTTTTCCAAATGGAGCCACATGTCATCTTGTCCTATGTCAAGCTAATTAGATGTCCCCAAGTGCTTTCTTTGCTCTAACTTAACTCATGGGTTAGCTATCTAGCACGAGAAATAAACATGTGACGATATGACATTGTCACATGGGACAAATATGCAGCATGGGACAACCCCCACTATTGTATAATAGATGGTGGAATTGATCATGCATGTTTTTAAATCACTGTAGAGTACATTCTAGACAATATTGGTCTACGTTCGGTTTCCATGTCATTGATCATTTAAAATATTTACAAGTACGGCTCTAGAATCATTCCACATGACTTTATATGAAATCTTGGTTGCTTATTTCATATAGTAGGTAATGTCACTGGGAATACATGGCATGGGGGCATTATTTTAAAAAGAGCTTGCGCAAAATTGCTTGGAATATTGTTAGCATGCTGCTGTATGTCGACATGATCCTTAAAGTAGATATGAGCTCAATTATTAACACGCTAGCTAAATTCGGCTAACACATTCTGCATTATGTCCGGTATGTTACTAAATATCACTTAGCTATGATATTAACACAAAATACTATCCTTATTTTTTTTGCTGTAGGTGCACAAACACCGCATGTTCAAGAATAGGTTCTGCTAACATTTTGCAAGACGTGTGAGGCAAAATGAATGAATAAAGAACAATATTTCTCATGTTTGAGTTGATGCTAGCTAGCTAGAATTAGTTTATTCAAGACAAATTAAATGCATGTTACTATGAGGGTGACGTGGGTTAAGCCTTAAGGAGGGCGAAGGGTCAATCTCTATCTTATGAAGAAGCTGAGTTGATTTACTAATTAAAAGTTAAATCTGTCAGCGTTCATGTCAAAAACAAAATTAAAGCTCGCACTTCCCACATGGCTTCACTACTACTCTACAGACAGATGCTAATGGATCTCAAGCAGTGTGACACCCACTCACTCCACAAACTAATATTGGTCCACATTATCGCAATGCTATTATGACAACTCCTCACTAAACACCTTCAAATGTACTAATTAAAAGTGGTGGGCTTAACACAAATTTTTTACGACACTGGATATATACGCTAATAGTTTTCGCCAGCAACACTTAGGGCGTGTTTCCGCATAGAAATTCACTGGTCAAATCAACCCAAAGCGCGGAAATTTTTTGGAAGTCGCGAGCTGCGCTCGCACAATCCGTGCAAATCGCGCGGATTTCGCCCAAAGTCACTTGGAAAGTTGTTTTTTGGGTTCCACTTCACTGTCTCTCCTGTTTTAACCAGTTGCATCTCCCTATTTTTTAATCTAAAGAACTTTCTCAACACACAAATACAAGAATGGTGTGGAGCCAACTTACCAAACCAACTTTTCAATGTTGACCTTACACCAAGATTTACTATTCACAACAGTAAATCACAACCCATTCTCACACCAAGAAACGGGCCCTCGATAAACAAGCAACCCACAGACTAAACAGTAGCCGAGACAAGCGCAATCTACTCTTCGACTCTGTTCCCCATACACTAATACTCTTTTTCTTGCTTAATTTATTTTCCTCGTCAAATCAAACTCACTGTTTAATAACATAAAAAATACTCCTCATTCCTCTACTTGAATTTATATAAGGGTTTTTCTCATATTAGTCCCTTAAATTATGTGTATTTTGATATTAGTCCCTTAAATCTTTGTAATTTGAATTTACTAATATGAGAAAAACCCTTTATATAAACACACCCTCAAACCAAACCCACATGCAAACAACTCCTCTCAAGAAGAGAGAAAAAAACTCCTGCTGCTACAGACTAGAGGATGTCAGGGATCCAGTATGAGCCCATGGAGCACTGCGGCGGCACGAGGCTGAAGCTGTTCGGCTTCCACGTGTCCTCCGAGGACGACGTGGCATCCGCCGACTCATCGTCTTCGACGACGACGGGCTCCAACGGCGACGGCGACGGCCGCAAGTATGAGTGCCAGTACTGCCGCCGGGGGTTCGCAAACTCCCAGGCGCTGGGCGGCCACCAGAACGCCCACAAGAAGGAGCGGCATCAGCTGAAGCGCGCCCAGCTGCAGCAGGCCGCCGCCGGGATGCGGTCACCGCCCGGTACCATGCTCTTCTCAAGAAACCCTATGCTGTCGGCGTTCTCCCCCCACTCTGTGGGCCCCGCCGACTCGACGCCGCCGGGTGCCACGGGTTGGGTCTACTTCTCGGGCGCCGCCGCGGCGCCCGCGTTCCACGTGCCGACCCAATCGTGGGCCCCGCCGCCGCGGTTCATGTTACCGGACGAGGTGGGGCCCGTGCGCCAGAGGACGATGGGCGCCGGGAAGGGGTTGTCGAGTTCGGGCGAGGACGGATTCGGGTTGGACCTGAAGCTCCGACTGGCGCCCGCTGGGTCCTGAGCGGGCTCGGCTGTGCATGGATTTAGAATATTTTGCTTGGGGTTGTGTACATTTTTTTTATTTTACTTTTTGGTGTTGTTTAGATTAATTTCTTCATGAGCTTGAGGAAGAGGATGATGATGTTTGGTTTTTGATTTTCTTTGTTTACTTTTTTATCTCTAAAGATTCTCTTAAAAAATCAAATAAAATTAAATAGTGAGTGTTTGTATTAATTTGGTCAGTGAGTATAGCAACTCCAATAGAGAATTGCTATATGCACCCCTATTCATAGGGGTGCATATAGGAATCAGGGCCAGAAAGGAATTAGGGTTAGTTTTTTTCATTTTAGTTGTGAATGCACCCCTGTAGGGGTGCCAATAGCACTTCTCCTCCAATATCTAGAAGCAAGTAGCCACCCCTTTAAAGTGTAAATTCGAAGGCTTAAAGGGGTCAATATCAAGGTTATATATATTATGCAAGCATATATTCAACACGAAAGAAGAAAATTATGACAAGTGAGGAAATTGAGAATGAAGCCAAGGATATTTTGTGGGATGACATGGAAAAGGACCTCAATATTCAACTCACATAATCTTGGATAATATCCAAGTGGGTCTTTTAATTTGTTGTAGTTGCATGACTTTAAAAAAAGCCCCCCTAGTGGGAGCTCCAAACTTGCTGCACCTGCACCTGTCATGCAGTGAGCTGGCAAGAAACCCCAGTTTGTGCATGTAGTCAAATAGCCACTATGGAAAGTTTGGTTCATGCTGAATGAAACCCCTAATTTTATAATGGAGAGAAATAACCGTTGGCTGGCTGCTCGGCCTATCTGAAACCTAAGTAGTAGATAAATACTAGGGACAGTATGCTTGCTTAAGCTAACATGATTGTTTAATCAACATCTGAAAAGTGAGTTGATAGAGAAAGAGATACGTATCCCTTAAATTATTGGGTTTTTAACTTTGTGTTAGCTTTTGTTGGGCATTGTTTATTTAGCAGGAAATCAGGCATCTTTCTCATGACCACTAGCTAGATACTTTGTTTTGAGCTTAGCATATAAACACAGTTAAACTCAAAAGGTTGCAGAATTTAAAACTTTATGGGACCACTTACCCCTTTCCCTACAAAGTCTTCCAATGACACTCAAATTTCCTACCCAAGATTGGTATAGACCTCTTTCCCTTGGGGCAATCTATGGTTTTACATAGCTTGCACATGAGCTTACTCAGCACTTCACCACAAGTAAAAAGAGTCAAAAGGTGTCCATACCACATGTTGGCTATCAAGTAAGGTGAGTGCGAGACTGACTGAATTTATTGATGGACTAGTCATAACCTGTGCCCGCGGGCACGGTGCATTCAAAACTTTTTCCCGTAAAATCTGTCCCCCAAAAAATATTTCTACAGCCAAAATTTAAAAGAACAACAAATTAGCGTAAAAAAATTTAGAGGCACGGCCGCCTTCGGCGAGGAACAATAAATTCAGCGCGGGCGCTTTCGGATTTGTACTTGAGGTGTTAATTGAAACGGACGCCCAAAAAGCTCAGCTTGCCTCTTTGATTGCACATTCCCTGTGTTTTTTTGGGTTTTAATTTTTTTAGACGGTTGTTTTGATGAGTGCAAAAACGGGTGAAAATGAGAATGGTGGGTTTGAGTGTGTGTAGTGTCTTGGGGTATTTGGTTTTTTTGCTTGGGAGTGTGATTTTGGGTGTTTGGTTTTGGGCGTGATTTTGGGGGTTGGGTGGAGTTTTGTGTTTTTTAGGTTTTGGGTTTAAGAAGGTTGTCTCATGTGGCGATGTGACATTGCCACATGGGACAAAGATTCAAAAACCTCCATCTTTTATAATATAGATTTAGCAAAAAAAGATGGCAATCGGTTATGTCCATGATAACTTTAGTATTACCGCCATTCCCCAAGCCTTGTGGAGCAGTAATGTGCAATTAGTTTTAGGGTTTAATTATTTAACATGCAACATTAAGGAGTTATGTGTACTTGAGCAAAAATTTAGTGATATGTGAACGTAAGGACATTTTCGGTAATCAGGTATGTGCATTGAGGAAAAACTTGTTTTTCAAAAAAAATGAGATATGACCTGAGTAAAAAATTAAGCAGTATATGCGCTGAGCAAAATGGTCAGATCACAAATTAACTCCCATAAAACAAACCCCCTCTTAGAAGAACGTACGGATTAACTCCCATAAAACAAACCCCCTCTTAGAAGAACGTACGGGTGTCTGAGCAGGTTAAGCTCAGATTGGACGCATTTACAAAACAACCCAGCTCTTAGGGCCTGTTTCTTTGGTTGGAAATGGTTTGGGATTTACTGTTTGCAAAGTAAATCCTTGCAGGAATCCTGAGGAGAGACAAGAGAAGTAGTGTGTTTTTTTGGATGAAAGTAGGTTGGAAAGTTAGTTTGGGATTTGGTGGTGGGTCCCAAAGCAAAGTAGTGTGTTAAGTGTAATTGGGAAAGTTGGCGTGGGAAAGTTGGAAGAGGGATAAGTATTAATAAACAAACTAAACCAACAAAAAGAAAAGTGCGAATAGCACAAAAGGAAAAGTGCGAATAGCACAAAAGGAGCAACAGCTCGCGCGATTTCCATTAAAAAAAATCAAAAGGGCGCGCGTTATTGGCTGCTCCAGATGTGGGCATGTGCAAAAATGAGATTCCAGCCGTAATCCGCGCGAATTGGGGGGATTTTGCGAGCAACGGGTTTGACTCCACGTTGGAGCAAAAGGCGGGTCCTACGTTTCCATAGCAAAGCAAACCAAAGGAACAGAACGAAGACAATGCGGACGGAAAATGTGTGAATAGTGTAGGAATTGACCGGTAACAGTGTCAATTTTGAGAAATCTCAGCAGCTTTCCATGCAAAGAAACAAGCCCTTAGAAGAATGTATGGGTCTAAGCGGGTAAAGCTCAGATTATACGAGTTTAATAATTAGGAAATCGGGTTGGGAATTGATGTGCACACACACCGTTTTTTTATTGTGCACATACCACTTATTTACAAGTTTGACATTCAATTACATTATGCGCACATACCATTTATTCTTCTTTTACACTCGTCTGCCCCCTCTCCCGACGCTATCCCTTGTCACCGTCGACGATTTACTAGGGTTTGGAATGAACAGTGCGGAAGATGGAGCAGGGGGGGCTGGGGAGGTCAGAGATGGTGGTGATGATGGTGGGGCTTGGGAGATCAAAGAGTGGCATGGAAGGGGGAGAAGGGGGCTGGGGAGGTCAGAGGAGGGGGCGGCGTCACTGTCCACCGCCATTCGCCCTTCAAGGAGAAGAGGAAGATGGTGATGGAGAGGTCGGAAGAGAGGGTGGCGTCGCTGCCCGCCGTCGTTTGCCCTTCGAGGAGAAGAGAGAGGGGTGCTGGAGAGGGGAAGATGAGAGGGGAAGGGATGTTGCAAGAAGGGGCGGGTGCAGGGTTGCAGCCAGCAGTCGTTGGCATTTTCGAAAATTTGGCCTAAGAACACGCTGTGAGTAATTTCTGTAACAAAAATAAGCGTTGTGCGTAGGAGTAATAGCAAACTTGTATATAAGTGATATGTGCGCAGTGTAAACGGTGGGTGCGCAAATCAATTCCCAATCGGGTTGGCGGTCACATAATCTCCTAACCGCATCTGTATGCGGGTCTGGGTCCGGAGGGAACCTATTTGCCTCTAAAATATTTCGTCCTCTCAGCAGCGACCGATCTGCGGCGGCGAAGGCGACTACGACGACCACTTTTAGCGACATCGACCGGAGCATCGGTGACGAAGGCGGTTAACTTCCACGGTATCAGCGAGTATCCGATAAACTGAGAATAATACATCGACTGTGTGCGGAGAAAGTCGATACATATCGAAAACTGTAAGTTTTTTCTTGTGAAAAAAATTTCCAGAATCATTTTTGATTCTTCCTTTCGCTCATCTTGACGTAAAATTCACCATATTTTGTCATTTTTACTAGATAATAGTTCTTGGAGGCATTTCGGGATTGTAGGATTTATTTTAGGGTTTTTTTGGTTTTCCCTTTAATTTGGATTTATTTAGGGGTTTTCATAATGTTCGGATTATTATTTTTTGAAGTTTGATTTTTAATGTATGTATGTGAATATTCGTAGATTTGATGTTTCTATTATAGTACAAGTACTAGAAATAACACGTGCACTGCACGGTGCAAAAAATGAAAAATTCACAAACAAGATGTTGTGCACACGTGCAACTGAAAAGGAGTGAGAATCATATGTGCGTGTCTTATTATCGATGGGCGTAAAAGTTAAAAGGGGAAAGTTATTTGAATTAAGTGTTTTTTGAATGTGTGTGCACTTTTGTGTTTTTTGTGGGTGACTTTTGGGTGCCATGTCGGGACGAGGTGGCGCACCCATGGCCAATACTTGTGACTGGGACACAGGCCCTCAATTGTATAATAGATTCCATTGGTTATATTTATAACGTTGATGTTTTTGGGAGTTGCTTACTCACGCGCACAATCGGAATTCTACTTATTTACAAGTTTGCCATTCAAATTTTCTCACTGTGCACAACAAATCTAAATCCCGAAACTATCATGTTGGACGCGGTGAGTAAAACGGCCGTCGCCGCCGCCGCCCTCCTCTGGCGCCTTCCTTCTCCAATTCCCATCCCCGCCCCCCTCTATCGTCCCCCTCCGTCGAACTTCTTCATCTTCTCAAGCCCTTATGTCGCCTCCTCCCCTCTGGTGCCCCATCTCCGACTACCCCCATCCTCCGCACCACCCTCCTTTGACTACCCCCGCTGCCCTCTCTGCCGACCATCTTCATCCCGCCCCAGCCCCCTCCTCCGCCTTCTCCGATAACACATCTCCTTCCTCCCCCCCTCCGCCGCCACTCTCCCCCCCTCCGCCGCCACTCTCCCCCGCCCCCCCTCCGCCGCCACTCTCCCCCGCCCCCCTCCGACACCCCAGCCCCACCTCCTCCTCTCCGACATCCCCAGTCCCCTCCCCCTCCTCCGACATGCTCCGACATCCCTAGCCCCCTCCCCCTCATTCGACCTCGTTGTCGTAGGAGTGGGACGATGATGGTGATCGGTTGGTGTGTAGTAGTGAGTTGAGTCGTTGGCGGGGTCTTCGTCTTCGTCGTTGGGGGCGACGACAACGAGATCATCAGAGTGGGGCGGTGATGGTGATCGGTTGGTGGGCAGTAGCGAGTTGAGTCGTCTACGGAGTCTTCTTCGTCGTAGGGGGGGCGACGATTGTAAAAGATGTGTAAATTTTGAATGGCAAACTTGTAAATAAGTGGTTGTGCACTCGAGTAAAACGGTAGTTGCTGTAAGGATCGACTTACCCTTCCAATACTAACAACAACACACTAGAGGTGGGTGAATAGTGTAATGACAATAAATTGTCCAATTAAAATTTAACTTGCAAATGCGAAATAATAAATGCAAGAGGAATTAATCGACATAATCAATCCAAACACAAACACAAGATTTTATACTGGTTCTCCAAAACTTGGGTACGTCCAGCCACACCAATATTCACTATATTTTCCATAAAGAGAAGTGAATACAAATCCGACAAAGAGATACCTCACCAAGAGGATTTTGCCCTACACAAGGACCCAACCAGCCCTACACAAGGGTCAAACTCCCACCTGGAGGATTACTAACTCCCATTCAGAGAATTAGGGTTAGCCCTACACTAGGACACCAAACTCCCACAAAGAGAGTTACTCCCACAAAGAGAGTTATTCCCACTAAGAGAATATCATATTCCCACTAAGAGAAATACTCACACAAAGAGAGAGACTAATTCACACAAAGAGAACTGGAGTTACAAGAAAACACCAAGTAAAACAAATACTCTTACCTATGCCTTGAGATGTACTTACTCATATATGAATGCAAGGCATGGAAGAGGATCTCCAAGTGTTGAGATTTGCTTGAAAGCACATGGATGATTTCCCTTGAGCTTAACTTCAATGCATGAAGAGGAGAATGAGCTCTAAGAGGGAAATGAGAGAGTTTGAGAGTGGCTTATTTAATCTCTAAGGATTTTCAATAGCATCAAGAAGTTCCAAAGAACTCAGCCCTCTCATATATATAGGAACCATATAGGAACTCTCAAAACCCAAGAAAACAGCCAAAAACAAAAGGCTGCAACGGCTAGATTTTGGTCTGAAACGTCACAGACAGTCGACTGATGAACAAATGACAGTCGACTGTCCAACGGCTAGATAAATCCCAACGGCTATAATCTGAGCCTCGACAGTCGACTGATGAAGTCGATACAGTCGACTGTAAACAGGACATGCGCCTGTTAAACCTTCAGTAGGCGACTGCTGCAAGGGATAGAATAAAAACAGAGAGATGCACTCTTTCTCCCAGTATGCATACATGCGACTGAAGAACAAATGACAGTCGACTGTAAAATAGACAGGCGACTGTTTATCCTTCATCAGTCGACTGCTGCAAGAGATGGAGAAAAACAGAGAGATGCAATAATCGCACTTACGCCGTTCAGACGAATGTTGACCATTTCACATGCGACTGTAAATATGTCATCAGTCGACTGATGCGAAAAGCTCAAGTAGAGTCAATAAATAGTTGACTTGAGCAGTGCACCACAGTCGGCTGTAGAAGACTCGACAGGCGACTGGAATCACCCAGTCGACTGTGAATCCTTCAGCAGGCGACTGTAGGAAAGCCAGAGACTCCAAATGAGTCTTTGGACAAGATGAACCTATTGGGTTGGATTCTATGATAATCCTAAGGCGCACTAAGATGGTTAAATGCATATGCATGTATGAGTAGACCATCTATCAAGGCATTACATTAAACCTAGACTCAAAAAGAGAGAAAGCAATAAATGAGATTACATGGATTACAATGCTTTCCTTAGAGTCTATGGCTTCAATCTTGATGTCTTGATGCTTCCCATCATCTCCAAGCTTTGGCACCCCTAGAGTCCAAGCTTTGGCCCTTCTCCACTTGATGTCCATCCTTGCACCAAGTGTTTAGTCTCCAAAAAATGATATTCTTGAAAAGTAACTAAGAGACTAAAACATGAGAGTCATTAGTAACAACATAATGTTGTGATCATCATCAAAATAACATTGGTATGAAACACCAATACACAACAGTTGCACGAAGCAACTCCTGAAGTTTTTGGTCGTTAATTTTTTGAGTTATTTTCAGCCATGTATGATTCTGCGATTGCTTAATCAGTTGAGCGATTTTCAAATATCTCTATCAGGCTATAAAATTGACGTTTTTATTCATGGTAGAATTGGCTCATAGTTATTATATATTAGTTTCTGATTATGTCATTGATATTCTTCAGTTTAATATTCAGTTTAAAGTTGATATCGACCAATTTAAAGTTATATATTAACTATGTAAATTGATAGTAAATTGTTGTTCAGGTTATAAGTGTTTGGTTTAATGTTGACATTGTTAATTTAAAGTCTAGTCATGTTTATTTTAAGTTGATATCACATGGTCTTTGGAGGTGATGAGAATGATAATCTTCAAGCTGGGTCAATTGAATTTGGCTCCAGTTACAAGAAATTGTTACAGGTTGTCATTTTTTTTATTCAGTACACTTGTATTTTGTGAAGGCATGCTAGTATTTTGTGGGGGCATACATGTAATTTTGCGGACTGTACTTGTTATTTTGTGTTTGCTTGGGAAACCTAGAAAATGTAAGTTCAGTGATGAAACTTATCTAAATTACACATTTTAAATTTCATTTATTTCATGTGATCTTTTATGTTTTGTTTATTTTTTTGATGTGTGTGAGCGAGTGCGCGTTTTTTGCATGTACCACACATCCATGTCCTATCCGTATCCATGTGTGCATGGCCAACGGGGCTTATGACCCATGGGAGAAGATTCATGCTACATATGTTTCTAATAGTGTGATCTGATGGTATAAAGTAAACTAGTATGTCATCAAAGTTGTACTTGGTGCTTATAGATTTCTTTTGAGCTGAATCTCAAAAAAATAAGAGATAAACTAATTGCTTTTTAAGTCCTATGATCCTTTAGAAGGCTTACGCAAGCTCAAATGAACAATGTATATCTTTCCAATATTGGTCTTTATGTAATCTCTTATTGTAACAAAATCTGTGTTTACGATTTATATAGTTACCAGTTAGAAGCATATGCGACCTTCAACTAATTAATTTGCTAAAGGATGCTTCTATCTTTTATCCCCTTTACTTTTGTGAATGATATCCTTCATGAGTAATTTGCTATCTTTGCTATGAAATTCTGCTTTTTTTATTCTCATGTAATGCTCATGCTTTTCTCTTTTGTACGTTTATCCGAATGTCACATTTCTCATACCGAGTTTTTAATAAAATTTCATCCCTTTGTTTTTTCATCATTCTATAATTGTAATTGGTTCTTGGTTTTCACTTTGAGTGGTTAGATAGCCATCTAACCCGGCTTTACCATGTTTACAGGGTATTGCTATTGAACTCTTGTAACCATTTATTACTGCATTTATAATACTAGTTGTAAAACTGTCTCTTCTCTGAAATAACTAACTAGTGACATCCTTTGCCTTTGTAGTTCTATTCGTAAGCAGGAAGACAATTTGATCAAGGTTTTCCCATTTCAAATTGCTTTTAGGTCACACAATGTCTACTGGTCCTGGCCTTGAATCACTTGTGGATCGTAAGGGCTCTGTTATTCTATTCAGTCAAAGTGTTTACTCTTGAATGTCTTACAGACTATGCAAATTAGCTGTAGCAGATGCTTGCTTGTTTTCCATTGACCGTCTGACTTTCCATGTCAAGCATTTATGCAAACTTTTGCAGTTATGTGCTCTTCAAGGAATTTACTTGTTTGATTACTCTTTTCCTTTTCTTGTGTAGAAACTATATCAGTCATTACAAATGATGGACGGAATATTGTGGTGAGTATACTTTCTTTGTGCTCTGGTTTCGAACTGTTTACAACTGGTAGATGGCTGGTTTGTCGTTAAACTTCTTTTCTTATCCAATGTGCTCTGTGCAACTGTCAGTGTCGAGGTTTTCTGGCCTTCCCCTCTTCATGGTGATCCACCTTTCATTTGCGTTCTGAATTTCCACTTTCTATGCTACCTTATAATCCTTTTGTTTTTCATATAACTTTTACCGTAAATGGTTGTCTTGAATTGAAATCATTCATTGTCTCCTTCATCTGAATTTGGTTAGTTGTTTCCTTAGGGAGTTTTAAAAGGCTTTGATCAGGCTACCAATATCATTCTTGACGAGTCACATGAGCGGGTGTACTCCACAAAGGTTTGTCCATCTTTTTTACGAGTTTGGGTTATTTTATATCATGAGAATTGTTAAACATTTTTTATTATTAAATGAAAATGTAGGATTTCTCTTCTTGTTTAAGATTTTTTTATAATTTGCACATCAGCAATGGTGTCACCTTTTAATAGTTAGAAACTAACGTAGGAGTCAGCTCGGTTTTCTTCCTTCATATTTAATGTGTGTTGTCAATTCATTTGTCGATCATTTTCCTTGGAGGGCATTCTTATATCCTTACACATCAAAGCATGTAACATTTTTGAAGGATGCTCAGTTGCTCACATATCATAACTCATCCGTACTACTGTTTTTTGCTTTGCATAACACATTGTTTATTCCAGCTTCCTCCAATGTATTTTTTTTTGTGATAAGCTGGTGGACATGTTGTAGTTTCGGAAGAATCTGAGTATCACTGACTGACTAAGAGCATGTAGCTTTTTCTCTGGAAAATGATAAAATAGGTGAAAGCTTAAAGAATTATTTGAATAAAAAGTAAGAGAGTTGGCAAAATGTTAGGGTCCAATGAAAAGATACGATTTTTATAGAGACTAATAATGAAGAACAAGATAATTGAATACAAAAAGGTGTATTCTCCTCCCAAGACGCCAATAGAGGACGTCCGCACTTGTTTAACCTAGATCTACCTAAGGACGCTCAAGAAAAATATCAATCATCAAGCATGCGTAAACAAGCGACGGTTAGCCCCTATAAATAAAAGAAACTAGGGTTACTTGGCTAATGGGTGCGCGCGCACATGGGCTAGGGCCGGCGGCCATGGGCCTTGACCTGCGGGTCTAACATTACTCCGCCCCTGAAAATCCACCTTGTCCTCAAGCTGGTGCATGAAAATATTGGCGGTGCTACTCCGAGTGAGAGTCGTCTTCTCCTCCGATCCCTTCATCCTCCACATCATCATCCTCGTCTACCTCTGTTATCAACACATGCAGCTTACGACTCGCACAGCGGTATCCCGGAGTGACGCGCTCGTCGCATCTGAAACAGATCCATTTTTGCCTCTTCTCCCTCATCTCCGCATCGGTCATCCTTCGGAAGTGGCCCCCAGTCGGTGGTGGGTTGTTCGGTTCCCCCGTCTTCTCAAGCCCCATCTGATCTGCCTCAGTAGTGACGCCCGCTCCGCCGGCTCCAGTCGGGGTGTCCCGCTGTATCTGCCCACTGTAGCTGCTCCCGCCTTTCCTATCCTCGTTCCGGGAGTCCTCTACTATCTGTGACATCTCGATGACATCTGAAAGCCTCCGAGGCTTATAGGGCCTCACTGCCGCTCGAAGACTGGGTCGCAGCCCCTTCAAGAAAGTTCCCTCCAGCGACTCGTCCGACACACCATGTACTCGCCCTGTCAGTGTCTCAAATCTCTCGATGTACTCCCGCATTGACCCCTCCTGCCTGAGGGCATATAGCTGCTCGTATAGGTTTCCCAAACGGGGTCTCTGAACTTCTCCAGCACCAACTCTTTCAGCTCCTCCCAGCAACGAATTTGCTTCCTCCTCTCCTTCCACTGGAACCACCTCAAGGCTTTCCCCTCCATGCAAATGGCTGCCGCCTCCAGCTTCTGCGCCTAGGTCATGTGGTGCGCCGCGAAATATCTCTCTGCTGTGAACAACCAGGCATGTGGATCCTCCCCCGTAAATAACGACATCTTCAGCTTTCGCACCCTGTAGTCTTCTCCAAAGTGCCCATGATCGGCCCCCCCTCTGCACGACAAGGCTGGTGATAATGTTGCCACCTCTCATCCTGCGTCTCGTACTGCCTCCCGCGAGGGCCTCCACGGCATCCCTCAAAGTCACCCCATCCTGCGTCCTCCCCAAACTCAGCTCCATAGCCACCCCCATCATCGTAGTACCACTGTCCCTCCCCGGGGTCAAATCCACCTCCAAAGTCACATGCCGGATCCTCCAAATAGGGCTGAAAACCCCTCTCGAGCTGCTGTCATCGTCCGTGCTGCTCGCTGGTCGCGTCGGGGGCCGCCATGGCTTGGGCAAAGGGGCTCGGAAGGCCTGATGGGCCGTGGGACCTGGGCGCTGCTGCCCAGGGGCCCCGCGGCCTGGTACCAGGCCCGCGGGGGCCTGGGGGTACTCGCCCAGGCCCGCGGGGGCCTGGCGATGGCCGCCCAGACCCGCGGGGGTGTGGGCGTGGTCTGTCGGGGTCCTCCGGCCTTGCCGGAGGGCCTGCAGGTCCTGCCGACAGGGCCGGTGGACCCTGCCGGAGGTCCGACAGGTTCGATAGCCCCCGATAGGGCCTGGCCATCCCTGCCGGGGCTCGTGGCAGGCGAGGGGTCCCCCGCCCCTCTCCCGCGGCGGCCGCCCCCAGATTGTGTTGGGGGGCTGGCCGCCCCTCCTCGCTGGCGCGCGGCTCCCAAAAAGGGCGGCTAGGGCCGCTGCCCGCCCTTGACTTTCCACCACTTTTCGTCGCACCTCCTCGCAATAGTCGACCTTCCACGGTCCTTCGTCTTCGTCCTCGTCCAATTCTTCCACGAAATATGGTTGATCTTGGGTAAAAAGCTCCTCTTTTTCCTTTTTCTTCTTCAAAGTTACCGTCTTAGGTGTCTGATTAGGGTTTCCTTCACCTTGGGATTTCGCCATCAAGAGGGAGAGGATCTTTGCAAATTGCTCGTCGTTTTTCGCTTGACTTGCCTTCAATTGCTCGGCGGACTCCACCACCGCTTCCACCGATTTCTTTACCCCTTCAATCTCCCCCGTGAACTTTTCCTCCAATGTCTCGAATTTATCCTTTGATCTCGTCGCGGCCGCCATGGATCGTCATGCTCTGATACCAAATTGTTAGGATCCAACGAAAAGATACGATTTTTATAGAGACTAATACTGAAGAACAAGATAATTGAATACAAAAAGGTGTATTCTCTTCCCAAGACGTCAATAGAGGACGTCCGCACTTGTTTAACCTAGATCTACCTAAGGACGCTCAAGAGAAATATCAATCATCAAGCATGCGTAAACAAGCGACGGCTAGCCCCTATAAATAAAAGAAACTAGGGTTACTTGGCTAATGGGTGCGCGCGCGCATGGGCTAGGGCCAGCGGCCATGGGCCTTGACCTGCGGGTCTAACATTACTCCGCCCAGGCACAGGCCCATAGCCGCCGGCCCCTATCCCATGCGTGCGCGCCCAATTAGCCAAGTAACCCTAGTTTCTTTTATTTATCGAGGCTAGCCGTCGCTTGTTTATGCATGCTTGGATTATTGTTATTTGTGTGATTTCATAGGCAGACGAGTGCAGACGTCCTTTTCGGCGTCTTGGGAGGAGAACACACCTCATTTGTGTTCAAATATCTAGTTCTAGTTACTTTATTCTCTATAAAAATCGTACCTGGCCATGGGCCTTAACCTGCGGGTCTAACACAAAACTCCTTGAAATAGTCTTTGTTCATCATTGAAGGAGTGAAAAGTCTGAAGGAACATGTGGTTAATCTGGCTAATAGCTTTGATGTTTCATTACTGATACAGCCAATAAAAAAGCTGTAGGTTCTGAAAATCAGTTAAGCTACTTTCTTCTCACTTGCCCTGCCACGGTTGGTGCTATGCAGAATGCTATTATTCATCCGGATTATTCATTTATTTGAGTTGATTATTGTTGGTGCTTGGTGCGCAGTATGCTATTATTTTCTAGTATCTCTAGCATCCAGTAGCGCATGAATGATTACGCTCTTGCTCGGGCACTCAAAATTTCATAATGCATGCAAAAAGTTGTGTAGCTCTCCAGCTCATTGGGGCTTCCATAAACTATTTATTCACTACAACTATTTATATGACAGGTGGTTGTACCACTTATACATTAGTTAATGATGAGAATAGACACTTGTGATTTGTCTAATCAATAGATGAATGTCTGGGTTTGCTTTGACAGAAACCAAAAAGGTATTGGTGCTTATATAATAGTAGGGATTACTGATGCAAAACCTAGGCTGTTATAAACTTCCGAAAGGGACTCTGCAAAATACATGCAAAGTTAATGCTTTTTAATTTGAATTAGAAGGAAACAAAAAAAAGCAAATTTGGGCTCATACTTTCAGTGATTGTGTAGTAACTTTACAGGACATGATAAGAGTAAAACTTCAGTCCTTAAAGGGTCTCTTTGAAGAAATCGAGTAGATCTTGTGGGATCCTTTTTTATGCATTTCATGAATTTCCAACTAGTATGGTGAAGAGAACAAAACATGGGATGTTTCAGTAGAGAAACTCAAAGCATTCAAGGAGCCTTAATGAGTTGATATACTCTTAAATTTGCTGGGTTTTAGCATTATATAGAGTTCATTTGACTGAACAGAAGTTGCATGATCATATGTAAGGAATATGCATAGGTAAAGCCTTATTGTTATTCTCACAAAGAATTAAAATGTGATTACCTCATCATCTTCAAATTTGGCGTCAATATAACAATAATTTATTTGTGGATGAGAACAAGACACTAGGTTGTGTCAACTATCCTAGGTTTCAATGGGTTCGGGGGAGTATTACCCGCCTTTGGTTTATGGCAACTTACGATTAGGACACAGCCAAGGATGATGTTAACATTTCTTTTTCTTTTTCTTTTCTTTTTCCTTTGTTTTTAATAAAGGCTGTAGCCTGGTCTTTGAACCTTAGACAACCTTCCGTTTCTTTACAATTCCTTTACAACTGAGACAAGTCTTGATGGCAAGGATGGTCGGAATTTGGCTCACTGTGGGTGTGACCAAGGAGGGACGTAACCATGTACTGAAGTATTTTGTCAGTCTATAGTAGACCTATTTTCTTTCGAGTGACAAAGCAGTGGAAGCTTGGTGTTGAGACTTGAGAGTTTGGTCCTGAGCCACAAAGCAAGCAAGGCTTGGTGTTGAGAGGATGTTTCTAATGTACCGAGTGGATTCATAGTTCTCCTCATGGAAGGTTGTAAATCTGATCTCAAGCAAGGTAGAGGTTGAGTATATGCTCAAGGCTAGTTGTAGTGCTCGACATTTAAGTAAAATCACTATTTCGCTAACTATTGGATCAAGTATTGGGCCACTCTATGGCTTTTTCTTTTTCTTTTTCTTTTTGTTGGGGGTCAAGCTATGTGTGAGTTTTCCGGTGTATGTATCCCTTCGTTGTAGAGAATGTCATACTCTTTCCAATGAAACATGGAGAGATTTACATTTTGACCCTTCTCTCCAAGTAAAAAAGCATATTGTTCGATAATTAATGACAAAAATCAACAGTTTAGGCTAAAACCTCTTATCTGTTTATCCCCTCTTGTTCTCCCTTTCAAGAAGAAAGGATACTATCTAGGTAGAATAATCAACAATTTGGTTGAAAACTTATGTTTTGACTTTTTTATAATTGTCGATGACAAAAATTTGGTATGATATTGAACTTTAGGGATGGGTATACCATCGTGGCAAACTTATGAGAATCCCTAGCACATGCTTTACCATTAAGGTTCATAAATCTTAGGGATATAGTTACTTATTAAGGAAATGTAGATCGCTATAAAGGAATCCTTAAATTTAGGCGGAATTTATTGATGAGATGGAAATCGGAGTGAAAAGCCAATTCAAAAAATCTCTACATTCAAGAAAACTTTTAGTCAGACGTGTACCCGTGAGATTTATTGTACTACATTCTGGGCTAATCAGATGTCTTGATGTTAATTCGAATACGAGTATCAAAATGGTACGATATTCGTAGAATTGAAAATATTTACATATATAGGTTATTCATTTGATGCTTTTGTTATATAATATTTTATTACAGTGAATAATGAGTATCAGCTGTCCAAATTCCTCCTTGGGTGGCATCAAACACCCACACCACTATTTTTACCTTCAATCAAAACCGTTCATTTTGATCATCATGTTTACAAATAACAAACCACCAATTTTCAAATGATTCCAAAGAGTTTTGCATGTTCATCCACCCGTCGTAAGTTTAATGGTTTCGTTGTAATAGAACTATTTGCAATGGTTAGATGAGCGATCTAAACATCCAGGGTTCATCCTAAAATTGATAGTTCAGTGTTTTAAAACGAGAACAATAAACTGGAAGGATTTGATCATCAAAAAAAGAAAGAAAATGGGGGTTGCATGAGCTAGTCAAGAAGGAAATTTTCTTCTTGACTAGCTAATGCCCCATATTAGCTAATGCCCATATTGCTCTTTATTAAAAACTTGTACCTTGTAACTACCTTGACATCATTTTGATCATAGTGAACATGCAAAAACTAATGTTTCAGCAAAGGTATGGTTAGGAAAATTAATTGATATGTTATTAATAAAAATATGATTTCAAGCAAGTATTAAAATCACTAAAAGAAATCATCTTAAGTTTTCTAATGAAAGTTTGAACTTGATGTGGACATGTCATTTTCATTGATTGAAGTTTCAAGATAAAATGTTAACAACTAACTTCAATGTTTACAATGTTGGAGAATAATCAAACCTTTAACTAGGATGGAGAAAAAGTAACCTTTAACTAGGGACAGAGAAATGTAGTCCTTATCTAGGGAAGCCAAGATTAAGCATATCTTAATATTTCATAATACATTTCATTAACATCCCCAATTTTGAGCACGAAATAGCACCTTTTCTCGGGTCTATTCAAGAATTTTAATGCAACTAGAACTGTACTGTATTAAAAATTTTAAATTGTTACATAGTCTAATTGAAGATCAATGAACAAATTCAATACAAACTCGAAGTCTAAGAAATTCTGATACGATTAGGGTTAATCGTATCAAAAAGTTTAGATTTTTTTAGTGGAAGAACGAAAAGAAATTTAAAGTGAAAATAGGAATTTGATAATAAAGAGACTATTTGATCTAAACTGGAGTAGATCTTCTCCCTAGCTTGGAATAGTGGATCAAGCCTAATCCCCCAAACCCTAGCCGTCAAATGACGATTGTCTCAATATTTCGATAGCTAACACAATAAGGGTTAATCCCCTTAAATACTCTCCTAACAAATTACTAAACACACAACAACTTAAAACATAGAAGGTAGTGCATAAAGCAAAAATAGCAAAATACTAAGTCGAACCCACGACCGCTCCCACGCCCGAGTCCTTGCGCCTTCTGCGGTACATGATGACATCAATTGGTTGCTCCCACGCTCGGATCCGCGGCCCGACCCGTGACCGCGCGACGTCTGCGGTATACGACCGCATCATTACTCCGCCCCTGAAAATCCATCTTGTCCTCAAGGTGGTGCATGATGTCCGTGGGCCATCCGTTCCAAGTAAATTGCAAGCCTTCTCCCGGGTCAAACGGATGAGATTGGTCTCCATCGCTTTCAATGACGTCTGGCAGAATATCGTCGGGCCGAGGTGGGACCCAAAAGGCGTCGTTGGGCCCCCACAAATACTCTGTAGGATCGTCGTCGTCGTTGCGTTGCTGGCATCCTTCTCCGGGCCCTTCCAGTAGCTGAAAATATGGTGTATGAGCTGTTCGGGCCCCATACTATGCCCCAGGTGGCGCTGACGAGGTCGGAGGGTGCTGTCGGGTCCAGCAGAAGTGCGACGGGCCCATCTGCAGGTCGGACGTCCTTCGGAAGGGGACTTGCTGGCTGGACGAAGCCCTCCACGGGGGCGGCGGTGCCTGCCGGCCCAAATTTTGAGTCGACTGCCCCCTGCTGATGCGCCGGGGGGCTGCCGCAGCCCCTGAAGGGGCGGGCGGCACCTGCCGCCCCTCCTAGGGGTTCGTCGGCCCCCCAAAATGCTGCCGGATGGGTGGCCACCCCCCTCCGGTGGCCGACGCACCTCCCCGTGGCGGGAAGGTCGCCTGTAATGCTCCCCAATCATTTTTAGATCTGGATCTGAAGAAAATTTCAGATCTGGATCTGAAAATTCCAGATCTAAATCTGAAGAAAATTCCAGATCTGGATCTGAAAATTCCAGATTTGGATCTGAAAATTTCAGATCTGGATCTAAAGAAAATTTCAGATTTGTCGACGTCGATGCCCTAGCCTCAGATTCGGTTTGTTTCTGTTGTCGAAGGATCTGAAGAATATCTTGGATGTCGGAGGCATTAGCAACCTCCTTCATCTCCTGCAGGATACCGTGGATCTCGCCTTGAAGCTCGTCGAGCCTTTTGTTCACTTCTTCAAATTTACCGTCGAATTTCTCTTCTACAAGTTCACGGTCGTCTTTGCCCTAGTTCCCGCTATCGGATTTTAATGCTCTGATACCAAATTGATACGATTAGGGTTAATCGTATCAAAAAGCTCAGATTTTTTTAGTGGAAGAACGAAAAGAAATTTAAAGTGGAAATAGGAATTTGATAATAAAGAGACAATTTGATCTAAATTGGAGTAGATCTTCTCCCTAGCTTGGAATAATGGATCAAGCCTAATCCCACAAACCCTAGCCGTCAAATGACAATTGTCTCAATATTTCGATAGCTAACACAATTAGGGTTAATCCCTTTAAATACTCTCCTAACAATTTACTAAACACACAACTTAAAAACATAGAAGGTAGTGCATAAAGCAAAAATAGCAAAATACTAAGTCGAACCCATGACCGCTCACACACCCGAGTCCTTGCGCCTTCTGCGGTACACGACCGCATCAATTGGTTGCTCCCACGCCCGGATCAGCGGCCCGACCCATGCCCGCGCGCCGTCTGCAGTATACAACCGCATCAAATTCTTATCTTAATCACACACTTAAATAGTTCAATTTCTAAGCAAATTAAAATTCTAACTAAACCGGAAACCCTTTCAGACTCAAATACTTTTAGATAACTCCAAGGATGATTAGGAATTTTTTATAGATCATATATGACAATTGGTTTTGCATGACTATATCTCAATATTATCGTAAAAACAGTCCTACTTCCAAATATATGTTTATCTTTGTCAATACCCGTTACTATTAACTCTAACGGGTCCAAGCTCTTTTAGTATCCCACATGTAAGTGGAGCTAGGGTTGTTAAAAGAACAAGCCGCTTACAAATTGTTTGAGGTCTCAGCTAAGTATTTGGATCAATTTTGGTGCTCACTCTATTTTTGGCTTGCATAGGGTCGGTATCATATACATGCATACATATACATTCGTTATTTAAGCCATATAGCCAATACAGATTTATATCGGTATCTTCGTCTAGCATGGTGTTAGGAACCAGCAAAGATACAACTTTTAATAGATAAATCAATGGAAATAACAAGATATTTGAGCACAAAAGAGGTGTGCTCTCCTCCCAATACGCCGAAGAGGACGTCCGCACTCGTTTAATCTAAGATCTAAACCTAAGGACGCTCAATAGAAAATATCAAATATCAAGCATAAAAACTACACATGACGGCTAGCCCCTATTTATAAAATAAACTAGGGTTTGGTGGGGAAGGGCGCGCGCGCACAAGCAACCCAAAGAACGGCCGGCGGCCACCAATGGGCCGGGCCCATGTATAGACCCAGGCGGGTCTATCAATATTCCTCCAAAGAACCACCTTGTCCTGAAGGTGGTGTAAGCCCCAGTGGTACTAATCTGAGTGGGAGTCGTCCTCCCCATCGATCTGTTCGTCCTCCACGTCATCTTCCTCGTCGGCTTCCGCTATCAACACTTGCAGTTTTCGATCCACACAGCGGTGTCCAGGAGTGAAGCGCTCGTCACATCTGAAACATAGCCCCTTTTGCCGCTTCTCCCTCATCTCTGCATCGGTCATCTGTTGGAATGGACCCCCGGCCGGGAGTGGGTTCTGCTCACCCGTCTTCTCAAGCCCTGTCGGAATTGTCTCAGCAGTGACCTCTGCTCCGCCTGCCCCAGTCGTTTGGCCCCGCTGTATATGCCCACTGTAGCCGCTCCCGCCTCGCCTATCCTCAGCTAGGGAGTCCTTCACCATCTGCGCCATCTCGATGACCTCCGAAAGCCCACGGGGCTTGTAAGGCCTCACCGCAGCTCGGAGACTAGGACGCAGCCCCTTCAAGAATGTGCCCTGCAGCGACTCGTCCGAAACCCCATGAACTCACCCTGCCAGTGTCCCAAATCTCTCGATGTACTCCTGCACCGGCCCCTCTTGCCTGAGGGCAAATAGCTGCGCGTGTAGGTTCCCCAGGCGGGGGTCTCTAAACTTCTCCAGCACCAAGTCTTTCAGCTCCACCCAGCTCCGGATTTGCTGCCTCCTTTCTTTCCACTGGAACCACCCTAAAGCTCTACTCTCCATGCAGATGGCCGCCGCCTCCAGCTTCTGTGCCTTGATCATGTGATGCGCCGTGAAATACCTCTCCGCTGTGAACAACCAGGCGCGTGGATCCTCTTCAGAAAAGATCGGCATCTTCAATTTTCGGACTCTGCAATCTCCTCCAAAGTGCCCCTGCTCATGCCTCCCCTCCTCTCTAGGTGGCGGACGGTAATGCTGACGCCTCTTGTCTAGTGTCTCGTAGCGCCTGGGTGGCCCGCCTCCGCGACCCCCGTAGTCTCCTCGGTGACCTCCGCAACGCCCCTCAAAGTCGTCCCAACCTGAGTCGTCGCCGAACTCGGCCTCGTAGCCGTCCCGACCGTCAGAATAGTAATCTCTCCCGCATCCGTCGCCGTAGAGAGGGTCTGCTGCTGCTGGTCGCCGCTCCGGAGGGTCAAAGACGTCTCCCGAAATCTGCCCATAGCCCTCCTCGGCCGCTGTCCGCTGTCCGGGAGGCTCAGAAAAATCATCCGGGGGCTGTCCGTTCGCTCCATACCCCTCGGGAGGCTGCCAGGGGGGTTCCCGCCCCTGGCGGCCTCGACCGTGGGCCCCACCGCCCCCTGGCGGCTGCTAGGGGGCCTCCGGCCCCTCGCGCTGGTTGAACGCCCCCCTCCGCCCCCCGGAGGGCGGCAGGCCCTGCCGGGCTTCCGGCAGGGCCGGCGGGCCCTGCCGAGCCCCGACAGGGCCTGGGCCCCCTGTCGGGGCCCGGCGCAGGCAGGGGGAGCCCCCCGCCCCTCTCCTGGGCCAGCCGACCCCCTCGACTGCTGTGGGGGTCCAGCCGGCCACCCTCTTGCACGTGGCGTTCCCAATTGTTGCGGCTAGGGCCTCCGCCTCCCTTTTGGCTCTCTAACGCCTTCCGACGTACCTCCTCGCGATAGTCCACCCTCCATGGCTCCTCGTCTTTGTCTTCGTCTTCGTCAAACTCCTCCACCAAATAGGGTTGATTTTGGATAAAAACATCCTCTTTTTCCTTCTCTTTCTTCAAAGGTGCCGCCTTTGGTGTCGGATTAGGGTTTCCATCCCCTTTGTTTTTCGCCGCCAATTAATTTAGAGTTGCCATAATTGCGTGAATTGTTCGTCGCGCTTCGCTTGATTTGCCGTCAATTGGTGGATGGAAGTTGTCAATTTTGCCATGGATTCGTCATTGGCCGCCAATGATTTCTTGATCCCGTCTATTTCGCTCGTGAATTTGGCCTCCAAAGCTTCAATTTTGTCGTGGGATCTTGTCGTAGCCGTCATGGATCGTCACGTGCTCTGATACCAAAATGTTAGGAACCAGCAAAGATACGATTTTTAATAGATAGATCAATGGAAATAACAAGATATTTGAGCACAAAAGAGGTGTGCTCTCCTCCCAAGACGCCGAAGAGGACGTCCGCACTCGTTTAATCTAAGATCTAAACCTAAGGACGCTCAATAGAAAATATCCAATATCAAGCATAAAAACTACACATGACGGCTAGCCCCTATTTATAAAATAAACTAGGGTTTGGTGGGGAAGGGCGTGCGCGCACAAGCAACCCAAAGAAGGGCCGGCGGCCACTAATGGGCCGGGCCCATGTATAGACCCAGGCGGGTCTATCACATGGATGGTTTTTAATTAGAATCAACTAATGATTTGATGTGTTTGGTCATGTTTATATGCTCGCACCTAGTGTCCCAAAATGTAGTTTTAGTATGTGCGCGGTCCAAAAATGTATAGCGCATAATCAATTTATGCATCCGACTATGTGGATTATGTGCAATTAAGTATATATATATATATATATGGATTCATGTAGATCAGTTGGCACCTGATCTAATAGATCAGGTGCAAGACACAAAAAGGTGGGCTCCCAATGAGTACAAGCCTATGTGGGGCTTCTACTTTTCAACTTTTTGTGTCTTAGCACCTGATCTATTAGATCAGGTGTCATCTTTTCTACATTAAATCCATATATATATATATATATGGAGGTGTGTTGACATCACATGAACGGTTTTTCGGTGCTGTCAGCAATTTAGGACATTAAAAATCATATTTTTGAATTTTTTGCAGTGTGTTCTACAACTTGCTGGCTACCTCCCACGCCAGTTTTCAAGTCAATCCAACACCGTTTGAGGCTCCATCCATGCGTTTCAAAAAGATTGCGCCTACAGTTTCAGAATTTGAGCTATTTTTTTGAAACGCATAAATTGTGGCTCAAACGGTGTTGGATTGACTAAAAATTTTCAAGTCCAACACCGTATCCATGCGTTTCAAAAAGATAGCTCAAATTCTGGAAACTGCTGGCGCAATATTTTTGAAACGCATGGATGTGGGCTCAAACAGTGTTGGATTGACTTGAAAATTGGTTGGGATCTAGTTAACAAGTAGTAAAATATACTGCAAAAAAAATTTTAAAAAAAATTTTTGGATCTCAATCGCTGACAGCACAGGGGGCCGAATCTGTGCTGTCAACTCACCTCCATATTCTCATATATATATATATATATATATGTTGACTAGGATCCATTCGGATGGATCAAACATGCGGATCCATCCAAGTGGAATTTAAAAGTAGACAATGTATTTAGAAAATCCGACCGTTGGATGTGATCTAACATGTCTAAACTACCTCCAAACAAAATTTCAACTAATTTGGACATGTTTTACCCATGCATCAAGTGGTTGTAAAATTAGCCGAATTTATGACTATTCAAAAACATTGATTTTGCAACCACTTGATGCATGGGCAAAACATGTCCAAATTAGTTGAAATTTTGTTTGGAGGTAGTTTAGACATGTTAGATCACATCCAACGGTCGGATTTGCTAAATCATTGTCTATTTTTAAATTCCACAAGGATGGATCCGCATGTTTGATCCATCCGAATGGATCCTAGTCAACCTCTATATATATATGTATGTATATAATACAAATGAGGGATGTATTTGAATGATTTGCTGATTAGAACAAAAGGATTGGTAGAAAGATGGCTAAGATTTAATCTTAAGGAATCAATGGTTAGGATGAGTTTGTAAAATTTTGGAGGGAATCCTAACATTTTGAGAGAAACTAAATATGGAGTGAACTAAATTTTAAGAGAACTAAAAATTTTGTGGAAATCTAAATTTTCTAGGAGAACTAGATTTCAATTTAAACGTTTGAGGGAACTAAATCTAGATAGAACTAAATTTTTGGGGAACTAAAATTTTTGATGGGAACTAAATTTTAATTTGAATGTGGTTAAAAAAATTTGTTGGAGGTATTTTGAAGGAGGCTGCAAATTTTTTAGGGGTATTTTGAATAAGGTTGAATTTTGGGGGTGAGATATTTTGAATGTTGCTTAAAAAAAATTTTGGGGAGGGAAGAGATTTTAAATGTGTTGAAATTTTTCGGTGGAATATTTTGAATTTGAATGTCACGTGACCTATGGTTACGGGCTATGACTAGTATATATGTATATAATATACATATAAATGAACTTGTATAATAATTCTTGAAAATGCCTTTAAAATAAGAAAAATCAGTAACAATATTTCAAACTTTTTAACGACAATAAATGTATCATGTGAGCATAAATACATGAAAGAATTGAACTTATTGTATCAACGATGTAATGAAATAGGCAGAATTCCTAAGTAATATGAAATTTACAATATATAGAATAGAAGTTATTGTATTAATGACATGAAATATGTTCAACACTTCAATTTAATGTTTTTAATATTCCTGTTAGTAGTTATTTAGAGTTTTTTGCGCAGTGATGGATGTCTCCTCTTCACAAAATAAATAAATAGTAGTGGAAGGCAGCACAGTCACTTTCCCATGTCTACAAAAGATCTATATCAACAAATTATTACTTTCTAATTATCCAAAAGATTACAGCACCAAGCAAATGTATACAAAAGAAAACGGGAATTTATATGACCAAGAACCTCAACAAATTGAAACTGAAAGGAAGGAAAATAAACTGAGAAGTACTTGTTGGCCGTTGCCACTGCCTTTTGTTGCCATGGGATGCTGCAGCTGACGTTGTTGCCGACCTGCTGCAGCTGACGTTGCTGCTCCTCAACGTGAGAGACGGGAAGAGCCGCGTGCGATAGCGTGCGCGTGGTGGAGGGGGAGAGAGGGAGAGACCCATTGGGGGGGTTATAACGGTTCGGGGGAAAGCTGGTTTACGTTTTTACCTCTTAAACATACTTCTGTTTATACACCCGCAAGTATGCAGGCACGCGTGAACGGATATGTGCTCGCATATGCGGATGATCGCATGTTATGAGCGCATTAGCCCAAAAAGCTCCAATCTACATCTACATACGCATATGTGGCAACATAAAATGTCTTTTAGAACACTGCTTGTGCCCATAAAATAATTTTTCAACCGATATAAAAAGGGTCCAAAAAGAAAGTTTGGCTTATAATTATGTTTTATTCTCAAAAAAGTCAATTCGAATGTTAGGTACTAGTGTCAATGGCTTCAATACTAACAGTCATCAAACAAACCATCTTCTTGCAAACAGTCCATACAGTATCTTCTCAAGGGTTATGGTATATAAGTATTGCAAATATCAACAATATTGATTGTTTTGTTTGCATTGAATCAGTTGTATTGTTAATATTCTCCGTATGTCTGGAATCAGCTGATAATTGCATTCTTGATTGAGCAGTGAGAGGAGAGGAGATGAAAGCAAACAAATGGAAATAGAGGGGAGAAGAGAAGATAGTGGGCGACTCCTGGATAAACTAAGGCAAATGGCTGATAACTTATGGGTTTGGGGTTACAAGTTTAAATTCCTTGACCTGGTTAGTCTCAACATACAAAACAGCCCAAAAGTGTTGTTATGTTGCCTGTGAACCGAAAACGGATCCAGTCCCGTCTTTGATTTCCTTCAGACCAGAAACTTGCTGTCATCGTATGGGATACACAGTACAAATCTACCATGTATCCTCGCGTATTCACATCGTTCGATGAATATGTAGCACTAGTTTTGGAGAACCAGTGCATTATAGCTAAATAGTATAGCACACAGTAGGTCGTCGAGATTGAAGAAGCATGGATAGAGAATACTTGGTGTACAGCTTCGAATAACTCCTTAAGAGGTTGAAGTACAAAATGGAAATTTGGGAGGAACCAGTCGCTTGATTAGTATGCTGCCTTGGGGGTTGGTGAGAATAAAATTAAATTGTGTTTTGCTTAGGCTGTCACCTGGCCAGTATGGCTGTGTGTATCTCGAGACCCGAGATGATGGTAAATGGAATTGCAATATTCTGATCAACTGAAACTGGATTTATGACATATTGTTGCCCTCGAGTGAGAGGCTCTTCGCCCGAAGGAAAGTGTATGTCCGAGTCAATTATGGTCTCTTTTCTTCTTCTGTTCTTTTCTCCTTTTTCTTTGCTTTCATTAAAATTGTCTTTTCCTTTCTACTCTCATTCTGTAATTTGATCAGTTCTTTGTTTAAATTCTTTACCTTTATAAAAGGAGAAGATATAAGCAAATGAATCAATAAAGAGAAAATAAAAAATAAAACAAAAAAGAAGAAAGGAAGAAAAAATTTTGGTGAAAGATTCTATTTTGCCAATAGAATGAGGCCATAATTTCTTGTAGGGCATTTCTGCGTCGTTATGGTGAGTTCAAGTCATCTCCCCACCCCGCATGGCTTACCTCTATCTTGTTTTATGTTCAATTATTACCACCATGTTATTTAGAATAGGAGGAACTCTCTTTAAAAGTTATTTGGTCTGAATTTTCGTTTTCCCACTCAAAAGAGTAAACTACCGAATGCATCTTTAGTATGAATATGGTGTTTTTATTAATTGTATAACTACCTATTAGTATATTATACATTCTATTACCTTTGAGAGCTATACTTCATTTGCCTTTGGGTCAGATTTCTCACGGGACATGTACTCCTAAGTTCCTAATGTGCACCCAGACCCATTTAACAAGTTGTTTTAATGCCTAGAACCCTCATATTGGTATCAGGATATGAGGGGAAAACAAACATTATTGTCAATCACACTGCCTGAATAGAATGTTCATCCCTTGTTGCAGTCAAACTGTAAATATAACCTTTTAGATATGGATCACAATGTCATATCTTATTTTCTTATTTCTCTCTGAAGCTTTTGCATAGATAGTGGAACACAGCTCTTCTGACTGATTTGTTTCATTCGCAGGAAGGCGTTCAGCAACTTGTGCTTGGGTTATACATTATAAGGGGTGATAACATGTATATCTCTCTTGTTGTCGTCAAGATCTAACCTTTTTGGCCCTTTTTTGTTCTTCTTGTCATTCCTTGGGCCTTTCTTAATGGTTTTCTTTCTTGGTCTGCAGAAGTATTGTAGGAGAATTAGATGAAGAACTGGACTCAAATTTGGACCTATCCAAACTGAGGGCACATCCCCTCAAGCCTGTAATTCATTGATCAGCAAATTGCCCAAGCTTCTGGACGTGGGACAGTAAGGTAAATATCGAGAAACCAACAGTACACCTAAACTGTGAAAAGATGATTGCATTTGCTCTCAAGATTTTTTGTAGTTTATTCTTTTTTTTCAAAGTATTTTAGAGGAATGGTGGGGACTCAATATCAATATCCCCAGCATATTTCTGGTAGCTCTGAATGGTCATTACATAATACCCCCCAAAAAAAACTATATCCCCAACTAAAAAGGTGTTGTCAGCAGTTCAATTTATCCCATTACACAGCAACCAAAAACTCCCAAACCCAGTTCAGTATATGCCATTGCAGCAACCAAACAAACTCCAACCCTACTCCACAAAGTGTCAAGTCAAATACAACAAGGTGATCCAAAGAGAAGCAAAAGAAGAAACACCAATCAATCAACAACAGTCTATCCTCAGTCTATGATGATAACCTCAATCCCATCAGTAGTTTATGCATGGAGTCGGATATCTGGGATACCATGCACAACTTAACCTAGCAACTTTTGGTTTACTCTATGCAAAGAATCTGAAGCTGCTGATACCTTGTGCCCTAGTCTCAGAAAATTGAGATCTGCATTTTTCAGCCAGTCCATATCTGACTGTAGAAAATATCAAGTCAGCAGATCCTGTTGTTGGAAGCAACGATCTAGGATCTTGGTTTGATGATAACAAACGTGTCGTGATATCTAATGTGTGTGCTTAGTGTGTTTCAGGCTTGGCAAAACAATATATTCTCGATATTTGGCAGAATTGCTATTCGTATAGCACATTGGGAGAGATGGAGTGTTTGTGCACAAAGAAGTTTGACTTGGTCAATGGAGAGCAAAGTTTGACTTGGTCAAATTGGAGATTGGATTATTTCAAATCCTTGTGAATTTCACATCAAATCCAATATTGGTTGATTCAACCCAATCCCTAGCCAATTACAATTTTCCTAGTTGGAAGTGTCCTCATCCTAGCCAACCTTATTCCTAGTAAAATACAAACTTCCAATCAATTCCAAACAATTTCAAATTCTTATCTCTTAGGGTTCTTCTCCAAAACCCTAGGCTATCCTATATATATATTATTGTGTGAGAAGAGAAAAATTGCGGCAATAAAAAAACATTGGGGGCTACAAAAGGAGCACGGCCATATAAATCATTATAGAGAGGATACAATTTTTGGCATTGCGGCAATCAATTAAAAAGTGAGGCCAAATATTTCTAAGAGGAGGGCAGCCAATCATCTTTTGGGTGGTCACACAAAAAACAAAAAGAGTTCATTGGAAAAACCCTAGTCCATTGCCACATCAACTATCCAAGAGCATCAAGCATCTCTCGCCGTTTCCGCAGATCCGTGCCATCACCGCCATTACACAAGTTGCCGCCGAAGTCAAGCTAATCACGAAGGAGCCGCCGCTGACTGTGAGAGCCATTGCCGCTGCCAAGGAGAACCCACTGCCACCGACTACATGCTCTGATCATCGACGTCATCACCGAGGAGCCCTCCGCTACGAAGTCGTCGAAGATCACCGTGAGAAGAAGCCGCTGTCGTGGAAGCCCGTCGCCGTTCTTCCATCGGAGAAGAAGCTACACGCCCGCCGTCATTAAACTCGCCGTCGACGTCCACAGAGAACTTGTCGCTCGGAAGAACGAAGCACTGCTCGGAGACCTTGCTGTTGCTGCAGACTTATCGCCGTCGATCGGAGATCGCAGTCGAGAAGACCATCGCCGTTGAAGAGAGACGCTGCCGGAGACGAGAGCCGCTGCTGAACGATCACCGCTGCTGTTGCGAAGGAGAGCTCGTCGCCGCTGTCGAGGAGTAGTAGCCGACATTGCCGCTGTTGAGCGTCGTCGTCACCTTCGTCGTTGCTTGGAGCCGCCGCCGCCGTCCTGCACGTTGTCGGAGAAGCCACCGCTGTTGAGAGACAAAGAGAACTCCGACCGTTGCTCGCCGCTGTGTCATCATCCGAGGGAGCTTGCCGCTGCGTCATCGTCTGAGGGAGCTCGTCGCTGCATCATCGTCTAAGGGAACTCGCCGACGCTGCCTCTGCATGATTTGAAAAAGAAAGTGACGGCTGCGATCGCTCCTCAAAATTATTGAACGGCCGAGATCATCTTCATGCAAGATCACGCGAAGCGAAATCGGAAGCGTGCACGAATCTCCACGTGCTGACGTGGCAATCGGATTGCCGTGGGATCGAATGCAAAAGTCTGGCTGAAGCGGCTGACGTGGCCGCGAGAAATATAAGGGAGTTGCTTTGCGCACAGGCCGTGAGTTAAAGAGGTTAAGCTGAATTGCTCCACGCACCGACCGCTTTATTGCTGAGCGCACAGACCAGAGTTTATACGGGATTGAACTGAAATTGCTTTGTGCACAGACCAGTGCATATCTTGACATCCAGGAGTCGGATTGAGACACCGTTTGCGTCAGATTGGAGCTGACGACGTGCTGATTGACAGAGACGCCTACACAGACACAAACTGAGCATTTCTAAACTCTAAACTCCTTTATTTGTGTCTTAGTGTAACGTTCTCTGCAGGGGAAACTTTTACCTATTTTCTGTGACTATTTGGGACTTGTCTAGTTGGGGCTAGACAAGTGGGACCCAGCTAGTTTGGGACTAGCTGGTAGAAAGCTTTGCTAGGATTGATAGTGAGAGGAAACACTGTGTGTGGGGTACTGAGAGTCTGGCGAGTGTAGAGACGTAGAGGGTGCTCTGAGCGTGCTCTAACTTGTGACTTTGTACCTATTGCACTATTCAATCTAGTATTTGCTTTGGGGGCTGGAGTAGGTCGTTGGGACGACCGAACCAGGGTAAAATCTGCTGTGTACTCTGTGTCTGCATTTTATTTACCCTGCTGCTGCTATAACTGCGTGTGCTTATTCGTGGGTTGCACGAATTATTTTTAAAAGCCTATTCACCCCCCCTCTAGGCTAGGATCCAGATCCAACACCTGTCATTTTGGCCTTTTTGGAAAAATAGAATTTCTGGCTAGAGGAGTCGGAGAAATTGACAGATTATGTTATAATTGGTTGGACTCTGATACGATTCTCACCTACCAGTGGAGGAGGCGCGCAGGAGCTTCGGGAGCAAATCTGTAATTTCTGGGGGGTTTTATGCAATTTTGGATGTTAGAGGTGTATTTTTGTAAATCTGCAAATCTGCAGATTTGTGGGTTTATTAGGTGTAGCCGGTCCTAGTTTTCTTTTCATGCTTATTTTGTGAATGAAAACCCTAGATCAAGGTGTCTACGTTGGAGGATTAGGCTTTCCCTCGAATAGAAAGCTAGGAGGTCTCCCCGTCTCGAATAAGGGCTTATCTTTTGTTGCTTCAGATCTGAAATCAATAGAAAGAATTCTCTTTCCTCTTAATTTCTTCTCTCAAATCCCTATTTCCCCTCATACAAAACCTAGGATCTATCAAGTTAGTATCAAAGCGGTCGATTCATGGCGAATACGAGGTCGAAAGATAAGGTGGAAGCATTGGAAGAGAAGTTGGCAAAGTTCGAAGTCGAGATCTATGAAGTAATTAAGAAGAGCGCCAATGAACAAAAAGACGAGTTGGATCTGAGGTTTTCGCAACTTATGGAGGCCTTAGGGCAAACCAATCTGAAGATTGATGCCTCGTCGCAGCAAGGGATCCAAAACAGATCGAAACCCTAGATCTGAGAAGAAAAGATCGAGCTTTGGTTAAAGGGAAGGAGATAAGTGATCTGCATCACGAAGGGCTTCTTTCGGATGCAGATCAGGTGATGGATAATGAAGATCTCAACTCATACGAGGGCGAAGGGATGCAACCAGAACCCTACAACCATTATGGAGGAGATCGGGATGTGGAAGCATCAAATCGGAGGCAAGAGGGCTTTCGCCCCCCGATCACCTGCCAAGAAGGCCCCCCCCCCCACAGCAAGTCGCTTGGGGGCCGCGAGACCCTGGCGACTCGCCAGGGCATCGCCCAGCCCTGGAGAGTTTGTCAGGGCCCTCTGGAGGCCCCGGTGACTTGCCATGGCCACGCGAGGGCCCCGGTGACTCGCCGGGGCATCCAGATGGGTCCGACAACCCGCCCAGGCCAGGCGGGCCTCCCAGTGGGCCGCGCGGGTCCGAAGACGACGTCGTAGGGCGCTGACAGCTCCAAGGGCACCCGACACACTTGCAGCAGGGGAACGGCCTTCGGAGGGGCTTCGTCGAGGGGTTTGAGGGTCACCGAGGTGCTTGGGAAGCTGATTACTATGATTGGAGACCACAAGGACCCGAAGCGGAGTTCGAGGAGAATGATCGATACCACAAGGATGATCGAGGAGGTTACAGAGAAGGTGGGACTGATTGGCGAGGCGGCACGAGGCATGGTGGAGATGGAGGCTAGGGTATGGAGGACCCTGCCAACCCCTTTTTCGACGGCATGAATACCAGCATGGTAGAGGAGCTCCAAGGGGGGTTTCTACGAAAAATCGGGTCAGAAAGCTGAAGATGTCTATCTTCGAAGGAGATGACCCATATTCATGGCTGTAGAAGGTTGAGAGGTACTTTGAGTTATCTATGATACCGGTGGAGTGGTTTAGGGCCGTTGGAGTTTGTTTGAAGGGGGGAGCGTTGTTGTAGTATCGATGGACGCATCATGACCAGCCTTTCCACGCGTGGGGGAGTTTACTAGACTCTTGATGGAGAGGTTTGGAGAAGTACAGGCAGGCGGTGCTTTTGAGGGATTGTATGCGCTGATGCAGGATGGGGCCGTGAGGGATTATATCAAGAAATTTGAAATGTTGGTCAGCCGGGTCAACGGGATTTCGAGAGAGTCGCTGGAGGGGAACTTCATGAAGGGTTTGAAGCTGGCTATCAGGTCCGAGGTGAGGGCCCATTGACCGACGAGTCTGCGAGCTTGCATAAGTTTGGCCAGGATTGTAGAGGATATGTTGGACTAGGAGAGGAAGGCCCGCGGGCCTTGGGGATGATCCTCTTTTAAGGGGCAGGCACCTGCAGGAGGGTCGAAGGCGGTCACAACAGGAGGGGCACCAGCCGTGGGACATGAGTCGGCAAGGAGAGGGCCTGGAACGACCAGTGGGGCAGGTATGACGGATGACCGAGGTAGAGATACGGGAGAAGAGAGCCAAGGGGTTGTGTTTCAAGTGTGATGAGAAGTTTCCCATGGACACCGGTGCAGTGACTGTAGGCTACAGATACTGATAGTAGCTGATGAGGACGATGGAGAGGACGGGGCAGAGTTGGAGACTGACGACGAAGAGGCTCAGAAGCATCCACACTTAGATCTGGCAGAGGTGTCCCTCAACTCTGTAGTGGGATTCATGACTATCCGCACCATGAAGTTGGTACAGATGGCTGAGTTGGAGGTGACAGTATTGGTCGACAGTGGGGCTACCCACAACTTCATTTCACATCGGTTGGTGGAGAGACTAAGGCTGGACATCAGTGATATATGCAAGTTTGGCGTGGTGCTTGGAACGGGGCAGTTGGCACGGAGTAGTGGCATATGCAGGGGACTGATTCTTACGATACAGTGGTTCAGATTATAGCTGACTTTCTTCCTCTGGAACTGTGTAATACAGACATCATCCTAGGGATGAAGTGGTTACAACCCCTCAAGTTGAAGTATCAAGAGGATGGACGGACTGTAGTGTTATAGGGAAATCTCAGCCTATGCCGCTCACGAATTTCTTACAGAACCGTGACTAGAGCACTGCAGTCTATAGAAGGGGGATTCTTGGTGGAATTCCATGGCCCTATCAGTAGCAGGGGATGGAGAGCCACAATTAGCACCCGAATTAGAGGAGCTGCTTGGCCATTTTAGAGAGGTTTTTTCAGACTCCGCATGGTCTCCCACCGCCAAGAGACCATGAGCACGCTATTGTCCTGAGGGAGGGAGTTTTCTCTATTAGCATGTGTCCTTACCGGTATCCTCATGTGCAAAAGGACGAGATTGAGAAGATGGTGGAGGAGATGTTGCAGGCTGTGGTGGTACAGCCGAGTGTGAGTCCTTTGAATTCCATGTCCCTATCAGTAGCAGGGGATGGAGAGCCGCAGTTAGCACCTGAATTAGAGGAGCTGCTTGGCCATTTTGGAGAGATTTTTTCAGACTCCGCATGGTCTCCCACCGCCACGAGACCATGAGCACGCTATTGTCCTAAGGGAGGGAGTTTTCCCTATTAGCATGCGTCCTTACCGGTATCCTCATGTGCAGAAGGACGAGATTGAGAAGATGGTGGAGGAGATGTTGCAGGCTGTGGTGATACAGTCGAGTGTGAGTCCTTTTTCTAGCCCGATCCTGCTCGCGAAAAAAAGGATGGTAGCTGGCATTTCTGTGTAGACTACCAAGCTCTAAACTAGGAGACGGTGCCCGAGAAATTTCCCATTCCTATAATCAATGTGTTGCTTGATGAGTTGCATGGAGCTGCAGTGTTCTTGAAGATAGATCTGAAATCAGGGTACCATCAGATATGGATGAGGGCAGCAGATATTCCCAAGACGACGTTTAGGATGCATGAGGGGACACTACGAGTTTTTGGTCATGCCTTTTAGGCTGACCAACGTTCCGACGACGTTCTAGCCCTTGATGAACAAGGTCTCCAGGCCCTACTTGCGGAGGTTTGTGATGTTGTTCTTTGACGACATCCTCATCTATAGCAGTACTATGGATGAGCATGTGGGGCATTTGCATGTGGTACTGCATGAGCTACATGAGTATTAGTTATACACCAACAGGAAGAAGTGCCTCTTTGGGCAATTTCAGGTGGAGTACTTAGGCCACGTGGTGTCAGCTGAGGGGGGTAGCGGTGGATAGGTCGAAGATTACTGCCATGGTGGATTGACCTCGTCCCACGACCTTACGAGGACTGCGTAGATTCTTAGGCTTGACTGGGTATTATAAAAAGTTTGTCCATGGATACAGCACTATTGCTTGGCCGTTGACGGTGCAATTGAAGGACAGCTTCCATTGGAGCGAGGGGGTGACCAGTGCTTTCGAGGTCCTGAAGCACGCGATGACGACAGTGCCCGTGCTAGCTTTGCCTAATTTCAGTAGGCCTTTTGTGGTGAAGACGGATGCGCTCGGATATGGGCGTGGGGCGGTGCTGATGCAGGATCAGCGACCGGTGGCTTTTTTTAGTCAGGTGTTGTCAGTCCGAGCACGGTTGAAGTCCGTGTATGAGAGGGAGTTGATGGCGATCGTCTTATCGATCCAGAAGTGACGATCTTACCTATTTGGGATGAAGTTTGTGGTGCGGACGGATCGACGGGGCCTGACGTACCTTCTGAAGCAGCGCATCGTTACATAAAAGCATCAAAAGTGGTTGTCCAAGTTAGTACACTATCAGTTCGAGATCCAGTATAGGCATGGCTTGGAGAACAAGGCGGCAGATGCCTTGTCTCGCGGGGAGGTGGTGACAGAGGCGACGGCCATTTCTGTGCCAGTATTGCTAGACTGGGAGCCGCTGGCGCGGGAAATTGAGGCAGACGAGGGATTAATGGTCATACGTGAGGCATTGCAGCGGGGATCTACCAACCATCCAGGGTACACTTTAAGTGAGCAGATGATGTTATATCAGGGGTGGTTGGTGCTACCGCGTAGATCTTCACATATACCCACCATCGTTTATGAATTCCATGGCAGTTCGGTGGGGGGTCACTCATGGGTGTATCAGACTTACAGGAGGATGGCGAGGGAGCTGTATTAGCTGGAGATGAAGATGGATATTGCCCACCTAGTAGGAGAGTGTGACGTCTGCCAACGTCACAAATATCTGGCGATGGCCCCTGCATGATTACTTCAGCTATTAGCCTTGCTAGAGAGTCTGGGAGGACATTAGCATGGATTTCATTGAGGGGTTACCGAGGTCAGAGGGGTTCACTTCCATACTTGTTGTGGTCGATCACCTCAGCAAGTAGGCCCATTTCATTCCTTTGCGGTACCCATACACAGCGATGACAGTAGCTACCGCTTTCATGAAGGAGATAGTTCGATTGCACGGGTTTCCAGCTTCTATTGTATCTGACCGTGACAAGGTGAAAGGTGAGCCCATTGGGGAGTGAAATAGAACATGAAACCGTGAGCTCCCAATCAGTGGGAGGAGAATGTGATCTCTGACTGCGTGCCTATTGAAGAATGAGCCGGTGACTCATAAGCAGTGGCTTGGTTAAGGAAACCCACCGGAGCCGTAGCGAAAGGAAGTCTTCATAGGGTGATTATCACTTATTATGGACCCAAAACTGGGTGATCTATCCATGACCATGCAGTTTTTGGAAGTAGTTATTCAAGGTGCAGGGCACCGCTTTGAAAAGGAGCACGGCTTACCATCCACAAACTGATGGCTAGACGAAGGGAGTGAACAGGAGCGTGTAGATCTATCTAAGGTATCTTGCATCAGAGTCGTCGAAGCAGTGTGCGAAGTGATTAGCGTGGACAGAATACTGGTACAATACCTCTTACCATTCGGCGGCGCAGAGCACTCCCTTTCGTATTCTTTACGGACGTGACCCTCCCCCTTTGATACATTGCAGCCGGGGTATAAGCCATGTGTCTTAGGTGGAGGAGCATTTGTAGGAGATAGATAAACAGCTAGAGGAGCTGAAGCGACATTTATTGAGGGCATAATAGATCATGAAGATCAGGGCAGACGTGCACAGGAGAGATGTGCATTTTGATGTAGGCGATAAGGTGTATTTTGAAGTTGAGGCCGTACAGACAGAAGACAGTGGCACGACGGAGTAACGAGAAGCTGGCAGCCCGCTACTATGGACCTTTTAAAGTGACAGCTAAGATTAAGAAGGTGGTCTATCGTCTACAGTTGCCTGCTACGTCCTCTATTCACCCGGTGTCCCAGTTGCGACGAGCTGTTGGAGACCACACCTTGTCTCCTACTCTTCCATCTACCCTGACCGATGATATGGAGGTATTACTGGAGCCACATGAGGTCAAGAGAGTTCGTCAGAGTTCAGCTGGGGTGCAGGAGGTGCTGATCAGGTGGCGTAGACTACCAAATTATGATGCTACTTGGGAATCTCGAGAGGTTCCGGCAGCAGTTTCCTGATTTCCACCTTGAGAACAAGGTGGTTCTTTAGGGAAAGTACTGATACGACTATCACCTACCAGTGGAGGAGACGCACGAGAGCTTCGGAAGCAAATCTGTAATTTCTGGGGGTTTTATGCAATTTTGGATGTTAGAGGGGTATTTTTGTAAAATCTGCAAATCTGCAGATTTGGTGGTTTATTAGGTGTAGCCGGCCCTAGTTTTCTTTTCATGCTTATTTTGTGAATGAAAACCCTAGACCAATGTGTCTACGTTGGAGGATTAGGCTTTCCCCTCGAATAGAAAGTTATGAGATCTCCCCGTTTCGAATATGGGCTTATCTTTTGTTGCTTCAGATCTGAAATTGATAGAAAGAATTCTCTTTTCCTCTTAATTTCTCCACTCAAATCCCTATTTACCCTCATACAAAACCTAGGATCTATCAGATTCCAATTAGCTCTTTCGTTGTATACTCATGAATTTTTTTTCCAAGATTGAAGTCTTCTCACAAAACATGTTAATACTGGTTCTGGTATTTCGACGAGCAAGGCGTTGTAATGGTATGCAAGCAGAATGTCATATCCTCCAAATACCTTCGAGTAAGGTTTGAAATTTCAGTCGATACTGATAAGGATAGCGGTACCAACGTACCGCTCGTACCATATCAGATTTCTAACATGCCGATATATCCATTCAATTCTAGTCGATGCCATCAATAGTACCTAATAGTAAACTAACATAAGAAGAAATTCTTGAATTACCAAAAGTTGAAATTCTACTTTATTTCATATACTAGTATTGAGAATATAAATATTTTTTTGCAATCAGCATTAAGGTTAAAAAAATCGGAGGATACCAATATACATAAGCCATTTCCATCGCACTTGGAGGAGGGACAAAAACAAACCTATCTCGTAAAACTCTCCAAATTGCACAAGGCAAATAGTACATGTTATTTTTAGTACAGTATGATGTTAAGATATTGAAATTTGAAAAAAAAATGAACTTTGCAAAAAAAAAATAAACCGAAGTTAAACCACTTGATTTATATAATTCATGAAAATGATCCATCCATGAGGGGGGGGGGGGGGGGGGGGTGTTGAAAAGATAGTGTGTTTTGGATGAGATGTTCTCTGTCACTTGATTTATATAATTCATGAAAATGATCCATCCATGAGAGGGAGAGCGGGGGGGGGGGGGGGGGGGGGGCGATGAAAAGATAGTGTGTTTTGGATGAGATGTTCTATTGACAGAGGAATCGCTTGCTAATAAAGAAGATCTACAATCAACTAGTTTCTATGCTAATGCAACCGGCGCCTAAAATCTGATACTCCCGTTACTGACGATGTCAATACTATGAACTGTTGGCCGATATCTTGACCGAAACCGAGATTTTGATCTTTGCATCTGAGCACCTAATATTACTTTTAAACAGGGGTTTAACATGTCACGTATAGGTAACAAGACAATACAACTTAAGAGTCGGAACTCAATTAATTCTCAGCTATATGAATTCCAAAATGATCTGCATTTCCAACATGTAAAATCCAATATCTTTCTTAATGCAAAGAAAAGAAATAAATTCATACCGGTCATATGTCATATCTCAAAGCTTCTTTGGAATTCTTCTAGAGACTTTGCATGTCCATTTGAACAACCTGTAAATATTCTGTGTCTCCTGTAAAGGATAAAAATCCGATAGAAGATATATAGTTTTGTCCCTTCTCTATCATTATATTTGCAAATTGCTCTGTTTCCTAACCAACTAATTCTCTGGAAGAAATCTCTACAAAATCTTCCCTTAGCATCACTTTCAGACCATTTCTCAAAACGAAGCAACAGAAAAAACAAATTCTAAAGAGGATGCAAAAAATGACAGAGAAAGGGTGTGCATCCTTCTCTTTCTGTTCTTTCTGCTAAGGAGGATGGCTACAATTGTCATTGTTTCGCAAGACAGAGATTTGGTAAATCTGCAAGCAAACTCGCTTTACCCTTGTAATTACTTAAATAGATCCGTATTAAAATATAAAGTCTTGCCAGTTTTAACGCCATGTAGCATGTTTGTGTTTGTGTTTGGTTCGTACGAATCTTGTTATAGTTGCAACTGAACAACTTTGAACTCTTCAATCTTTTGACCCCTCTCTCTACATTGTCTCTCAATTTCCTGGTTCCCACTGAAGAATATTTGAATGTTCAAACATGGCGATGCTTCCAGGTCTGAAACTAAAGTTGTAGCAGCATCTTATAAATAAAAGACTAGGGAAGTTGACTTTGGATTCTTTAGATCTAACGCTCAATAGTTCAATTTGAAGTCCACTGTTATATCTGTACTTTTAATATGTCTCTTTTTTTCATCTGTATCAGCCTTCCATTATGCCATCTATGTGCTAATGTGTGTTTTTACCATCAGATGGTGCCGTGCAAAAAATGACCGTCATCAAGGCTTAAGTGAGCTGAAATTTAATGTCAGAACTTCGCTTGTTTGCAAGTTTGAATGTCCCAAATCTCCTATATCCATTTTTGTTCGTAGTCTGTATTAGTAACAATTTATATGTTGTACTTTGTATCGAGCTGGAGTTTGAATCCCCAAAGATCATCAAAGAATTTGGAGTGCTATTAGTTGGGAGAGCACCGTTTTTATACTAACAGAATGGAATTGCCTTTGTATGAAAATCCCTTAGATGCAAAAATGTTGGGCTAGTAAAAGCAAATTTACAGTAACCAGACTTACAGTAATGTGTAATGTTTTCGTTTGTATCCCTGGTTTATTTTCTTGGAAGATTCTCACCTGTAACGAAGAATTTCAAAGGTACGAGTCGGCCGACCTCAAGCAATAGAAGCTTCATTGCATTAAATTATTAGCCTCTGCTTGCCGTGTTCGTAAGTGCTGCGGTCAACTGAGTTTAATATACGCCACTGACCAACTCAAATACTACATGCATCTCTTAGTTGTTGTCGGTCATTGGCCCATCGATTCCATGTGAAAGTATATGATAACAAATAATAATTATAATAACGTGAGAGAGAGAGAGAGAGAGAGAGCTCATTATATAAGCCAAGAGGAGCTCATTCCAAACCAAAGACAATCCAAAGGGGGAAAGAATGGAGCATTCCAACTCAAAGACAGTCCCCTTCTCCAAGTTGCTCCTGCTTGCTCTCCTATCCCTGGCTATCTTCTCCTCTCCAGCCACCGCTAGGGAAGCCCCCCTTGCAACCAGAGGTATCACCTCAAAATTTACAAGAAATAACAGAAATGATTATATTTATATCAGCTGCTAACACCTCCACTAAGTATTTGTTGTTGTGCAGGCAGGGTTTCGAGGGAGGAAGAGGTGGGGCTAGCACGGGAGCCGCTTGTGACGCCGCCCTCGCCCACGGCCAACCGGGCACCCCCGGACACTCTCCTTGGGCACAAAGGATGATGCATTGATGCTCGAAAACAAAGATGTGGTCGATTTCCTTTCATTTTATTTGGATGTGAGTTTAGTATGTGTTAAGCATGGTTATCTATAATTGAAACTCTATGTATGAAGATCTTCGAACAGAGTTGTGGACTCGTGAATGTATGGAAATATCATCAGAAGATTATGCTTGAAACTTGAATCCTACATAATTAAATCTTAGCCAAAAGTCTTTGTTAGGAGAAGACTTTGAGATATCTTAAAATTATGTCAACAACAACCATGTTACTCCCATGTGCATGTATGATGTCATTCGTACAGCTCACAGCACATGTAACGATGAAGTTAACGTAAAACGAAACAATGCTCACATTGTTAGGGATACCCTCCCAATATTCGCCCACAGAAATCTGGTCGAGATGCGTCTGAGTAAAATTACACCACCTGGATGTTCTGCAGCTTCTGCTAGACATGCATAACTATCTCTCTACTCAAATCAAGACCCAATGTGGCCCGATAACGGTGAAGCAGGTGCAAGTCCAGATCGGATGTCACATACATGATCTAGAGTCATTAATTGCGGCCCGGGCATTCAGTGAGTGGTAAAATTGGGATCCACGGGGTGCGGCGTAACATCCGCAGCACGTGTGGTAATTGGCCTTTCCGGGCTTTTGATTGGTGGATCGAGTCATCGTCGGTGTGTCTGATGACGTGGATGTCGACTCGATTCCCACAGACGGTGCCAACTGTTTATGGGTGTTTTATCACCACTGATGATGTTGGATGATCCTTGATGTCGGTAGGGTTGCAGTAGTTGGCGTGAGATGACGTTGGCAGCTGACCCCGGGATGAATAGACCTCACTCCGAGCTGTTGGAGTCAGGTCCGAGCTGTCTTTGGGCTACCTTCAGCTTCCTGCAACACGAGAAGCTCATCAGGGAGGGTCGGATCTGTGGGCCGACCTAATCCACTCTGATGATTAAGTCAGATGGTGAATCAAGTAGGCTAGTGGTAAATATGGCTAATCTGTTAGGGAAATCAACCGATAGTTATCGCGTCAAGCCATGGAAGAAATATGGTGTTTTAGGTCGAGCAGATACCAGTATACGAGTATATAAGTACCTGGTTGTCAGAGAACGTCTGGGAGAATGTCTGGAATTGCCTTCCCCTTTTCTCGTTGTCTCCGAGAAACTATATACATCCTGGACGTTAGAGGGTAAGGTCTGAGCCTTCATTGCTTTTGGCCCGAGCTGTCTTCATTGATTAACGGTCTGTCATTGAATGCGGGCAATGAATGACTTCATTCTGGGCTGACGCTTTAATTGAAGGAGTCGAGCGGTCTGCTCGGCTGTCGTCTTAAACGAGGGAACGATCAACTTCACGTGAGGACTTCCGGGCTGCTGGGCCGAAGCGGTGGACATGTCCCCTCAAACAAGCAACTAAATAACTAAATGACCGCTGGGCCTGCCCAGCACGGTGTCAATCGTGACGTATCAGGAGTAGCAAAGGTCTCATTCTAGAAGACTTCTATTGTTATGGAATAGCCGAGTTCCAGCCAACTAAATAATCTTAGAGTCTGCTTTGGCCGCTCAATATTGATCATCCGCATCCAGAAAATTTTCAAACCCCAGAGTTTGAGCTCAGGTCTAGCATAGGAGCTCATGTGTAATTCAGCAGAGCCATAGAGTCAAGGAAAAATGGAATCCAGCTGCTTATATTCTGAAAGTACTAAATCTACAAGTGACTAAGATGCAGAAGTGAAATAAGGCAGAAAGATTCGACCTTTACTGATGCCGAGGGTAGGAAGTCAGCTAAAGGTCACTGGGTGCTGGCATCAAGATCAGCTCCTGTGCTCTAGAGTTCCAGGAAACTGCTTGGCTTCCTTCATCCAAGCATAAAAAACAGAAGCATACATGGTGACTGTTAAAGTAAAACAGATGTTACAGCTACATGACCATTTGAGTTACAGAAACAATTTAAAACCATGATAGCCTTGTATTGTTGAACTACTGCTGGCATTCTTCAACAGGACAGAATTTAGGAAGAAGGTAAATGGACTTATGACTAGGAAACATGCATGTACGTGAATCTTATGATGACAAGTTTTCAATTTCCAGATGTAATCAACAAGCTTAACCCCAACGGAATCGGAGGAAGCTTGTTTATCTGATTGCTTCTTACATATCCATGAGACAGATCTTGTTATGTAATGGTAGCATTTTTAAAGTTGGAGTCAGCTTGTATACTGATTCCGTTTTAATTTTAGATACACAACTGTTCTTAATACCTTGTTTTTATTATTTCTAAGGTCCATCAGTCACTGATGGAGAGATTTTCAAATACCAGTTTTAAGTATACATTATACAGGATTGAAGTGAAATCCTGCACATACAAAACTTTGTATCCATTTTTTTAATTTGCCAAGATCTCACCATCTATCTAGTTTCCATATTGCAGCAAACAAATTTATTGATCTATTTTCAAGTCATCGTCTCTACCAGTTCCATTGTCTTTCTATGCTTTCTCAAAAGTCCAGGAATATTTCATATGGCTAACCTAATATGACTATCATGTGTAGCCTTCATTCCCCTATCTCATACAATCCACCAACATATGCCTATTTGGCTCTGTCAGTGCGCCTGATAGGATTTAGGGCAAAATTTGGGCAAAAAGATGGAATTTTATTGATAATAAAATAGATCTCACAAGATACAGCCTTTAATTCTAAAAGAATATCACTTCTCTCTCAATTTACCTAAACTAACTAATAAACTACTAATTTCTACTAAACTCACGATTTTCAACATAAAACCCCTAATGACATCTCCCCCTCTTATTTATAACAAAACCCTCCCTACTTAGGTAATTAGCCCCATTGAAACCATGATACCGTTATTTCTTTCAAACATAAGGCCCCGCCATCAGCTTCTCTTTCTTTGTAAGTCTGTTCATTACAAAATAACGTTCGACGCGGTATCCCAACCATATGCATCTTCTCCCTTAAAACGTCATCTTCAGCTTACGAATTCTTGAGTCGGCGCCAAATTGTCCCTGTTAGGCTCTTAATCGGGGTTGCATGTAATGAAATTGTTGGTACGCATTCAAATTTGAAACTGTGAAACCCCCAAAATCGAACATTGAAACTCTCCATGCCATGCAGTCGTTCGTCCAAACTTCGTCGAAACATTTCCAACCTCGCCGAAACCCCACGGGCATTTATTGTCATCGTCAAAGCACCGCCGGCCTCCCCATGGCCTCACCGTAGCCTGCAGGCCTTCATCGCCTTTGTCGAAGCCTCGCCAGGCACCGACAGCATCGACTCAACCTCCCCAGGGAGCCCCAACCCCAATCGCACCCCGTAGGACAGGGATGCCTCGTTGTGACCACCCCGGGTGGCTTGTCTCCTGGCCAACCCCAACAAGCCCCCCGCGGCCCCGTCGCAACCTTCCCAAGGTTCACTAAGGCCCCGTCAGCCTCCCCACGGCTAGCCGAAGCGTCGCCAATCACCCCTGGATTTCATCGCCCCCAAGGCTCGTGGGTCATCGCAACCTCGTCACACGCGTCCAACCATCTTCTGCCAAACCCAACCCCATCTGGCCTCCCACATGTCGCCGCCCGTCAGGGGTCCTCTGCCTTCCCGCATGCACCCCTAGCGATCGGGGGGTCACCCGAGCCTTCGTTTCACGAAAATAGCTAATCTTGATTGTATTTTGCACATCTGACACTGGTGTCACCTCGTCGGAGCTCGTTCGGCTCAGATTTGGCTGAATCCAGCCAGCTAGACAACCCATATCACTGGGGACGCGCGTCCACTCGGAGACTCGTCTCAAAAGATGTGAGCGCTCTCCTAAGTATATGAGATCGAACAAGTAATAATCATGGTGAGTCCAGGTATCGTATCTACGGGAGAACTGACCTGCAAAACCACGAATTTCAGTTTATAAAGAGTACTAAAATCATAAGGAACGACCACCTTTCGAATGCGAAAATAGTGAAATAATGGTTTTAAGAACTAAAAATAATTATACGATAACTACGGGTAAGTCGATATTATGGTACCAATGTGGAGAGGACGTGTTGATCGTGATTTTGTTAGGGGTTTGCAATCAATGATTATTGACGTCTTGGTTAATCAATTGGTTCATAATGTTCGCAATCAAGATTTATAAATGAGTCTTGCGGATCATCGCCCTCTCGGTTCCTTACGTGTATGCACACATTGATGTATCCTCGTGGTACATCTTCCCCTCGAAATCCTCGCGATATGTGTGTGAATCAAGATCTAAAACATCAAAAACAATTGCTTAACCTAAATAGCACATCGTTTCACCCGCAAGGGAATAAGAACGTCGGAAAATATAAAGATAAAGAACATGAAATAACACTATATGTATCAATAGAGTATTAGTTTCATGGAAAAGTTAAGAGTATATGCCCGCAAGGGTCACAGTGATGTCTGCAAGGGTCATGGCGATGTCCGCAAGGGTCACGCTACGAATAAGTCCGCAAAGATCATATTCGATCCAAGTACACCTACGATAATACTTGAATAATACGTGTAGAAACTAATAAAGTACGCGATTTTACATGCAAAATAGGGCGTAACGACATCAAAACCTGAGATTACATAGCCCTAACTACATCATAACCAATACATGAGGGTATTAGCCAAAAGCATATAGAGAAAAGAATCAATATTCATTGTAAAACACGTCATCAATACTCAAAATGCAAAGCAAATACGCCAAATACGAAGCAGAAGTTAGGGAATTTATCACCAAATCTCTCCAAATAGACCCTAGATCTCCTTCATAAGATAGCTTCTGCCTCTGTCTCCAGTGCCTCCAAACCTCACGCACAAATATGCTCTCTAGATCTCAAAATACGCAAAGAATACCCGAAAACCCTAGATATATGCTTATATATAAGCATTGCGGGTTTTGGAGTTGTTAGAGAGTCCAAACCGCACCCAATAAGCCTTAAACCCACACCCAAAACCGCTGGAAGATTTCGACCGTCGATCAAAGCGGGATTTGCCCTCATCTCGCAACGTGGCCCCTAAGTGGGTCTCCGCTCCGCTTCAACTTCAAATCCATTTGTATTTCAATCAGCGTCGTTCGATGCGGCAGAGAGTCTCCACGATCGCGCCACTTGTCCCCGTGGAGGATGCTTTGCATCCGTTTGGATTCAAGTCCGAATCCATCCCGCATTCTATCTGGGCCATTCAATCTAATCTCAGCGGCTGAGAGCGCGCCGCGTTGCTATCTTCTTCGTCCGTTTGATGCGGGTAGGAGCGCATGGATCGCTGCCACGTGTCCCGCCCCCGCTGAGCGGTATATCATACAATGCCGTATTTTCGTGATCAAAATTTTTGATCGTATTTCGACCGTATTTCTCCATTTAAGTGGTATTCTGCATTTAAAAATTCATATAAATTAGCACAAATCTCAGAAAAATATGAATAAATAGCCATTGAAATCGTGAGCCTGAGATCTACATATTAAAAATATATTAGAAGGCAAAAATACTCAATAAAATCGTATTTTTGTGCGTAGATCAACAAGTTGTTCTAAGAATTATAAATAATCTTAATACGATCGTATTAGAAGCCACATACGCATCATTTATGCACAAAATAACACTAAATGGGAGGTTAAATATGCAATATATATCCTAAATCACACCCCCAACTAGCGATTTGCTAGTCCCTAGCAAAGGAAGCGATTAAATCGGACGATTAGTAAAATATTAAATTCTATCAATCATTTATGGCATGGCTCAATAATACGATTTACAACATGATTTTGACCATTAATATACACAATCCATGAAAAAAATCAATCATATGATATTTTTCTCCAATTTAATTTGAATAAATAACATGCGAGCATCGTTTTGCGCAAGCAAAAGTAAGACACTACGTCATATCCTAGTTTTCTTATTTCCAAGAAATTGGTATCGTATAAAGATCGTTCAATTCGTGAGTGTTAAGTTTGCTTTGTTTATTCACCATATTTTTCTTTTTTAATAACTTAGCATGATCCATGTAACGAGCTTTCAGTAAATGACTCCTAGGTCGGACGACCTTCGAGGCCTGGAAGAGCCACTCGAACCTAAAAACTCGAATCTTAGTTTTTATTATCTCTTTTTTCTAATGCACTCCCTATCGTCCATCTTTCGACGCAAATCTCCAATGCTTCCTGAGGCACGAAGACCCGGCTAATTAATAAACTCAAGGGAACGGTGCATTTCATTCTTTTTCTCATTGTTTTTCATTGTTTTCATTTTTTTGTAAGCAACTCAACACACATTCATCGGACATAAACATTAGCATGAATAATGACCAAATTCCCTTTCAATTCGAAAATTAATCCAACCAATCATGTCCACTTTAAACTTATACATCACAATAACTTGCATAAAAGAAATTCAAACTATTTCGAGATTCTAATCATGGCAATTGACGTTTTTCATAAACAGCATATTAATAAATAATACCGTGAAGGGAAAATAATTAATTCAAGCCATAAGCAATTTTTAAAATTCAATTAACGCATAGTCATCCGATAACGTGATATGTGAAAGAGTTTTAAATGATGGGAATTGGTGATCGATTCTTTCTCTCATTTTTATTTAAAATTCTTAAGATCTTGTACTCCTCCCAACTAAAGATGGACATTGTCCTCAATGTCGAAGAGGATACGAGTTTATTCAAATGCAAATGTCCTAAAAAGCATATAAAACTCTACGCTAATAAAAAGAACACACCGTGGTCAAATGACGGATCACGGATCTTTAGTGGTGGAGGAATTTGTTCTATTTGATCATTGCGCTCCTCGGCGAGTGTTCGTCCTCCATTAGCTAAATTGGATCCTAGTAACGTAACTCACAGCATCTCTATAAAGTGTTTAACTATATCCTGCAAGAAATAAGTTACATCAATCCAATTTAGTCTTAAATTCTTTTCAATAAAAATATTCCAAATGTAGTCATCAAAATAGGTGAAATAAAGTAAAGCATGTTGATGACTAATCCCTGAAGAGATCGCACTACTCTCGGTGTGATGCTCGGCCGTGGGGGAGAGGAATGAATGACTTTGGAAAAAACTGAGGGAAAGAACGACTCAGGCTCCATATTGATAATCTCTAAACTCATGTCCTTAGTTGCCTCCTCCTGTTCATCCAAAATTGCTAGCCCGTCCTCTCCTTTGCACACTTCCTGCCCTATTAATATTTTGATTTGTGCTTCCATTGTGACATGGCTTGCTCGGTATACTTGTAACAAAAAATGAACTCACATTAGATACTTGAAGTTGAATTTCAAAAGAATTATTTTCTTCTAAGCAAGTGACAATCAAAGTATGATTTTCAATTGATTGTTGCATTTGCCGACTCTAAGCAAGGAAATTTTCTTGGAATTGATGAGATTTAGCCTCCTGTTTCTGGATGAGCAAGTGAACTTCATCTTTCAAGGGTTGCAATAATACGTCTACTCTTTGCCTCCTTGATCAAGGCATGTCTCAATATCCTCGCAAGAAGGCTCCGTTGAATCACGCTCTGAAATCTCTTTCATGATTTGATCATTCTCTTGTAAGGACTCTATGTACTTCCACGCCTCTGTCGGCGTCATGACTCCCAAAAATTCATGTAGATTTGGTCGTAGTCCAAAAAGGAAGGACTCCATAGGCTCTTTCCTTGTGTACCCATGCTGTGGATAGGCCAATACTAGATATATGAATCTCCCACAGGCCTGATAGAAAGTTTTACAGTCTCTCTGATTGAAGTTAACAGTCTCTCTGATTGAAGTTAACGATCTTGGCTTTCTCCATTTTGTGCTTATGTTCAATAGCGTACTCTGCATCACACCAATTGTTTGTGCAATAGAATCTCATATATTCCATTTTTTGAATTTTTTAAAGAGAAAACAAAAAATTAATAAAAGTCTTAAGATAAAAAATGGAAGGATCTCACTGAATATTCCTTCGTACAAATTGAAATCGTAGATCACAAGTACTGTTGTCCATGGCAACGATACCAAAGACTTGACTCGTCTCAAAAGATGTGAGCGATACTCTCAAATGTAGGAGATCGAACAAGTAATAATCCTATTGAGTCCAGGTATCGTATCCAAGGAACAACTAACCTACAAAACCACGAATTTCAGTTTATAAAGAGTGCTAAAATGATAAGAAACGACCACCTTTCGAAGGTGAAAATAGTGAAGTAATGGTTTTAAGAACTAAAAATAATCCTATGATAACTCCGGGTAAGTCGATATTAAGGTACCAATGTGGAGAGGAAGTGGTGGTCGTGATTTCGTTAGGGGTTTGCAATCAATGGTTATTGACGTCTTGGTTAATCAATTGGTTCATAATGTTTGCAATCAAGATTCATAGATAAGCCTCGCGGATCATCGCCCTCTCGGGTCCCTCCGGGTATGCACACAGATGTATCCTCGCGATACGCGGGTCCCTCCGGGTATGCATACACAGATGTATCCCCGCGATACATCTTCCTCTCGGAATCCTCACGGTATGTGTGTGAATCAAAATCTAAAACATCAGAAACAATTGCTTAACCTAAATAGCACAACGATTCACCCTACAAGAGTATAAGAACGTCGGAAAATATAACCATAAAGAACATAAAATAACGACATATGTATCGAATAGATTATTTTCATGGGAAAGTTAAGCTTATGTGCCCGCAAGGGTCACGGCGATGTCCGCAAGGATCACGCCACAAATAAGTCCGCAAAGATCATATTCGATCCAAGTACACCAACGATAATACTTGAATAATATGTGTAAAAACTAACAAAGTACGCGATTTTACATGCAAAATAGGATGTAACGACATCAAAACTAGAGTTTACATAGCCCTAACTACATCACAACCAACACATGAGGGTATTAGCTAAGCATGGAGAGAAAAGAATCAATATTCATTGCAAAATATGTCATCAATACTCAAAATACAAAGCAAATATGTCAAATGCGAAGCAAAAGTTAGGGAATTTATCACCAAATATCCCCAAATAGACCCTAGATCTCCTTTATAAGATAGCTTCTGCCTCTGTCTCCAGTGCCTCCAAACCTCACGCACAAATACGCTCTCTAGATCTCAAAATACGCAAAGAATACCCCAAAACCCTAGAAATACACTAATATACAAGCATTGCGGGTTTGGGAGTTGTTAGCGGGTCCAAACCCGCACCCAACAAGCCTTGAACCCAAACCCAAACCTAAAACCGCTGAAAGATTTCAACCGTTGATCAAAGCGGGATTTGTCCGGGTATCGCCATGTGGCCCCCACGCGGGTCTCTGCTCCGCTTCAACTTCAAATCCATTCGTATTTCAATCAGTGCCGTTCGATGCGGCGGAGTCTTCACGATCGCACCATGTGTCCCGTGGAGGACGCTTCGCATCCGCTTGGGTTCAAGTCTGAATCCATCATGCATTCTATCTGGGCCGTCCGATCTGATCTCAGAGGCCGAGAGCGCACCGCGTTGTCGTCTTCTTCGTCCATTCGATGCGAGCGGGAACGCATGGATCGCTGCCACGTGTCACGTCCCGCTGAGCGGTATAGCGTACAACGGCGTATTTTCGTATTTTCAACCGTATTTTGGCCTTTCTCCATTTATATGGTATTCTGCATTCAAAAATTCATAGAAATTAGTACAAATATCAGAAAAATATGAATAAATAGCCGTTGGAATCGTGAGACTGTGATCTACATATTAAAAATATATTAGAAGGCAGAAATACTCAATAATATTGTATTTTTGGGCGTAGATCAATATGTTGTTCTAATAATTATAAATAATATTAATACGCTCGTAATAGAAGCCAAATATGCATCATTTATGCACAAAATAACACTAAATGGGAGGTTAAATATGCAATATTTATCATAAATCAAAAATCCCATGCATCTTACCATCCTCCGCCATCGAAGACCCGCTAGGACCCAATGGCCTCGTTGAAGCCCAACGGATCACCCCTGCTATCGTCGAAGCGTCACCGAGCCCCAACGGCTTTGTCGTCTGTCGACAACGCCCTGCCTCCGTGTGTGCCTTGCTGGGCCCCTAGGACTTCGTCGCCGCCTTCCCAGGGGATTCCACTCTATACGCACGTCGTCGGACCCCTAAGGCTTTGTCGCCCGCCGCCTTGCAAGGGCCTCAACCCACATCGCTCCCTTCCAGGCCGTCGAGGTGTCGCTTGGGCCCCAGGGGAGGCCACCCTCACACACCCCCAAAGGCTCAAGGTTTATTCACGGCCCAGGGGCGCCAGATCCACGCATCGTCGTGTTTCGTTGAGCCGTCGTCCACCCAATGTTTGTCGTCACGTGCAGATCTGGCATGGTTTGACCCGATCCACGAGAATCCCATGATGCTAAGCCTTCCCACTGCCACTCGCGACCCATCTCGTTTCTTTTCTATTTCTTCCTCGACAATGACATTCCTCCCTTTGTCGTTAACGCTTTTCATTGTTGTGTTGCCTTCTCCCCGTCTCCTCTGCTTTATTCCATCTTTGTCGGAACAACCACCAGTGATGGAGGCTGTGCATCCTAGTAATTGCTTCATCATGGCCTCCGGAGACAAGAATTGTTATTGAACGGTCAGGAACCGCTGCTCCATCGTGTGTTAGAGGATTTCTACATCATTCTCCAATTTCTCCTCCAAAGCATCCACCATTTTTGCCGTCATTGAACCCATATTTGAATGCTCTGATACGATTTGATAAGATTAAGAACAAAATTAGGACAAAAACGGGTGTTTATTGATAATAAAGTAGATCTCACATGTTACAACCTCCAATTCAAGAGGATAGACCTCTATTAATTTTCATAAGCTAAATAATAAACTACTAATTTCTACTAAACTCTCATAATTTTCAGCATAAAACCCTAATAACCTTTCCCCTCTTATTTATAACAAAAACCTCCCTGGTTATGTAATTAGCCGAATGACAAAATTGCTCCTCATTTGTATTCTTTTTACACCGCAGCCCATAAGTAAAACTCAGCCTAACATCGCCACTTGCATAATCCTAACTCGCTCTTGCTCACTTGTCATTACACATGGTTGGCTTTGCTGCAACACGACACTTCGAGGGGAACGCCCTAGAAAAAGCAACTGAAAGCATTGTTATATGGTTATAGGAGCGTATGGTATGGCCCTTACAGGAATAACTCAGATGCAACAATAATAGAAAAGTAATAAAGGCTATTAAGCTTCTTTATAAGTGTTGCCCAATATAAGTGTTCCCTAATCAGGAGAAACCATATAAACAGCAACACATCAAACACCATTTCTTATTAGCATATTACCTTCCCAAACTTACCCTGATTAACCCTCTATCGTAGTTTTGTCAGTTCTAGTTATAGAGAACTTACAAACCAGATGAACCGGTCACTACAGCGAAGTAATGAAAACTGAAATCCAAAGGCACAAATAAGGGGAAGAGAACAGCCAGCAAACAATATAATTCCATCATCCATGGGGAAAGAAAGTGTAGCAGACCATCAAAAGAGAGCTTATATGGTAGCGGAAGATAATATGCTTTCTCCATTGACACTATAAAGAGAAAATATGATGATAAAATTCATTATTACATGCCCTCTTAGGTCCACTCCTATATGAAATTCGGTAATAGCAAAATGAAAACTCGAAGTTTGATTTAATTAAACAAAAGAAAAGGGGGAAACAAAATAAAAAATAACACTAGTGCATACTGTAATGAACAGCTTGAGCGTGGGAAACCCGCTTCACTATTTAATACTAAATCTAAACAAAGTAGTACCAGCACCATGTCCCCAAATCAAATTAATGAGGCCTAGTTTGGCAATACAGATGGTTTCCCAATAAAAAAAGGGTTATGTAAGGTTTCAAAGCCAAACTCCAAAATTTGAAAACATGCCTTGCTTGACAAGCATTTTGGCATTAAATAAACTTAATGGAACCCCAAAGATGTGTTTGGCAACCCTTTTGGAGCTTCTAAACCTTGGTTTCAAATACAAATTTATCTCCAAACTCGGGGTTTCGTAATTTCCGCTCCAACTAGATTTTTATGAAACTCCAAAATGAATGAAACTGACGTTCATATGCACACAAACTCCAATTTCATTTTAACTTAAACAACCCCCTGGTTTGGCAAACTTGGTGGCCAAACTCTGCCTAAGAAACTAAGGGATCAACACTCAATTAAATTAGCTGATCATAATCAGATATGGCAATGGTCTAGTCCCTATGAAGTGTGAACAAATGAAAGAACTGAATGAAAATTCTAGTCCCAAATTCATCTTCATTGTTATGTTTATTACTCATTAAGTTACTACACTCTGTGGTGTTCAGCTGCATAAACCAAAGAAACATCAAATTTCCATCAATATATGCAACTGGTGTAGATATCTGATAGACATAGTATCCAATCATGAAACACTTCTCCTAACAGTGATAGAAATATTCCTGGTTTGACATCCATTTCAAAAGTAGATAAAGATTTTAATAAATGGTCCTTTAGAATTTCAAGGGGAGCAAACACATTGTTTCCAAATCATATAATTCACTGTCTTTTAAGGCAAAAAACAAGCATCATTATATTTGTAATTGTTATTATTTAATAGTTAAAGGAGTTTGTTACTTTAAGAAATAAATTTAAATCATTTCCTTAAATAAATAAATAATACAATAAATCCACGTTCTAGTTCTTTAGAAATAGAAAAGGAAAAAAAATCCAACTCCCCGTCAAAGGTTAATCACTCGAAAATTATGCATTCATTGGACAAAATTCTCAAATTGATACATTTTACGGCAACAACTGAGGATATCACAACGCACTTAATCAATTTTTTTAGCACAGACAACAGAACTAATCAAATGATTACCGGCAGACTCATATACCAGAGAAAAATGTGATGATAGCGGTCAATCACACAGCACATCCAATGGCATAGTATAATCTCACATTCATAACTAGCATGGAGCAACCACGTTTTTTGCTTGTGCACTGCTTTTCAACTATAGTACACTGCTCAGACATTAAGAGTTGGCCACATAGACCAAGATCCATAGCATTTGATACAAGGACTTGCAACACCCAAAAACCCAACATTAAAAAAGAATGTAACATGACCACAGTAACATGCCATTCTTTTATTATCTATTATTCTAAGAAAAATGTAATGCAAGGATGAATACACAAAACATTTTACACTAGGAGCATGATAGGGTAAGCAAATTAAAATCACAGAGAAACCAATTCCACTAATGAATAATTGACCAAGGTACAACGTTTTATTTTACAAAATCATCTATAAGTAACTGAGTGCTAAATGCACATCAAACCGATCATTCAACAAGCATGCCATTTACAATAGAACTGATCTAAGCAGAAGCGACGGCTTTTTTGTTTTTTTTTTTTTTTGAATTCTACAGTATACCTGTAGGTTAAAAGGATCAGAAAAGAATCCCCTTACATGGACCAAATTCTCCGAATATCTAATCTTGATCGATCTCAGTAAATATCTGCACAATTGAAAATAACACATCATACAATCTTTTTATCATCAAACATAAAGAATGTATGAATCGGAGACAGGTGAAAAAGAGGTGACGCACGTCAATGGAATAGCTCAATCAGGAACCCTGTATCGATCAGGAGCTATCGTCTTGGGCAGAAACGAGCCAGGAAACAAGCACTGCCCAAAATTTCGCAACAATTTAAAAGATCAAAATTCAAAGAGAATGTCTTTTTAAAGACGACAAAGAAATGGGGCAGCCAATATCAAATCTTGACCTCGATCTGGGACTGCACGGCCTTGGGCCGGCGTCTGGGCCTCCGCGGGGCCCTGGCGGCCGTCACGCCGAAGAAGTCCTCGTCGATCTCGTCTTTCGTGAGCGTGATCCTGAACTCTGACATCTTCTCCTTCTTCCTCTTCCTCTTCTCCCGGACTTCTTCATGAGGGAGAGGTGGAGGAGGGCAAAATGAAGCATCTTGATGCTGCTGTGGCACCATTTCCGCCCTTGGGACCTCGAGATCGGCGTCGGCGGCCTCGTCCTCCACCTCGTCATTCTTGTTGTCGGTCTCAGGGAAGAAGCTGTAATTTGAATGGGGTAGCTGGCAGCGCATGAGGCGGACAGTTCCCCACTTGAACCTCGGAAGCTCCAGCCCCGCCGCCGGCGAGAGGTTGGCCGGAGACGCTGCCTTCGCCGGTCGGTCCTTGCGCTCCGAGCAAGCGAAGACCATCCCTCTCTCTCTCTCTCTCGATCGAAAGAAAGGTTAGGGTTTTTTAATCTCGGGCGACAGATTAGGAAAAATGAGAGGGGAGAAGAAATTGGAGGGAAGAGGAGTCCGTGGACAGAGAACGAGAGTAATACGAGAATGAGAGGACGCTTACGTAATTTCATTTTATACTAATATTTTTATTTATTTATATATAGAAATATCATTAACCCGAGTTAGAAACTTAGGATAGGCTGTTGTTTTTAGTTTTAAATTTTTGGGCCCGGGTTTAAACGGTTTAGATTTGCGAGCCCGGTTTAAACGGGCCCAATACGGGTTGGTCAACAAGAACAGTGGGCCATGTATCATAGGAATTTGAATTCTCGAGCAAGGACAGAGAGATGAATTTCTTGAATTTCAAGTTTTAACGCAACTTATTTACCACAATTTTAATCTTTGAGGTAATGGCGTCTTTTCTTCCTTCCCCCCCCCCCCCCAACCCCCATTTTGGGATGTATTCTTGAACACGAATCGAAAAACTCTTTTCTGTTTCTTTTTCTTTACTTTTACTCTCTATAATTGTGATACAACACAACGCTGGTCCAATAATTATTTGAACGGATATGCCCAAAAGCCCGTGCATTCGGCCCAACAGCCCAGAGGCATCCACACCAGGCCAACTGTTTCTTCATTTAAAGTGACAACTCAACTAACCGTTGGGCTTCCTCGCTTAAAACGTCAGCGCATAACAGAAGCACTCAATGATCGGTCATCAATAGCGACAGCTCAAGCAACAAAACATCATAAAGGCCCGGACGTTACCCTCGAATGTCCAACCTACAAGTATTCTCTTGGACAATAAGAGAGAGGGTCAATCTCTTTCCTACAATCTATGGTCAGGTACTATCACACTCATGATCTACTCCAACCTAACATTCTACATTTCCTCCATAGCACGGTACCATAAATATCGGTCCATCTCCCAGCAGTTTGGTTGTAGTTACCCAGAACATCCTTTGAGTCACCATCTGCCTAAGCATCTAAGGGTATTAGGTCGAACTCCAGGTCCGAACCTCCAAAACTAGCTTTCAGGTTGCAGGAAGCTGAAGATAGTCCAGAAACAGATCGGACCAGCGCACCAATAGCTCGTACTTGGTGTAGAATGCTTGCGCTTGGTGGAGATAGCTCGGACTCGGCTCCAACAGCTCGAATCGAGGCATGTACAGCACATGGTTAGCTCGCCCAATTGCGGTCTATGCCATCCCCATCAAGACATCGCATCGTCAACCTCGACGTGGTCAACCATCGTCCATTGACGAATCGAGGCCAGCTAGGCTCGGGCTTGGCTCGCACAGGGTCCAACTAGCCGCTGGAGTCATCCAACGCTAACTGTTGCGATTGTACACCCGTGTAATAATATGCGCGGTGAGAAAACACATGTAAACAATTGACATCATCTATGGAAAACAAGTCGACATCCACGTCTTCAACCACATTGGCGATAACTCGGCCCGCCAATCAAGGTCCCGAAGGCCAACTACCATTGGGCGGTTGATGTTACATCGCACCATATGGATCCCAGTTCTTCCATTCATGGAATGCCCGAGCCATAACTAGTGACTTTGGAGCAAATCCACTCGTTCTCACGGGAGATGAGCATCAACATTAAAGCGCCGACTGTCGTGAAAAAAAGATTAACGGGTTCGTAGCCCCAACTAACTACGAGCTCACCAGTCATCACAAACCCTTCTCAGCACCAGCGACATTGTCCCATCTCCTCTCGTCCTGAAGGAGTTCAAGGTGGCGAGATTGTGGACCACGTCTTAACTACAGCTGGTACCAGGGGCCTGTGACCCTCATTCGGTGGAGCTGAGGACCCTACGTTGGCTGATGATCTACATAGAGAGAGCCACCATGGGCAAATTCGTAGTCCACATCGCACATCTCATGGAGGCCTAAAGAAGAAGGTTCAGAAAGACGGCCTCTGCCATCCGAGCTCCTCCAACAGCTCGGATGTGGAACAAACCTGCTTGAAGAAGATAATCACCTTGGGCCATATGCAGTCCAGATTTAGGATGCTCGACATAGACAAATATGATGGCTCAGACATTTGCATGAACATGTCAAGGAAGGATGAAGATACATAGAGCCGATGATTCCATCCTCTATCGGCTTTCCAAACAACTATACGAAAGGCAACGACGGAGTGGTACGATGGATGTCCCAATCGATCATTGGGTCGTTCAAGCGCTTAGCCCAAATCTTCTGCCAACAATTCATGGCAGAAGAAGGAGGAAGCGGAGCTCGAACCACTTATTCACATTGGTACAAAAAGAGGTGGAGACACGAAGATGCTTCTTGAAGCTCTTCAATTCAGAGAGGCTGAATATCGAAAGCTGTAGTGACAATATGACTATCGTTGCATTCAAGAAAGGTGTTCGGTGGGAAACCTTGAGGAAATATCTACATCATAAACTGCCCCACATCTTAGATAAGCTCCGTACCAGAGCGAAGTGGTACATGATGGCAGAGGGGGAGCTGGCTAGAAGAGCTCACATGGAAACTCTGGTCATACAAGACGACCTAAAAGAGCTCTCAAAGATACTTTCGTCCATCCTTGGATTGCAGAGCATCCTCAGATGTAATATCGATAAATGACAAGTAAACAGAGTAAACCATTGTGATATTTCTTTTTGGTTTCTTTGTTTTTTCAAAGAAGATTATATCTGGCCAAGCTAATAACTCCAAGATAGCATCAACATGAAAATCATAAACGGCTTCTCTCATTTTCCTTTATCTGAAATGCACAGGTCTATAAATCAGTGTGGATATATCAGAAGACCTTGCGGGCTGGTCGGATATACGATTAGGGGGACACCCTCGCAAGTCGATCTAGCTATACGATCAGGGATTATGGAAGACCTCGCGGGCTGGTCGGCTATACGATCAGTGGTCGCTACAGTTGAGAGATGTATGCTCTTGAGGCTAATTATTTATAATTGGAACATCTTGTTCAAATATAATAGTATGCTATTTGGTATCCATTGTCTGATTATATTTAAATGAATATTTGTATATATTAATACTTAGATAAAGTTCTGAGGCTTAATGCGAGGTTAAACATATATCGAAATGTCGATCACGATCATGGGAAATGGTTTTGAATATCTGAAGCATAAGCCTAAAAAAAGTTCGTAGTCATAGATGCATCGAGATATGACATCTATGCGTTAGATAGACTATTATGTTTCTATCTTCACCAAGTGTTGGCGGCGATGACCTCATGGTCGTTTGATTTGGCAAAACTGGAGACGAGACACATGTGCTCATTAAAGAATGAGTTAACTGAACAACCCAATGAGAGATGCCACACGGTGGCATATGCCAATCTATCAATGGTAGCTCTCAATGATGATAGGCAAGCTGATCATCTGCCATGAGGTCACTGTACGAGTCTGTGCATAAACGGTATCACTTAGATCTCTAACCTAGCTTCGAGGCAAGGCTTATTGAATGGTCTTTGATTGGGTGGTACTTGAAGCATACAATGGGAGTAATGGACAAGATAAGAATTCATATCTCTCATTGTAGGTGATTAGTGCCACGGAGTCATTACAGTCTTTAGCGAAAACTTTGGCCGAAGTATGTTGGATGAAATCTAACAAAGACAATCTAAGACAGAATGATACTGACTCGATCACGGAGCCATTAATGGTTGGCAATCAACCATACCATATGCTTCATAGTGGTATAGTTATGATGAATGGATTAAAACCACGACATTCATCACTAGCACAGTGAGGTCAGTCCCGACAATGCTCATGTCAAAGGGACAGATCACATAATGTTGACACTGAATCGAAGTCGGCACCAACTGCTCGCTATCACTGTCGTCAGGTGACATGAATTCCATCTGCATTAGGATCGGATTGTATGGTCTCACAAATGTTGGGATCTTCATCCAAGTATAAAGAGGTAAAAGGTACATGCACATGATGCCTGCGAACTAAAACATCACAAACCAGTTGTGAATGGGATTTTCGTTACATAGGATGACGTGGAAATCCAGCCATTCTAAAGAGTATAGAAAAACACAAACTGGGGTCCAGGTTTGTCTGGACCCAGCTGCTAGGCACGAGCTCAGACTCGTGCTAGCTCGAGCTTTAGGCTCATGCACTGGCAGCCCAAGCCCGAGTTGCTGGCAGCGCCCCAGCACAAGCTCAAAAGGTTTGTAGCTTGAGCCTAGCGCTCGAGCATCAAGCCGAGCATGGCTCGAGTGCATCTCGAGTGTGAGCTCGAGTGCAACCCAAGGGTTGGCTTAACCCCTCCGGGGCATGGTTTTAAGTCAACTTTGACATCAGATTTTGAGAGTTAAACGATCTTGAAAATGAGTGATGTCAGTTTCTATGCATTCTTCGTACAAAGCTCGTTGAGATGATAAATCATTTGGCTTCTGTGGCTTACAAGGGAGGGAGAAACAATCAAAGTTGAGCCTTCATAAGGGAAAAAACTTAAGTCAATATGATTTCTCTGAATAATACCACATCGGGTGTGAGACTGATAGAAAGGCTCAACTCACCATATACATATGGTCAATCCCATTTAGCCAAAAGTAAACACAAGCCTTGATCAAGTGAGCTCCTCATAATTAAGAGTGCTAACCTAGATATAAACGCGACAAATTTTAGGTCTTCATATTTTTCTATGTACGCATTCTCAAGTTCTAGCAAGACTTAGATGGAGATCAGATCTGATCCGAATACTTGGTGGGGACTCCAGCCATGGTGAAACTTTCTGGTACTAGTGGTCGCTCCGTGACGAGGCGTTGGATCGCTTCGGGACTACCATGCTAAAGGAATTGTTTTTGCGACTCCAGCCATGGTGAAATTTTCTAGGGTAAGTGGTCGCGCCGTGACAAGGCGTTGGATCACTTCGGGACTATTGCCATAAAGGAATTGTTTTTGCGACTGCAAAAACAAAGAGTATTACAAAGATAAACATCGCCGCTTATTATTATTTTGAATGAGATGTTTATTATAATTACAATAATTGCCTGAAGGGCTTACATTCCCCAAAGGCAATCAACTACTACATGAACTCTGATCCTTGATATCATGCTTTGGCTTTGGAGGACCATTTAGTATAACCTGCAACATAGTGGAAAGTAACTATCACATTATAAAAATGATGTGCATACTTATTGATGGCACTAATTATTGCATCATATAAAATAATGATACAATATTGCATAAAACAAATCTTGTATGATGCGAGAACTATCACGTACCTTGGCAATTGTAGATCAGGATGACTATATACACCTCTATGAATAGGGGTGTATGTAACTTTATTTTCTAAATTTGCAAAAACTATGAAGTCATTTGTCAATTCAATCTCTCTTTTTTTCCTATTTGAGGCAAAATTGGGCACAAAAACTTATATACACCCCTACTCATAGGGGTGTATATAGCACATATCTTGTAGATCTCATACTTCTTAAGATGGTCCAAACAGTATCAAAAACGCCTCCAGCTAGGTCCGTACACACTAGACAACAATGATTAATGGATGTCGGAAATGCAATCGGTCTAAAATCATTCGATGCTCAAGTCTGCATTCTCGCACACGATGTATATGATCCAAAAGTATTGTAGTTATAAGTGTACCTTTCTCAGTGAATCACATCTATATTATAATTGATGTGGTTGTCTCATGTGGCACCTTTGTCCAATGTGACAATGTCACATTGCCACATGTGACAACCTCCTCCACATCAGTCTCCACACACCACAAACACCCAAAAAGAACCCAAAAACACACCCATGTTCAAACAAACCCCAAAAACTCGGTGGGTCCCATTGGGGGTGGGGGTTCGGGCTTGTTTTGGGGTCCTTTTACCTCCCGAGGATACCGACACACCCACCCACAGTTCTCACTCCTTTTCGGTTGCACGCATGCACCACATCCTATTCGTAGGGTGTTTTTTGCGCCGTGCAACGTGCACATGTTATTTCTAGTGTGTTATATAAGAGGTCCGGCTTAATTTATGAAAATTACCATAAACAATCAACAATTTTAACAATGCTACATTCAACTTTAGAAATTCACCAAAAACATCGTTTAACTTTGTTTTTAAATCAAAACTACACTTACGGAATTTTTATCAAAGATACCTTAAACTTTACCATTGTTCATCAAAAGATACCTACATATTATAATTATTTATCGAAACCACTTTAAGATTTGAGTTGAATTTAGTAAAATTATAAGTTTTTGACGAGGTTTAATGGGATTTTGATAAAATTAAAAGTTAAAGGTGGTATTTTTAAAATCGTGAATAGTTTCCATAAATTAAGACCGGAAAATGCCAAACAAAAAAGGGTATAAACAAAATTTTCTGTTCTTTCATACACGAGAGGCGATATTAGTATATTAATATCAAACGAAAATTAAGAGAATATAATTTATGTTAATAAGTTGTTCCAGAAAGGAACGTGAACCCAACATAACCAAATGACAGATGACAAAAGAATAAAAAATGATCATAATCATCAATGGCGGATCCCGAAATATTTTCCATACTAGGCTACTAACCAAATACATAAAATATTTTCTCCCAAAGACCAATCATCAATTCAATTTCAATATAAAAATGTGTCAAGTAAGTTGTAAACATTTAATCCAAATATACTTTTAAAGAATGAAAAAATAAAATTCAATCTTACTTTCAAAGGTTCAAACATATACATAATAATAATAAAGGAAAGCAAAGCATAATATTGAAGATGTACCCTTCGATGTTCTATAAAATAGAATTAATCAATTATCCAATATGAATTGATATCTTTAGCAATCTCTCGTGTAATATAAATCATCTTAGAATATATCAAAACTAATATTCCATCTTATTATGAAGAGCAAGTTTAACATGCTTCATAGTTGAAAATAATTTTTCCGTTGTAGCAGTGGAAATAGGTAGAATAAAAATAAAACGAAGAAAACTGTCTATCAAATGATATCATTGTCACTTATGCATTTCAACTAACCGTTAACATAATTCAGAAATGGTATTACATATGCAATTATTCAAGACAACATATAAATGGTATGACATATGCAATTAATCAAGAAAACCTATATGCATTAACGTCAATAAATATAAATATGATCCACTAGCAAGAAAAAGTAGCATGATGCTCAAAGATATTACAAAAATTAGCTATTGATGGTTACCTTACATTGATTGTTCATGAACTACATTAATCTACAACTAGAGCTAAAGGTAGTGAATTTGTTGCCTTCAAACTAAAAACCACGGTTTTCATATGCAAGTATCGATGAGACACAACCAAATTCTAGATAGACACATCTGCATAAAAATAATCACTCTTCAATTATTAATATAAACATGGTATCTATATCCTAATCAAAACCCAAGTTGATGACATTTGGATCATAAGAAAGCGAGAAATTTACATTGGATTGAGATTAAATAAGCCAGTTGGCAGGAAGAAAATTTTTAAAAAAAGTTGAGAGAATATGGAACTAAAACACCACCAAAACTTTTGACATATAAAAACCTAATTTCATGTGAAAATTGCACAAGCTAAAAAATGCCGTATGTAAAGTTGTTATAAATAGGCCCATGAGGCCTATTGGGTATCTACACATTCATTGAAAGCTAAATATGTGAGGGTAGGGGGGCTCCTAACCCCTTACACATATTACTCTACTTTTCCCTTTACAACACGTTAATAGCAGTATCACGCTCGTAGGAAAAGCCGACATCGCTCGAGGAGGGATTTCATCCAACGCTCAGTTTTAAGAAGATCGTATTCTTCTCAACAGAAAGCGTAAAGGGCATCCTTCATCAACCGTCGTCTAGATTTCTTCGTCGAATCTAGATGTAAATCATCAAATTTTTAGAACTAAAACTTGTTTTTCCAGGGTGGGGCCACCAAACTTGTAACGACCCGCTTTCGGGGGCCCGTTACTTATTTGATAATTGCGCAGGTTCTGCAGTTAACCAGTGAAGTCAAAATAGCCACGATGCAGAGATGTACAAAAATACCCAAATAGTGTCCATTATTACAATCCGTCCGTACAAATATTCCAACAAATATACATGACAGAAGAAAGGTACACAACTGAAAATAGCTCTGGAAGCTGCGGTCTCATGGTCGAAGTCTGGCGCTATTAGCTCAAGAGCATCTGCCTCCATATGTACGTCGTCTGCGGTGCCACGGAAATGGAACCGTAGGTAAGTCACAACAATTCTAAATGAAGAAAGAGAGGTACTGTGCAAGTATGACAAAGCAGACCAAAGTGAAAGTAAAGTAAAGTACGGTGCAGTGTCTGTACAAGTGTAGAAAGTAACATGCATGGAATGCGTAAAGTAAAGGTGACTGTACTGGCAAGTAAAGTGAGGCAAGCATGGTAACTGTACTGGTAAGGAAAGTAAAGTGCAAGTACTGTAAAGAAAGTAACTGTGCAAGCTATACTAGAACTACGTGACTCAAGTCGGAGAGTACAATATGTGACCGTTCAGTTCATCTCTTGCCTGGGTGCTACCCAGACGAATGCCGGTACCCAGGCAGCATGATGGTTTGCCGAAACTCAGGCAGCTAGACAGGTTACTTTTATTTTGCCAAAACTCAGGCAGCTGGACGGTATGCCAAAAACTCAGGCAGCTTGACATGTAGATCGAACTCTAGTCACTCCCGTACTCTCGCAAACTATGAGTTACCCCAATACCCCAGTGACGTGTCAAGTACAAGTTCTAGACAGGATTGTTCCACAAGATGTTCCACACATGATATTCCACACGATGTTCCGCATGTTAGTCACACCAGGTTAACTGGTTGACTTCCTCATTGAAAACCAGCAAGTAGGATAAAGACAAGTACAACACCAAAAGCTGTTACTTCCGTGCTTGAGCACGTGGTAGTGTGGCTAGCACACAATTTACCCAAGTTGAAAGTTGGCAAAGTAATCTTTGGTAGATTACTTTCATTTAGTTCTCTAGTTTGGTTTAACTTGAATAACCGTTCTGAGGCTATAAGTGAAGTGTCACAAGTTCATGCAAGCACAGTAGACTATTTTTCTAAACTTAGAATCTGTCGTGACTTACTATATTCGAGCTCGTCGTGGCAAGACGAGGTTGGAGCTAGCGAAGCTGGTGCACGAAGATTGGTACCTGTAATCACAAGAACAATTGGTTAAAGCGTACCCTATTTTCTATTTATTAAACTCGATCGTTTTGATTTTTAAAACCGGTTAAAACGTTATCGAAAAGCGTTCTAAATTTTTATATAGACTATATATGGTGAAAATAATTTTACTGCAGGAGGAAATATTTTTCTGAAGATTATAGAAATTTTTAGGATTTTTAAAAGCTCAAAAACTATTTAAAACCTATTTTTCAATTAGTGACGGATTTATTCAGGAATTTATTCTGGATGCAATCTACATCGGAATGTTGCAAATGAGGTGTCAAAACGACCGTCTCGGAGAGTTATATAATATATATTTTTCTCAAGTATTAGTTTACGTAAAAATAAGAAGATACAGATTTTTGAACGAAAATAACTGATTTAACTTATAGGCTTAAAATTAATTCTGGAAAAACTAAGCGTCGGATTGAGATGAAACTAGCGCCATTGGGTCCAGAATGTCATTTCTGATTTTCTGGAGCTAGTCTCACATTTTTCTGGGCCCTATATAATTACTTATCAATTTAAAACCAATAAACCATATTTAAAAATAATTAAAAATACGAAATACGAAATAATTCATATTTACAAGTTTGCCATTGTATATATTACCGTTGCCTTCGTCGTGTGCAGCATGGGGGGGCTGAGGCATCGGACGGCGATCGACGGTGGCGGAGGGAGACGACGGCGACGGCGTCGACTCGGGGAGGCGACGGCGAATCGAGGCGGGGCGGCATCGGCAGCTGGCGGCGGCGTCTGCAGCGGCGGTCGACGTGGAAGGCGGAGCAGCGGCGTCGGGGAGCAGCTGGGTGCTGCGGCGGTGGACGGAAGACGGCGGAGGTGGCGATCGGTGGCGGAGCGTGGGTGGATCTCAGGGGATAGGGCGGAGAGCTTGGCGGAGCTCCGCGAGACTGGGGGGAGGGGCTCTGCGTCGTTGTGCTCGCGGGCGGTGGCAGCGAGCGCTCGGAGGCGGCGCTGGCGGTTGGTGAGGCGGCGGGCGTGGGTCGAGCCCACCGGCGATGAGGGCGGGGAGAGAGATAGAGAGTGAGAGGGAGAAGAGAGTGAGGCGGGGGCTTGGGTTGCCTCTGCAAAGTGAACGAGAAGAGATAGAGGGATACTGAGTGTGAGAGAAAGAGAGGCCTGTGGGTGTGTATGGGTTTCGGGTTGCTGTGAACGAAGGAGGTGTGAGATATATAGGGTTTTAGAGAATAGGGTAGATGGGGTTTGTTAGCTGAGAGGGGTAGATGGGTGGATGTGGGTAGCTGAGGGAAATGGGTAGGGGTAGTTACGGGTAGATTAGGTGGGATAATTAGGGGGGGTAATGATAATTAGTAATAGGTAAACCCCTATTGGTGAAAGTCATTAGCTAAATACAAAACGAAATTACGAAAATGCCCCTACTAGTAAACGTGTTCGGAAAATCACGAAAACACACCCACGGGATCGTATCATCACGAGGATCGTGAATACGAAGACCGTTTCAGGGTTTGGGCTACGGAAATACTAGTTTTTGGCCAAAACGTTTAGAAAGCGGGTTTGCGGGTTCTCTATTGAAATGATATCAGAAAATTATGAAATTAATGTGGAAAGCCCTAAATGATCATAGGATGCTACTGCAGAAGTTTGAAAATGTTTTGAAGACGTTTGAATAGAAAATAAATTCGTTGACCCAAAACTGCAATATCTGAAAATGAATTTTTATCAGATCTTTCAGAGGTATTTGACGAAATCCGATTTTACCAAAATACTCCATAACTAGTCTGGTACTCCAAAATATTTTTATAGGAAATTTTTGAAATCAGTTTAAGACTGCTAACAAACCATTATAAAATACAATTAAAAATTGAATTTTCTTTAAATACTTAATATGAAAGTATTGGAAAAATACAGGCCGTTACATTCTACCCTCCTTAAAAATAATTCCGTCCTCGGAATTTAAAATATTTTTGAAACAAATAATTGATATTACAAAGAAGCTCAAGCAAATAAATGATAGGAAAGATAGTAATCTTGTAAATCAGGTTGTAAATAACATGAAATGTGATAAGAAAATATGGGATGTGACTAATATATATTATCACGATAGCTACTTCAGATTTATCAAGTAGGCAAAACATAAAATAATGGCATTACTCGGAAATGATAATGAGGATGATGATGACATCCGATCGAACTTGGGACATAAGGTGATAAGCCAGTAGCAAGCTATATAAACCACATAAAATGGAAGAACATAAGGTTTATTCGTGCTACTGGGTCTTAATCAAAGATGTCGCTCATAATATAGCACGTATCGACTAATCCACGGGTACCAACACCATCAATTTCCATAATGCCCAACCACATGCTAACGTCCAAATCACCGCCCAAAGGTAAGTACAAGGCCAACACTCTAAGTCAGTACTCACTGTCAGCATTTCTTCCGTCAATCTCCATACTATCACACAATAAGGCAGGATCCATGCTCTCATCCAGAGCCAAGCACAAGGCCTACATCCAACTTCAACACCCAAGGCCAATATCATGCCAGTAACCATCGCCATCATTCCTTCCGTAGACCAATACCTGACATTCGCAACACCCAACATCACCCAACAAGTAAATAACCAAAAACACACTTTTCCGCAAACCAAAAGGAGTAGACGCAAGAGGAAGCCTAGACGGGATCTCATCCTAGGTGAGACCCAAGGCAGAGAGCTCAAGAGAAGCCCAAGGATCACGGCTTCCCAAGATCTCAGCCACGCAGCGGTAGCGGTGGTGGCGGCGAGGGTTGCTGCTAAGCCCAACAGACCCCAAGGTCGTCGGCGGGCCATCGGCGGCTGGCGATCTGCGGCGGCGAGTGCTGCGACTGGCTGTCGATCCATGGTGGGGAGGGCCTCCGGGATGGAGCGAAGCGGAAGCTGGTGGATCTTCGGGTGAGGCTGGCGGATCGGAGATCGGAGTGGCGATGCGGGGTCCGATCGAGCTCGCTTGGGGGAGAGGCCGGGAGGAGGAGGGGGGTGATGTCTGAGGGAAGCCACGGGAAGGCTTGCGGAGGAAGGAGCGGGGGTTTAAAAAGAAAAAAGAGGGGAAGGGGGGCACCGAAGTCGGGGTTAGGTAGGGTAGGGTTCGGCGGGCACGGGTTTCGAGGGGGGAAACGGACAAAAGAATTAAAGAGGGGGGAGGTGGTCGGTGGGAAGGGAAATCAAACCGGTGGGGAGAGAAAATCGGGTACAAGATAGAAGTAGGGGCTAGAAGAGAAACACTAGCTCAAAAGAATGAAAAGACGCAAACAGTCTACGCTTACACGTCAGGTTTGGCTCGTCTCAAATTCTTCAGCAATATCCTCCAAGCGTCCTTCAATTTGCTTCCGTTGTCGAAGTCGAACTTCTGGTGATCGATGCTACCCTCCTTAGAATAAACGTAGCTAAAGTTTAGATGAACTAAAAGCGATTAGGAAGAAGTAAAAGAATCAGGAGAATGATTAGAAGGCCACCACTAGCTAAAGAAAGGGGGTGCTAGTGATGAAGATCGGTGGCGTTGCATAATCATGATTCACATCCTTGCGGTCCAGCGGACACGGCCAGGGAAGTGACTAAGCCAGGATCACTTATGCCCAGTCTAGCCAGGTTGATCCAACAGACTTTAGCCAAGCACATTGACCGATATCATGGTCCATTGAAGGAAGCTTATCATTTAAATGCGTGCCATCATCAACTGAAGGAAGGTGATGAAGTGGGTAGATAGTTCAACCTATGGAAAAATCACTATAACTGCTAGCAAAAGAGGGTACTAGAGAGGTATAATCAAGTATGGAACACAAGTTCCTAAGCAAGGGTTAAGAGTTCAAAGGAAGATGATGGAAATCAAGGAAGATCAAGGAAGCTGGGTAATAAGAACACTTCACCCGTATATCCAATACAGGTGAACACTCGAGACATCTCGTACTCGAGGTTAATTTGAGTATCTTATATTATACATCCTGATCTTGCTATAATGTTCACGAGGTAGTTAGCGAGGACCTGCGTGGGGCCACCAAACTTGTAACGACCCGCTTTCGGGGGCCCGTTACTTATTTGATAATTGCGCAGGTTCTGCAGTTAACCAGTGAAGTCAAAATAGCCACGATGCAGAGATGTACAAAAATACCCAAATAGTGTCCATTATTACAATCCGTCCGTACAAATATTCCAACAAATATACATGACAGAAGAAAGGTACACAACTGAAAATAGCTCTGGAAGCTGCGGTCTCATGGTCGAAGTCTGGCGCTATTAGCTCAAGAGCATCTGCCTCCATATGTACGTCGTCTGCGGTGCCACGGAAATGGAACCGTAGGTAAGTCACAACAATTCTAAATGAAGAAAGAGAGGTACTGTGCAAGTATGACAAAGCAGACCAAAGTGAAAGTAAAGTAAAGTACGGTGCAGTGTCTGTACAAGTGTAGAAAGTAACATGCATGGAATGCGTAAAGTAAAGGTGACTGTACTGGCAAGTAAAGTGAGGCAAGCATGGTAACTGTACTGGTAAGGAAAGTAAAGTGCAAGTACTGTAAAGAAAGTAACTGTGCAAGCTATACTAGAACTACGTGACTCAAGTCGGAGAGTACAATATGTGACCGTTCAGTTCATCTCTTGCCTGGGTGCTACCCAGACGAATGCTGGTACCCAGGCAGCATGATGGTTTGCCGAAACTCAGGCAGCTAGACAGGTTACTTTTATTTTGCCAAAACTCAGGCAGCTGGACGGTATGCCAAAAACTCAGGCAGCTTGACATGTAGATCGAACTCTAGTCACTCCCGTACTCTCGCAAACTATGAGTTACCCCAATACCCCAGTGACGTGTCAAGTACAAGTTCTAGACAGGATTGTTCCACAAGATGTTCCACACATGATATTCCACACGATGTTCCGCATGTTAGTCACACCAGGTTAACTGGTTGACTTCCTCATTGAAAACCAGCAAGTAGGATAAAGACAAGTACAACACCAAAAGCTGTTACTTCCGTGCTTGAGCACGTGGTAGTGTGGCTAGCACACAATTTACCCAAGTTGAAAGTTGGCAAAGTAATCTTTGGTAGATTACTTTCATTTAGTTCTCTAGTTTGGTTTAACTTGAATAGCCGTTCTGAGGCTATAAGTGAAGTGTCACAAGTTCATGCAAGCACAGTAGACTATTTTTCTAAACTTAGAATCTGTCGTGACTTACTATATTCGAGCTCGTCGTGGCAAGACGAGGTTGGAGCTAGCGAAGCTGGTGCACGAAGATTGGTACCTGTAATCACAAGAACAATTGGTTAAAGCGTACCCTATTTTCTATTTATTAAACTCGATCGTTTTGATTTTTAAAACCGGTTAAAACGTTATCGAAAAGCGTTCTAAATTTTTATATAGACTATATATGGTGAAAATAATTTTACTGCAGGAGGAAATATTTTTCTGAAGATTATAGAAATTTTTAGGATTTTTAAAAGCTCAAAAACTATTTAAAACCTATTTTTCAATTAGTGACGGATTTATTCAGGAATTTATTCTGGATGCAATCTACATCGGAATGTTGCAAATGAGGTGTCAAAACGACCGTCTCGGAGAGTTATATAATATATATTTTTCTCAAGTATTAGTTTACGTAAAAATAAGAAGATACAGATTTTTGAACGAAAATAACTGATTTAACTTATAGGCTTAAAATTAATTCTGGAAAAACTAAGCGTCGGATTGAGATGAAACTAGCGCCATTGGGTCCAGAATGTCATTTCTGATTTTCTGGAGCTAGTCTCACATTTTTCTGGGCCCTATATAATTACTTATCAATTTAAAACCAATAAACCATATTTAAAAATAATTAAAAATACGAAATACGAAATAATTCATATTTACAAGTTTGCCATTGTATATATTACCGTTGCCTTCGTCGTGTGCAGCATGGGGGGGGGGGGGCTGAGGCATCGGACGGCGATCGACGGTGGCGGAGGGAGACGACGGCGACGGCGTCGACTCGGGGAGGCGACGGCGAATCGAGGCGGGGCGGCATCGGCAGCTGGCGGCGGCGTCTGCAGCGGCGGTCGACGTGGAAGGCGGAGCATCGGCGTCGGGGAGCAGCTGGGTGCTGCGGCGGTGGACGGAAGACGGCGGAGGTGGCGATCGGTGGCGGAGCGTGGGTGGATCTCAGGGGATAGGGCGGAGAGCTTGGCGGAGCTCCGCGAGACTGGGGGGAGGGGCTCTGCGTCGTTGTGCTCGCGGGCGGTGGCAGCGAGCGCTCGGAGGCGGCGCTGGCGGTTGGTGAGGCGGCGGGCGTGGGTCGAGCCCACCGGCGATGAGGGCGGGGAGAGAGATAGAGAGTGAGAGGGAGAAGAGAGTGAGGCGGGGGCTTGGGTTGCCTCTGCAAAGTGAACGAGAAGAGATAGAGGGATACTGAGTGTGAGAGAAAGAGAGGCCTGTGGGTGTGTATGGGTTTCGGGTTGCTGTGAACGAAGGAGGTGTGAGATATATAGGGTTTTAGAGAATAGGGTAGATGGGGTTTGTTAGCTGAGAGGGGTAGATGGGTGGATGTGGGTAGCTGAGGGAAATGGGTAGGGGTAGTTACGGGTAGATTAGGTGGGATAATTAGGGGGGGTAATGATAATTAGTAATAGGTAAACCCCTATTGGTGAAAGTCATTAGCTAAATACAAAACGAAATTACGAAAATGCCCCTACTAGTAAACGTGTTCGGAAAATCACGAAAACACACCCACGGGATCGTATCATCACGAGGATCGTGAATACGAAGACCGTTTCAGGGTTTGGGCTACGGAAATACTAGTTTTTGGCCAAAACGTTTAGAAAGCGGGTTTGCGGGTTCTCTATTGAAATGATATCAGAAAATTATGAAATTAATGTGGAAAGCCCTAAATGATCATAGGATGCTACTGCAGAAGTTTGAAAATGTTTTGAAGACGTTTGAATAGAAAATAAATTCGTTGACCCAAAACTGCAATATCTGAAAATGAATTTTTATCAGATCTTTCAGAGGTATTTGACGAAATCCGATTTTACCAAAATACTCCATAACTAGTCTGGTACTCCAAAATATTTTTATAGGAAATTTTTGAAATCAGTTTAAGACTGCTAACAAACCATTATAAAATACAATTAAAAATTGAATTTTCTTTAAATACTTAATATGAAAGTATTGGAAAAATACAGGCCGTTACACACATATTACTCTACTTTCCCTTTACAACACGTTATCAGCAGTATCACGCTCGTAGGAAAAGCCGACAACGCTCGAGGAGGGATTTCATCCAACGCTCAGCTTTAAGAAGATCGTATTCTTCTCAACGAGGAGGGTGAAGGGTATCCTTCATCAACCGTCGTCTAGATTCCTTCGTCGAATCTAGAGGTAAATCATCAAATTTTTAGAACTAAAACTTGTTTTTCCAGTAGATCTGCATGTTTTAGATCACGAACACAGTAAATATCGAATTTTTATTTAGATCTGAATGTTTAAAAACACAGTAAAAATCGATTTTTTAATCTAAAAATCAAAATTTTAAATGATCCATGGCCGTGCCTTCGTGCACGGCCAGGCCATGCCCAAAAGGGCATGGCCGGCGGGCGCGGCCCACCACCACCCTGCTAGGGCGCGGCCTGGCCACGCCTGTAGGGCACGGCCAGCTGCCACGGCGCCCGTGCCCTCTTGGCGCGGCCAGTCGCCGCGGCGTTCGCTGCGGGCCCCCTAGTGTTTTTCCGAAACGCTAGCCCTTTGCGGGCCCATTTTTTTAGGGGAGGCCCATTAACCCTATTTCGGTTGTTTTCATGGCCTAAAAAGCCTGTAAATTAACCCACTTACACATAATTTTTCTTTTTTCCTTTTGGCCTCAAAGGCCCAATAATTAAAGAAATTTTAATTTTGTGATATGGTTAAGCGGAAAGATAAATATATGTGAATGTCCATCAATAGACCGATTCATGTATTTAATTCAGTCAAGATATATTTATCAATTGAAAATAAAAAAATAAAAAATGAAGAATTTAGTCATCAAGATTGATCGACTATTTACTTCCTAAATATAGGTATACTAATAAAACTAAAAGAGAGATGATAAAAATATAAATGAAACAAATGTGAGATATGCATTAGATATATCATTAGGATGAATTATTATTTGCTTTCAGTTTCGGCTTCATCATTGAGATATGCACTAGAAAGATATCATTTGTCTACTTTTTTAACTACTAAGTCACAAGTCTTGATTGTGAGCTATATGTAGCAAACATGGAATTTTTACAGTCACAGTAAAAATTTTCAAACTATCAGCAATGAGTTTACTGGAACACTGAGAAAAATTGGTGAATTTTTATTGGAGGCCAATACTTTACAGAATGTGTATCAGTGTCCTTAAAATCAAATCTTTAGCACTTAAAAAAGATTTTTAAATGAAATTATAAAATGGTCATGCAAAAATTAATAATGAGACAAAAATAAATCTGTTGTAAACCATGGCGGCTACGGAACCCCGTAGCCCTGTATTTATAGTAATAGGGTTACATAATGGGTGGATACCCACTAACGGGTTGGGCCCTCCAAAGCCCGTTTATAACACTTCCCCTTATCCATCCATTGTTGTAAGCCGTGATGAACGCTTCAGGGTTCATGGAGCTTATCTGATCATGGGTATATGGATACTTCTGGATCCCAAGTTTAAGAGTACTTGCCTCGTTAAAACCTTTGCCAAGGAAAACCCAGTGGGAAAAAACCAATGGCTAAGGGAAAAGAGTACAAGTTTCTGTAACTTCCCCTGATCGATGGATATCACTAGAGGTGGATACTTCTGGATCCTAAGTTAGGGATAACTGCCTCGTTAAAACCTTTAGCTATGGAAAACCCAGTGGGAAAAACCAATAGCCAAGGAAAAAAGAGTACAGTTTCCGTAACTTCCCCTGATTAGTGGAAGTATTTAGGGGGTGGATACTTCTGGATCCAGAGTCAATGAGTTTGCCATCGTTAAAACCTTTAGCTATGGAAAACCCAGTGGGAAAAACCAATAGCCAAGGGAAAAGAGTGCAACACTACATTTGACTCCCCCTGATCTGTACAAGCTGCAGGCTTGCAGATCTCCTAGGCATCTATACATCAATCTCTTACAGTGTTCCGATACAAAGTACAAGGTATCGCTCACCTATACAAGACATCGCTCATCCTATACAAGTATCGCTCATCTATAGCAGTTACTGGATCTGAGGGATCTCTTCTGAGGAGGAGTGGTCTTCAGACTCGGTAGGTTTGCATCACGTCTCTGACCAGTCTTCACTGTGTCTGCGAGGTTACTGCAGGACCTGGCTGTGCGTACTTATGATTTGCTTCTTGGATTGATGAGCCTCTCGGGATGGTGGGATTGATGTTGCCTTGGAAGTATGCTTTGCTGGTCTCCAGGAGTTGGTCGCTTCTTGGTTGCAGTCATCGCGATGATCTGTGACCTGTATCTGCAAATACATTTAACATGTTGTATGATCCTTGGACCCTTGGAGGGTAGCGCAGAAGCTACATATCTCTGGTCCAGTGGTGCGCTGCAGGCGCTGCACTGTATCTGGTTAAAGTGTTTGCTGCCAGATAAAGGAGTGTACAAAAGACATTTGAGTAAGGCACTTCAGGACCTAGGATATCCTTCCCCCTCTTCCAGCGAACGGAATGGGTCTTAATGTGCATCCATACAACCAGTAGGTGTATTGGTGGATTGCAATTTTCCATGTTTCTTCATCGACTGGATGATAATTTCATCTTCTGGATGGTTATTCATCTTCGGGATGATGGTTTCATCTTCGGGATGATTATTCATCTTCGGGATGATGGTTTCATCTTCAGGATGATAATTCATCTTCAGGATGAAGGTTTTCATCTTCAGGATGATAATTCATCTTCAGGATGATTATTCATCTTCGGGATGAAGGTTTCATCTTCAGGATGATAATTCATCTTCAGGATGATTGTTTCATCTTCGGGATGATAATTCATCTTCAGGATGAAGGTTTCATCTTCAGGATGATAATTCATCTTCAGGATGAAGGTTTCATCTTCAGGATGATAATTCATCTTCAGGATGATTGTTTATAAAGGTATGTTGTCACATCATCCATAGCAACATAGCCTAAAATTATCTTTGCTAATCGCATGGGTTTCGCAATCATGACCAGGGAGCCTGATGCATCAGTTTGATTAATTTTTGTAAGTGAGTCAAACTCATCTTACATGGTTACTTCCTGGTTTCTGCGAATATAAACCTCTAAGGCTATAGCGTTTTGCTTATAGCATACGATTTTATTTATTTGTACAATACTCGGTAGCCCACAGGTTTGATATCTTTTGATATCAGGACTTCAGGTCCAAACACTTCACATTTCATAAGTGAGTCCAGCTCAACTTATTATTGCCTCGTTCCACATAATTTGGCCAAATTTCTGCGTTTTGCTTCAGGGAAACGGAGATTGTGAACGATATCAATGGCAAAATGAAATGTGAGTAATTGTCGACAAGTGTGTTTTATCCAAATACCTCTCCGTGTACGTACATTATTCTATTTATTCCAGATTTATCTCTTCTGGAGGTTCTGGAAAGGGAGAGGATATGGAGATGAGCTCACTTTCCTGTGGTGGTATTGTTTTAGGGTCTCGTGGTATGTCCTCTCATCCATTGAGGATATCCACTTCTGCTACTGGTAGATTGCATCCATAAAGTTTGGTATGTCAATCCTAGCTGGATTTTTAGTAGCAGGGGATGTGTGAATTTGACAATATTTATATTGTCAGTAGCTATGTCTGATAACTGTTTAACAGTTTCATAAGTGTGGATCGTCAGGATCTCATCACTATTCATGATAATCAGATCATAGGTATTAATGTTCTAAATGGTCCATAGTGGGTGATATGGGAATGTAAACTCATCATGACTCCAATCGATAAGATGTGCACTAAACGCTTCCCCCGTTAGGGGTTCTCGGAAACTGTTTATATGAGGTGATCAGGCTCATATAAATAGTTTCTAAGGGGGCGTTCTGATGGTTTTGCATGCTCCCACGTGGTCACCTTACAACTGGGATTTCTAGTGGATAAGTAATCCGTTTAAATCATTTTAATGATTTACATATAACCCATTTCTGGGTGTGAACACAAAGCTTCAGGGTGTTCAATTTTTCTTCCAGTTGTTATATTGATTTCCCAGTGTTATCCCAAAAATCCGCAATAAGCTCAACTTCAATGAAGTTGAGCAGAGAACTAGGGATATGAACCCGTCAAGGCTCCATCTATAAGATGTGCTCTAATGCCTCCCCCGTTTGGGGATCTCGGAACATATTCATCTAGGAGGGGTTAGTCCCGATGAATAAGTTCCACTCGCGGCATTTTGAGGGTGGTATGAGGGTAAGTAAAAGCCCCAACCAATATCCTAGTAATGTAATATGTCCGTTGTGATTAATAATAATCTGGACTGCGGTTGAATAACAGGGGTTTTGATTATGACCATTTTAAGAGGATATATAGATGAGTACTCTAAGGTACATCTTTAGCCATATGTAGGGAGTGTGTGAGTCCACTTTTATCCCTCAAATACTCTCAAGAGGCCTAAAGGTCTCATTCTTCTAATGATAGTTATATCATCATTTAAATTCGTTTGAGGAAGTGAGGAGAGTCAATGTCCACGTGTGAATGGAGATGATCTCGTAATCATTTTTCCCTTTTGAATGGGATAATGAGAGTTTCACCCTTTTTGAAGAATCTTCGGGTTCGTCTGGTTAATGATGTCTTGCATCATCAATCCGGGGTGACATCGATCCAAAGTTGGTCGATTCTGGACACTTCTGGTGTTCCAAATTAATTCCTCTGTTTCGAATTTATGTGGGACTTTATAAGTTTCAGAGAGTACATGGCATCCTCATTTTAGGGAGTATTCAGGATGATAAAATCATTTACAGTAAAATAAAATGCGTAAAAGGCACATATATACTGCAAGAGAATACTACTAATAATTATGTTAGAGCAACAAGTTTCATAGTATGATGTGGGTTCTAGAAAGTATACGTCCACAATTGTGCTCATTTTAGACTCATATTATGACAACAGATCAAATTTATTTTCAAAAATTTATTTATCCTCGGGAAGTAGCGAATTATACATACTGTCAATTTGACTTTCGTCGTTTAGACTAGATATGTATATATTTTTATATGGCATACGTTAATGCCCATTAATTTTGCGGAAAAGCATTATGGGTCTTGTCAGAGCTTCTGGTCTGATATTGGGTTGCCATTGCATACTCCATATCGAGATACATCATATCTTCCCTTTCACATTTTTATTCAAGACTTCCCCTGTTTTTCAGTCTTCCTTATTGTCGTTTATAAGGAAGAATGATTATTGGTCTTACGAAGTAGACACATATAAGGGAAATGAGTTAGTCTCTATTTTTCCACTTTCTAGTTTATGATAGACTTATAAAGGGTCTATTTGAAAACTCAAGTATGGTCTTCAGGCCATTTTTATTGGGTCATTCAAGTATTATGTGGATATAGGATCATACTCTAGGGGAAACAATTACGTGGGTACGAATTTTTATAATTTCTCACTTATCTGTTAAGCCACGACTTCGGGCGTACGCTTAGAAAATAAGGTTAGATTCAAGAATCATACCTTGTAAAGTGAGATTACTCAAAGAAGTTTGGCGGTGTTATGACAACTGCTGGGTGTCAATATCGGTTTATACAGACCGTGGATCTGAGAGATCTATTTACCGCGAAATGCGTATTTCTAAAAGAAATCGCATAAATGTTTTTCGTATAATCCCTCGTACTTGTTAATTTTTATTAGTGTGAAAGGGTGTTGACTTTTGATTTGAATTTTGAACTTCAGGTTCATTTTGGTTTTGAACTTCAGGTTCATTTTGTCAACTAGGATATGATGTTAAAATTTATTGAAAGCATTATTGGTTTGTTGTCATAAAATATTGTCATGTCATGAGCAATTCATACATATAATATAAATCCAGTAAACTAAAAAGTTGTGCTCAATTAACCAGAATGGAAACAATTATGATGTATACACATGCTATTTATATTCTGCAGGTATATAAATAATTTTATCTCAGACATATATTTATGCTACAGGCATTAAAAATACATCAAAAAGATTTTAGCATGCTAAATAAAATGTTTATTACAGAACATTAAATATGCGACCGGGCATATAAATTTTCCTACGCATGCATTTATAGTGTTTAAGTGGAAATTCATGCTAGAGGCAACAAAAATATACATCACATCGTAGAAAAATGCGGGCAGGCATTTAATATCATAGCAGACGATTAACACATACAATTAATCATCACATGCATTTTATAATGGAAATGAAAATTTTTCGTTTAATAATTATTGGACCACTAGGCAACGTCATACACCGTTAGGTTAGTTGACTAACGGCAGAGCGGTCGCAGGATCTTCCTAATTATTAAACGTAAATAATCAGATAATCCGAATAAAATGCGATGAATAAAAATTGTGTAATTTAACAGATTTTGACGAAAACGAAATCGTAATTAAATCTGAAAAAAGATTTGAAAATCGAAAAAATTTTCGGGGGTCAAACCCTAGTTAGGGTTTTATGGTCGCGCAGGATTGCCGCTTCAGGCGGCTAGGGTTTCCCGGGGCATGAGCGCGCACCGGGGGGGGCCCGATACGAGCGGCTGCCGGGGGGTGGGGGCCCGCCGCGGCCGGCGGCGGCGGGGCCCCGCCGCGGCCGGCGGCGGGGCCCGCCGCTGCGGGCGGCGTGGGTGGGGCCCGCCGCTGCGGGCGGGCGGGGGGGGGGCCCGCCGCTGCCGGCGACGGGGGCCGCCCCCGCCATCGCAGTGGCGGGTTGGCCCGCCGCTTACTGGCGGCGGGGGCCGCCCGCCGTCGCAGCGGCGGGTTGGGCCCGCCGCTGCTGGCTGGCGGCGGGGCCGCCCGCCGCTGCTGCTGGCGGCGGGTTGGCCCCGCCGCTGCTAGGCGGCGGGGCCGCCCGCCGCTGGCGGCGGGGCCCGCCCCGCCTCGCTTGGCAGCGGCGGGTTGGCCCGCCGCTGCTTGGCGGCCGGGGCGCCGCCCGCCGTCGCAGCGGCGGGTTGGCCCGCCGCTTGGCAGCGGCGGGTTGGCCCCGCCGCTCCTCGGCGGCGGGTTGGCCCGCCGCTGGCAGCGGCGGGTTGGGCCCGCCGCTCCTGGCGGCGAGCGGGCCCGCCCGCCGCTGCTGGGCGGCGGGGTTGGCCCGCCCGCAGGGGAGCGGCGGGGGCCGCCCGCCGTCGCTGGCGGCGGGTTGGCCCGCCGCAGGGGAGCGGCGGGGGCCGCCCGCCGTCGCTGCTGGGCGGCGGGTTTGGCCCGCCGCTCCTGGCGGCGGCGGTCCGCCCGCCGTCGCAGCGGCGGGGTTGGCCCCGCCGCACCTGGGCGGCGGGGTTGGCCCCGCCAGCTGGCAGCGGCGGGTTGGCCCGCCGCTCCTGGTGGCGGGGGCCGCCCGCCGCTGCTGGCGGCGGGTTGGCCCCGCCGCAGGGGAGCGGCGGGGGCCGCCCCGCCGTCGCTGGCGGCGGGTTGGCCCGCCGCAGGGAGCGGCGTGGGCCGCCCGCCGTCGCTGGCGGCGGGGTTGGCCCGCCGCTCCTGGGCGGCGGGGGCCCGCCCGCCGTCGCTGGCCGGCGGGTTGGCCCGCCGCTGCTGGCGGCGGGTTGGCCCGCCGCTCCTGGCGGCGGGGCCGCCCGCCGCTGGCAGCGGCGGGTTGGCCCGCCGCTCCAGGCGGCGCGGGGCCGGCCCGCCGCTTGCTGGCGGCGGGGTTGGCCCGCCGCAGGGGAGCGGCCGGGGGCCCGCCCGCCGTTCAGTCGGCGGGGGGGTGGTTTTGCCGCCGCTTCGGGCGGCGGGCGAGGGTTTTTCCGCCGCTCCTCGGGCGGCGGGCGAGGGTTTTGGCGCGAGATCTAGGGGGGATTCGCGTTCCGGCCGAGAAAATCCCCTAGGGTTTCATGGTTTTTTGGGGATAAAAATCTAATTTTTAGTGGAAAAAATCTATTTTTAATCTCCAACAAAACGTTTTTATTGTAAAAATTTGATTTTTCATCAATAAAAACCTTGATTTTTATTAAACAATCGATCCAAGAATTTTGGATCTAGACATATGCGCATATGAAATTTTAGATCTAGGGTTTTAGGGTTACCCTCTAGATCCTACCCCGCCGGATCTAGCGACGTTCGGTGAAGGAAGCCCGTTCGCGTCGCGTCCGTCCGTCGCGTCCGTTCCGTCGGCAGGGGTTCGGCTTAGCTTTGAGCGTGCTGATAACGTGTTGTAAAACCATGGCGGCTACGGAACCCCGTAGCCCTGTATTTATAGTAATAGGGTTACATAATGGGTGGATACCCACAAAAATAAATCATTATTCTAAATAAATGCAAGAAAAATTAGTATGGTAGAGTTAAATATAGCGTAAAAGGATTGGGTTTTAAAAAACAAAAAACAGAGTAAATTATGAGGAAATGCCTAAATAAGTTAACAACCCGAAAAAAATAAGATCTAAAGAAACTAGAAGAATTTAAAGGAGCAAAAGCTCACTAAGATTAAGTTAAATAAACACATAAATAATGGTAATAGGAGACATACCTTGTGCTACCGTGAAGAAGATGAGGGGGCTTCCGTGAGAAAAATAAATAGATTCTTATCTTAGATATGAGTTTGAGCACACCACCATTTTTGACAAAACACCATTTTATAGAACCTAAAATGACTCTATAAAATTAAGTGTGCTATTATTTTTGGGCTTTAATGAAAATATTAAAAAACTATTTTGGCTAAAACTTAAGCTGGGATGCAGCACACGTTAGATGAATAGATTCTATAAAATTAAGTGGGCTGTTATATTTTGGCTTTGATGAATATATATAAAACTTAGTTCGGCTAAAACTTAACCCGGGGTATAGCCCACCCTAGCCCCTAAATGGATCCGACCCTGATAATCATAGAGTGGGGTTAAAACAATAAGGTAAATTACAAACGGAGAAAAAGAAATGACCACAAACACACTATTTATTGGGTAAATTCGAGTAATTATTAATATACTTTCCAATTCTAATTTAACACCCAATGTATTACTATTTTTTTGAATATCAATTCGTGGCTGATGATTTTGTTGGGTTTCCTATTAATTTGGGCCCATTTACGATTATTTAAGATCCATTTATCTCTGATTAGTTTAAGTTTAACTATATGAAAACTCACGTGATGATCAAATGATCACAAAATATGACTCAAATCAACGAAAAAACTAATAAAATCGTCATATAGTATGTGTTTTTTGGAAAATGATAGTAAGATGTCAAAGTAGAATTGAATAAAATGTGTTTAACCTAATTTAACTTTTTTTATTTTTCAAATCATTGCTTGTAAGAGTACTTTCAATGGAGGGCTGAATGGGGGCCGAATGGGGGGCTTAATCCTATGTGGTTGGGGTTTTTGCAAAAAAAGTGGAGAGAGGGGGATGAACAGGCTTAAGAATTTAAGCCTTATTCAACCCCCTATTCAGCTGCTGACTCAACAGGCGCATTATTATTTTTTCCAAATATGCCAGGATCAGAAGGCTGGATGTTACACACCAGATGCCTGATTCTAGCGGAAAAATAATTTTTTTAAAACCCTGACAGGACCAGATGTCTGGTGAGTATGCACCAGCCGTCTAGTAATGGGACTCACTGTCTTTTTTATTGAACATGAACCAGACACCTGAAGTTCATTTTGCAGACGTCTGATTAGTGAACTTCAGACGTCTGATTCAGGAGAAAACTATAGGACCGCTAAACGATACGTGCATTACTAGGCAACGCACACTAAGGGGTGAATAGTGTAATGACACAAAAATCTAATTAAGAGATTCTTGCAAATGCGGAATTAAAACACAAGATAATTAGCAAATCCACAATAGATAAAATACAATCGCAGACAACGCGATATATCATATTCGACAAATACATACTCTAGTCCCACACTCTTTTCAGAATCTCGTGGATTTCCACTAACAATCCTTTTCCAATGCAACCCAATATACCACACACTTTTCCAAATGCCACAATCTTTTCCAAAAGACTATATTTTCCAAGATAGCGCACACAATCTTTTCCAAGATTGCAACCCATGTTCCAAGGGCATCACCTCTTTTTTCAGATAGAACACTTCCACAACCCGAAAGCTAGGGTTCACAAATGCAACGAAATAGAAAATACAATCTTCCTATTGCCGTGATTAAATGCATTTACTAAACGTGAAGTGCAAAGGCAATGGAGATTGATGTCCATGTGCTGGATGTAAGCTTTGTGCACTTGTGGACTTCCCTTGAGCTTTGGAGATCAATACAACATCAAAAAAGCTCTTGAGGGAATGAGAGAGATGAAAGCATTGCACTTATTTTTTGGCTCATAAATGAATCTTTATTCTGTGTGTATTGGTGCCAAAAACTCTCTCACAATGGTGCTTAAATAGTCTCTCACTCGTGCACACAAACAAAGAAATGGATCCAAAAATTCGCAGTCTAACGGTTATAAACGTGCAAAATTTCTAGTCATCAGACGTCTGAAAAAGGATTCCCGGAAAGCTAATGAACTGTTCAGTCATATGGTCTTCTTTCATCAGACGACTGACAATGAGTTGGTCATGAACAAATTAAAGACCAATCTCCAAGTGATCAGACGTCTGAAGAACACTTGTCAGACATCTGATGCACTAGTTAGTCGGCTGTCAAGTCTTCTTCATATGGTTGGACATAGTGGGTGAAACAGACGGAGAGCGCCCGAAAAATAACTCACCATGTTCAATTGTCTGGTGTTCATTTCCTAGATGTCTGTGACATTGTTCATACGTCTAGTCTTTGAACTGCAGACGGCTGATCAACCCTAGGTTTTGGCCAAACAAAAACGAATATGCCAGATGTCTGGTGAAGGTCTTCCAAACGTCTGTCCTGGTCTAACAAACACAATCAATAGTGTTTTGGCCAAAGAACCTATTGCGATGGGTATTAGAATATTTCTATGGACATCTAAGATTGAAAATGACATGGATGTGTGTGTGTCTCCATCTAATCAAGACATACAAGTATTCTATTAATAAAAGATCAAGATACATAAAGAATCAAAAATGATTTACAATAAACTTCATGATTTTTCATGGGTTCAATGAACCATTGCTCCATGCCTTACGTCCATCAACACATCACCAATTGTTTTGTCTATCCATTGATATAATCAATGTTAATTTTCTGAAACTAAAACACTTTGGGACATTAGTCCACATAATGTGGTGACCATCATCAAAACTATATTGTGCTTAATTGCCAATATCCATCAAAAACTAGCTGGTGGGTGTATCAGACGTCTGATCCGTAAAGGTCATACGTCTTATTTCCTGAAGAAAAAAACTCCAGTCACTTCAGACGTCTGGTGTTGAAACAACAAACATCTGATATGACTGAAAACACGCCTGATTCTGGTGCACCAATGTAGCTAAGATGACTGGTGGGTATCGTCCAGACGTCTGATCTACTTCAGAGTTGAAAAAATATTTATGGTTAGATTACTAGACGTCTGATGTCGTGACACTACACGTCTGATAATCCAGTCATTGGCCGCTGATGTGGCAACCATTCAGCACCTTGTTAAGCTTTCCATTAAAAGAGCATAAGGGTTGAATCTGACGTTACACAGATTCAGCCCTTGTCGGGGCTGAATGGCTAAGCTATCCATTGGGAGTGCTCATAAAGAGGTTTCGAACAGTTTACATCCCCTTAGAATCCTATCCGTCTACTGGTCAATCAGATCACTTCTTTCTCCCAGCTTAAATCTCAGCCGTCGACATAACAAAGGGCCGACAATAGTCCAAAGTTCCGACTTCCCTTATCTTTTACTCCAAAAGCCCGGGAACAAACAGCCGCACCCGCTGTCGCTTCCCTATCTAATAATGGCGCTTCTCGGCCCGCGGCTGCAGCAATCTCTCGCCCAGTGCGGCAGCAGCTGCATCGGAGCGAGGAGGAGCAACCGGCCGAGGCGTTGCTCTGCGATTGCCTTCGACGCCCCATCTCCTCTCGTCGGCGGCGTCTCCGGGGTCCGGTGGGGCTCCAGCACCCTCCAGGGACGGCGGTCGGAGATGGAGGACGACGTCGTTCTCCAATCGGGCGACGGGCTCGCCGGCTTCTCTTTCGCTGCGGTATTCGACGGGCATGCTGGGTTCTCGACTGTGGAGTTCCTCAGGTTCGTGATGATCTCCGTCTCATTTGTGATGTTTTGTGTCATCTGGGTATTTGATAATATGCCTCGATGAAAATTGTCAGTTTAAAGAATGATTTTTGTTACACACAAGGAATCTATAACTGAAAAATTAAGTATATTGTCTTAGATTAATTGTTTCATAATGAAAGGAGGCATTTTGTTACTTTCTATACGTTTACACAATCCCCGGGAATATTTAGATCTATCTGGATCTTTTACTGGCCAAATTTAGTTATATGAGCGAATATTATTTGCACACACATCGAGATATCAATAATATTTTTGCAAAAAACTTCCTTCCTGAGCTTGGTCATGCATTTGAGAATCACTCACTGCCTTCATTTGTCTAATGCCGTTGGATTCCATACATTGCTCAAGTAGAAGGGCTCACTTAATACAGTTCGATAGTATGTATTCTAAGAAGCATGCCTGTCTTCGTGATGGGATCTAATGAGGGTCCTCTAGCTCCTCTAGCTCAGTCCAGATCTCTCGATGACTATCTTTTCATGACTGCTTTAAGACTGAAAAAGTATTTTCTGTCAGCTTGTCCGTCTGAAGGTACACTTGTATATTTATTCAATAAAAAGGAGACACCTCAAGCTGTAGGAGTGGGAGAATGCTCCATTGCGGTGGGAAATAGATGATATCAACATGCATACATATGTATTTGGTCATATAATAATTAGCAAGGGTAGTGTTACTTGGGTGATAAGGGGTTGATTTAGTTCATAGGAGTAAGTATCTAATCTCAGAATAATTGCCATGCTAAATGATGAAATAATGTAAATAATGTTATTTTGGTTTGTTAACATAATCCTGTAATCATTCAGGAAGAACACAAGGAGATCCAGGAAAATATAGAGGTTATATCATTTTCATCAATAATTATGAACCTACAGAACGAGAAATCAAGGATATTTATGCAAAGAATATCCAGCATATCCATTTACTTCAGAATCAGCACACTGCCTTCATTTATTATCCCGACCTTGCAGAAGCAAAGAGCTCACTCACAATAGTATGATAGCATGCATGCTAACTGCTAGGAAGTGTGCTTACCTTTGATGTGGCATCTAAGGGTGGGTCTTCACCACCTACGGTTCATTACAGATCTCTGTGAACATTCTTTTGTTGAATACTTTAAGGTAGAGAAGTTGTCATCCGTTGTCTTGACCATTTGAAGCTACTACTGTAATATTATCCCACAAAAAAGAGACACCTCATGCAGAGGTGTATGAGAAAACTCATGATAATATCAACAAGCTTACAATGTTTTTCGTCATATTAGAGAGTAGTGTCACCTGGGCCACAACAAGAGGCAATCAATCTCATAATATATATAAAGGTATTATTTGGGATTCATAAACTTCCCCTTTCTTTACGATAATAAGTAAAATACTTCTTGCTTGAGGCATCTGTATCCAGGGGCGGAACCAGCCTTAAATGGCCGGGGGGCCGGGCGGCGTTGCAAAAAGGCAGCTGTAACAATTCTAGTAGTGTTGGGTCTCTATATTATAATTTTTTGTAAGCCTTCTTGCATCTTCATAGTTTGGTGTTCTGGTTAAAGCTGTTGTTTACGATTTGGGCGCCTCGGGTTCGATTCGCTCTTGTGTTATGTTGTATATATATATTTTTGCATTCTTAAATGTTTATACCTTAGATTTATTTTTTTTAAAAAAAACTAGATGGCTTCAGGAATCGAAGCTCAGCCCCCCCGCCCGCCTCTCAAGTTGATATGCTCTGACCACAACACCAATTGGAACTTCATGTTAATGGATCACAAAAAAATATAATATAGAAATCCTGTCTATATAAAAACGTAAGTTTTGAAATTTTTTTTTTGGGGGGGGGGGCACAGCTCTTACGTGGATCCGCCCATGTCTGTATCCATAATCTAGATTGCATGTTATGAATCTAGCACATGCACCACACAACAAAATTGATGACCTTGTAGGATTTCATTCTATGTTTCATTCTGTAAAACACATAAATCATTGTAATCAGTCCTTTAAGTTAATCAAGCTGTGAGGCTCCTGTTGGTAAATAATCATATGCATAGTACATGCCCTGCCATCCACTTACATGAACGCTTACAAGTCTCAATATGATACGAACTAGGGTTTCGTATCAATTAATTTCAGAATTTAAAGGTGGAAAAATATAAAAAGAGGATTTTTGGATCTTTTAGATTGCGAAGAACTAAGAAACAGATTGATAAATGAGTCTCTTTCGAGAGGAGACTCGCTCTCCTAGCTTTGTTGCACGGAACAAAGCCTAAAACCTTCACAAGAGATGCCTACAATTGTTCTTCACAAAATAATCATAAAAGAAAATAAAAGACGGCTAACCCTAATAAATAGAAAATAAGAGATTTACTAATCTAGTCGGAAAAGACTAGAATACCCCTAACTAACCCCCCTACGTGGTACCACGCCTCCTACGTCGCACGTAAGTCACCAAAGGCGGGTGGGTCCCCCCATGTGTGCCGCCGGGTGTGGAGGGATGCGGGTCCGCATCAATACCCGCCCCCCTAAAAGAGCCACCTTGTCCTCAAGGTGGAAGTCGGGGAACTGCTCCTGGATCACTTGATATGCCTCCCATGTCGCATCACAGTCCGGCAACCCTGCCCAGTGTATCAACACCTCCCTCTGTCCGCGTGGTCCCTGACGAACAACTCGAACCTCCAGTGGCTCCAACATCACCTCCATCTCCTCAGTAAGTGTGGGCGGTAGGGTAGAAGACACCGTCTGCTCCCCAATGGCTCATCGAAGCTGCGAAACATGGAAGACGGGGTGTATCGTCGCAGTCGATGGTAGCCTCAGCCTGTTAGCCACCTGGCCAATCTTGGCCACAATCTCAAACGGCCCATAGAATCTCGTTGACAGCTTCTCGTTCCGCCTCCTTACTAGCGAACTCTGTCTGTAAGGCCTCAGCTTCAGATAGACCATGTCGCCCTCCTGGAAGTGCACATCCCGCCGATGCCCATCCGCTCTAGCCTTCATCACCTGCTGCGTCCGTAGTAAGTGCTTCTTCAGCTCTTCCAGTATGCTCTCCCGCTCCCTCATATAGTCCTCTACCTGGGAGACCGGCGTCTGTCTCTCCCCAAATCGAAGTAGCTCCGGTGGGTCCCTCCCGTATAACACCCGAAAAGGTGACGTCCCCGCTGCTAAGTGGTACGAAGTATTGTACCAATACTCCGCCCATGCCAACCACCGATACCACTGTCGTGGTGTCTCCGACACAAAGCACCGCAGATACGTCTCTATGCTACGGTTCACTACCTCTGTCTGCCCGTCGGTCTGAGGGTGATAGGCGGTACTCCTCTTCAGCACTGTCCCCCTGGACACGAAATATCTCCCGCCAGAACCCACTCAGGAACACCTGATCTCTGTCTGTGACGATGGAAGCTGTGATCACATGTAACAGTATCACCTCTCGAGCGAAGGCTGCCGCCACTGAAACCGTCGTGTACGGATGTTTCAGTGGTATGCAGTGGGCGTACTTGCTCAACCTGTCCACCACCACAAAAATCACTGAGTACCCCTCTGACCTGGGTAGCCCGTCGATGAAATCCATCGTCACCTCCTCCCAGACCTGCTCAGGTAGTGCTAAGGGCTGTAAAAGGCCGGCGGACGCCATGGCCATGTACTTGTGACGCTGTCACATGTCACAAGCGGCAACCAAATGTGCTATCGCTCTCCGCATACCCGGCCAATAAACCTCCCGGGATATCCTCATATATGTCTGCTGCACCTCGGAATGTCCCCCAACCACCGAACTGTGGAACTCCTGAAATAATGCGGGTATGAACCTGGAAGCCCGTGGCAATACTAACCGCCCCTGGTATAACAGTCTCCGTCCCTCTAGGGAGTATCCCCTCGGGGTCTCCCCGCCTCCCTACAACTGCTCGCGAATCTGTCTTAACTCCGGATCAGCCTCGGCCTCCTGCAGCATGGGCTCCCCATCTATCCACACGGGCAACGAGAGTGCCCTCAAGTGCACCCCCTCCTCTCTGCGCGATAAGGCGTCTGCCGCCTTATTTTCCAACCCTGGTCTGTACTCAATGGCGAACCGGTACCCCACCAGCTTGGATAGCCAGCGCTGGTGCTCCTCCGTCACCAGCCTCTGCTCCAGCAAATACTTCAAGTTGCGCTGGTCTGTCCTAACCACGAACTCCCTGCCCATCAGATAGGGCCGCCACTTCTGGACTGCCAGCACGATCGCCATCAACTCCCTCTCGTACACAGACTTCAGCCGTGCTCTAGCTGAAAGCACCTGGCTGAAGTAGGCTATCGGCCGCCCTAACTGCATCAGGACCGCCCCCAACCCTACGCCTGACGCATCAGTCTCCCCAACGAACGTGACGCTGAAGTCGGGCAACGCCAAGACGGGTGCTGTAGTCATCGCCTCCTTCAAGGCCTCAAAGGCATTGGTCGCTTCCTCTCCCCACTGGAACCCATCCTTCTTCAGCTGATCTGTCAGTGGGCGGGCAATGGTGCTGTATTCCCTCACGAATTTCCGGTAGTAGCCTGTCAGCCCGAGAAATCCCCGAAGTGCCCTCAGAGAGGTGGGTACCGGTCAGTCCAACATCGCCTCAATCTTCGCCCAGTCTGCTGCTACCCCTGTGGCCGACACCACATGCCCCAGATACTTTATCTGCCTCTGGCCGAAACTGCACTTCTTTCTGTTGGCATACACTGGTGCCTCAGTAGCTCTCGAAACACTACCTCCAGGTGGCCCACGTGCTCCCCCATGGTCCTGCTGTAGACCAAAATGTCGTCAAAGAAGACAAGTATGAACCTCCTCAGGAACGGCCGAAAGACATCGTTCATCAACGCCTGGAATGTAGAAGGAGCATTCGTCAGGCCAAACGGCATGACGAGAAACTCGTAGTGGCCCTCGTGGGTGCGAAATGCTGTCTTCGGCACGTCCTCTGGCCTCATCAGGATCTGGTGATACCCCGCCTTCAGGTCAATCTTGGAGAACACATCTGCTCCATGCAGCTCATCTATAACTGGGATCGGGAACCTGTCAGCCGCTGTCTCCTTGTTCAGTGCCCGGTAGTCTACGCAAAATCGCCAACTCCCGTCCTTCTTTTTCACCAAAAGTACCGGGCTCGAGAACGGGCTAACGCTGGGATGGATCACCCCAGCCTGCAACATCTCCCCGACCATCTGCTCTATCTCATCCTTCTGCACGTGGGGGTAGCGGTAAGGGCGCACACTCACCGGTGCTGCGCCATCCCGCAGGACTATCGCATGCTCATGCCCTCTCACTGGTGGTAGCCCCTGTGGGTCCTGAAAGACCTCCTGGTAATGTCCCAACACCTGCTCCACCTCCTCAGGAACCCCCGCGTGCGGCTCCTGCTCTGCCCCTGCTACACGACATTCCACCAAGTACCACTCCCCCTCTCTCTGTAAGGCCCGAGTGATGGCCTTGAAGGCCACCATCGATAAACATAGGGTCGGGTCCCCTGTGAGCACCACCGTCCGGTCCCCCTCCTCAAACTCCATCCTGAGGCGCTTCCAGTTCACCCGCATGTCCCCCAGCTTCTTCAGCCACTCTACGCCCAGAATGATGTCAACATTGCTCAACTCCAGTGACATGAAATCCTCCATGATCTGCACCCCCTGCAAGGTCAGGCACAGACCCTTGCAGAGCCCCTTGCTCTCCTCCATCTTCCATGTCCCCAGTAGCACGGTAAACTTCTCCTGTGTGCTCAACTGCAGCCCATGTCTCTCTACTATCCGGCTGGAGACGAAATTGTGGGTGGCCCCACTGTCGATCAGCACCGTCACCGCCGTGTCCCCCAACCGTCCCGATAACTTCATGGTGTGGTTCGGAGTGAACCCCACCACAGAGTTTAGGGACACCTCCGTGAAGTTTAGGTGAGACTTCTCCTCCTCCACTGGCGCCTCCTGCTCCACCTCGAACTCCTCATCACCAACGTACCCCTCCTCGTCCGGTACCATAGTGATCTGCAGTAGGCGGCTAGCACACCGGTGTCCAGGGGTGAACTTCTCGTCGCAACGAAAGCACAACCCCTTGGCACGCTTCTCCCTCACCTTCGCCTCTGTCATCCGTCGCCCCAGGGTCGCAGGACGGCTCTCTCCTCTAGTCTCAGGTGCAGCTGTGGGTGCTCTCGGTGCTGCCGCTACGGGGGTGGGGCGGGACCCCTGGCCTCCCAAGCTCCTCGTATCCTCCTCTCCTCCGCATGCTTCTCCTCCGCCTTGTGGGCCAGGCGAAGGACATCCTCTAGTGTCCCTGGACTCTGCATCCTCAGCTCCGCTCGTATAGAGGGCTTCAACCCCCTCATGAAATTCCCAATCATCACCTCGTCAGTCACCCCCTTCACCCTACTGTTCAGCATCTCGAACCTCTCCATATAATCCCTGACCGTCCCCTCCTCCCTCAAAGCAGATAACTGCTCATAGAAATCTCCCCCTGGGGTCTCCTGGAACCAGTCTAGTATCAGTGCGGAAAGCTCCTCCCAAGTGCGAAAGGGGGTCCGCGCCACCTTCCACCTGTACCAGGCCAACGCATTGCCCTCGAAATAGATTCCGATGGCCCTCAGAACCTCCTCCTCCGTCAACCTCATCACCTGGAAGTAACGCTCCACCCGATAGATCCACCTGTCCGGATCTGTGCCGTCAAAAATCGGCATCTTCAGCTTCATAAGGCGGCAATCTGCATGGATGTCCCCCAGTGGTCCCCCATCTCTACCGCGGTCACCCCCACGGCCGAATCCTCCGCCGACTGCCTCAACTGGTCCTCCCCCGTCAACCCCGTACAACTCCTCAGACCAACCGGGTCGCTCCCACGCCTCAGGCTGGTAATGGTACCCTGGAAACTCCTGCTGTCGTGCCATCACGGGTCCTCCTGCCCCTCTGGGCTGCTGTACCGGTGCTGTCCGTCCTCCAAAATAGCCCCCGGGCCTTGTCACCGCTCCGGAAAGCCATCAAAGGCCTGTCTGGGATCCACCTGTGGCCTCAGTACCTGTGGATGAGCCTCTGGTCTCCAAAATTGGGCTACTGGAGCCCCAATCGTCGTGTCCCGGGCCCATCCGCCTCCATCTTGCCCCCATAGGGCTGTCTGCGCTGCCGTGGCCCCCCGGAAGGTAGTTGGAGTCGACGCGGGCCCCCAGGGGGCTGCCTGCACATCGGCAGGCCCCCAGTAGTGGACTGCAGACCTGTTTGGGCCTGCTGGGACAGCGGTAGGCCTGAACGGGCCTGCCGAAGTCGCAGCAGGCCCCTCCGGGCCTGCAGCAGCTGCGGCAGGCCCAGTTGGGCCTGTCGCTTGTTGCGCAGGCCCGACAGGGCCTGCTGACATTTCCGCAGGCCCTAAAGGGCCTGCTGCTCCAGCCGCAGGCCCTGATGGGCCTGTTGTTCCAGCCGCAGGCCCAGGAGGGCCTGCCGGCCTTTTCCAAGGCATGCCGGCCCCTCTAGGGTTTGTGGCGGTTGTGTTTTGCTCCAAATTTGTTGCCGTAGCCCTCGCCCCCTCCGGTTGCTCCCAATTTGCCGATTCAAGTGTCGATTCTCCTTGGTTTTCTCCCCCTTGAATCCTCTTGCCCCGATCTCCTCCCCTCTCCATCGTTAGGGCTTGGAGCATAGATTTTATCTCCGGAATTGACGATGTGGCCTCCCTCAAAAATTTCAGATCTGAAGTTGCCTCCTTTAACCCTTGGATGTCCCGTGCCGTTTACGCGGCTTCCCTTCGCATGCCCCGAAGCTCGATTTGGATGTCCTCTTGCGAATGTGCGTGATCCTTGATGGATTCACCTAGGGTTTTCTTCAATCTCTCGATCTCCCGGTTGAACTCTTTTCGAAGCACTTGCACCTTCTCATCCACACCATCCGCCTTTGACCTCGTGCTTGTCGCCATTGGATCTCAATGCTCTGATACCAATTTGATACGAACTAGGGTTTCGTATCAATTAATTTCAGAATTTAAAGGTGGAAAAATATAAAAAGAGAATTTTTGGATCTTTTAGATTGCGAATAACTAAGAAAAAGATTGATAAATGAGTCTCTTTCGAGAGGAGACTCGCTCTCCTAGCTTTGTTGCACGGAACAAAGCCTAAAACCTTCACAAGAGATGCCTACAATTGTTCTTCACAAAATAAGCATAAAAGAAAATAAAAGACGGCTAGCCCTAATAAATAGAAAATAGGGGATTTACTAATCTAGTCGGAAAAGACTAGAATACCCCTAACTAACCCCCCTACGTGGTACCACGCCTCCTACGTTGCACGTAAGTCACCAAAGGCGGGTGGGTCCCCCATGTGGGCCGCCTGGTGTGGAGGGATGCGGGTCCGCATCACAATATGTGCCTAATCTTCCTATATGCCTCACCTTTCAACAGAGATCTGTTGGAAGACTTGAGCTGCTAACATGAACTGATATCACTTAAGCTCTAGTTCGTGATCAACCCTCAACTACGCCATTATATCTTAAGCTTGCTTTTGGTCTTTGTCTTTTAACATTTAATGGAGAGGATTGATCAGCACTTTTGCCCAATTACTGGTCTTGGTGATATCCACTACTGTGCTGGAAGTTTCTGCACAAGTTTCATGTTCTTTGGTCTGAAACAAAAGGTAGAGTTATCTTGTTAGACAACGGGAAAAGTTCTTTTCATCCCCCATTCAAGAAGCCCAAATGCCTTTGAAGGCGATGATGACTTCGTTGATACATCAAAATGGTGACCTCATTGCTTTCCTAGTGTTGAAGACTAGCTTGGCGTCTTTGTTTGGCCATAGGGTTATTGATGACCACACCAACACTTGGCAAACGAGCGGCTTAATTAACAGCTATTTGTTAGGAACTAACAAAGATGGAATTTTTATTAGAAAATAACAAGCGAAATAAAAAGATAATTGGACACAAAAGAGGTGTGCCCTCCTCCCAAGACGCATAGAGGACGTCCGCACTCGTCTACTCCTAATGGATGCTCAATAGAAATATTCCAATATTAAGCATGAGAAAATAAGAGAAGGCTACCCCCTATTTATAATAGAAACCATGACAATCCTAAACCAAGTAGGACTAGTCCGGCTAATCCTACTCCAAGGAGGACTCGGGGCGGGAGGGGGAATCCTACTCCAAGGAGGACTCGGGGCGGGAGGGGGAATCCTACTCTAAGGAGGACTCGGAAAGGGCAAGTACAAAAAAGAGGGTGTGGCAAGGGGTCGGCTAGAGGGGGGTGTGGCGGCTGGCCTGGGCCGGCGGGTGTAAACCCGCATGGGTTTGGGCCCAGGCCCATCAATACTCCCCCAAAGAGCCACCTTGTCCTCAAGGTGGAAATCTGGGAATCACAACACCATATCAGCCATGTCCTCCCAAGTGCTGTCGTGCTCTGGTAGATCCTTCCACTGCAACAAGACCTGTCGCGCGCCTGTGTCGGTCCGGCGTACCCCCTTCAGTAGCTCTGGCTCCAGTCCAACCTCCATATCCGCAGTAAGTGACTCGGGCAATGTCGGAGAAGAAGTGTGGGTGCCAATAGCCTGGCGTAACTGTGAAACATGGAATACCGGGTGAATGGTCGATCCTGGCGGCAAGCACAACCTGTAAGCTACCGATCCAACCCGTGCCTCGACCTCAAAAGGCCCAAAATATCGTGGTGACAGCTTTTCATTCTTCCTATGAGCCACCGACCTCTGCCGGTAGGGCCTTAACTTCAGATATACCATGTCGCCCACCTCAAAGTGTACATCTCGGCGGTGGAGGTCTGCCCGAGCCTTCATCACCTGCTGAGCTCTCGCCAAATGGAGTTTCAGATCCTCTAGAACCCGGTCCCGCTCAGCTAAGTACTGCTCCACATCAGAAACCGGGGTCGTCTCCTGCCCATAATGAAGTAAGTGTGGAGGGTCTCTGCCATATAAAATCCTAAAGGGTGTCGTCTGGGCTGCCGTGTGGTATGAAGTGTTGTACCAATATTCTGCCCATGGTAACCAGCGAACCCACTCCTTAGGATTCTCCGAGATGAAGCATCGCAGATACGTCTCTACACTGCGGTTGACCACCTCTGTCTGGCCATCTGTCTGGGGGTGATAAGCAGTGCTCTTTTTTAATGATGTCCCATGTAGGCGAAAAAGCTCCTGCCAAAACTTACTCTGGAACACCTTGTCCCTATCCGAAACAATGGACTTTGGGGGACCATGTAGACGGATAACCTCGCGCACAAAAGTGTCGGCCACTGACACAGCGCTGTAAGGATGCTTAAGTGTGATAAAATGAGCATATTTGCTGAGGCGGTCTACTACAACAAAAATGACGCTGAACCCTCCCGACTTAGGGAACCCTTCAATAAAATCCATAGAAAGGTCCTCCCACACTCTGTCTGGTAGGGATAGTGGCTGTAATAATCCTCCTGGAGACATAGCCTGATATTTGTGACGCTGGCACACGTCACACTCCGCCACCATCCTAGCCACATCCTTCTTTTGCCCCTTCCAGTAAATTTCCTGTGATAACCGCTGGTAGGTCTTGAGGACCCCAGAATGTCCTCCAATAGCACTGCCGTGGAACTCTCTGAGTATGGTCGGTAAGAAAGGAGAAGTCCTTGGTATCACTAGTCTGCCCCAGTACAGTAATCGCCCCTCCTGCAATGAATACCCCGGGTACTCAGTCGACCCCTGCAAAAGAGCTTCTCGTATAGCCGCCAAATCCGGGTCTGTCTCAACCTCCCGCTGCAGTGGGCCCCAATCGTCCAGGATGGATACAGTAAGTGCTGCTATCTCTGTCTCCTCCTCCCGCCGGAATAAAGCATCAGCTGCCTTGTTCTCTAGTCCCGGACGGTACTCTATTTCGAATCTGTAACCCATCAGCTTGCGCAACCACTTCTGATGTTCTTCTGCTACCATCCGCTGCTCAAGTAGGTACTTCAGGCTCCGCTGATCAGTGCGAACGATGAAGCTCCGTCCCAACAAATACGGTCTCCACTTCTGAATGGACAAGACTATCGCCATCGGCTCCCGCTCATAGACTGACCGCAATCGGGCCCTGGTGGTCAACACCTGGCTGTAGTATGCAATATGACGATGGTCCTGCATCAGTACCGCGCCCAGCCCATGTCCTGACGCGTCTGCCTCGACCACGAAGGGTCGGGTGAAATCGGGCAATGCTAAGACCGGGACCGTGGTCATTGCCCTTTTCAGAGCCTCAAAAGCCGTCGTCGCCTCGTCACCCCAATGGAACTGATCCTTCTTTAGTAATTCTGTCAATGGCCAGGCGATCGTCCCATATCCCTCTACAAAGCGGCGGTAGTAACCTGTAAGCCCCAAGAAGCCCCGCAGCCCTCTGAGAGTAGTAGGTCGTGGCCAATCCAGCATGTCCGCTATCTTAGCTTTATCGGCGGCTACTCCTCCCGCTGACACCACATGTCCCGGGTACTCCACCTGTGGCTGCCCGAACATGCACTTCTTCCTGTTCAAATAAAGCTGGTGGTACTGCAGCTCCTGAAAAACTACCTGCAGGTGGTCCAAGTGCTCCTCCAGCGAACGACTGTACACCAAGATATCGTCGAAAAAGACCAAAACGAACCGCCTGAGAAAGGGACGAAATACCTTATTCATTAGAGCCTGAAAGGTGGCCGGGGCATTGGTCAGCCCAAAGGGCATGACCAGGAACTCGTAGTGGCCCTCATGCGTCCTGAACGCCGTTTTGGGCACATCCTCCCGCCGCATCCGAATCTGGTGATATCCCGACTTCAGATCTAGCTTGTTGAACCAAGTCGCTCCATGTAGCTCGTCTAGGAGCTCATCAATCACTGGTATATGGAACTTATCCGGGACCGTCTCATTGTTCAGTGCCCTGTAGTCCACGCAAAACCGCCAACTACCATCCTTCTTCTTGACCAATAGAACAGGGCTGGAAAACGGGCTAATGCTTGGCTGGATTACCCCGGCCTGCACCATCTCTGAAACCATCCTCTCGATCTCATCTTTCTGGTGCTGAGGGTATCGGTAGGGCCGCACGCTAATGGGGGAAACCCCCTCTCGTAGAACAATGGCGTGCTCGTGGTCCCGTGGCGGTGGAAGTCCCCGAGGCTCCTGGAATATCTCCTCAAACTGCCCCATCAACTGCTGAACCTCCCTCGGAATGGGCTGCTCGGAACTGGCCTCGGCTCCTCCCTCCCTGGTCAGCGAGTACATCTCCACTAAATATTCGCCACCCTCCGTCTGAATAGTACTAACCATGGTCTTCAGAGAGACTAATGCCCTGCAGGGCTGGGGTCTCCCTGTAGTATCACCGATCACCCGGCCTCCTGAAACTTCATCCGCAGTAGTTTCCAGTTAATGGTCATCTCCCCCAGAGTCTGGAGCCAAGTCATGCCGAGGATAACGTCGGTGCTCCCAAGGTCTAGAGGTAAAAAATCTGCAATAATCTGTATCTCCTACATGGTCAGAACCAAACCCCGGCAAACTCCACGGCTGCTCTCCTTCTTCCATGTCCCCATCATCACGCTAAAGCTGCCGCAATCTGTCAGCTGAAGGCCCAGCTGTGTCACCACCCTCCTGGAAATAAAATTGTGGGTGGCCCCACTGTCGATCAGCACCGTCACCTCCTGGTCTCCGACCTCGCCCCTCAGCCTCATGGTATGATTCGGTGTGAACCCGACCACGGAATTGAGGGACACCTCCGCTACGTCCAACTGCTGGCCCTCAAGCTCATCCTCTGCCGCAGCGGTCTCTTCCTCGATATCAGACTCGCCCTCGTCGTCCTCCAGTAGGATCACCTGGAGTTTGCGCCTTGCGCATCTATGGCCTGGTGAGAATCTTTCATCGCACCGGAAGCATAAGCCCTTCTGTCTCTTGTCCCTCATCTCTGCGTTCGTCATGCGTCTGAACTGCCCCCCAGGTAGTGGTGTGCTACTCTTCTCCCCCGCCTTCTCCCGGTTCGCCTGCCCCACCTCTGCCGAGGTGCCAGCTCCTCCCGTCCCAGACGGACCGCCTCTCGCTGTCTGACTACTGAAATTGCTCCGGACACGCCTGTCCTCGGTCTGCGCATCCTCAACCATCTGTGCCATCTCTATGACCTCCGAAAGCCCCTTAGGCTTGTAGGGTCTCACTGCTGCGCGCAGGCTGGGGCGCAACCCTTTCAGAAAGGTTCCCTCTAGTGACTCGTCTGAGACGCCATGCACTCGCCTGGCCAGTGTCTCGAACCTCTCGATGTAATCCCGTACCGACCCCTCCTGCCTGAGGGCGTAAAGCTGCTCATGCAAGTTTCCCAGCCGGGGGTCTCTAAACTTCTCCAGCACCATATCCTTCAGCTCCTCCCAGCTCCTCACCGGCTGTCGCCTCTCCCTCCACTGGAACCATCCCAAAGCACGCCCCTCCATGCAGATCGCTGCCGCCTCCAGCTTCTGGGCCTCGGTCATGTGGTGGGCCGTGAAGTATCTCTCTGCGGTAAATAACCAGGCGTGTGGGTCCTCTCCGGAAAATAGCGGCATCTTCAGCTTCCGGACGCGACAATCTCCTCCAAAACGCCCCTGCTCGGGTCTCCCCTCCTGTCTGGGCGGTGGACGGTAGTGCTGACGTCTCTCCTCCAGTGTCTCGTAGTGCCGGGGTGGCCCGCCTCCGTGACTCCCGTAGTCTCCCTGGTGACCTCCGCGACGCCCCTCAAAGTCGTCCCATCCGGCGTCATCGCCGAACTCTGCCTCATATCCACTCCTTCCGTCGGAGTAATAGCCTCTCCCGCGTCCATGGCCGTAGAAAGGATCATCAAGTGCTGGTCGGTGCCCTGGAGGGTCACAAAAGTCTCCCGAAATCTGTCCGCGGCCTCCCGTCGTCGTGGTCCGCTGCTCGGGGGGCTTAAAAACCCCCCATCCTGCTGTCCGAAGCCCCCGCCCCCCTCCTGCGGCTGCCAGGAGGGGTTTCTACCCTGTCGCGGACCCACAGGGGCCTGCCGGCCTTCGGCCAGGCTCGGCGGGCCCCTGGGCCCTCCCTGGAAGGTCGGCGGACCCTGCCGGCCTTCCGGCAGGGTCGCCGGAGCCTGGCGGGCCTAGGCAGGGTCCCGCCGCCCCTGCCTGAGCCCGCAGGTGGCGGCGGGGTGACCCGGGTCCCCTTCCGCAGCTGGTCGACCCCCCACGTGCCGTGGGGGGCTGATCTTCCTTCTCCCATGCCGTGAGTCCCCCTTGTCGCGCGGCTAGGTCCTCCGGCCTCTCTTTGGATTTGTACCGCCCTCCGCCGCACCTCCTCGCGGTAGTCGTCCCTCCATGTCTCCTCGGCGTCGTCCTCATCCAACTCCTCCACGAAGTAGGGTTGATTTTGGAAAAAAATCTCTTCTTTCTCCTTCTCCTTCTTCAAAGGTGCCGCCTTTGGTGATGTGTTAGGGTTTCCTTCGCCTTTAGGGTTTGTTGCTAATTGATTCAAGGCACCCATCAATTGCGCGAATTGGTCGTCGTGTTTTGCTTGATTTGACGCCAATTGGGAGATGGAAGTAGTCAACTTGGCCATGGATTCGTCGTTCCCCGCCAACGACTTTTTGATCGCCTCGATCTCGCCCGTGAATTTTGCCTCCAACGCCTCAAATTTGTCTTGCGATCTTGTGGAAGCCGTCATGAATCGTCACGTGCTCTGATACCAAATTGTTAGGAACTAACAAAGATGGAATTTTTATTAGAAAATAACAAGCGAAATAAAAAGATAATTGGACACAAAAGAGGTGTGCCCTCCTCCCAAGACGCCTAGAGGACGTCCGCACTCGTCTACTCCTAATGGATGCTCAATAGAAATATTCCAATATTAAGCATGAGAAAATAAGAGAAGGCTACCCCCTATTTATAATAGAAACCATGACAATCCTAAACCAAGTAGGACTAGTCCGGCTAATCCTACTCCAAGGAGGACTCGGGGCGGGAGGGGGAATCCTACTCCAAGGAGGACTCGGGGCGGGAGGGGGAATCCTACTCCAAGGAGGACTCGGAAAGGGCAAGTACAAAAAAGAGGGTGTGGCAAGGGGTCGGCTAGAGGGGGGGTGTGGCGGCTGGCCTGGGCCGGCGGGTGTAAACCCGCTTGGGTTTGGGCCCAGGCCCATCACTATTGTTGCTTGTGGCACAAATTGCTTCCTGCATTCTTTTCCTTGTATTTTCAGCCTTCTATCCCCACATCTTTAGTTCCAAATTGAAATCACTCTTAATTCCTTTTCGTGTATTCAAAGTTAGCGCACTACCTTTTAGGGATTCCTCATATTGGCTAATTCTACAGATCTACATCTTGCTTGATCTTAAATTTTCCTCCATGTATTTAATAAAAGAACAACTAGCCATTATTTGATTTTCGGTCCTTTTTTGTTTTTTGTTTTTGGGTTGGGAAATTGATGCCTTTATTATACATATGCGGACATCTTCAAGGTGTCTCGAAGCCATGGATGTGTATACCTTCCTCAATAGAAGTGATATCAAATATATGCTTTCAATAGATGGACAGAATGCTGCTCATTGGTGCTGAAAAGAGATAATTCTTTGAATCCAGATGACAATATTAGTATGACTTTAGCTTTTGGGTTAGTTACATAAAACACCCTTATAGTTTCATGAGTTCTACACTGACAACCACTACAGTTTCCAATCCACACTAACCCTTACTGCTATGGGGTTAAGGTTTTTGTTAAAAATGAGTCCTATTTTCATTTGACCCCCCAATTAACATTATTTTTATTAATCGTTCACATGCATCTGTCTTAAAATTTTGTGTTGAGTTAGGAGTTGAATTTGGATTGGGTTAGGGTTAGGGTTAGGGTTAGTAGGTTTAATGATGGAAGAGATGGCAATTGTGTGAACGATGAGAGGAGAATGAAAATGGAGATAGTAATAAAGTATGAGAGAGATAGACAATTTAGTGACGATATAGAATGTGTTAGGACTTAAGATGAGGGCATGCATATTTTAATTAGAATTGGCGAGGATGGAGGGGCGGGGGTGGTGAATGGTTCGGGTTCAGATTTCGATGAAATTTGTGATGAATTTGAGGAGAGGAAGAGAAACATGAGGAAGAAGAACATGAGGAGGAAGAGTATTAGAGAGGGTGAAGAAGAAGAGCATTAGAGAAGAGATTAAGTGCTAACATATTTTATGGGTCACATGACTATCACATGACCCATCCCCTAACAAAAAACTTTGCTCTGATGCAGGTCATGGGACATTAGTGTAGGGTTTCAAATTCAAACTACATGGGTGGTTAGGGTAGAACCCATCAAAATATACGGACGTTTTGTGTAATTAACCCTTATATTTATTATTTTCTTTCATTAAAAGATTTGAAGAAGGGAAGGATTTCCTTGTGATGCAGACCAGTTGCAATGAATGATCCATTATAATGCAAGAAGCCACCTTGGGAATTTATATTTGTATTATTATCAGGAATTTGAGTACTTTGTGAATTTAGATTTGTATTATTTTCAGGAATGTGACCTCTTACTCTGTCAATAATTTTAATTCAAATTGGATTAGAATAGTATTTTAAATTATTTAATGGTATTTTAGATTAAGATTCTGGATATCTGTTTCTTTTTTCTGTTTTCTTTTTTGCAGTCTATATTTATCTTCTATTAGAATTTAAATATGGAATAATTTAGCATTCTATTGCAAACTATAAATATGAACTTTTTGTACTCAGAGATCAAACTACTTGACGGATGAAATTTATGCTCTTCTTTTCTCCTCTGCCACCTCAAAGTTTCTTGCTTACCGAGGCCCCCTACTTCCCCTTCTTGAATTCATTCTTTCCTCAGCAAAGCATCCACTTTAACCTTGTGTTGTGGCTGCCAACTTATTCTACAATATTTCAAGCTGAGGAATCTTCTTGTAAGTGTTAAACTAGCCAATACTTGAATTACCTTATGACACATGAATCTCTTCAGAGTAAACTTCATTTAAGCTATTCCAATTATCATAGCCATTCTGCAGCACTGCATTGGGATCAACTTTTGCTATACACACACACTCAAATCTTAAAGTTAAGGAAGCCAAGGCTCTAAATCACCATTCCTGACAGATGGTCAGATTGCAAATTCAGTTCCAACTAATTTTTAAGTGAAATCCATCTGTGAAAAATTGTGCTAATCGCTTCACCAAGGCAAGCTTATAATCATCCAGCTAAAACAATGTAGCTTTGGTACTATGTGAGGAATAATGAATTTTGAATTTACGAAAATCTGCTCATGAAACGGAGGAACAAGAATCAGCATCAGCCTCAAACCCCCCACTGAGGTAATTTACAAAATAGCTTGGAGAAGTTTCAGACGAGACTAATGAGGTTAAAGGGACAGCTTGCAGCATAAGCGAACTTACTAGTTCTTAGTGGGATATATTGCAACATGGTGGGTTGATATTTTATGCAAGAAAGGTTATACGGGAAAATGTAAAGTAGTTTAGAAAGGCCAAACATGTCCCATAGAAAGATGGGAAAGAACGAGAAAAAACGAAGCATGAAAATATTTAAGGGTCCTTGTTAAAATGATGTCTTGAAAGAATGGATTATGTTGGCTTTCAAGGAAAAAGATGATGAACAAGAAAAATGACGATGAATGATTATGAGGATAACATGTCATGTACATCTGTGTCATCAGTGGTCACAGAATTCATATGCATTCTGAACAATTTTGGCATTTCCTTTCATTAGATAATACGAGGACTATGAAAGTTATCTCAATTGAGGCGCTGAAGAAGTATTGAAAACGAGTTATCTTGTGCAGGGCTAACTCGTTTGTACTCTGGATCCCGTCTATCTGGCTCTGCACAAGTCAGATACGGGGATTCCGAGCTAATGGACTTCTACAGGTATGTATTTTCAGGTCGGAGAATCGACGACTCATAGCTCGGCAGCTCTATAGTCCGAGCTTCAGATAGCTCGGCTCGGCACTTCTCTGCTCGATCTTTAGCATTTAGCAAGATGTTTGACATCACGAATAGGCCAACCATAGGATGCAGAGTCGTATTTGAAGTAGAGCTGTGATTGGATTAGAACTCCGGTTGAGTTAGTGTTTTAGTCAAATAGGAACTCCTCTTATATTAGAACACCTATTGTGCCTTAGACTATATAAGGGGTGTTTAGGCGATGGTTTTATGTGATCAATCAATGCTATTGCGATATTGAGAGTTGTGAGCCGTCATTGTTGAGAGCCTACTTTGAGAGATCGCATTGAGAGCTTTTGGGAAGATTTTGAGTGCTTCTTCTTCGTTGTGAAGTTAAAGATTTGTAGTTTGTTCTTTCCTTTCATAATAAAGCTCATTGGTGTTTCCCTGGCCGGTACACGACCTAAAGTTGCAATCTTTCTCTATGCTTGGTTGTGTTCCGCTCGTTTTCTTCCTTCACCATGATCGCATACGGTCTTAGAATTCCGCTGCCACACAATAAACTGATATCAGAGCTTACGGTTCGATGGTCTTCGTAGACAGTGATGATGAGTAGCAGTGGCGACGGCGATACTTCGAAGGTGTCAACCTCAAGAGAGCATACTCCAGTGGCTTGGACTATCCTGTCTAACACAGTTCGAAATTAAGAAGATCAACTTGGTCAAGATATTGCATTGGATAAGAAGCCGACGAGCATGTCGAACTTGGAGTGGAAAACATTGAATCGTAATGCATGTGGGACGATTCGACTGTATTTGACAAAGGAGAAGAAATACCATTTTATAAGGAGACAAATGCAAAGAAGTTTTGGGAAGAGCTCGATGACAAATATACGAAGAATAGCATCCAATACTGATTGCATTTGAAGAAGAAGCTTTTCGGTTTGAAGCTTGAGGAGGGTGTTTCTATTGAAAAACAGCTTGACTATTACCATAAGCTTCTAACCGATTTAAGGAACGTCGGTGTTAAGGTCGACGACGAAGATAACACAATGATTCTCCTCAATTCTCTACCTAATGATTATGAATACTTGGTGTCAGTTCTACTTGCGGTGATGACTCGATCACATTTGAAGAGGTGTTCAATGCTCTTACGAGCAATGCGTTCAGGAAGAATGACGGGGACATTAGAAGTCGATCTACCGACACTCTTATTGTGGTAAGAGGTTGGAGCAATGAGAGGGGTGGATCGCAGAAGGGGTATTTCTGATCTAAGTACAAGGACAAGAGTAGATGTCATTCTCGCAAGGACTTAGTGAATGACCAATGTGCCTTTTGTCGGGAGAAAGGTAACTGGGTCAGAGACTATCTAGAGACGAAGAAGAAGCATGATGCGACTGTAAACGTTGTTAAAGACATTGAGGTCGAAGAGTGGGTATTAGTCAGTGCTTCGGAGGGCGTGACGTCAGTTAGTTCGGTGCTCGATTCAGTATGCTCCTTTCATATGCCACAACATAGAGAGTACTTTACGACCTTATATGAAGGTGGTAAAAGTACGGTCATTTTGGATGATGACCGAGCTTGCAGCACGGTATGCATCAGGACAGTTCGGATGAAGATGAACGATAGTGTTACACGAGACATCGACGAGGTACGTTATGTACCCGACCTACAGCGTAACCTTATATTGCTGGGTTCATTCGAAGCCAAGGGCTGCCGAGTGACAATAAAGAATGGAGCCCCACAGGTGACTCAATGAGCCATGATCGTGATGAAGAGGAAGTGTAAAGGCAACCTCTACTATATGGATGGTTCTGTCGTGACCGGTATACCGGCACTGATGTGTGAGGCCAACAGAGATGACTCGTTACTCTGGCACATACGGCTAGTGCATGTTGAAGAGAAAGCTTTGCAAATCATCGAATGAGATCGTCTAAGAGGAGCCAAGACCGGAAAGATAGAGTTTTGCGAGCATTATGTTTTCAGATGTTCTTCTTTTGTGATGGATATCCATAATACGAAGGGAGCGCTTTACTATGTTTACACCGACATATGGATCAGGAGGTAAACACTACTTTGTATCTTTCATTGAAGATTTCTCACGCATGATTTGGATGTTTACTCTGAAGTCTAAACACCAAGTTCTGAGTATGTTCATAGAATGAAAGACGTTGGTCGAGACTTAGTACATGTCGAAAAGTTAGGTGACTCCGAAGTGACAATGGTAGAGAGTATATGTCAGACCAATTTCAAAAGTACTGCAGAAAGGTAGATATTCAGAGAGACTTCACCGTTAGTGGTACGTCGCAGTAAAATGGTGTAGCTGAAAGGATAAATTGAACTTTGCTGGAGAAAGTCCGATGTATGTTATCTACTGCCGACCTATCAAAGGAGTTCTAGGTTGAAGCCATGGTGTATGTGACCTATCTAGTTGCTACATTGGATGAACGACATCCTTTGGGGGTCTGGTCGAGAAAGCCAGTTTCTGACTTTGAGTCTGTGTATATGGGGCTGTCCGAGCTATTATGCTATTACGGAGAACAAGCGCGACGCTAGAGTCAAGAAAACCATCTTCCCAGGCTTTAGCGATGACGTCAAAGGATAAAAGCTGTTGTGTCCGAAACAAAGGAAAGTGATTATGAGCAGGGACGTAACTATTGATGAGTCAACATTATTGAAGGAGGATCATGGACCAACGCAACGGTGGAGCCCAAAGTGACAGATGAAGCAGGTCTACATAGAGGGGTTTAAGGTTTCAGACCGCTCGGCTATTGACTCTAGACGACCTTTACCAGAGACTGCAGATATGTACTCCAGACAGATACTGATGATGTTGGTGGTTCAAGCTCAGATGGTAGAGATAGTTCGTCTCCACAAATCACACTACAAATGGATTCTATTGCAGCTATGAGACCAGCCGTGAGATACGAAGACATGCATGAACACTGAGATGGTCTCATTCACTTCCCCGGCTGTAAGTATTGACATACTTACTTCTTTCAGAGATGTAGAACATTCTGAAGATCCAGACAGGTGGAGGAAAGCGATGGACAAGAAGATAGAATCATCGATGAAGAATGAATCATGTGATCTGGTGGAGCTTCTTAAAGTCAAGAAGGCAATATGGTGTAAGTGAGTCTACACTAAAAAGGATGGAGCCAAAGTTGGAGAAGTTCATTACAAAGTTCGTCTTGTGGCGAAGGGCTATGCACAGAGATAAAGCATCGACTACAATGAGGTCTTCTTTTCGGTGGTGAAGCACTGCTCAATTCGGATTTTATTGGGATTAGTTGCACAGCTCGACTTTGAGCTGGTGCAACTAGATGTCAAGACGTCGTTCTTGCATAGCGAGTTCGAGCAGGAGATATATATGGCTCATCCCGATGGATTTGAGAGTGGTGATCATGTAGACTAAAGAAATCGCTATATGAGCTGAAGCAGTCACCTAAACAATAATAGTATAAGCGTTTCAAGCGCTTTGTAATGAACGATCAATGCTATGTTTGTAGTCCCTTAATCATTGCATGTCCTTTCGGAGGTTGGAAGATGGTCGTTTATCAAATAAAGTGGAGATACAGAGACTGAAGTCAGAGCTAAGTTATGCATTTGAGATGAAGGATTTACGTGAAGCACAGATGATTCTTGGGATGGAGAGCTATCGAGATTGAAGTGGAGGTATAGTTTATCTTTCACAAAGTCGCTATTAGAAGACCGTCGTACATAGATTTGGTTGTGGAAGTATGAAGTCCGCAGCTACACCGCTTGCATTTCACTTTAAGCTCTGTGTTGAGTATTGCCCGAAGAATGATGATGAGAAGAAGCTCATGGAGAGCATAGCGTATGCCAATGCGTTTGGAGCCTTGATGTATGCTATGGTATGTATCCGACCCGACCTATCACATGCAATTAGCATGGTGAGCCGATACATGCACAATTCGAAAAAAGTGCACTGACGAGCAGTTTAATGGATATTTATATACATCAATGATACCATTGACGTCGGATTGACATATAACCGAAGTGATGAAGGTCCGCAAGTTGTAGGCTATATCGATACTGACTTTGCAGGCAACAGAGATGGAAGGAGATCCATGACGGTTTATGTCTTCACCCTGTCAGGAGCTTCGATCTGTTGGCAGAGTATACTTCAGTCTATGGCAGCATTGTCTACTACGGAGGCATAATACATGGCATTGACTGAAGCATCGAAAGAGACGATACATCTCATAGGCTTAATGGATGACCTGGGAGTATACCAAGAGAAGTATGATCTCTATGGTGACAACCAAAGTGCGGTGTACTTAGCTAAGAACCAGGTCTTCCATTCACGTACCAAGCATACCGATGTGAGGTATCACTTTGTCCAAGACTATGTAGGAGAAGAAGCTGATGACATCAATTTGCTGAATATCGGAACAGAAGACAACCATGCAGACATGTTGACTAAGATTATATCTGGAGCTAAGTTTAAACACTGCTTGGACTTGCTCAATGCTGTTTCGAGGTGATGTCGATGACAGCCTCAGTTGGGGGCATTGAGGCTCGGTGGAGCCAGGTGAGCCTCGATGGGGTCATTGAGCTCTTTGGAGCAAGGTGAATGGAACACAAGGTGACTCTTACCAAGATGGTGCATTGAAGGTCTATTGTGTTACAGATGCCTAAATCTCGTCAAGGTGGAGATTTGTGAAAGTTGGCTCGATTGAGACCCTGAAGAAGTATTGAAAACGAGTTATCTTGTGCGTGGCTAACTCGTTTGTGCTCTGGATCCCGCCTATCTGGCTCTGCACAAGTCAGATACATGGATTCTGAGCTAATGGACTTATATATGCATGTATTCTCAGGTCATAGAATTGGCGGCTCATAGCTCGGTAGCTCTACAGTCCGAGCTTCGGATAGTTCGGCCCAGCACTTCGTCAGCTCAGCCTTTAGCAGGAAGTTCGACAGCACATAGGGTCCAACCATAGGATGCAGAGTTCTATCCGAAGTAAAGTTGTGATTGAATCAGAACTTCGATTGAGTCGATATTCTAGTCAAATAGGAACTCCTCTTCTATTAGAGCACATATTGTGCCCTAAACTTAAAAGGGGTGTTTAGGTAAGGGTTTTCTATGATCGATCTCTGCTATTGCGATATTGAGAGTTTTGAGCCGCCATTGTTGAGAGCAAACTTTGAGAGATTGTATTGAGAGCTTTTGGCAAAATCTTGAGTGCTTCTTCATCGTTGTAAAGTTGAAGATTTGTAGTTTGTTCTTCCCTTTCGTAATAAAACTCATTGGTGTTTTCCTTCTCGGTCCATAGCCTAAAGTTGCAATCATTCTTTGTGCTTGGTTGTGATTCGCTCGTTTTCTTTCCTCACTGCGGTCGCCGACGGTCCTAGAATTCCGCTGACGCACAACAAGGACCGATAGCAAAAGGATTTTGGTAGCCACATGTCATAATTTATTAAATTTTTTTAAATTTTATTTTATGCATAGCATGTGAATCCATTGGCCTTGCAATACCACCAAGAGTCACGGACATGTATAAGCCTTTACGGTCATCCATTATCAGCAAGGTACCCGGGCTTTCTTGCATATGACCTATGAAGCACACACATTTTAACAATGGAGAGCATCCCATGTCAGATACATGTAGGATTTTTGGATTCTTTGGCTCTCGGGGAATGAATTGTTAGGTTCCCCCTTTGGCATGATTTGTAATATATTCTAAACATATTGAAGTCCTAACAAAGACTAGAAAGTTTAAAGTCAATTGCTTGAAAGGTAGGGTTCACAATTCAATTTGATTTGTAGATGCATTTAACTAGTCAATGATTGTCTGTCAATGGCTAATGTTGCGATTGCAGCTGTGCTTATACCATGTTCCATTGCATCACTCTATCCTCATTCATGCATCTATATTAAGATATGACCGGTAATAGTACCGTATGGACCCACAAAAGTATACCTGAATTCTCTGAATGAGTTGAATTTTTAGTTGTTCAGGTCTTGGTTGTGTTGCTGTTGATAGTTCTTTTGGACCAATACTTATGGGTTATTTTTTTCCTTTACAGAATGAGGATGTGGAAACTTTAGGGTTTTAGGTGGTGGTAAAAAACATGGCATTTGGGATATAAATGATTTCTAAAATATGGATCTAATGGATTTAGGTAAGAACTAATTTTAGGAATTGATGACTACAAGATATAACATTTGAACAACATCCGTGTGAATTGTTCACCAATTATCGTGTCTCACATGCAAAGAGATTCAATTGATCGGTTTCTCGCAAATCAACCAGAGTTTACAAACTCAAATCTTTATTCACTATTTCATATTTATTTCATCTTTATTTACAATGAAAGGCATAAACGCCTTGATATTGAAAAACAAAACATGACTATTAAGAAAATTATTCTTATTCTAAATAGAATTCTAAAAGAAATAAAACTTACATGTGCTAAATAAGGATATTAAAAGACTCTAAATAAAGTAAAACTCTATTAGAAAGAAAACTCGTAGCTTGAACCTAATTTCAAGAGAACACAAAAAGGAATTCTAAAATAATTGAACTCTAAAAGAATAATTAAAACCTCACATTGTGCACTTGAAATTTCTCCATGTAATAGAATTCGTTCCGAACTTTAAAATATTGTTTGCGCTTGTACCTCTGTTCGTGGCTTGTTTCAAATCATTAAGTCTGTCTCAATCTTCTTTTCAATACTACATCTAGTTTTGAGAAAGATGGCCTGTTTGGTGTTTTGTTTCATGTTCCCACTGGGCATACTTTATTTAATTATCCTTAATTGGGTAAAAGGAAGAAAAGTGAATCCTGAAATTTGGCCTGTTTGCTGTTTGTTGTTCTTATGGTTAATTCTAACCATCCGTGGAGATGACATTGCACTGATCTACACATAGGACTGACAAGGGAATGTAGCTTTTGTAGCACTACGCTAAAATTATGCCAGATATTGCATTGAGAGAAAATAGCTTACTCAGATGTTGTAAATTTTTGTCTGAAGCTTATATTAAATTGATTTCAAGAATTGATATCATTCTTTTTCATAAATTCTGTCAAGATATGGCTGCAAAAATCATGTTGAATTTCTTTAAATTTGTTTAATTTGAGCCTGTACGCGCCTTGCAGGGATGAATTATACAAAGAGTGCGTGGCAGCATTGCAAGGAGGGCTGCTTTTGACTAGCAAGAATTATAATGCTATTAAGTCTGGGATTACAAAAGCATTTGAAACTGTTGATTCAAAACTTTTAACTTGGTGAGTACTCATTCTCCTAACAACTCGTACGAAGGTCTTTCTATTAAAAAATTGAAAATCTTTAAGCAGATACATCACAATCATTGTTTTTACTTACACAGTCATAATGTACTGGATATTCATCATTATATTTAATATGTGAAGTGTCTGATTGTTGGTTTATTTGTGAAGGCTTGAACAGACGGGCAAAGATGTTGATTCTGGTGCAACAGCTACAGCCATGTTTCTGGGAAAAGATGTCCTGATCATTTCTCATGTTGGTGATTCAAGCGTGGTATTTTCCTATTCACTTCATGATGTTTGTTTTGCGCTTCCATGTGCTGGGAAACATATACTTCTTTAAAAAATTATGTTTAGTAGTGGGATTGAATATGAATGTCTCTTTTCAATCTATGACATAATTCATGCGTGCAGGTCATTTCTAGAGCTGGAAAAACAGAAGTCTTAACAGGTCCACATAGACCTTATGGAAATAATAGAGTTTCCATTGAAGAAGTCAAGCGAATCAGGGCTGCTGGTGGATGGGTGCGTTGCTTTTGTTTTCCACAGCTCTGATATTTTCATGTACTCTAATCCACTTGCTTACTGAAATTCTCATATATATTTTGAAGCCATTCCAATATGAAAACTGCTGGACTTCATATGTAGACAATGTCAATCATATATTGAAAAGGTGTAAATGGCTTAGTTTTAGTGGAGATATTTTGGACAGTTATAAATCCGTCTAATGGAGGGAGCATGATATAGCAAATGAAGGCTTGTGCACTTACAAATCCAGCTAATGAATCTAGGATGACATACCAAAAGCGCTTAGTACTTCTAGATCTGCTTTGTCTGTAATATGAATTATAAGTTTAGTGTGTACATTGAAGTTGATGTTTGAAGCGTGCATTCTTGACTATAGAGAAAACAGTATTTGCAGAGGTGAATTTTGACATATCAGGTTGACACTTATATGCCATTTAAGTCAGTGGGATATTGATAGGGATCTAATTGAATCCAACTCTTTTTTATTGTTATTGTTATTGTTATTGATATTTTTGATTTTATTTTGGGTTTTATATAGGTACTAGTCATAAACCGTGCCTTAGGGCACGGTTCATTTAAGACATTCCTCCCTCAACATCTTAGTTCCCCAAAAAAAATAAAGCACAATTGTTATTTAGTTCCCTTAAAAATTTTAGTTCTCTCTAAAATTTAGTTTCCCCTATTCCTCAAAAAATTTTGGCCCCCACCCCCAAAAAATAATAATTAGTTCCCTCCTGTTATAACACGTGCCCTTAAGGGCACAATTTATTTAAAATATACTATCCTCAAAATCTTGGATCGTCTAATTTTAAACGAACAACAATAATTATATCGTAATAATTGTTATTTAGATCCCTAAAAATTTTTAGTTTTTTCCAAAATTTAGTTCACTAAGGTTTATGTCCACCGAAAATTTTCAAAAAATTTAAGTTCACTCCAAAATTTATCTCTTACAAAGAATTTAGTTCCCCACACATTTTTTACTTCCACTCAAAATTTTCACAAACTCTCATCCTACATATTTATTCCTCAAAGATTCAATCCATACCGTCTTTCTACCCACCATTTCGTCCTAGTCAGCAACTCAAAGCTTGTTTACGATTTCAAACTAATGTGATCAGCACGATTAGAATCATGTTTGACTCCTAACACCACAGAAACTTGATGTGTCGGGCACTTCTCCCAACAAAAACTTGATGTGTCTGACACTTTAGGACATAACATGTTAAAAAACTGTTGGTAACCCGGGGAACAACAAACCCTAACAACTAGCTAAGAAGCTAAGGCTTGAAAAATTGGGTTACACAACAAACCTAATCCATCGTCGGATCTTGTGAGGCAAATTGGCAAACGTAATGTGATAAATACTCAACAAACTGAAAGTAAATGAGCGGATGATTTTACCTTGATTCGGTTGCGAACAACCTACTCCAGCATTTCGAGACGATCCACTATAATCAAGAAGAACACATGAGCTTACACCAACACCTTTTTCTTTACACTCTTATGAGTAATACCTTGGCAATTCCAAGTCTCCGCAAATCTCACAAAGAAAGAAGTGAAAGAGAAACAATAGAAGAACTATTCTCTTCTACACTCTCCAAAGCCGTCACACTCTCTCTAAGAAAAATGGCAGCAGCTTGGTTTCTCTTTGGGGTTTCAGCTCACTGGAAAACCTCTGCAGCAAGCTCTCTTCTCTGGAAATTCCCAGCGGCAGAAGCTCACACATACAGGAAAAATCAGGAGCCAGCACCCTCAAATTCTCTCTCCGTCAGTTCTCTTGGAGAGTTGGTAGCCTCCATTAAGACCCCAACTACCAAGGACAAGGCAATGACCCATCAACCGTGCAAGTGAAGACTTTGAAGCACATAAAAATTAACACTCTACATTGCTACAAAATCTTCAGCACTCCATCCAAGCTCTACCTTGATGACAACTCCTTAGTCACTCCACAGACCTCATCGTCTTGGAATCCGCGCCTTCAGCTCCACACTCAAGCCACCAAACACATCAAGCTTAAGTATGATATTTCTTAAGCTTGATATCGGGAACATGCTTGGTAAACATGTCTGCATGGTTCCTCTCAGTTGGGACCTTCTGAAGCTCAATTTGTTTACTCACCTCTAGGAAGCAATCACTGACCTCGATGTGCTTGTCCTCGAACTATATGCCTGATGCTTCACAAGATGAATAGCGCTCTGGCTATCGCTGAAGACCAACGACAATCTCTGCAGCATCCCTAAATTCTCAAGCAGACATCTGAGATACTTGGCCTCCTTTACTGTTTTCACCGCGGCAATCCACTGGGCCTCCGTGGTTAACAACGCAACCACCGACTGTAGGACAGATCGTCACGACACTACTGCGGTGCCCAACGTAAACACGTAACCTGTGGTCTATCTCCGCATGTCCCTGTCGCCAGCATAATCAGAATCGCAGTGTCCTGTCAGCACTACACCGTCACCTCTGCCATAATGCAAACCGACACCAACTGTGCCTCGCAGATATCACAATATCCACTTGACGGCCTGCCAATGCTTCTTGCCGGGGTTTGCCATATATTTACTCACTGCTTTCACGGTTTGTGCAATATCTGGACGCGTGCAAACCATCGCATACATCAAACTTCCAACTGCACTAACATATGACACCTGAGACATAGCCTTCTTCTCATACTCGGTGCTCGACAATTAGAACGTCAAAAGTTGAAAGTGAGCTCCAAGAGCTGTCCCCACGGGCTTCGTGCTCTCCATTCCATAACGGACAAGCACCTTCTCAATATACCCATTCTGTGACAACCTCAACTCACCCTTGCTCCTATCCAGGGATATCTCCATCCCTGGGATTTTCTTCGTTGGGCCCAAATCCTTCATATCGAATTCCTTGCCCAACTTCACCTTTAGCTTCTTGACCTTCGACATGTTTGAGGAAGCAATCAACATGTCATCAACATAAAGTAGGATGTAAATGTGCGAGCCATCATCCAATGTGTGCACATATATGCATTCATCCTTCATGCTTCGCTCAAAACCAACATCCATTATGAAGCTATCAAATCGCTTGTACCACTGTCTGGGTGACTGCTTCAACCCGTACAAAGATTTCTTCAACCTGCAAACCATTCTCTTCTTGCCTTCAACCACGAACCCATCCGGTTGGTACATGTAAATCTCTTGATCCAAATCACCGTGCAGAAAAGCGGTCTTGACATCGAATTGCTCCAACTCCATGTCTGTGGATGCTAATAAGGCCAATAAAACATGATGGAAGTGTGTCTCACCACTGCAAAAAATATCTCATTGTGGTACTCTCCCGTCTTCTGTGCAAACCCCTTGGCCACTAGCCTTGCTTTGTACCGTACATCACCACCGTATTGGGTTGAGCTTTCTTTCACCTTGTAGATCCACCTACATCCAATGTCACACTTTTCATGTGGTAGATGCACTAACTCCCACGTGTCATTGTGATGGAGAGACTCCATCTCTTCATCCATAGCTCCTTGCCAATCTGCTGCATTGCTCGAGCTCATGGCTCCACCGTAGGTCATTGGCTCCTCGTGCTCAATGTTTAAGGCAAACGACGCCATGTCGTCAAAGGAGAACGTTGTGTAATCCTAAGCTCCAAGTTTCTCGGGCGCCTTCTTGGCCCGCTTGGATCTTTGCACCTCATCTGCAACAAATTCATCACGTACCTTAGCTTTGACGGGCGTCTGCATATGTTCCTCACCATGGACCTCGTTATGTCCCGCAACGGGGACCTCGACCATTGGCTCCTTACCAGGTCGCCTCTGGAATGGGATCGGGAGATCAATCGTCTCTAACGCGGTCTCCACGGGTGACTCATCCCTCGCCCGATGAGTATGCTTCGCCCTGAGCATCACAGACTCATCGAAGGTGACATGTCTACTCAAGATCGCCTTGCGGCCCATCGGGTTTCACAAGCGATAACCTTTCACGTCATCGCCATACTTGAGAAAGATGTACTTCTTGGCCCTCGGATCCAACTTGTCGCTCCTCTCATGTGCATATGCCGGGCAACCCACGATGCGTAGATAAGAGTAGTCACCAAGTTCTCTACTCCACTTCTCTTATGAAATTTGGTAATCAATAGCCGCCGATGTAACTCAGTTCACTATGTGCACGGCTGTCATGAGAATCTTACCCAAAATGCCTTCTCCAAATGGGCAGCGTGCTTCAAGCATCACACTCTCTCCAACAACATGCGGTTCATCTGCTCCACAACCCCGTTCGACTGCGGATCTCCCGGTGTAGTAAAATGACGTCGAATTCCATGGGATCTGCAGAAATCTGTGAATTCTCTCGAGGTGTACTCCCCTCTGTTGTCGGGCCTAAGTACTTTCACCACATTGCCAGTTTGCTTTTCAACCATCGCAAGCAATTGCTTGAACATCCCAAAGGTTTGATGCTGTGTCTTAATCAAATACATCCAAACCTTTCGAGAATAGTCATCGATGAAGAGTACAAAATATCTAGCCCCACCTCCCGACGCTACGAGACATGGTCCCCATACATCGGAATGTATGTAATCCAAATGACATCGGCTAGTGTGCATCCCCGTGTTGAATTGCACATTCTTCTTTTAACCGTACATAGCTTTCACAAAACTCCACGTTCTCATCACTCGCTCCAATAAATTTTCTTCGGCAGAGAACATCGAGGGTCTTGTCACACAGATGACCCAAACGATAATGCCATAACTTCACTGAATCTCTATCACTCGAGCTAGTACAGGTGGCATCAGCTTCGCCTTCTACTGTGGTACCTTGTAGGGCGTATAGATTTCTATCTTCCATTCATTACCACCATGGCACCTTTGGATACCCTCAGCTGGCCATTCTCCACAACTGACTTGCATCTAACACTATCCAACACACAGATGGATATCAAGCTCTTACGAAGATCAGGGACATGCCTCACATCTGTTAGGGTACGCACTATGCCATTATGCATTTTGATCCGGACATTTTCAATACCTGCGGTCTTACACGCTGCATTGTTTTCCATGAGAATAGAGCCTCCATTTTCATTGAAACAGTAAGTGGAAAACCAACTCCGATGTGGAGTCATATGAAAAGAACACATACTGTCCATTAACCACGCAACTTGTGTCTCACCGGACACACCCGATACGAACATATCTGGATCTTTACCCCTTTCACCATGATCTCTGTTATCACGGATATGCATGTCATCTAAACCTAAGGAAGCGGAACCGGATGCTTCATTGTCTGTCTTTCCAAATCTATTGGGGCATTGGTTCCTCCAATGGCATCCCTACTTGCATATGAAACATGTGATGTTCTTCCTATCACGGGAATGCCAGGACTTCGAGCGGTCCTTCTTCTTGAAGTGGCATTGACTTCCTTTCCTTTCATGTCTCCTTCTCACATGCAATGCTTCATCGCGGTTTCCTTCGAGTCCAAAGTCTCTACCTTGGACCTTCTCACATAGCATCTCGGTATGAAGCATTGCCTTCACCTCTTCCATGGTGAGCGTCGTTCATCCATAAATCATGGACCGAACAAATTGGGAGAACTGTTCAATCAATGAACATAACAAGATCACCGCTTGTTGATCATCTTCGATCTTGATCTCCATCCCCCGCAACTCCATCACAATCCGATTCAAATCTATGTGGTCCTCCACCGTGGATCTGGGCTTCAACTTCAGAGTGTACAACTGCTGTAATAACTAGAAGCGGCTTGTAAATGATTTCTTCATGTACAACACCTCTAGCTTCTTCCATATATCCTTGGCCGTAGCCTCGTCCAATATTTCTCTTAAGACGGTATCGACTAATGACAACTGGATGACGCTATACGCATTTCTCTCCATCTCTCCCCTCTGAGATTTCGTCACATCATTGTCAATGTTTTCCTCATCGAAAACAATCTGATAACATCCCATCTGCTTCAAATAATTTTGCACTCTCGACTGCCATAACCTAAAATCATTACGGCCGGTGAACCTCTCAATGTTGAGCGTCACCAAACTAACCATTTTCGCTACACAATTTCTCCACAAACAACCGAGAGCTTTGATACCATTTGTTGATAAAAAACTATTGGTACCCCACGAAACAACAAATTCTAACTACTAGCTAAGGAGCTAAGGCTTGAAAAATTTGGTCACACAACAAAACAAACAAACAATCCATCGTCGGATCTTGTGAGGCAAATTGGCAAACGAAATGTGATAAATACTCAACAACCTGAAAGTAAATGAGGTGGATGATTTTACTCTGGTTATGTTGCGAATAACCTACTCCAGCATTCCGAGACGATCCACCATAATCAAGGAGAACATGCGCGCTTATACCAACACATTCTTCTTCACACTCTTGTGAGTAATAACTTGACAATTCCAAGCCACCAAAAATCTCACAAAGAAAGAAGTGAAAGAGAAACATTAGAAGAACTACTCTCTTCTAAACTCTACAAAGCCCTCACACTTTCTCTCTAAGAAAAATGGCAACAGCTTGGTTTCTCTTTGGGTTTTCAGCTCACTGGAAAACCTCTGCAGCAAGCTCTCTTGTTCTCTGGAAATTCCTAGCGGCAGAAGCTCACACACTGAAAAATCAGCAGCCAGCACCCTCAAATTCTCTCACTGTCGGTTCTCTTGGAGAGTTGACAGCCTCCATTAAGACCCCAACTACCAAGGACAAGGCAATAGCCCATCAACTGTGCAAGTGAAGACTTTGAAGCACACAAAAATTAACATAACACGTGTATCAATGTTGAAATTTTATAAAAAACGCAAAGCCTTCATTCACATCATGTTAAGAGGAAACCACTTCGCCCAGGTTTGATCAAAGCAAATGATTTTATAAATCATTTTGCAATTACATGCGTCCACAAATAACTAAATACTTTATACTTGTGCGAGTTAAATGCATGTTAGCGCAATAAAAATATGCACATGTTACCATGTCCTCCTCTTACCCAGTAGTAGAAGGATTGTGATGTCTGTGTCTACACATCATAAATTGGGAGTTTAGGTAAACATGCAGTTAGAACTGAACTCATTGCATATGGTATCAAAATCTGGACCCCAAGCTCCTTCAAGCCTTAGCCGTAGAATCACAACTCATCAAAAGACCTAGCCTTCGAATTGCTGACGATTATATCACCTAAAATGTAGATTACGGTAGCAAAACAATCGGAAACCTATAATTTTGAAAGATGCATTGCATGAGAATAGTGACATAAGACACGACTATAAGCAATTAGCAAAACTATTGCTAATTATAAAAAAACCGTGATAAAACATTAAAGCGCTAATTTTGGAAAAAGAACTTCTGGGTAGTCCGAATCCAAGTAACTCCCAAAGCAAAAGCATAATGTAAATCATTAACAAAATGCATATAGTAATTGATGCATTCATTTGAGGAAGATGCCTTTTGAATCAGAAACATGTGACTGATGTGAGCTTGTATGCTTAAAAAAAGAAGCGGAAGAGACACTTGGTTTATTGCTCAGACGTTGGTCTCATATTTTCAAGTACATTATCTTTATTTTCTTTAGATCAAAAAAGCAATTTAAATTTAAAAAGGCAAGAGAAAAAATTAAAATAAGTACATACTTTGGTTCTTGTCGAAATCAAGGGTGAAGTCTTTGGAGATTTGAGCATGTAGGTAATGAACTGTGTAGCATAAATTATCAGTATATTCCAAGTTTGGTTTAAAATTAAATGAAATAAAAGCAAACTAAACATGACATCACAAAATGAAACAAAAATGAGGAAAAGTAGAAACTGTTGCAACTATTTGGAATCTTACTGCAATTAATCTTTTAATAGAATATGGAACCCATTCAAGAGCATCAATAGATAAACCCAATCAAAGACCCAAAGTAGAGCATTTCTTACTTAAGACTGACCGACGTGAAACAAATGTGTAACTTGTAATTTCTCAAATAGATGGAATGCACCTGAATACAATAAGAAGAATGATAATTAAAACGTTAATTAGAAAAAGAGTAAACTTCTCTTATAAATTTTATCCCAAAACCCAAACATAATAATGCAAAATAAGGGAAATGTAAATAGCTCACCTAGACCATAGGGTCCTAGGTTGAGAATGTTGGACACCTCCAACTCTATCTACTCAACTCTCCTGTAAACATTGGGCTTAAAAAAGATTAAGCCGAAAACAATCAAGTAACGGAATCAACCCATTAGAAAGGTGACAACTTTAAAATTTAAAAATAACTGAAAAACTGAAGTAGCTTCCTCTATCAACATCTTGTTGAAATCAGAAACTGAAGCTTTAGAATCTAATCCCGCTCTTTCAATTTCTGTTTTCTCGGAATGATAGGATGGTTAAATCCTAATGCTCTCATTCAAGGATGAGATTTTCAAAATCCTCTTACTATGGTGGTTGCAAAACCCAAACATGTGACAAACCATACCATAAGTACAACCGAAGTTGCTTTCTTCAATACAATCAGGACATACAAACTTTTAGCAGGATCGAGTTTGTTGGTAGAAAATTTCTCTCCTCAAGAATGATGTTAGGAGTTATCCACCTTATTTATTCAAGTAAAAGAACAGTACAATGATGAAACAACTCGTTTGTGCAGTTAAAGCTAAATTTTAATGAACAAGAACAAGAATAAAGCAATTTGCTCTATTCAAACTAAAACATTATAAAAGGATCTCTTCCAAGTTAGAGCATGAGCTCTCTGTTGAAGGGAATATCAACAATAACATAAAATAAAACATAAAAGTAACAATATGACCTTTGTTCCCCTTCAAGATTCTAGCAGCAAACAAATAAAGAATGGACTAAACTTTGGGAACTCTAAATAAATAACGAAAAATAAAATTTTTGAAAGCAAAATCGTCTAAAATGGAAATTTTCTTTTAAAAAATAGAACTTTCTAAACTCTATACATAACGAAAAATTAAAATTTAATCGATGCTGCTAGGCAAAGAAAATTTAATTAAAGCTTTGTGAATACTGAGCTCCCAAAAATTGGTCAAAATGAAAATTTGAAAATACCAAACCAAGAATTTTTCTCTCCACCTCCTCGAAAGGGAACCAATTTCACAACTTACAACATTAGTTATTAAAAATTGTGATTCACACCATTTCCACACAGAACCAATCAAAATGTCAACAAAAAATACCACACAGAACCAATTTGCTCACGAAATTCAATTTGATCTCTAAAATCAACTAATATTAGGAAGAACATGTTCTTGAGAAGAGGCAAGTCTCGAACAATTCCATGATGCTAGAAAATTAGAAATAAAAAAAGAAAAAGGAAATGTCAAAAGACTTATCGAGGGCCGAAAATTGAACTTCCTCCTCAGAAGCTGGTTGATTCCTTTTCATGCAGCCATTTGACTCAGCCTTCACCAAAAATCTAAATAAGTCTCAGACGCCAAAACTGCATCTCGATTTGTCTTAATAAGTCCACTTCATTACATATTTAAGAAAAACAAGCAAACAACTTTCTAGATAGAGTTATGCCTAAACGCATCTTTCAATATCATTCCCAAGACGTCCTTTGCGAAACAGATCAAGCAAACAAATTAAAAGAAAATAAAATCCATAAAAAGAAAAAAATGAGATTTTTGAGACCTGAAGGCTCGTGATGATTTCCACAGAAATCCTAACCCCTTCTTTATTAACCCTTGCTGCTGCTGTAGTTGACTTCTAAAAAGAAGAAACCTTTTCCCTTAAAATGTTGAAGAGAGACAGATTCTTCGCAAAACAGATCAATCAAACAAAATAAAAGAAAATAAAATTCATAAAAAGAAAAAAGATGAGATTTTTGAGACATGAATGTTCGTGAAGATATCCACAAAAATCTTTCTTTATCAATTCCATGCTTTGCTCCAAAAACGAGAAACTTTTCCCCCTAAAATATTGAAGAGAGACGCAGATCCGTCGCGAAACAGATCAAGCAAAAAAAGTAAAATAAAATAAAATCCATAAAAAGAAAAAAGATGAGAAGGCTTGCACTGCATCAACTGCGCAATTTGCTCGTCGAGGTTCCCACCGTCATCTTTTCCTTCTCTGCGAAATGGAGCAAAAAATCCTAACGCTAACTTGATTCGCCTCTCGGCAATTCGAAGTTCGGACACACCCTTTCCCCTCGAGTTGTCGATCCATCTCGTTTAAGGAGAGAGAGAAGGGGACGGAGTGGGGGGGAGAGAGAGAGAGAGAGAGAGAGAGAGAGAGAGAGAGAGAGAGAGAGAGAGAGAGAGAGGACAATGAGCATAATTAATTTTTTGTTGAAACCATCATCAGTAAATGGAGGACGTGCGACGAGATTAAGGCCATGTAAGCGATCCGCGTGCTCGCCACATCGGTGATCTATGTGATCAGATGGAGTTCGGATTTCTTTGTGCTAGGGTTAGGGGGTTTCCCCCAAAAGTTAAGATCCCCCCCACAGTTTTCTCAAAACCTCATCTCAACCATTCATTGCTCAAGATTAAATCTGAGATGTCTTTCTATCCATCTTTTTATCTTAATCAGCTTATCGTAGTCAGCAAAACCATTCAAAAACATCCCTCAAATGTATAATAGATAGAGTTTGAGTCTTTTTAGTTATTTGAAGTCTTTTATTTATTTTTGAGCGTTTTTATTATTTTGGGGTTTTAGTCCCACATAGGTCGGGAGAAGAGAGGGGATTAGTTGTAAAGCCTATAAAAATGCCTTAAATCTAATTTTTATTAAACAATGAATGAATAAAATCTAAAGAAAGTTAAACGCCCAAAACCTGAGAAAGGTCTAATTACTTGGTGAGAAGCATCGGACTCCTTGGCGAGAAGCCTCGGAACCCTAATTTTATCGTTCTTCCCCAAATTTTCCATCAAAATACCTAAATATTTCCCGTCTTACATCAGATATTCTGTGAATTATGAAGCAACCAAATGAACATATGTTTGCAAGACACACTCTGGGTTTCTAATATATTTTTTAATAGTAGGGTGTCTGTCTGAGAGAGCAATATGGTTTGACTGTACTTGTTCAGTTGCACCTTGAAAAATGAAGCAACTTAAATATTAGTTTACACCAGAAACATGACAGATGAAAAATGAAATGATGGCTTGGCAAGTATATCAAAGCACCCATGCTGGTAAAACCATTGTTTGGGCATGCACCTATGTTGATGTTGCCAAATACCTTGTTCTCCGTGTCTAAATATTTAACTGAGAGAGTAAGCAAGTCCCGTATACTGATACACGTGCACACACACACACACACACACACACAGATACACATATACACCAACACAGACACTCTCATCGACACACGCTCACAACATTTAGGTGAGTAGTTTACAATTAAGTGATCATGTTTCGGTGTTCGTTAGATATTATATCTAACAGTAGTTATGTTGGACTTTAGAACTCTGTAGCCTGTCTCCAGAGACATTCAAATTATTGATCTTTTTGTCTTCTCTATATTTGCCCCAGAGGAGAAACTGGTGCAAGTATATTACAGCAGTCCTGTTGAGTTCCCAATATATTTATGTCGATTATACAAATTGAACTATATTCATCCATATTTATATACCATATCTACATACACATATTGACGGGAGGGAGGGAGGGAGAGATTCGGATAGCGGTGGTGGTACTGATTTTTCCTTCAACTAGCTTGGCAAAACGTGTTTCATTTGGGTCTTTCCCTGTATTGTTTTTATGCAGATGAATGCACTTTCTAAGATAAAGCTACACTTACTAATAGAAAATCTTCACCTCAATCAGATTCACTTTTAGTCAAATAAACGTTCGGGTATTTTCTCTTTATGTTGAATGAATGTTGACACGGCAATATGGGCATGTCGTGACATGAACATCGCACATTCTAAGAAGTACCCATAAAATTGAAGTATCATGTCCTAAACGATACGTTTCCACAGTAGCTGTGTCCAGCTCTCACTTTTTCCCTCGAAGGATATGAAGTTGAGTGATTAGTTATCGTGGTTAACCCTTTTTCCTAGGTTTCATGACTAGCCTGTTTCTGCCATGATTTTGGCACTATGTTAGTGGTTTGATTTGTTTAGAATAATTCATTTGTTCAATCTTTCAGTGGAGCCGCATAGCGTCAAATTCATGCTTCATAGTTTGACCCCCACCTTTGATATGACAAGGCTTTAGGCCTATGTTGCATGGACACGGATACACTGATACAGCAACCACACGACACAACGACGTCATTTAAGTAAATTCTAAAAAATTGAAAATAGAAGTGTTGTGCCAGATACATGTATCCAACACTTGTGTTCGACACGTGTCCAACACAGCAGGGATCTAAGGTTGAATTGTCCATGCTACCTAGCTTTAGGGAAGATAACTGGTTATGTTCCTTCAACAGATAATCCATATGGACTTGTTTCTTTAAAAGGTTAGTGTATTTCACATTCTGGACTCTCTAATTGCTTGGTTGTCATGTATATGTGAAATAAAGGTCTTTTTAATACTGATTCCAGATATCTATAGTATTCTGCCATTTTCTACTCTAATATGTCCTTCACATATTTGGAATTCTATTCTAAGAAGCTTTTGGAGGGTGCCAAAATTGTCATATCGTTGAACCGTGTCCGTTGCTGCTGGAAATAATTAATTGTTGCTGTCTGCAGATTGTTGATGGGCGGATCTGCGGTGACATTTCTGTATCCCGAGCTTTTGGAGATACGAGATTTAAGACAAAGAAGAATGAGTTCGTTTCTTGTACATTTCTTTCTTTCTCTACCATTAAGTATTTCTTGTCAGTACATTTATGGTATTTCCATAGTGTCCTGATTTTGTTTCTATTAATTATATCAATCTTTACTCAGTTTTCTTATCTTCATAGGATGCTGGAGAAAGGTGTTAAGGAGGGGAGATGGACAGAAAAGTTTATCTCAAGGTACACAATTAGCTATGATTAGTCAATTCTTGTTGGAAAATGTAGCTAAGCAATCGATTTCCAGCTATCTACTTTTATTTTGTTTTGTTTGTTTTTTGTTTAAAGTTCCTGATGGACAGTTCACTTAATTTTCAAGCTGAACCTATAGTAGTTGAATCAATGAATAAGCTAGTCCTTTATTCCTCTTTATTTAGTTCTTATGTTGAGTTTTGGTAATCTGGATCAGAAAGCTTCACAAATCTGGTTAGTGTAATCGGCATCGAAGTTTCATGGGAACAGGTATGTAGTATTTGACTCTGATTTAGAACCCTTACACAGATTCGGTGGAGGTCAGCTACACATACCCTTACAAGTTTATTGTGTTCCATGTATATATTATATGTACCCAATCCATTGTTTCCCTATATCAGCCACAATTTTCAGTTTTAGAAGGCCTCCAGGGAAGCGAAGTATGGGCTCCTGCTGCTTTATTTAAGGAAATATCTACATAGTCCAGGGAAAATTGGTGGTGTGTTTCATCGTGGGATTCATTTTTAACATAAGTTTTGGTCATGGAATGGGTGAGTTGATCTAATGAACTGGAAGCAAAGAATAAATAAAATGATTCTGAATAAAGAATAAATAAAATGGTTGATATAGGCATTATTATACTTGAATTAACATACATCAGAAAACAGTTGGAACAAAGAACAAATAAAATGATTGACATAGGCATTACTAACAATCCACTAGCCAAAGGTCACTGAAAATGATCCCAAACTTTTACTATAACTAACTAAAAATATCTCACTACTATCAATGGGTCCTCTACTTGACACTAATTTGGTTCCAATTCTGCATCAAAACCGTTTTCATCATGATTTTTTTCCCTTCATGATTTTTACAAACCCAAAAAGTTTCAACCTGTTTGTGCCGGTTTGCCAGGAAATGGTATGAAACAAGCTCTTAAACTTGGTTTCGGCTGGCGAACTGCTAAAAGGCAGAAACAAAATCAAAATTGGTCATTAAAATAACAAATTGATGATGATGCAAGGAAGAGCCCTCAAGAAATTCTTTTCCAAAAAAATCAATATTAACACCTGGAATCAAAGCCATTTAAGAGGTTTCTCTATCTTCTTTTATTCATGTTCCTTTAAGTCATAATCAGACATTGTGATCCTTTTTATGGGGACAATCTAATCCAGTCCATGGGGTGACATGCGAGGCTACAGAATTCTCGCTTAATATACTCTTTAAGTCATCAATTCATCCGATATCATTTTTCCTTTTGGTAACTTTCCTTACAGTCATACCCCATGAGTTTATGTTTCTAACTTCTGTGTAATAATTTATCTCATGCTAAAATGCTTCACTGAATTGAGGGGACATGTTCTTTTGGCAGAATAAAATTCAAAGGTGACTTAGTGACCTCCTTGCCAGATGTTTATCAGCTGGATCTGGGACCTGATGTGGAATTTATATTACTTGCTTCTGATGGTTTATGGGATTACATGAAGAGGTTTGTCATTCTATATTTCTTGATGGTTAGTTATATTACAACGTGCATGTTCCTTGTATGTTCTGTACAATTCTTTCTTAAATGTACTTGTTCATGGATGACTGTCATCAATTCCAGCTCTGAAGCAGTAAATTTTGTTAGGAATCAACTCCGCCAACATGGTGATGTTCAGGTTACTATTATGCTTCTGCTCTATTTGTTTCTTAACTAGGCACATATTATATATAGTTCATCGTATTTACTTATAAACTTAGTATCTATCTTCTAATGTTGCAGCTAGCATGCGAAGGTCTTGCTCAGGCTGCTTTGGTACCCCTTAATCTGAAATAAACTCATTTCCTAAGTCATTTTTTATTATGGAAGTTGTCATTTCACCAGCATATTTATGCTTCCCTTTTATTCTTTCCCTGCAGGATCGGAATTCGCAGGATAATATTAGCATTGTGATAGCCGACTTAGGGTACTTCCCTTTCGTGAGCAGTAGTTTAATGGCGTAACTTCTACCTTTTTCACGCTTTTTATTGGTGTACGATGTTCTTTGTCAATGATATGTAAATCTGACAAGGTTATATGTTTAGCTAGGGTAGGATGCATATTTAAAATATCCCATATCTTTGAAGCTCCACTCTTATGTCATAGGTTGAACTATAGAGCTTTTGGCTGTACAATTTACAACAAGAAAGTTTACTACTCTGCGATATATCCATCATGAACCGAGACATATTTTGTTTTATTTTTTTTCACTAGTCTACTTAAATATCTTTGCATATATGGTTTGGCTTGTTAGATATCTCTTTTCCGTAATCTCGTTTTTTGTCTGTGTTAGGAGGACAAATTGGCAAAGCTTGCCTATACAAGGGACCAACTTCTTTTATGAGATAAGCCAAGTGTTTGCTACAGTTGGTATCGTCTCGTTGGGAATCTGGATATCATCATTCCTTTTGGTATGAATCCTTTTTCTTTAATTGTACAGAAGTTTAGACGGTTTTCTCCTGTAAATTTGTATATCCAACAGCCAATATCATGATATTTACGCCTAAAGCTATCGTTTACACCAATGTGGTCATTCTTGCCTCTGCAGTTGTTTATTGTTGTTTCTTGTTCTGGAGTCAATGTGTACACAAGTTTATACTATGATATGGCTTGTGCGGAAAATGTGGTGTTTCTTTGTGCTCGGACCAAAAAAAGGCCGCTCTTTCTATGCTCTTGTTTAGTTTTTAGTTTACAGTGTTCGCTTTTATGCTGCTGAATCATCTTTGGCTGATATAACTTTTATGTATATGTCTTAAAAATCGTTAACGCCTTGTATTGAAGCTTGCACACACTTAGGAATTACCTTAAAATGTTCTAAAATGTTTTGAAGGTTTTAAAATCATTTCCTAAGTTTTAAAGATCAAACCCTGACACAGTCGACTAGATACAAAGCCTGGAACTAGGCTAGCAGCGTGTCAGAAAAGTAGTTTACTACAATTCTGGACCTAGTCGACTAAGTCATATGCACTGTGCGACTAGAAAACTAGGAAATGAACTATACTCTACTAGTTTTTACATATTGAATTAACTCTTTTGACATTCCTATGCTAGTCGACTAGTTGATGCCTAGTCGACTAGTTGATGAACTCAAGTCGACTAGAAGATGAACTCTAGTCGACTAGAACTAGTCGTTGAGCTTTTTCGGGAAATCCACAACAAGCCTTTTTGATCATTTTAATATACATGTATTGACAGTGCATGAAAAATTCATTCGTTGTATGTACATATGCATGTATTTAATTATTTTTTAATTTTTTTAAATTGTTCTACACATTTTAGATGATCATCATATCAAAAATCAAGTCAATCGCCCCATATTTGCTTCTTGATCTAAACGATTTCAGAATAATAGAACTTTTTGTAAAAAGTGGATTGAAGGTCAAATCATCCTATATTTGGGGTTTTAGAATGTGTACAATCTTATTTAAATAATTTCCAAAAAATACAGGAGATTCGGGATTTTGTGCTGACATCATACAAAATTTCTTGTAATGTCAGCATATACCCAGTATTACACATGCACACACATATATGTAGGCAAATTTTCATATGCAAAAAGTTCTCGATACAAACAACGTGAGAAAAGAGTTAGGGTTTTTTAAGAGTTCAAATGGTTGAATGTGTTCTACACATGCTAATACACAAATATACCAAAAATCAAGAAAATCTCACATATTTGCCCCTTGATCAGATCGGTACAAAACAAAACATTCTATTGTTATGAAACCGTTGATTTTGTAATGGTTTAATCGATGGCCAAATCCCCCTAGGGTTTACCCATTATTATTCCTGGTGTGAGTGGATGGGTGTGGGTTGGGGGAAATATGGAGGTCAGCTAGCAAATGAGAATTTCCTCCTTGTGTAACTCACGCCCCACCCCACCCCCCTTATTGAATTTTTTTATAAAAGTTATTGGACACATTCAAATATTCTAAAACACTGAATGTGGGTGAACAGTAGGGGTACTTGACCTTCGATCCACCAGTTGCAAAAAGTTAAGTTATTTTGAAACCATTGAATTTGCAACAGTGAGATCGATGGTCAAATAGCATTGGATTCACTTGATATTTGGTATGGTGATCATCACGTATGTATACTATAAATCCTTTAAAAAATTTAAAAAATAGGGGGAGTATTGGTATCACGCTATCAATGAGGAAATTTTCCTACCCGATTAGTTGATACCCATTTTTCCCTATATATATGGATTAAAACTTTGAGGAAATTTTTTTGAAAAAAAATTCGTACCATGATCATGTGTGAAATTTTCGTACATGATTATGACCATATATATATGAGAATAATGGAAATGTGTTGTTACTGTGCTAATAGCCATTTCTATTATTTATTAATTTTTATTTTTTTCCCTCGAAATTGATATTTACATTATGGATGATCAACATATCAAAAATCAAGTGAATCCAATGTTATTTGACCATCAATCCGATTGTTACAAATTCAACGATTTTAGAGCAAGAGAACTTTTTGTAACGAGTATATCGAAGGTCAAATCCCCCATAGGGTTCACCCATATTTAGAATTTTGGGGTCGTAGAATGTGTTCAACAACTTAAAAAAATTTCAAAATTAACCACGTAAAGTGGTTTTTTGTCTTCTGCGCTGACAGCACATATATCGTATTCCTTGTATATAATACAAAACATGACTATTTTTGAATGACTTTGCTAAATAGGATAAATAAGTAGATACAAAGAGTGTTGAGATTGAATCTTAAAAAAATCAAGAGATGTGGAAGAATTTCGGATCTGGGAAAGGCCTCCTGCCACATTATCTCAGCTGCTCCTGCTTGATGCTAGAGGATCGGGATGTCTTAGAGGCTCCACTCTTTGATAGTTTGTAATGTGTGTTTATTTCCGATGAATAAAAAAAATCTTAAAAAAATCAAGAGATGTGATTGAATTTTCTTACATTTTTAAAGAGAGAACCATACAGTTTTGGGATGAAAAGAATTAAGAGAGAAATTGGGAGGGAGACAGAGGGTGTGGGTGTTAGCGAGTGTGTGTTTGGGCAAGTGAAATCCGGGTTGAATCAGATTGATGGGTCAAACCATATCGTCCTGTCCCGACCCGGATTGGCCTTCACCTGTACCTAGTCCAAGAGGCCGGTTTTGAGTTGGATCAGGTCGGATCGGGGTCATTTTACCACCCCTGACCTCATTTTAAGGCATATAATTTCACTACCCAGAAAGACTTATCAAACACATTTGTCTTGAACAGCTTATCCAACCAACATAATCATGTCACTTTGCTTTAAGCAAACCAATGAACTTTGCTTTAAGCAAACCTTTGTTATACAGTTCTCTTTGTTGTATTAATATTCTCCAGGTGGCTATCAATTCAATTGGGTACAGACTGCAAAGGGTTCTTGTCTGTCCATTTCATCAAGAGCTCAATCTGGGCACCTGCACTGCAGAATCCACCATCATGAGATGTACTCAGCAATGCAGCTTGCAAGATAATATTAGAGTATTGCTAAATGCACCGCCATGAATACGGTGCATTGTACAATTCCATCCGAAATTAGAAACATAATGTTGATATGTTGTTTATAATTTGACACTTACAATGATTTGATTGCCTATTTTGGAAAATTTTGAATGCATGCACCTCAAATCTGAGGTGCAGACAGTCTTGTCTTGGCCTAATATTATGTACCAATGAGCATCTCGAGCTGCATTTGAGACTGTACAGGCTGTACCCCCACTTGGTCAAAGCAAACATGATTCCCAGACCAGCCTAATATCACTTGTCATGCCTCACAAAGATGTAAGCTAATTATTAAAATAATTTTACTACAGAAAAGAAACACTTAGCTATATAAAAGCAATAACATGGAGAATAAAATGTATCATAGCTTCTAAGCTATTTTTTTAAGGATTCGAGCCATTCATTTTGATCAACATGGTCTAAAACACCAAAACATAGATTTTGTTCCATTCATCCACCCATCGCAAATATTGCAAATTTAATGATTTTGCATAAATAAAACTTTTCCGGCGGGTGGACCCATGCAAAAAAAATTAGTTGGTATGGTATAAAATATGAAGATTATAATGAACGGTTCCAATCATTCGAAATAAAAAATAGCGAAGCAGTGAGTTTTAGAGGCCACATATGAAGCTAAACATCATAAAGTCATAGAAAACCCATAATTCCACAACGAGGATGCCAAACTGACCGCAATAGAATTCACATCACAAAGATGTTATACTGAGGCATATGAGCCAGCAATTTACATATTCTCGTGCAATTTTACAGCTAGGATATACAATTTCTCCACACAAGAAAAAAATCAGTACATGTTTCATCCTGCGGTAAAATGTGAAGTTTTACAGCACCACCTTTTCCTACCTGTTCGACAAAACACATCCATCGGAGCCCAACTGCTCTTCACAGAACAATACATTTGAACATCCTGACAATGCATGAAAATTTCTGATCGGCTGAAACTGGAGAAAATTGACATCCCAAAAGAAAAGACCAAGCAGAAGATTATCGACCAAGATGTTGGTAAAATTGGTTGCAAAAAGGCCCAAAACACCAATACAAATGATGATACTATACTGACTTGTGCCAGAAAATAGCCCTGGATTACATATGGGCAAAATGCATTTACAGAAGCACTTGCAGTCACTTCTCCTATAGAAGGTGAAGTTCACACTAAGAACATGAAACCTTGAAGAAGACAATGCAATGACATTACAAAATTCCAAATGTTTATGAAAAGAAAGAGAAAAATTGCAGGGCGTTGCAACTGGCATCAGCCGGACCTGCGATGATGGGGTGCACCGGACTTGGATGAACTTCCCTGGAGGAAAATCTGTAGAATCCCAGTGCTGCTTTTGGGTGTCGGTGACTCGAAACACCCACCCTTCCAAATGTTGACATGCTCAAAGATAATAAGCCAAAGATCACCAATGACTTGTGTAAGCTTGGAGAACAGGTGATGCCTTAGAAGGGAGAAAAGGCCATGGATAAGGTATAGAGCTGGTAAGAACTCTTGCATGGCCTTTTCTTGAAGGCAAGAAGGTTAGTTGAGACGAGGGCCAGCACCGACCCACTTCTCAATCTCCATTAAGGAGACCCGACTGACTCCAGCATGCTGATACAAAAAGTTAGCCACGACCCCATCATCTTGACTCCACCGGGGAGGGGGGAAAAAGCTTTGTGCAAAGAATGGTGATGACGGACCGACTGACACATGCTTAAATGCAAACCCAGACCTTTGCCTCGACTCTACACAATCCAAATGAATGCAGACTCTCCTATAATAACAGCATAAGACGAGCATCAGCCAGATATGGATCGACTCACTGCTAATTTAGCCCAATCAGCCGACTCCTTGATCAAATGGTCATCTGATGACAAGCACTCTTCCAGGAACTCTTTGCATGAAACTGACCGATTGATCAGGGGGCCAGCATTGCCGCCAAGAGTATCAGCAAGGTCTCCCATGACGCCCACTGCAGTCTTCGTCACCACATTATCCCTGATGGCAGCAAAGGATACAGAAGACAGTAATCAGCAAAAGAAAAGAAAGTACACGTTTGAATGAAATAAATAATAGTGTATATAACCAAGTTTGATCAGGACGTACATATCCTTGACCATGTATAAACTATCCAAGAATTGAAGGATGTGGGGTGCATAGGACATCAGCAGCTGCGTCTTTGGTGATTTCTTGAAGCCTTGGAATATACCAGAGTATGCTTCCAAGATCCCGTTCCTTAGTTGATTGGTGTACTCGATCATATCATCATCATTAGCTGCAGCATGAGCAGATAGCTCGGCAGCACTCTGGAGCATTGGCATTGCATAACCCAGGTACTTCTCAAAGTTGTCTCCAATTGCTAAAGCAATGTCACCAAAGCATGAGAATATTGGTGGCTTTACTGATCTATGCAGTTGAGTACTAGATAAATCCTTAAGGAGATGTGTCATAATCCCATCACAAAATGGAAGAATCTTCTCCTCCAATGCCCTGCACAAGTCTCCAACAACACCCACGGTAATAGCGCAAACCTGATAGTCCTCAAAATTTTGAAGACCCATTTCCAAATAGGGATAAAATCCCTGCATGTACTTCAAGAAGTTTGATCCTGTGGCATAGGCAAGGGCACCAATAGCAAGCATAGCCTCTTCATGCACTGTGGCATTTCGGCAGGCAAAGACCCTCAGGAACAGATCCATCATCTGGTCCGCATATTGCAAGAAGACAAACTTTGTCGACTCAGCCGATCCCAGCTTCTGGATAATAACCTGCAAGCACCCACATAGAAGACCCTGCACTTCATTCTGCTTCTCTCTCTCATCAGATGACAACTTTTGTGCTTCAAGAGTCTTGTGGAGTTCCATCATTATAACAGGAACCAACTGCATCACAGTAGGAGCAATTTCTTCCGTTGAACACCTCACCACTTCATTCAAAGTTTCATATGCGGCAGTTCTTAGCCGTGACTCCCCAGCATCCTCTCTATGAGTGACAGAGAGAAGCGCCTGAATAATGTCCTGAAAGAAAGGGGGCAATGGAGAGGATGGGCCCACATCCTCGTAGCCTTGAGCAAGGAAATAAAGAGCACCACACGCCTTCTCGGCTACATTAGGGACATCCTTCATGCTCTGGAGTAAGACCGTCAGGATCTGCTGACAATTCTCAGGGGTTATCACTGGTGTTTCTACTGTCGACCCATGAAGAAACTCAAAAACTCTACCAAGTGTCCAAGCAGTAGTGTCCTTAACGTGGTTATTTGGGTCCTTCATCAATGCAGTGAGCATGAAATTCAATGCCATATTGACAATTGGAGTGAGCTTGTGTGGTGACGGACCCTCCAATATAGAACCAAATGCGTAGGTTGCCGCCTCTCTCTGCCTCCAATCTGGTTTTGTTATGTTCTCTTCTATGAAAGGCATAACAAGGGGAACTATATCATCTCCAACAGTCCGTGCAACCAAGCCCAAGCACGTTCCACCAGCCATTGCAATGTTCCAAGCCCCTTCATCCTGATCTTGATCCTCTTCTTGCTTGAGTAAAGTCTCCAACAGCATGGGAACCAATGCTGGGAGTGCTTGCATGATGAAATAGGAACAAGGAATCTCCGAATCAGCAGTAAAATCTCCTCCATAATCATCCAAGATATCAATCTCCTCATCACAGATTGAGCTCCAGAACTCTATAGCCTGAAGGGCAACTGGCTCCTGATCTTCCCTCACGGCTTTTGCCGTGATATTGAATATATCTGACATATAAGAAGCAAGCTTCTCATAGTACATAGATGAGATAGAGACCAAACACTCAAACGCAGCCTGTCGTATATTCAACTCAGGGGAAAGGGTTGCTTCGCAAACAACTCGCATAATATAGTCTCTTTCCATGTCATTCGAAAAGTTTGCTTGGGCAAATCCTAAAGCATTGTAAAGTGCTCGGGTCGCAGCCAACCTGACATCTATATTACCCTCAGATGCACTCATGCCCTGAACAACGGCTGTGAGTATCTTATTCACTTGTTCTTGATCGAGAGCTTGCGGAGGAACTTCTTCACACAAATAACCCAGAGTTTCTAGTGAAGCCTGTTTCACATGAGGCTGAAGTTGGTGGATGCTTGACAAGAGAGATCCAATGAGTTCAGGCCATTGCTTGTTAGGCACCTCAATGCCTGCGATCTTAGCAATTACTTGCGAGGCTGTGGACCGAGCATCAGGAACAGGTGATGTGAGGGTCTGAAGCAAACAAGCTTTGACATGAGACTTGACAGACACATCCAAGGAGATCCATCTTTGCATGAGCTCATTTCTCCTATGTTGCTCCTTTGCATCTAGACTGTTTTTCAAAATTAAGCCTGCTAGTCTGCGGCTATCCACGGGCTTCTCATTGTTTACTAGCTCATTGGAAAGAGAGAGTAAAAACGCAGGCATGTTCTGCTCCTGGAACTGTTTTAGGCTATCTTCTGCATGCTTTCGGACTGCCCCATCAACTGATTGGGCATTTAGGAGGACCTGGGTGACTTCCATTGCCATCTTCGGTGCCACACAGAAGAGAAAAAGATTTAGACCAAAACATAGGAAGACCAAAACAGTACCCTACCACCAACGTTACCAATGTTAATAAAACTCATAAACCAATCACAAACATGCTTCACGGTCTTAAAGGCTACTAATAATATTCTAAGCGTCAAACCATTGTTCGTTTATCCAGTGTCAAACCTAGAAAATCCAAAAAAATTTCAAGCCGCAAGTCCACATTCTTGCGATTTCATCAAAAGCCCAGGAATTTAGGTTAACGGACATGAGCATATCAGCCAATACCACTAGCGCTCTTTTACTAACAGATTCTCTATGTGAGTGATGAAAATGTCAGTAGTTAATACCCAATTTCAGACCGAAGGTATGGTTTTTGAGAGAGAATATGTTCGGGTAATATCAAAATATAAGAATCTATAATCAAATTAGGCGAAAAATAAATCAGATCAATATCCAATACTAATCCAATTCCAACGCAGATGCTTAGATCTGAATAGCTCCCGATAAAATATGAAAATCACAACAAAATCACTTAGCAATCATCTAATTGATTTCTTAGATTCGATTTCAAACAAAAATGCTAACAACGCAGCGATTCTAAGGGGGAAAAAAGAACAAAAGTACTAACTTTTCATCGATCAATTGGGAAAATAAACAATACTCAAAAATAAAAAGATACAGAACAGTGAAACAACCACAACAACCACACCAAGCGATCACGGATCTGAAAATTTGCAGGAAAAAGTTACAAACATAATATTTTTCCCACAAGACAAATCCAACAACAATTATTTGAGAGCGATAGCCATAAATCTAGATCACAGAAGATAAACTTAAAAATTACTAAACCATAGAAAATACAACTACACTAGATTAGACGGAGAAGATCGAGCGATTCCGATAGGACTTACTTGATAGACTCGATCCCGACGAGATCAGTCGCGACCGACGCAGTCAAAATAGAGAATATCTCGACACAACCGCAGAACTCCCAGTAGCAGTAGAGTGGGGAAACCCTAGGAGAGAGAAAAAAGAAAACAGACACCCAATTGTAGAGCTGGACTTAAAATAATATAATACTAAAATTTTCAACAAATCCCAAATTGCAAATTTATATTTTCACGCTGGGCTTCCTTTTTTTGGAGTTATCTTGTAAAGCGATGCGATCCTGACCGTTGAAAGGAAACGAATCTACATCTGCGGCGGTGCTGTGAGAACATCTACCGATTGATTATTTTTATGATGTTTGCGATTATTAAATCTTTTTTGGTTTTTTTTTAAAATTCCCACCATCATCATGATTCTTTTAATTGGTCCGAAAGAGGGGATCACATCAGAATGCTAGTGTTGAATTCTGATTGAATTTTGCTATATACACCTCAATTTGAGGTGTAATTTGAGGTTTAGGGATGTGATTTGTTACTAAAAATGGCAAAAAAATTGAAGAGGAGAAGTGAAATGTGGTCTGGGATGAGATTTTCTTGTCAATTTTGACAAAAAGTTACATCCCTACCACTCACTTGAGGTGAGGTGTATATAGTCCAACTCATTCTGATTTCACGGCGAAACTTGCAACAAACAATGAGAAATTCGGGCCTTGTTTTTGGCGAAGCCAATGCCAGTTCGAAGAATTGAGATAGGCCCTACAAGCTCAATCTACTTCTCTATGTGGACAAACTTGGACTGAAATATACCTACTTGCTCATGTGACAAACACATATTCACTTGCCAAGTACACTTGTCCAATTGGCACCCACTCATCGCTTTGTGCGTGGCTGCCAGGATTTGATCCCTGGTGGCCGGGTGTCATGCGCGCGCATTTACGAACTTTTTAACTGCTTAAAAAAACTTGTTCACTTGCTCAAGCGGTAAAGACACGGCTTTTTTGGAAAGGTATGCGAACAAGTCACGTAAGAGAATATTTTAAAAGAGAGTTACTATACGCTTTGACAAAATTGCTGTGCACACAAACCACGTTACACATACATCCAAAACAAATTTAAAAATCGTTTTTTTTACTTTACACATAACATCATTTCCCATATTACCCCTCTCCTCTTCATCATCCTCCCTAACTTTCCCGTCCCTCGTTGCAATCGCCGCCGTTGCCGCCCTGCAACACCCCACCTCTCAAGCCTCTTCCTCCTCCTCCATCCCACCTCTCCCACCTCTTCCTCCCCATTCAAACTCCTCCTCCATCCTCTTTCTCCTCCTCCAAACCTCTCTCTCCCCAATTTCATTCTCCCAACATTCATGCCTCCCCCATCCACCCTTCCGCTGTTGTCGGCAACGGACATTCATGTTGGTTATTGTATCATTTCTAGCTTAGTTTTGATGATAAGCAAACTATTATGGTTGCAGTTATTGATGTTTTCGTAAGATGATTTGTCAGTACAGGAAATCAATTTAATAAGGTCATGTAATTTATTCAAGCTGGCTAGGATTGATGATTCAGAGCAAGAGCTTGATAATGAAAAGTCAAGGTACTTGGAGCTCAAATTGAAGATCAAAAGTTCAAGTCAAGAACTCATGGAGGTGCAAGATTTCAAGACAAGTTGGTCAAGCTAAAAGAAGACACCAAGACTCCAAAAGAAAGTGAGTAGTGTGTCATTTTTGTACAATTGTCTTAGAATTTAAGGCTATTTTAGTTGAAGCTTGCACACACACTTAAAATAATGTTTAAACTTCCAAAAATATTTTCAAAACATTTTTAAAAGATTAGATTACGTTTTAGTACTCTTTAAGGATATTTTCCCATGTATCTAAAAAGAAGTCGATTACTTTTCTTCGGAAAAAAATTGAGTACGCTCTGTCCCCAAAAGAGTCGACTACAGTTGTTCTGAGAGTCGACTACAGTTTTCTGGGGAGTCCACTGCCGACTGTATAGGAGTCAACTACTTTTGCCCAGCAGACCAACTCGACACAGCTCTGCGATTTACTGAAAGCTATAAGTTTTTTTGTTGGAGGGGCATTTTAGGGAACTGTTTGCAACGATTTTTCTTTCCTATTTGTTTTAAGAGTGCCGAGGGCTTTGCAATAATTTTTTGAGCAAATAATCTTAGTTTTCAAGCATGTCTAAGCTCTCTCTTTAAGCTCTTTCTAAGATTTTCAAGGCAACAATTTTCATTCTTTCAAAAAGCTTCTAAGCCATTGTTTTGCCTTGCTAATTTGTATCTCTCTCAAACTTAATATTGGCTCATTTGAGAATACAAATTAGAGTTTCTTTGATCTCTTTGTTTCAATATTTATTTTCTTTGATATGAAAAGAATTTTTTCCATAAACACACAAGACACATCAAGCTTCATCTTTTGGCTATGGGAAAGGTTGTAATTCAACTTCATTAAGAGAAATGTTTGTAAAATCCACATAAGGGTGTGGTGGTAAGATTTCTTGGTTGTAATTGTTGGTTATGAAAAGGCATCAAGTGTTGAGGTCCTCAGTTGGTGAGGTTGTGTTGAGTTGTATTAGATTCATTGCTAGAGGCAAGGTGTGTGTTATAACCCTCTAGTGGAGAGAGGGTGTTGGTTGTAGAAGCCATCAAGTTGAGGCCATTGGCTCTCTATTTTGAGTGTTGGTTATTGAATTAAAGCCCAACGAGATTGTGGACTTGAGGTAGCCCACGGAAGTGTGAACAATGACAAATTGATCTTGTGTGCAATTGTGCTCTATTGTCTCTTTCCCTCATTATCTATTACTTGCTTGTGTTTACATTCTGCTGTGCATCTCTCTATTGCAAATGGTTAGATTTGTTGATTAAGTACATAAGGAGTTAACACTCTTGGGAGACTTAGGCATACCTAGAGAGATTAAGTTTTTAATTAAGCATTATTTTTGAAAAAAACATTAATAATGGCATATTCGAATTTAGGTGGGGATGAGGAAGAGGAGGGAGAGGGGTTTTGACGGAGGAGGGAGAGGATGGAGAGGTGGTGTAAACGAGGGGTTTGAAGGAGGAAGAGGATGGAGATGGGTTTTGATAGCGGAGGAAGAGACGGGAGAGGCAGGGCGACGGCGGCACCGGAAGAAGAGGAAGATGGAGGATGAAAGGACTTGGAGAGTAAAAGATGAAAAGGTTTCAATGGCATATTCGAAATTTATACTTGAAATTGCAAATTACATGGGAGGAATGCCAAAATACAATGTTAATGGCTAAAAGAATGTAAATGCAAAGATGCATTATTGGTTTGTTTCTTTCATTAGATGTAGATATCTAAGCAGCTGGCCAAACTAATCCAACATCCGCCCGATTTCATTAAAACAATTTAATGCCCAAAAATAGTCATCTTGCATATTGTATCGTTTGAATTATTCATTTCAATGGCAAACTTTCCATTAACAACAATCACATTCACAAATACAGTTACTCGAATGTCTTGTTCACATGGATGGTGTGGAGCAGGATCACAAAATAGACCACGACTCCGATGAACCCACATATCATCGATCCCAACACCTGGTCGCAGAACTTGTGGACCTGGCCGCAGATCGGCAGCCACCCCGCGTGCTGGTTGCCGTGCTTCCCGACCTGGGCTATCGCCGCCGAGGCCGATGCAGCCGCAGTCAGCAGCACCGTGATCACCTGGGTTCAGCAGCAACATACCACAAAGACCAAAAGAAGTGTTACTGATCACTCTTTGCAAATTGATTGATAGTGAAGGGTAACATAAGTCGGATTTGTGAAGCTCACCATGTCGGATGCCAGGGTCAGTCTTGAGAGATAGCTCGCCGGCCGGACAAAGAGAGCGAGCAGGCTGTAGGCAGCGCCGATGGAGTTGGCAATCACAAAGAACCTGCATTTGAATTCTTGTAAGTTATAAGCTCTGATTGCATAGCGATGATGTGGGGGACTTACTTGAAGGCAGGAGTATGCTGAAACTTGGCGTCCAGAGTGAGGTTGAAGAAGGTGACCGTCTCGTGGCTCGTGGCCATTACGATGGTCGCGGTGGCGGTGGCCGCGAGCGCCAGGAGCCGGAGAGCGAGGCCACAAGCCCTTGCGGCCTTTTCCATCATTCAAGTGCAGAAGAGGGATGAGGATCAGTTGCTTGGGGATGGTGTAAGCATTTAACAAGTGCTGATCTGAGAGGGGTTAGCCTGGTAGGTTAAATAGTAGGGTTTGGAGGGCAGATGCTTGTATTGGTAATCTGTTCTTGGTCAGATGTTGACAAATGTCAGCTGCCAATATCTACATTGCTCCCTTCCAGTGATACCAAAGATCCATACAATTATTAGGTTCATTTGTTTTCAAGTTTTGGTGGTGGTTGGCCCATCTGAACTTTTTTTGTCCTAGGATATGGATTGATGAGGAATTTGGTAGCTCATACTTAGCCTCTTAGGATTCATCATGTCCTATGTTGGATGTGTGCATGTGTGTGCAAACATGTAAACTTACATATGTAGTTAAAATACAACCATAAGCGCTTCTCATTACGAAAACATAATGTACCATATGTTAACATAACTGCGACAATATGTCTCCTTCAGGCTTGCAATTTGACTGACATCTCTCCCTACATAATTAAACCATAAATATCTTGTAACTTATTCTAAAGCTGTTTAATGAGAAGAAAAGGCAGGTAAACAATGGCTACAGATATGAAAATTAACTGTAAACAGAAGATATAAAGTGAATGAAGTGGTAATGACTAAAGAGAGGATACTCTTACATGTATTGCAAAATATTTGAAATTCCGTTCAAAGGATTGTAGGGAAGGTGGCATGTGGCCAAAGATCTCAGACAAGATTTCAGACATACAAGCATCTACAAGCAATATATAATGGTATCTCATGCATTATGGTAGATGGATGGAGACTGGTTATGGGGAAACAAATAGATTTGGCCCTGTAGACGGGTATTTTCGCACCACGTCAGTATTTATGTATTACAGTATGGTTACAATAGTTGTTGACTTTGGATGACGTCGCTGGTCGACCGGGGGTTGGGTGAGCTATCCTCGGGCTAAATCGGGCTCAGGTCGAGCTACTGGCCGATGGCCGGTCATTGGGCGAGCTGACTGGGTTGGACAGATCATGATCCGAGCTGTTGGAGCTAGGTCAGGGCTATCTTCGGGCTACCTCCTGTTGTTGAAATCAGGTCCGAGTTGTTGAGGGCATATCCGAGCTATCTGCGTGCTGCCTCCAACGGTTGAAGTTGGATCCGAGCCGTCCTTTTCAATTTCGAGCTACCTCCACCATCTCCGAGCTATCCTCGCCTGGCTCATGCTGTCTCCGCCAGGTCCAAACGATCTCGCTATATCCGAGCTATCGCCATTAAGCCTAAGCTGTCTCCGCCAAGCCCGAAATGTCACGGAGCTGTCTCCTAGACTCCCTTTTGCTTCCTACAACATGTGGAGCCTGTAACATAGAGAGCTAGTCAATGTGGTTGGATCTAGGGTCTGACCTAAGCTACTCTGATGCTCAAGTCAATCAGTGACTCAAGGAGGCTCGTGTTAACTATGGCCGATCTGGTGGGAGATCCGTAGATAGTCATCATGCCGAGCCATGTAGGAAATGTAGAGTTTAGGTGAAGCAGTATCGGAGGTGGAGCGTCTGGCTTTTGTGGTGCTGGAGATTGTCTTAGCTTCCAAGGTTAGTTGCAGTTGTCCGTTCTTCCTTTGTCTGGGAGACTATATATAGGGGATGGCTAATATGGGACATTGTAGAGTAACGTTCGAGCATTGAATGAGCTTTATTGTGTCCGGCCTAAGCTGTCAGCATTGATGACAAGCTAATGGCTGGTTATTGAATGCCTTTAGGAAGGAGCCCAACGGTCAGTCGGACTGTCATCTTTAATGAGGAAACAGTCGGCCTATAGTGCTGTTGGGCCAAAGCCGTGGGCCCTTCTGTAAATGTTCGTTGCGTGAGCCTTGGGCCGACACTATACTTTATCAATGGCTCCCATCTTTCAAGCATAACCGCTGCAGTGGTTGTGGTCGAGTGATGTGAAATGCACAAACTGAACATACCTACGAGTGATCCCTAATCGTATAGTTAGGTCGGGCCGCAAGTTAGTGGCCCCCGATCGTATAGCCGACCAACCCACGAGGTCTTTGAGTTATCTTTGATCGTATAGCTAGATCAGCATGTAAGGGGATTAACCCTCTGATCGTATAACCGACAAGCCCACGAGGTCTTCATTATTTTCCCTGACCGTATAGCTAGATCGACCCGTGAGAGAAATAGCCCCCCGATTGTATAGTCGGCTAGCCCGCGAGGTCTTCTGATTTCCCCGATCGTATAGCTGGGTCGACCCGCGATGGCCCACGAGGTCTTCGGCATTATCTCCGATCGTATAGATAGGTCGACCCGTGAGGGAGTGGCCCCCAATTATATAGTCGACCAGCCCACGAGGTCTATAGCCCGATCGGAGATCCACATTGGTTTAGTCGATCAACCCGCCAGGTTTTCTAACGTATGTCCACATTTATCTGTAAACCTGCGCACTTTAGAGAAAGTAAAGCGAGGGGAAGCCGTTTATGGTCTTCACGTTAATGTTCTTTGGGAAATATTAGCTCGTCAAGATCTAATCTTCATAAAAATAAAAATGTAGATATCGAAAAAATGGCTCAGGGGTTAGACCGGTTTACTTCTTATTCTACCGATTAATACCTCCGTAGATGCTTGGAATTCCAAGGACGGACGAGCTCCATATCGGCTGCTGTTGTGAGTCTGGTAGTCGCGGGACCAAATAATCCGGTATGGCACCAATTTTTCATGTGCCTTCCTACTTGGCAGCGAGCTTGCCTTGACGGAGGATCTCTGTAGAGAACGATGTCTTTCTCAGGATTAGGTATATCGGCAGAAGCTTCTCTACTGTCATAAATCACTCCACTCTGGTAAGGAGTTCTTCTGAGCTGCGGGATGGCTATGATGTAGAGATTTCATTAGGTCTTCACACTAAACCCCCTTCTAGAGTGCAACGATGGTCACCTCATCATTGTAGCTCTCGACATTCAACCTCTCTGTGTTAAAGCGCTTCAGGAATCTTCTCAACGTCTCCCCCTCTCTTTGCATAATGGTGAGTAGATGGTCCGAGCTCTGCCTCCTCCTCCTTCCTGCCATGAATTATTTGCAGAAGACTCGGGTCAAGCTCTTGAACGACCCGATAGATCGATTTGGAAGTCCGTTATACCATTTCTTCATGGCTTTTCGCAGAGTTTGAAAAACTCGACAGCGGAAGGAGTCGTCGGCCTTATGTATCTCCATCATTCCCTTATAGTTCTGGACGTGCTCATGCTGATCATCTGATCCATCATACTTGTCTATGTCAGGTATCTTGAATTTGGGCGACAGCGGTACCGAGGTAATTCTCTTCTTCAAGGAGGTTTGCTCCTCATCCAAGCTGTTGAGAAAGCTCGGATGGCAGAGGCTGTCTCCCCGAGCTTTCTTATTGAGGCCTGCGTGAGATCTATGCTATGGTCTGTGACCTTACCCAGAATGGTTCTCTCCATACCGATCAGTAGTCAGAGCAGGGCGACGGTCCTCAGCTCGGCAGAGAGAGGGCCGCATGCCCCTGAAGATCCATCTTTATGATCCTCTCAGCATTGATGTAGTCAGCATCAAGTCGATCTTAGAAGTATATCATGTATGATACTATTATTCTGCTACGTAAATCTGATTGCACGCATGCTTATTTAGATATGCACAAAGCCACATCAAGTCAATAGAAAGGATGGAGACCAAAAACTTAACCTTCAACCATTTCCACACCAAATGGGAAAAGGAACATTGCTCACGGCCAACTTCGCGAGCAATGAGTCAAAATTCATTGGCAATGAACATTGTTCATGGATTTTTTGCTTGTCACCGCTATTATAAAACAAATCTTCCACATGGGCAAAATCCTCGAACCATGGGAAAAAGTGGGGGATATAAGCCCGTGGGGAAAGAAAATTTTCCCACAAATCTTTCCCCATGGGTAGGCCATGGGGAATATGGAATTGAATTTAAAATGTTGAGAAGACAAAAAAAACACACATCCCATTGCTTCAAACTGTTAAATGTAAAGCAACCCCAGGGTATCATAAACTGAAATAGAAAAGAGAATACAAGAAATATTGGTTTCTTCGAGAGGAAACCGCTCTCCATTCTATTCGAGATGAAGTCGCAATCTTCAACAAAGAGTTTCTTCTCTCTAGATTCAACGCCATCTCTTTAATCACCCTAGCCCGGTATAAATAATAAACTGAAACTACAAAATTACAGAAATAGCCTTAAAGCTGAAAATTACAAAAAGACGCCTAAAAACTAAAATTACAAAAAATGCCCCTAAGAATTCCAAAAATTACAAATTAGCCCTCTTTCATAAAACACGGTCTCATCATTACTCCATTCCGAATAACCACATTGTCATCAAGGTAGTGTATGTAGTCCGTGGGCCACACTGCTCCAAGTGGGTTGACTGCCTCCTCAGTCACAAGGATATGATTGGTTTCTGTCGCCCTTAATGACGCCCGGATAGATGTCACTGTGATCACGCAACCCGGTTGAAGGTCCTCCACACCGAAAATAGAAACGCTCGTGCTCGAGAGGTCATCCATTTGCAAACTATGGACCATGGGGCACCATAAAAGTGTTGACGGGCCATGGCGGCCCCTAAAGGACAATGAGCAAGCCATGACGAGCTTGCAGGTTAGCACGCAAGCCCTGGTGGGCATGCAAGGAAGTGGTAGGGCCCAGCCGGGTCTACTAGGCAGCAGCAGGGCCCTGCCTCTACCTTGCAGGGGTTCAGCCGAGCCCTGCAGGGACATCCCGAAAGCCATGGTGAGGGAGAGAGGGTGCGCCGCCCCCCGTCTGGTTGCCCGACTCCTTTTTGGAGTCATTCTCGTCATGATCCGCGTAAGAGTCATCGTTGCCGTTCAAATCTGAAGCTGGATCATCTTTTTGAGGGATATCCTTCTCAAAAACGCTGATTTTGCCCTTGCTGCTTTCCAAAGATGGCACCTTTTGTCCCATATCTTAGCCGATATCTTTGTTTTTCCTTCAGATCTAGCCTACCGTCCTCCAAAAGTTCCGTCTTTTTCGTTGCCTCGACTGCCTCGAGCTACTCAAGGGCTTGCCTCAACTCTTTAAAGAGTTGCCACATGAATTTCTTTCGATCCTTTTCCACCATGGGTGCCAAGATCGAGGCTCTGATACCAAATTGATAGGGTCTGCCTAGATTTTGATGGAAGAAATTAGGGTTTTTGGTGGAAAGTTCGGATTTTTTTGTGAAAATGTGATTTTTTTAAGGGTTTAATAAAAATGAAGTAGGGAAAATATGGGATTTTTATTGATATAAAATGAAATAGAAAAGAGAATACAAGATAAGTTGGTTTCTTTCGAGAGGAAACCGCTCTCCCTTGGCCACGTTCGAGACGTGGACCGATATCCCAAGCTTATATTCGAGATGAAGTTGTAATCTCCAATAAATCCCTCTAGTCTCATATAAATAATAAACTGAAAATACAAAATTACAGAAATAATCCGAAAGCTGAAAATTACTAAAAGACCCCCCTAAACATCGAAAATTATGAAAATGCCACTAAAACTCCAAAAATTTCAGATCTACCCTCTTTCATAGATAGCAGTCGCATCCGCAACATATAGTTCCATTCTAATAAACAGTTTCATTGATTCTCAAACACAATGTCGCTATATAGCATATAACCCAAAAAAAACAGTACCCAGGTGTTCAGTTTATACAGCAGAAAATACACCATGACTGCTAGAGAGAATCAAATGCTATGATAGTCTAATCTCATGAATCCTATACTATCCTCAAAACATGGCGGCTTGCATTGATGTTCATATCTTCCGGTTTGCAAACGAAGGGTATATCCGATTACTTTTTTGAAGAATGGGATCAGCGTAAACCATATCCACTGTTAAAATCTAGTATTGATAAATGTGGTCGCTGTACATATGTGCAGTCATATTCAAGTATTGGAGCATAGCCTCTCCTCTTCTGTTAAATGTGAACACTGAAATCCCACCGTTGTTGATGTCAATCGCCCGAAACCTGCATTGTTATCGGAACCAGCTGATAATGAGAACTAACTACAGTGCCATAAATTTTCTAGCGCGTCTACCATTATACTTCCTTTAGATTCATCGACTGTCCCGTTGTAAAAGCTTGTTACAGATTGTTACCTCTCAGGTCCGAGTCCAAGTGCCGTGCAGACAAGCGCTCTTAAAATCGACTTGTGGGTGATGATTAAAATGTTTTCTCCCTGATGAAACGGTAAGAACTGATGTATATTAATGTATAACCGAGACAATAAAATGCATAAACATAAAATCAGGGAAGTAGTTACAGCCGCAGACAAAATCTCCCTCCACGCTTCTCTTGCCGTTCCCCACAGCTCCCGAATAGGATAAATCCCATTGACATTAAAATTTGCAGGATCTTCTCTCCATGAAGCATACAGCTCTGGATATTTCTTCTTAGCATCCGCTGCCTCCAAAATCTATGCGTGATTACATGGGCTGCCATCATGAAATACCTAGGAACTGGAAACGACTAGGTTGCAAATGAGCCAGACATACCATTTGTCATGCCCTCGAGAAAAAACAGGTGCGCCTCTTTCAATGAATCAAGGAAAACAAGAGGGTTCTCTCTCCCGTGCCATATTATTTCAGCGGTTGACTGCATCAAAATAGATTTATGAATGGCTAACACTGGGTATTATTATATACTTCAGGGTAGTTACATTACTTGGGAAATGAGGGGAAAGATAATTTCTGTTGGTAACGAGGACTTGATACCTTTGCTCGTGAAATTGGACTTGAATAGCAGATGTCGAAGTTTACGTTGGTCAAGGCATTCCGGCATTTCTCAGCTTGCTTAGCTCCAACATTTGTTAGCACGGACATGTTGGAACTTCCCTGGTCATACCAAGTATAGTTGGGTCAATATTTTGTATGTGCAGAGACAACCTCAATACAATCAGCAAAATCTCACATCTAGGTCCTGCTTTCATACAGCAGCTTTAACCATTCCACATCACGATAGTTAATAAAGTTGCAAACATGTTGATGACAATCATATTAGTCCAATGCAAATTTAAAGTAGAGATGCCATTTTGCTTTTGATTCGCAAAGTGAAATAAGTTTAGAGGCAAGGACGGAGCTCAATGCTATGAATTCATTTATGTTTGTGTTTGTGCCTTTGTGTATGCACACGTGCGTCCGTGTAAATCCGCGGGCGCATGTTTTTTCGGGTCATTCAACATTGCACTTGAACGGTACTTTACTATATATATATATATATAATTTTCAAATGAGAACATTTCGCACCGTGCGAAAACATTTTTAGTTTTTTTTTGAAATTTTTTTTTTCAAAAATTCTTTTTTCCACCCTCATTATATGTTGTTATACCCCTCTCAAAAAATAATCATTGAGAAATAATGTCATTTGGCCTTCGATCAAGGCATTTCATCAAATTCGCACGTTTTGAGACCGTTAAATTTGTAACGAGTGGATGTGTGCTCTAATGCCCAACGGGTTCACCCATTATTTTCCCTGGGGTATATATTTGTATGGATTAAACATCAAAAAAAGAATTTTTGAAAAAAAAAATTTCAAAAAAATAAAAAAAATGTTTTCGCACCGTGCGAAAACCCCTTTTTTCGCAACCGAAGATCACTATATATATATATATATATATATATATATATATATATATATATATATATATATATATATATATATTGAGTGATCTTCAAATGCGAAAAAGAGGCTTTTCGCACCGTGCGAAAAGATTTTTTTTTTTTTTTTGAAATTTTTTTTTTCAAAAATTCTTTTTTTGATGTTTAATCCATACAATTATATACCCCAGGGAAAATAATGGGTGAACCCGTTGGGCATTAGAGCACCCATCCACCCGTTACAAATTTAACGGTCTCAAAACGTGCGAATTTGATGAAATGGCTTGATCGAAGGCCAAATGACATTATTTCTCAACCATTATTTTTTGAGGGGGGTATAACAACATATAATGATGGTGGAAAAAAGAATTTTTGAAAAAAAAAATTTCAAAAAAAAGATAAAAACATTTTCGCACGGTGCGAAATGTTCTCATTTGAAAATTTTCCTATATATATATATATATATATATATATATATATATATATATATATATATATATATATATATATATATAGTAAAATGCGCCTGAGCTCGTGCTCAGATGGGATTCCTGCGCTCGACCCCTCCTGACCGTCCGATCCGATCCCACGGCTGTTGTTAAAAGCGGAACATGAGGAACTTTTGGTGCAATTACCAACGGGCCCTTACGCGCCCGGAACTTTTGGGGCAATTACCATCCCGCCCTTATAGCCCCTATGAAAGCAAGTTTTTAGAACTATTGGTGCAATTACCATCCAGCCCTTTATATCCTTTTCAAAGAAATAGTTTACACTATACGGCACCGTTGTGCGCGTCGACCCAGAACGGAGTATATTACTCCCCGCGAACAACGCGCTACAGCCTATGCGTCGTGCGCGGCGTAGGATTAAAACGCACAAGTGTTGAGAAGTTACCAACCGTGCGCACGACAGGCAAAATTACCCCCGTCGTGCGCGAGGGGGAAAACACAACGTGTAAAGAAATTTCCATCCGTGCGCACGATGTGCAAAATAAACCCCGTCGTTCGCGGGTGTTAAAACGCCTAGTGTGAAGCAATTTCCATCCGCGCGCACGACGGGCAAACTTACCCCCGTCGTGCGCGTGGGTTAAAACGCCTAGTGTGCAGCAATTTCCATCCGAGCGCACGACGGGCAAAATTAATCCCGTCGTGCGCGGGAGTTAAAACGCCTACTGTGTGAAGCAATTTTCATCCGCGCGCACGACGGGCAAAATAACCCCCGTCGTGCGCGTCGTCCGCGGGGGTTAAAACGCACAGGTGTCGAGCAATTTCCATGCGCGCGCACGACGGGCAAAATTACCCCCGTCGTGCGCGTCGTGTGCGGGCAAACACACAAGTGTGGATCAATTTACAGCCGTGCGCACGACGGGCCAAATTACCCCGTCGTGCGCGAGGGGGAAAACGCAATCTGTAAAGCAATTTCCATCCGCGCGCACGACGGGCAAACTTACCCCAGTCGTGCGCGTGGGTTAAAACGCCTAGTGTGCAGCAATTTCATCTGAGCGCACGCCGGGCAAAATTAACCCCGTCGTGCGCGGGGGTTAAAACGCCTACTGTGTGAAGCAATTTCCATCCGCGCGCACGACGGGCAAAATAACCCCCGTCGTGCGCGTCGTCCGCGGGGGTTAAAACGCACAGGTGTCGAGCAATTTCCATGCGCGCGCACGACGGGCAAAATTACCCCCGTCGTGCGCGTCGTGTGCGGGCAAACGCACAAGTGTGGAGCAATTTACAGCCGTGCGCACGACGGGCCAAATTACCCCGTCGTGCGCGAGAGGGAAAACGCAATCTGTAAAGCAATTTCCATCCGAGCGCACGTCAGGCAAAATTAACCCCGTCGTGCGCGTGGGTTAAAACGCCTAAAGTGTGAATCAATTTCCATCCGCGCGCACGACGGGCAAAATAACCCCCGTCGTGCGCGTCGTCCGCGGGGGTTAAAACGCACAGGTGTCGAGCAATTTCCATGCGCGCGCACGACGGGCAAAATTACCCCCGTCGTGCGCGTCGTGTGCGGGCAAACGCACAAGTGTGGAGCAATTTACAGCCGTGCGCACGACGGGCCAAATTACCCCGTCGTGCGCGAGGGGGAAAACGCAATTTGTAAAGCAATTTCCATCCGCGCGCACGACGGGCAAACTTACCCCCGTCGTGCGCATGGGTTAAAACGCCTAGTGTGCAGCAATTCCATCCGAGCGCACGACGGGCAAAATTAACCCCGTCGTGCGCGGGGGTTAAAACGCCTACTGTGTGAAGCAATTTCCATCCGCGCGCACGACGGGCAAAATAACCCCCGTCGTGCGCGTCGTCCGCGGGGGTTAAAACGCACAGGTGTCGAGCAATTTCCATGTGCGCGCACGACGGGCAAAATTACCCCCGTCGTGCGCGTCGTGTGCGGGCAAACGCACAAGTGTGGAGCAATTTACAGCCGTGCGCACGACGGGCCAAATTACCCCGTCGTGCGCGAGGGGGAAAACGCAATCTGCAAAGCAATTTCCATCCGCGCGCACGACGGGCAAACTTACCCACGTCGTGCGCGTGGGTTAAAACGCCTAGTGTGCAGCAATTCCATCCGAGCGCACGACGGGCAAAATTAACCCCGTCGTGCGCGTGGGTTAAAACGCCTAGTGTGTGAAGCAATTTCCATCCGCGCGCACGACGGGCAAAATAACCCCCGTCGTGCGCGTCGTCCACGGGTGTTAAAACGCACAGGTGTCGAGCAATTTCCATGCGCGCGCACGACGGGAAAAATTACCCCAGTCGTGCGCGTCGTGTGCGGGCAAACGCACAAGTGTGGAGCAATTTACAGCCGTGCGCACGACGCGCCAAATTACCCCGTCGTGCGCGAGAGGGAAAACGCAATCTGTAAAGCAATTTCCATCCGAGCGCACGACGGGCAAAATTAACCCCGTCGTGCGCGTGGGTTAAAACGCCTAGTGTGTGAAACAATTTCCATCCGCGCGCACGACGGGCAAAATAACCCCCATCGTGCGCGTCGTCCGCGGGGGTTAAAACGCACAGGTGTCGAGCAATTTCCAAGCGCGCGCACGACGGGCAAAATTACCACCGTCGTGCGCGTCGTGTGCGGGCAAACGCACAAGTGTGGAGCAATTTACAGCCGTGCGCACGACGGGCCAAATTACCCCGTCGTGCGCGAGGGGGAAAACGCAATCTGTAAAGCAATTTCCATCCGCGCGCACGACGGGCAAACTTGCCCCCGTCGTGCGCGTGGGTTAAAACGCATAGTGTGCAGCAATTCCATCCGAGCGCACGACGGGCAAAATTAACCCCGTCGTGCGCGGGGGTTAAAACGCCTACTGTGTGAAGCAATTTCCATCCGCGCGCACGACGGGCAAAATAACCCCCGTCGTGCGCGTCGTCCGCGGGGGTTAAAATGCACAGGTGTCGAGCAATTTCCATGCGCGCGCACGACGGGAAAAATTACCCCCGTCGTGCGCGTCGTGTGCGGGCAAACGCACAAGTGTGGAGCAATTTACAGCCGTGCGCACGACGGGCCAAATTACCCCGTCGTGCGCGAGGGGGAAAACGCAATCTGTAAATCAATTTCCATCCGCGCGCACGACGGGCAAACTTACCCCAGTCGTGCGCGTGGGTTAAAACGCCTAGTGTGCAGCAATTCCATCCGAGCGCACGACGGGCAAAATTAACCCCGTCGTGCGCGGGGGTTAAAACGCCTACTGTGTGAAGCAATTTCCATCCGCGCGCACGACGGGCAAAATAACCCCCGTCGTGCGCGTCGTCCGCGGGGGTTAAAACGCACAGGTGTCGAGCAATTTCCATGCGCGCGCACGACGGGCAAAATTACCCCCGTCGTGCGCGTCGTGTGCGGGCAAACGCACAAGTGTGGAGCAATTTACAGCCGTGCGCACGACGGGCCAAATTACCCCCGTCGTGCGCGAGGGGGAAAACGCAATCTGCAAAGTAATTTCCATCCGCGCGCAAGACGGGCAAACTTACCCCCGTCGTGCGTGTGGGTTAAAACGCCTAGTGTGCAGCAATTCCATCCGAGCGCACGACGGGCAAAATTAACCCCGTCGTGCGCGGGGGTTAAAACGCCTACGGTGTGAAGCAATTTCCATCCGCGCGCACGACGGGCAAAATAACCCCCGTCGTGCGCGTCGTCCACGGGGGTTAAAACGCACAGGTGTCGAGCAATTTCCATGCGCGCGCACGACGGGCAAAATTACCCCCGTCGTGCGCGTCGTGTGCGGGCAAACGCACAAGTGTGGAGCAATTTACAGCCGTGCGCACGACGGGCCAAATTACCCCGTCGTGCGCGAGAGGGAAAACGCAATCTGTAAAGCAATTTCCATCCGAGCGCACGTCAGGCAAAATTAACCCCGTCGTGCGCGTGGGTTAAAACGCGTAGTGTGTGAATCAATTTCCATCCGCGGGCACGACGGGCAAAATAACCCCCGTCGTGCGCGTCGTCCGCGGGGGTTAAAACGCACAGGTGTCGAGCAATTTCCATGCGCGCGCACGACGGGCAAAATTACCCCCGTCGTGCGCGTCGTGTGCGGGCAAACGCACAAGTGTGGAGCAATTTACAGCCGTGCGCACGACGGGCCAAATTACCCCGTCGTGCGCGAGGGGGAAAACGCAATTTGTAAAGCAATTTCCATCCGCGCGCACGACGGGCAAACTTACCCCCGTCGTGCGCGTGGGTTAAAACGCCTAGTGTGCAGCAATTCCATCCGAGCGCACGACGGGCAAAATTAACCCCGTCGTGCGCGGGGGTTAAAACGCCTACTGTGTGAAGCAATTTCCATCCGCGCGCACGACGGGCAAAATAACCCCCGTCGTGCGCGTCGTCCGCGGGGGTTAAAACGCACAGGTGTCGAGCAATTTCCATGTGCGCGCACGACGGGCAAAATTACCCCCGTCGTGCGCGTCGTGTGCGGGCAAACGCACAAGTGTGGAGCAATTTACAGCCGTGCGCACGACGGGCCAAATTACCCCGTCGTGCGCGAGGGGGAAAACGCAATCTGCAAAGCAATTTCCATCCGCGCGCACGACGGGCAAACTTACCCACGTCGTGCGCGTGGGTTAAAACGCCTAGTGTGCAGCAATTCCATCCGAGCGCACGACGGGCAAAATTAACCCCGTCGTGCGCGTGGGTTAAAACGCCTAGTGTGTGAAGCAATTTCCATCCGTGCGCACGACGGGCAAAATAACCCCCGTCGTGCGCGTCGTCCGCGGGTGTTAAAACGCACAGGTGTCGAGCAATTTCCATGCGCGCGCACGACGGGCAAAATTACCCCAGTCGTGCGCGTCGTGTGCGGGCAAACGCACAAGTGTGGAGCAATTTACAGCCGTGCGCACGACGCGCCAAATTACCCCGTCGTGCGCGAGAGGGAAAACGCAATCTGTAAAGCAATTTCCATCCGAGCGCACGCCGGGCAAAATTAACCCCGTCGTGCGCGTGGGTTAAAAGGCCTAGTGTGTGAAACAATTTCCATCCGCGCGCACGACGGGCAAAATAACCCCCATCGTGCGCGTCGTCCGCGGGGGTTAAAACGCACAGGTGTCGAGCAATTTCCAAGCGCGCGCACGACGGGCAAAATTACCACCGTCGTGCGCGTCGTGTGCGGGCAAACGCACAAGTGTGGAGCAATTTACAGCCGTGCGCACGACGGGCCAAATTACCCCGTCGTGCGCGAGGGGGAAAACGCAATCTGTAAAGCAATTTCCATCCGCGCGCACGACGGGCAAACTTGCCCCCGTCGTGCGCGTGGGTTAAAACGCATAGTGTGCAGCAATTCCATCCGAGCGCACGACGGGCAAAATTAACCCCGTCGTGCGCGGGGGTTAAAACGCCTACTATGTGAAGCAATTTCCATCCGCGCGCACGACGGGCAAAATAACCCCCGTCGTGCGCGTCGTCCGCGGGGGTTAAAATGCACAGGTGTCGAGCAATTTCCATGCGCGCGCACGACGGGCAAAATTACCCCCGTCGTGCGCGTCGTGTGCGGGCAAACGCACAAGTGTGGAGCAATTTACAGCCGTGCGCACGACGGGCCAAATTACCCCGTCGTGCGCGAGGGGGAAAACACAATCTGTAAAGCAATTTCCATCCGCGCGCACGACGGGCAAACTTACCCCCGTCGTGCGCGTGGGTTAAAACGCCTAGTGTGCAGCAATTCCATCCGAGCGCACGACGGGCAAAATTAACCCCGTCGTGCGCGGGGGTTAAAACGCCTACTGTGTGAAGCAATTTCCATCCGCGCGCACGACGAGCAAAATAACCCCCGTCGTGCGCGTCGTCCGCGGGGGTTAAAACGCACAGGTGTCGAGCAATTTCCATGCGCGCGCACGACGGGCAAAATTACCCCCGTCGTGCGCGTCGTGTGCGGGCAAACGCACAAGTGTGGAGCAATTTACAGCCGTGCGCACGACGGGCCAAATTACCCCCGTCGTGCGCGAGGGGGAAAACGCAATCTGTAAAGCAATTTCCATCCGCGCGCACGACGGGCAAACTTACCACCGTCATGCGCGTGGGTTAAAACGCCTAGTGTGCAGAATTCCATCCGAGCGCACGACGGACAAAATTAACCCCGTCGTGCGCGGGGGTTAAAACGCCTACTGTGTGAAGCAATTTCCATCCGCGCGCACGACACCCCCGTCGTGCGCGTCGTCCGCGGGGGTTAAAACGCACAGGTGTCGAGCAATTTCCATGCGCGCGCACGACGGGCAAAATTACCCCCGTCGTGCGCTTCGTGTGCGGGCAAACGCACAAGTGTGGAGCAATTTACAGCCGTGCGCACGACGGGCCAAATTACCCCGTCGTGCGCGAGGGGGAAAACGCAATCTGTAAAGCAATTTCCATCCGAGCGCACGACGGGCAAAATTAACCTCGTCGTGCGCGTGGGTTAAAACGCCTACTGTGTGAAGCAATTTCCATCCGCGCGCACGACGGGCAAAATAACCCCCGTCGTGCGCGTCGTCCGCGGGGGTTAAAACGCACAGGTGTCGAGCAATTTCCATGCGCGCGCACGACGGGAAAAATTACCCCCGTCGTGCGCGTCGTGTGCGGGCAAACGCACAAGTGTGGAGCAATTTACAGCCGTGCGCACGACGGGCCAAATTACCCCGTCGTGCGCGAGGGGGAAAACACAATCTGTAAAGCAATTTCCATCCGCGCGCACGACGGGCAAACTTACCCCCGTCGTGCGTGTGGGTTAAAACGCCTAGTGTGCAGCAATTCCATCCGAGCGCACGACGGGCAAAATTAACCACGTCGTGCGCGGGGGTTAAAACGCCTACTGTGTGAAGCAATTTCCATCCGCGCGCACGAAGGGCAAAATAACCCCCGTCGTGCGCGTCGTCCGCGGGGGTTAAAACGCACATGTGTCGAGCAATTTCCATGCGCGCGCACGACGGGCAAAATTACCCCCGTCGTGCTCGTCGTGTGCGGGCAAACGCACAAGTGTGGAGCAATTTACAGCCGTGCGCACGACGGACCAAATTACCCAGTCGTGCGCGAGGGGGAAAACGCAATCAGTAAAGCAATTTCCATCCGCGCGCACGACGGGCAAACTTACCCCCGTCGTGCGCGTGGGTTAAAACGCCTAGTGTGCAGCAATTCCATCCGAGCGCACGACGGGCAAAATTAACCCCGTCGTGCGCGGGTGTAAAAACGCCTACTGTGTGAAGCAATTTCCATCCGCGCGCACTACGGGCAAAATAACCCCCGTCGTGCGCGTCGTCCGCGGGGGTTAAAACGCACAGGTGTCGAGCAATTTCCATGCGCGCGCACGACGGGCAAAATTACCCCCGTCGTGCGCGTCGTGTGCGGGCAAACGCACAAGTGTGGAGCAATTTACAGCCGTGCGCACGACGGGCCAAATTACCCCGTCGTGCGCCAGGGGGAAAACGCAATCTGTAAAGCAATTTCCATCCGCGCGCACGACGGGCAAACTTACCCCCGTCGTGCGCGTGGGTTAAAACGCCTAGTGTGCAGCAATTCCATCCGAGCGCACGCCTGGCAAAATTAACCCCGTCGTGCGCGGGGGTTAAAACGCCTACTGTGTGAAGCAATTTCCATCCGCGCGCACGACGGGCAAAATTACCCCCGTCGTGCGCGTCGTCCGCGGGGGTTAAAACACACAGGTGTCGAGCAAATTCCATGCGCGCGCACGACGGGCAAAATTACCCCCGTCGTGCGCGTCGTGTGCGGGCAAACACACAAGTGTGGAGCAATTTACAGCCGTGCGCACGACGGGCCAAATTACCCCGTCGTGCGCGAGGGGGAAAACGCAATCTGTAAAACAATTTCCATCCGCGCGCACGACGGGCAAAATTACCCCCGTCGTGCGCGTCGTCCGCGGGGGTTAAAACGCACATGTGTCGAGCAATTTCCATGCGCGCGCACGACGGGCAAAATTACCCCCGTCGTGCGCGTCGTGTGCGGACAAACGCACAAGTGTGGAGCAATTTACAGCCGTGCGCACGACGGGCCAAATTACCCCGTCGTGCGCGAGGGGGAAAACGCAATCTGTAAAACAATTTCCATCCGAGCGCACGACGGGCAAAATTAACCCCGTCGTGCGCATGGGTTAAAACGCCTAGTGTGTGAAGCAATTTCCATCCGCGCGCACGACGGGCAAAATAACCCCCGTCGTGCGCGTCGTCCGCGGGGGTTAAAACGCACAGGTGTCGAGCAATTTCCATGCGCGCGCACGACGGGCAAAATTACCCCCGTCGTGCGCGTCGTGTGCGTCAAACGCACAAGTGTGGAGCAATTTACAGCCGTGCGCACGACGGGCCAAATTACCCCGTCGTGCGCGAGGGGGAAAACGCAATCTGTAAAGCAATTTCCATCCGCGCGCACGACGGGCAAACTTACCCCCGTCGTGCGCGTGGGTTAAAACGCCTAGTGTGCAGCAATTCCATCCGAGCGCACGACGGGCAAAATTAACCCCGTCGTGCGCGGGGGTTAAAACGCCTACTGTGTGAAGCAATTTCCATCCGCGCGCACGACGGGCAAAATAACCCCCGTCGTGCGCGTCGTCCGCGGGGGTTAAAACGCACAGGTGTCGAGCAATTTCCATGCGCGCGCACGACGGGCAAAATTACCCCCGTCGTGCGCGTCGTGTGCGGGCAAACGCACAAGTGTGGAGCAATTTACAGCCGTGCGCACGACGGGCCAAATTACCCCGTCGTGCGCGAGGGGGAAAACGCAATCTGTAAAGCAATTTTCATCCGCGTGCACGACGGGCAAACTTACCCCCGTCGTGCGCGTGGGTTAAAACGCCTAATGTGCAGCAATTCCATCCGAGCGCACGACGGGCAAAATTAACCCCGTCGTGCGCGGGGGTTAAAACGCCTACTGTGTGAAGCAATTTCCATCCGCGCGCACGACGGGCAAAATAATCCCCGTCGTGCGCGTCGTCCGCGGGGGTTAAAACGCACAGGTGTCGAGCAATTTCCATGCGCGCGCACGACGGGCAAAATTACCCTCGTCGTGCGCGTCGTGTGCGGGCAAACGCACAAGTGTGGAGCAATTTACAGCCGTGCGCACAACGGGCCAAATTACCCCGTCGTGCGCGAGGGGGAAAACGTAATCTATAAAGCAATTTCCATCCGAGCGCACGACGGGCAAAATTAACCCCGTCGTGCGCGTGGGTTAAAACGCCTAGTGTGTGAAGCAATTTACATCCGCGCGCACGACGGGCAAAATAACCCCCGTCGTGCGCGTCGTCCGCGGGAGTTAAAACGCACAGGTGTCGAGCAATTTCCATGCGCGCGCACGACGGGCAAAATTACCCCCGTCGTGCGCGTCGTGTGCGGGCAAACGCACAAGTGTGGTGCAATTTACAGCCGGGCGCACGACGGGCCAAATTACCCCGTCGTGCGCGAGGGGGAAAACGCAATCTGTAAAGCAATTTCCATCCGCGCGCACGACTGGCAAACTTACCCCCGTCGTGCGCGTGGGTTAAAACGCCTAGTGTGCAGCAATTCCATTCTAGCGCACGACGGGCAAAATTAACCCCGTCGTGCGCAGGGGTTAAAACGCCTACTGTGTGAAGCAATTTCCATCCGCGCGCACGACGGTCAAAATAACCCCCGTCGTGCGCGTCGTCCGCGGGGGTTAAAACGCACAGGTGTCGAGCAATTTCCATGCGCGCGCACGACGGGCAAAATTACCCCCGTCGTGCGCGTCGTGTGCGGGCAAACGCACAATTGTGGAGCAATTTACCGCCGTGCGCACGACGGGCCAAATTACCCCGTCGTGCGCGAGGGGGAAAACGCAATCTGTAAAGCAATTTTCATCCGCGCGCACGACGGGCAAACTTACCCCCGTCGTGCGCGTGGGTTAAAACGCCTAGTGTGCAGCAATTCCATCCGAGCGCACGACGGGCAAAATTAACCCAGTCGTGCGCGTGGGTTAAAACGCCTACTGTGTGAAGCAATTTCCATCCGCGCGCACGACGGGCAAAATAACCCCCGTCGTGCGCGTCGTCCGCGGGGGTTAAAACGCACAGGTGTCGAGCAATTTCCATGCGCGCGCGCACGACGGGCAAAATTACCCCCGTCGTGCGCGTCGTGTGCGGGCAAACGCACAAGTGTGGAGCAATTTACAGCCGTGCGCACGACGGGCCAAATTACCCCCGTCGTGCGCGAGGGGGAAAACACAATCTGTAAAGCAATTTCCATCCGCGCGCATGACGGGCAAACTTACCCCGTCGTGCGCGTGGGTTAAAACGCCTAGTGTGGAGCAATTTCCATCCGAGCGCACGACGGATAAACGGCTACCGATATACGTGCACCTCATGGGCATTCACGTTCCGTTTGAATGCACATCGCTCCTGAATGTGCAGTGGCTACTAAACAATAGATATTTATAGATCGGTTGCGAGACGCAATCGGTATGCCACGTAATGATGAAAGTACAACCGCCATCTCGTACAATCTTATTTCGGAGGTACATAATGATGACAGTTAATGATTCTGCTTTCTTCTCAACAATGTTCACGTGTGGTAACTGGAGAATGAGTCAAGTAGAACCTCGGTTTCCGTGTAATCCCTTCATTACGATTTTTTTGCCCATCCGAACGGATGCTTTACCCCAGCCGTCTGATGAGATCGTTTTAGTCAGTTCCACTTTCATATGTAATCCAGCGGCTGAGATTAAAATAACCAATCATTATATATATGTGGAGTCAGTAGACGAGGGGTTTCGCGGAAAATTTCATTCCTCTTTCCTTTGGTCTGTCGTTCCGTTTTCTTCTTCATCTCAACACTCGCATTTCGTACTCGGGTTTCTTCATGCCGCCAAAACGATCTCGTGAGTCGACTTTTTCTGACCCTTGGGGAGTTAGTGATGATGATTCACCGTCACCTGAACACGTTGATCCCTTTCCCTCATCGTTCCCGGCCTATAGACCCATTCTGCGTGATTCGCTTTCGCTTGGTCCAACTCAAGGTGAACACAATGTGTTGTTGCCTCATACTGGGTTTCCTCCTTTACATGCAGGTTCATCAGTTCCATCTCCGGCTGAAAAAGCCCCACTCGAGGACAACAGTAACGGCATCCTCTCTATGGATGGGATGTCTCGCCGTCAGGACTCTGTTCTGCACAACCTCCGTAGCAAACTCGAGGAGCTTACTACGTCTGTCTCTGTACTTACAGATGAACAACGTCAGCTTAAGGATATACTCATAGGCAATGTAAGCCCCGCATCTGCTGCTTCATCATCCTCCCATCAGCCGGTGAACTTTACTCGTAGATTAGGAGAAATTGAAACCCATCTCTCCAACACCAATCTGGCGATCTCACTTCTGCGTAGCGACTTCGACACTATGATGCTCATAATGTCGAACATACAAGAGAAGATGGAGACTCTGGTGCCCTCTCCTAGAGACATCCGTACTGTTGCCCCACCATCACCACCTCCGCCTCCGCCTCCGCCTCCGCCTCCAGGTTTTTGAGTTGGCCGGGCCTTTGGCGCACAAGCCTTTCTCTTGTCTTATATTGTATTTTTGATCATCGACGGAGAAGAGTGTTTGTGGGTAGATATTCTTTGGTGTTTTATGTCATTATGTACGAAATGTAGTTTCAAATTTGTTGTGGTATGTACAGTGTAACGTATAAATGTTGTAGTATGATAGAATTCAGACCTTAATACACTGTCATTTAATTTGATACAATTGCATGACATTACGAAATTGATATATGTGATATATACATCGATGCTTACTTGAATCAATGTCCGAAATTGAAATTACCTATGTAAAAACTTTTTACCGTTATATGATTTACCCAGCGAGCACAACAGGCATAAATTGTGACCGTCCTTATATACGTTGTGATAAAACTTTTACGTTTGCACACAATTACTCAGCGCGCACAACGGTCACATAATGTGTTTGACCGATGTGCGGGCTGTGAGCATACCCGTATCTGATTATCCACAATTACTCAGTTCACACAACTGCACGTATTTGTGACCTTTTTGCGCGCGGAGCCAAACTCGTTTTTTGAATTCTAGGGCTGACTAGGACAAGATAAAGAGTGGCTAGGATTTGATCCTGGGAAATCAATGGCTGAGATTGGATTTTATGGAAATTTTATGTTGGAAAACTTAAATTTTAGTGGGAAAAGTGTCTTGGAAACCAAAACTTTGAAATTAGAAGTGTCTTTGGAAAGATTGTGGAGATTAAATTTGGGGGGGACGTGCCTTGGGAACCTAAACTTTGAAATTAGAAGTGCCTTGGTAAAGATTGTGAAGATTAAATTTAGGGGGGAAATGCCTTGGAAACCTAAACTTTGAAATAAAAAGTGCTTTGGGAAAGATTATGTAGAAGCATGATCCATTAAATTAAACAAAATAAAAAATTTAGTGTAAAACAATTTAGCGGTACAACAAATTAAATAATTAAAAGTGCCTTGAGTAATATTGTACAAACATAAATAATTTGCTCATCTTGCACAACAGCCATTATTTTCCCCGTTGTGCGCGTTGAGCAATTTTGTTATTGGCCTTCAAGTTTGCTCAACGCTCACCGTAAAGTCCAAACCTTCTTGGGAACATCATCTGGCTGAAACAGTATGTTGTAGATTCACTCGTCTTTATGTCCAATACAATATCACGCACAGTGACTCTACTGTAGTCTATCGTTGTAACGACCACTTTTCGTTAAGCGTTGTTCGTCGCACGTGCTTTTGGCCGTGCACGTGTTTATTTTAGACTTTGATTGATTGTGAATACTTTTGTGCGATATGCCGTTGCGAGCGTCTCTGAGAGTATTAAATAGTGGCATTATCTTGGAACGACACTTCCTGAGTCGTTTTCCCACAATTTAAACTTACTCGATGAGACGTGACGATTCGCACTCTTGACGGGAGACGTTTCTATTTTTAGTTTCATCGTCCGACGTCGAATTTGAGATCCGTCTTCTTAGTTAGCTCACATTCGTCACCACGAACACCACGATATTTATTTTATAATTTTTGGAGTTTATTTGACCACTTTTATAATTTTTACAAGTTTTGTAATATTTTTAATAATTTATTTTTAAATTAATTTCGGCCAAATAAAATTTATTTGAGTTTAAAACGTTTTTAAAGAATTTTTGAGCCAATTTCCAGCTCATTTGGACCAGGTCAAATCCTAGAATGGGTTGGAGAAGTTTAAATTCAAATTTCAAATCTTTTTGAACTTCTAATCCTATTAGATTTAGCCCTAGACCAAGTCAACCCACCTATACTATATAAGCAACCCCTAGCAAGTCCTATTTTCGCAAGAAATTAGCCCTAGCCTCTTCCAAACTCATTTTGGACGTTGCGACGAATCGTCGCAACGTTGCGACGTTCAGCACCCCGTCCGACCGAGAAAACTCACCGCATCCGCCCGCTCTGACCGGTCGCCCCGCCCGCACCCAAGCCGCTCCGCACCGCTGCAGCAGCCCAGCTCCGTTCCATCGACCTGACCGATCGATCGCCCCGCATCCGCTTTGTCGCTCGCTCCGCACAGCGCTCCGCTTCGTTCCCCCGCTCCGCTCCGTGCCCGACCGAAGGAAACGCCCGCAGCGACCGACGATCGCAACGTTGCAACGTTGCAACGTTGCAGCCCCGCCCCCCAAGCGCACGACCGACCGTCCCAGCGTGTCTGACCGAAGAATCTCCCCGCCCCCGCTGCTGCGACCGACCCAAAGCGTCGCACAACGCCGTCTCCCCGTGTCTGACCGAGCCAAGTCCCCGCATTGGCTGTGTACGACCGACGGCCACTCGTCGCAACCCCGCAACCGTCGCACCACTTGCCTCCGTGGGCCCCCCCAAGTTCTCCAGAGGTATTGTGGGTCCCCCAAGGGTCCCTAGGACTACTGTGGGCCCCACCAAGGTGCTTGCTCTTCGAGGACTCGTCGCGTACGACGTCGTCGCACGTCGTAGCCCGTCGTCGCACGTGCTAGCTTTGGAATCTGGAATCGTCGCCCGGGTTGATTTCTCTGAAATTTCCAGCGAGGAAACTAATTGGAATCTGGACTTGGAGCGCGATCTTATTATTCCAACCCCCGGCGTCGCTACCCGACGCCGGTGTAGCTTTCGCGTCGTGTTGAGGTAACGTTTTACACCCCTAGGACCCAAACCCAATTGCATGCTAATCAAGACTAAAATCAATATTTTTAAAGTATTTTAAATGTTTTAGAATTCACTAATCAAGATTAATAAAACGGATTGTAGGCCGGGTGGACTTGTGCACGTAGGAATCGTGACTTTGGACTCGTTGGACGGTGTTTTCTTGACGTGATAATTGCAGGCAAGTGAAACTTGCCAACTCTTGTGTAGGGCCATGTTTTTAGGCCACTTACTTGTTTTTAGCGTAAAAGAGACTAGTCAGTGAAATGATAGCTGGCTAGACGCCTACTTGATCTAGTTTGACAACGAAACTAGATCCGTCACCTAAATGATCTAGCTTGACAACGAAGCTAGATCCAACCATTAAACTTGTCATTCATGCATGCTAAACTGTCACGTTTACTTTTCTTACTTGTACGCTTTACTACTTGCCATGCCATGTCATCCATGCATTGATTGTTGCATCGTAGCACACGCTACAATACTTGTCCTTGTACTACTTGACCGGCTAGGTGCACCCCTACGCCATACTTGTTTACACACTTCCTGGCTCGTGGACCAGAAGCGGGGCCTCATGTGTTGGCCAGAAACCAATGCCCGATACACGTGGAGGGGTAGGGTTGAGCGACCACTCAGCGTAAAAGTGTGCCCGTTACAGCCTCTTTAGCTGTAAGGCGTGAACTCTGTGCACGAGGTGCTTACTTTTCTTGTCTTGTACTTGTCTTGTGAATGTCATGCTATGCTCGTACTTTTCCTCGCTTTACTTTACCTGTTGCACTCATACTTTAAACTGCCATGTCATCGCATTCATGCTAGAACTGCTAGGTTGCTTTACTTTTCCCACTTCTAGTTTCCTTGCACAAGTCTTCCAGACTTGCTGACATGTGCCCCTTGCTCTTTTGGGTGTCACATGTTAGACCTGAGCCAGAGACCGTTGCTGAGTACGTGAGGTTTTGCTGACGCTGAGTCTGAGTCCATGGCTGCCCAGGAGGATTTTGGTGGACCCGGGGACCTTGCTTTGAGTTTTGTGGAGCTTTATGTTGTTTTAGGCCTTTTGTTAGTTGTTGGTGCGTAGCACCGTTGTTTTGTACTTTGTACTTTTGTTGGCCATGTTGGGCCTCCTTTAGACTCTTTTATTTTAGCCTGATGGCTTTTCTGCGATGTTGGAAACTTATTTTATGGATATTCTGAGATGTTTCTTTTGTCTCATTTCATTATTATTATCTTTGTTTCGTTCGCGTTGCAAGGACCTGCAGTTTTAAATTTGATCGACGCTTATCGGACTTGCAGCTTTGCAGCTTCAAGTCCGAGCGGACCTTCTCACGCTTCGCCTCCATATTTTTGGGAAGCGGGGCGTGACAGGTTTTGTTGGTGGCCCATGCAGGTCCAATCTTGCAATTGCAAATTAACGGAACAACGATAATAACGGAATGTCCATTAAATAAATTGCAACATCCGAATCAGAAGCCCTGAGTTTAGTCGTTTTTAGGACACTAGGTGATGAGAAGACTTAGTTAGACGTCTGTGCTTGCTAGTTAGAGGCCTCTGATTGATAGTTAGACCCCCTTTCTGGCAATTGATTTAATCGTCGTAGGAGTTACCTTAGTGGTTCATGTCTACCCCTGACCATATTAGACTTCTAGATTTTCCTTCGGTCGTTCGCTTTTGGGTTCATCGATTTCGGACCAAGCTGAACGCATTTCCTTACCGTCTAACCTTTAGAAGTCTTAGCGCTTAGTTTTTAATCTTTAGTTGGTCGACCGTAGGAGTTCCCCGTAAACTCTTCTGATTCATATCCTAGACGTATGAATGTTTTGATCTCCAACCAAATTCCTTGCCTCGATTCACGAGATCGCCCCATGACGATCGTCATCAATTTCCAAACCTTTTCGTTACAATCTTGAATCTTCCAAAAGTATCTTTCGATTTCCCCCTTTCCTAGGTTTAAATTTGTTCAAAATTTTAATATACTTATACTTCATACTTCTTCATTGATTTAAATTTTAAAAACGTTTGTCGGAATTTTGAACTCTAGCTTATAATATTTTTCCCAGCCTATGTTTTCGTACTCATGTCGTCTTTTCATATATTACTTTTATTCTGAACCGTACTTTTATTTTGCTCAGTTCGATTTATAATTTTCCCTCTTATTTATGCCATTTGAATAATACATCGTGTTTACTTTTAATATACTTTTCAAGACACATGGAATTTCAGATTTCAGCAAGTTGGTTTTTGCTCGTTGTTCTCACTATTTCAGATTTTTGCAAAATTACTATTTTCATAACCACTTCCTGATTTAGACCCTCCCTGATTTGATTTTAAAGATTTGCTATTCGATCTTGAAAATTCTTATGCTAAGTTACTACTATTTTCTTTCCGCTCACCATACACGTTTTAGAAAAATTTCTAAACCAAATTGAATTTCAACTATTTTTATAACCGTGCCAGACTTGTTGTGCTCGTGTATTAAGAACCTTGTGTAAATCAGTTTTACATTTTTGGCAAACCTTGGTTTTCTAAAAAGTAGTTTCAAATTGATTATCTTCAATTTTCCATAGCCCAAAGTTTTGAAAGCATTTAACATGAGTTTAAATCTTTCCGTTACTTGATTTCATTCTTGACTTTCCAAAACTTTTTGGTCAACATTTTATTAAATTACTGACTGATGGAATTTTCTAAACCATGTCCTTAATATTCGCGTAAATGATTTTACTTCCTTTCAAAATGATTTTTAAAACCAATAGGCCATTTTCTATTATTTTGAATATTCGACTCAGATTTATTTTGAACAACTCGCTTTATCGATCCCCAAACATTTCTTCTCAGACGAGGATTTTAAAGTACAACAGTTTTCAGATTTCACGTATTTTAGCATGTGCTACCTACCCTATCTTCTTTCCTATATCCTATGTATGTATCACTATATCTCCCTTTTCCCTCAACCTAAACATCACCATTGAGCCAATGTTCGTCTAACCAAGCTGTCTCCTTGCATTCGTCCTATCTGAACACGTGCTTATCGATCCTTCCCTCGTCACGCTTTCGACCTCCCTCTATTGCTTAGGTATTAGTGCCCGTCAATGTCTATGTCCACCCTAAGTTTTTAGTAGGCCCTTGGACCCTGTGAGGTGTCGTAGTGCACGTGCCTAAGTTGTGCACGTGGGCTTGAATGAGCGTGCCCCATAGTATATTGATTGCTTGCATATTGTGTGATATACATATACTCGGAGTTATTCATGATGGTATGAAGTTGTTGTGTGTTAGTAATTATAGATTTTTGTGTGGATAGCTATACTATACTAGGGATGCCGGTGTATATAAGAGCTAGCGTTGAAATATCTAATGGAATGTATGTAATTAGAGATACTTATAATGGTTGAAATAAAATGATTGGTAAAGCTAGGTATATGCTAGGTGTGATGATAATGTGTGAACTTATAGATAAGTAAGTAGGCCTATTGAGTGATCTATATATTATTACGTGTGAGTATGTGCTCGTAGGTAGATATATATAGTGTTTAGACGTAAGTAGTTATGTTTTGTTGCCTGAGTATATATGTGATATACATATAGTATTAGGGTTATAATTTTGATTGGTATTGTTGCTTTTACGGGATGTTGCATGCGTGCATACCGTGAGGTATACACGACTATTGCACATCTTAATTATGTACGTGTGGATGTGTTAGAATACTAATTATAGGTAGTAGGCTATGGTGTGAATATATATGTTACATGTGTGAGACCTATACGATGAATACGTATGCATGTATTAGGGAGCGTATTATAATTATACGTATGTTGATGTCTATATTATTATTATTATGGTGTATAAATTGATTGAACTACGTGAGTATTGCCTGACTAAATATTAAGTGTGATTGATCTAGGGAATGTATATGGTTGTATTGGTAGACGTATAAATATTGGAATGGTATTGGTATAGGTATGAATGCCGTGCTACGTATATAGAATATCCTGATATGTGTATTGAGTCTCACTCAAGCTTGAGTGAGTATACTCTAAGTATATTGAATGTATGATTGTAGTTTGAATATAGAAATGCTTGATGTATGTATGGTGATAGAAGTGTTTGTGCATGGTTGTGCTACGCACATGATTGTGGGTCGCTACGCCAGTATATAGTTATAGGCGTTGGTCTTGTGATATAGCTAAATACTAAGGACTTGTTATGTGAACGTATGTGTACTAGCTAAAACTAGGTATGTATGTGTGCTAGTTATATAATGGTATGATTGGTGTATGTAAATGAAATGTTAGCGTGTATGGGTGTGCACCATGCACGGGTAAGTATGTGCTTAGTTATAGGTTTTGATGACTATGGTATATGTGGCGTGTCGTAAATACAGTTATAGGACCGTACGTGATGTGAATATATGGTGAACTATTTGCATGTATTTGAATGACTATATATTGTGAAATTATAGTAGCGGTGAATGTATATTAGATATAGTGAACTTGATTTAATAATGGTATGGTGTGACTATATGTGCTGAGATGTTTGGTATTGGATGAATATTAGAGGGTAGTGTACTCTTGATGTTTGTGCATAGGTAGCTACCTATAGGTAGAGCGATGATTGTATTGGCTAAGCGTGAAACTATCTTTATATGAGTATCTGAAATATTGTTTGTGTTTAGGAAAGTAGTAGTTATATTAGGGATGTATGTTTATATACCTGATTGAAATACGTGTATGAGTTGACGGACTATAATAGGTATTAATGTATAACGTACGTGAATGTATATATATATATACTTGTTGGTAGTATCAATGTTTGACTACCTAGTGCATATATAAGCACTTGTAATGACTATACCTGGTTAAATTATTATATGGCTTGATTGGGGTAGTTACTAGAGCGACTAGTTATATTAGAAAGTCCGAGGACGGACTTTATTCTAAGGTGGGGAGGATGTAACGACCACTTTTCGTTAAGCGTTGTTCCGTGCACGTGCTTTTGGCCGTGCACGTGTTTATTTTAGACTTTGATTGATTGTGAATACTTTTGTGCGATATGCCGTTGCGAGCGTCTCTGAGAGTATTAAATAGTGGCATTATCTTGGAACGACACTTCCTGAGTCGTTTTCCCACAATTTAAACTTACTCGATGAGACGTGACGATTCGCACTCTTGACGGGAGACGTTTCTATTTTTAGTTTCATCGTCCGACGTCGAATTTGAGATCCGTCTTCTTAGTTAGCTCACATTCGTCACCACGAACACCACGATATTTATTTTATAATTTTTGGAGTTTATTTGACCACTTTTATAATTTTTACAAGTTTTGTAATATTTTTAATAATTTATTTTTAAATTAATTTCGGCCAAATAAAATTTATTTGAGTTTAAAACGTTTTTTAAAGAATTTTTGAGCCAATTTCCAGCTCATTTGGACCAGGTCAAATCCTAGAATGGGTTGGAGAAGTTTAAATTCAAATTTCAAATCTTTTTGAACTTCTAATCCTATTAGATTTAGCCCTAGACCAAGTCAACCCACCTATACTATATAAGCAACCCCTAGCAAGTCCTATTTTCGCAAGAAATTAGCCCTAGCCTCTTCCAAACTCATTTTGGACGTTGCGACGAATCGTCGCAACGTTGCGACGTTCAGCACCCCGTCCGACCGAGAAAACTCACCGCATCCGCCCGCTCTGACCGGTCGCCCCGCCCGCACCCAAGCCGCTCCGCACCGCTGCAGCAGCCCAGCTCCGTTCCATCGACCTGACCCGATCGATCGCCCCGCATCCGCTTTGTCGCTCGCTCCGCACAGCGCTCCGCTTCGTTCCCCCGCTCCGCTCCGTGCCCGACCGAAGGAAACGCCCGCAGCGACCGACGATCGCAACGTTGCAACGTTGCAACGTTGCAGCCCCGCCCCCCAAGCGCACGACCGACCGTCCCAGCGTGTCTGACCGAAGAATCTCCCCGCCCCCGCTGCTGCGACCGACCCAAAGCGTCGCACAACGCCGTCTCCCCGTGTCTGACCGAGCCAAGTCCCTGCATTGGCTGTGTACGACCGACGGCCACTCGTCGCAACCCCGCAACCGTCGCACCACTTGCCTCCGTGGGCCCCCCAAGTTCTCCAGAGGTATTGTGGGTCCCCCAAGGGTCCCTAGGACTACTGTGGGCCCCACCAAGGTGCTTGCTCTTCGAGGACTCGTCGCGTACGACGTCGTCGCACGTCGTAGCCCGTCGTCGCACGTGCTAGCTTTGGAATCTGGAATCGTCGCCCGGGTTGATTTCTCTGAAATTTCCAGCGAGGAAACTAATTGGAATCTGGACTTGGAGCGCGATCTTATTATTCCAACCCCCGGCGTCGCTACCCGACGCCGGTGTAGCTTTCGCGTCGTGTTGAGGTAACGTTTTTACACCCCTAGGACCCAAACCCAATTGCATGCTAATCAAGACTAAAATCAATATTTTTAAAGTATTTTAAATGTTTTAGAATTCACTAATCAAGATTAATAAAACGGATGTAGGCCGGTGGACTTGTGCACGTAGGAATCGTGACTTTGGACTCGTTGGACGGTGTTTTCTTGACGTGATAATTGCAGGCAAGTGAAACTTGCCAACTCTTGTGTAGGGCCATGTTTTTAGGCCACTTACTTGTTTTTAACGTAAAAGAGACTAGTCAGTGAAATGATAGCTGGCTAGACGCCTACTTGATCTAGTTTGACAACGAAACTAGATCCGTCACCTAAATGATCTAGCTTGACAACGAAGCTAGATCCAACCATTAAACTTGTCATTCATGCATGCTAAACTGTCACGTTTACTTTTCTTACTTGTACGCTTTACTACTTGCCATGCCATGTCATCCATGCATTGATTGTTGCATCGTAGCACACGCTACAATACTTGTCCTTGTACTACTTGACCGGCTAGGTGCACCCCTACGCCATACTTGTTTACACACTTCCTGGCTCGTGGACCAGAAGCGGGCCTCATGTGTTGGCCAGAAACCAATGCCCGATACACGTGGAGGGGTAGGGTTGAGCGACCACTCAGCGTAAAAGTGTGCCCGTACAGCCTCTTTAGCTGTAAGGCGTGAACTCTGTGCACGAGGTGCTTACTTTTCTTGTCTTGTACTTGTCTTGTGAATGTCATGCTATGCTCGTACTTTTCCTCGCTTTACTTTACCTGTTGCACTCATACTTTAAACTGCCATGTCATCGCATTCATGCTAGAACTGTTAGGTTGCTTTACTTTTCCCACTTCTAGTTTCCTTGCACAAGTCTTCCAGACTTGCTGACATGTGCCCCTTGCTCTTTTGGGTGTCACATGTTAGACCTGAGCCAGAGACCGTTGCTGAGTACGTGAGGTTTTGCTGACGCTGAGTCTGAGTCCTGGCTGAAACAGTATGTTGTAGATTCACTCGTCTTTATGTCCAATACAATATCACGCACAGTGACTCTACTGTAGTCTATCGTCCTCATCAATGGGCCAGTCCAATTCGTCTATAAATAGCCTCTCTTCCCACTAGACCTTGTCAACCACTCCACTTCTTAATGATAGTATTCTAACTGATTCTATCTGTTTCTACTTCATACACTATTTTTTCTTCACAATGCTAAATATTTCCCGTTGTTCATCACTGCTTCGTCTTCAACACACAAAGATGAACAATATACTACCGGCAATTGACGTGTACTGGAAGATGTTATTTGCTCCTTCATATGTTCTACTACAGCAGCGGATTCTTCCGAGAAGAAGCAACCGTGATATATTTTTATATCAGTCCCTAAACGTAAAGTTGCATGTCTTTATACCCTATTTTTTACTTAAATATGCTTTTTATCGTTCATAATTGATGCTTCTTCAACGCATACAGTGGCATGCGCTGAAGAATCCAGATCAGCCAACTTCGTTAAAGGAGTGGCTACTTATACCGTTATGGACGATCTGGATGCTAGTGATGATGGTGCGTGCTATTGGAGCTGATCATAAATGCCATCTGGCTTGAGCTGTTCAGCATGACTCTGTCACTGTGAACAGTTTTGCGTAGTGGGATTCAATGTACCATTAGGATATTCCCGTGATTGAATTTCATACCAGTTCCAAACTGTGAAGTTGCAAAATGTTTAGCTGTAGTTTCAACTTTGTTGTGTAATGTACAGAATAATGCATAAATGTTGTAGTATTTTGGAATTCAGACCCTAATACAAAAATGATATAGGTGATATATATGTCCGACGTTGATATTACTGAGCAAAATTGTTTACCGAACTATAAATAACATTTATGCATTATGTACATTATAATGCATAATGCTGTAGTTTGTTAGAATTCAGACCTTAATACTATGTCATTTAATTTGATACAATTACAGGACAATACAAAATTGATATAAGGTGATATATACATTGATGCTTACTTGAATCAATGTCCGACATAGATATTCTGATCAAACACTGTTCACCGAACTATAAATTCCCCAGGGCGCTCAACAGGCTCATGCTATATGTTGTGATAAACTATTTACGTGTGCACACAGTTACTAGCATGCACAACGTTCGTATCGATATGTTGGACCGCTGTGCGCGATGAGCAAAACAGTATCTTGTTATCAACCATTACTCAAATCACACAACTGGACGTAGATGTGACCCTTTTGCTCGCAGAGCCAAACTGTATGCAATTAAACACAATAGACCATCGCACACAACAGTCAGATGCCATGACCGTTGTGCGTGCTGAGCAAAACTGTATTACATGCTCCATTACCCACAGTTAATCATCCCGTCATATGGGCAACATAAGGTAAGGTTGCGAGCACTGATCAAATTACCCCCACCTGGGCGCGTTGAGCAAAACGGTCGTAACGAATAATTGCTCTGCGCGCAAAACGTTAATAAAAAATCCCAAAATATAAAAGAAACACAAAATCGGGCGAGAATTAAATAATGTTCAGTCTGACATTATTTAAAAAATCAAAATTTAAGCAAATTTGATGCGCAGCAGTTGAATGATGGGTGTAAAGACATTTAAGTGATAAGACAACACATATCCTACTGTTTACATAATAGGACATCAAAAATAGCTACATTTCTTTGATTTGTTTAAAAAAATACATTTTGGATATATAATACAGCGCGCACAACGGATCAAAATACACCCAGCTGTGCGCGTTGAGCAAAGTGGACGTTACGAATAATTACTCTGCGCCCACAACGTTCAATACAAAATCCCCATAATTAATAACTTCAGCGCGCACACCGTTCAATATAAAATCCCAATAATAAAGAAGAAAACAAAATTGGGGGAGAATTAATTAATGTTCAGAGTCACTTCAGACTGACATGCCAGTTAAAAAAAATTACCATTGAAGCAAATGTGATGCGCAACAGTTGATTGATGGTGTAAAGACATTTAAGTGATAAGACAACACATATCAGACCGTATTCAGAATAAGACAGCAAAAATATCTACATTTCTTTGATTTGTTAAAATTTGATCCTTAGTGCGGGGTATATAAAAAGGTATATTACATTTATAAAATATAATACAGCGCGCACAACGGATCAAAATACACCCCGCTGTGCGCGTTGAGCAAAAAGGTCGTAACGAATAATTCCTCTGCACGCACAACGTTCAATACATTTAATTCCCATATTTCCCATAATTTATTACATCAGCGCGCACAACGTTCAATACATTTAATTGATAAGACAACACATATCCGACTGTTTGCAGAATAAGACAGCAAAAAGATATACATTTCTTTGATTTGTTTAAATTTGTCCCTTAGTGCGAGGTATTTAAAAAGGTATACATTTAGAATATATAATACAGCGGGCACAACGGAACAAAATATACACAGCTGTCCGCGTTCAGTATAATGGTCGTAATGAATACTTACTCTGCGCGCACAACATTCATTACAAAATCCCCATATTTAATAACTTCAGCGCGCACAACGTTCAATAAAAAATCCCAATAATAAAGAAGAAACACAAAATTTTTGTAGATTAATTTCTGTTCATACTGACATGCAAGAAAAAAAAATCAAAATTGATGCAAATATAATGGCAGCAGTTGATTGATGGGTGTAAGGAAATTTAAGTGATTTGACAACACATATCTGATAGTTTACAGAATAAGACTGCAAAAATATTCCCATTTCTTTGATTTGTTTAAATTTGAGTTTTAGTGCTCACCGTGCGTGGTTTTTAAAATTGTATACATTTTGGACATATAATACAGCGCGCACAACGGATCAAAATACAACCGGCTGTGCGCGTTGAGAAAAACGGTCGTAACGAATAATTACCATGCGCGCACAACGTTCAATACTAAATTCCCATAATTAATATCTTCAGCGCGCACAACGTTGAATAAAAAATCCCAATAATAAAGAAAACACATAATTGGGTGGAGAATTAATTAATGTTCAGACTGACATGCCAGATAAGAAAATCAAAATTGATGCAAATATAATGCGGAGCAGTTGATTGATGGGTATATAGACATTTACGTGATAAGACAACACATATCCGACAGTTTACAGAATAAGATAGCAAAAATATTCACATTTCTTTGATTTGTTTAAATTTGCGTTTTAGTGCGGATTGTGCGGGGTATTTAAAAAGGTATACAGTTTGCATATATAATACAGCGCGCACATCGGATCAAAATACACCCAGCTGTGCGCGTTGAGCAAAACAGTCGTACGAATAATTACTCTGCGCGCACAACGTTCTTCTAAAATTCCCATAATTAATTACCTCAGCGCACACCACGTTCAATAAAAAATCCCAATAATAAAGAAAACACAAAATTGGGGGAGAATTAAATAATATTCAGACTGATGGGTGAACAGACATTTATTAAGTGATAAGAAACACATATCTTACTGTTTCCAGAATAAGACAACTTATACCTATGTGTTGATACTCATGGGTCACGCTGTTTGATTTGAGGTGTTCACATCGCTATAAATGGATTTATGAGTAATATTGTATAAACATAAATAATTTGCTCAACTCGCACAACTGCCATATTTTTACCCGTTTTGCGCTTTGAGCAATTTTCTTAGAGGCAATCAATTTTGTTAGCGTCAATTTCTGTAGCCCACAGTAACCCAACTGTAGTCTCAGCCTCATCCATGCGGACCATACCCAGTCCAATTCGTCTATATAAAGTGATTCACTTCCCTCTAGACATCGTCAACCACTACTCCTCTCGATGATAGTGTTCTATATGGTTATACCTATACACTATATTTTCTTTTACATGCTAAATTTTTGTTCTTACTACTGAATGCTTCGTCTCCGACACACAAAGATAGCCAATAAACTTGCGGCAATTGCCGTGATGCTGAAATTGAATTCGTCACATTTATATGGGCATCAAAGATGGAGTCTGCTACTTCAGATATCATCAACGATGGTGTTGGCTCCTTCAGAATAAGCACACGATGTTTTCGAATGCTTCACATTGCCATCAGCCTGAAGGTGCCACCAAGGTATCGGCTCTCAAACTGCGCAATCTTCTCTGAAACTGTGCATCCTCATTTGTTTCCATGCTCAGAAGAATTTCTTACGCGTGCCATAACTGCAAAAATGTGAAGAATCTCTATTGGAGCTGCTCATAACTGCAATATCCCCAGGAGACACGGTCACGGCATGAGAACTTGTCGTATGAGCAAAACTGTATTCCATTGCTCAAAGTTAATCAGCCCGCCCTGCGTCCAAAAGTAGTGACCTTTGTGTCCACTAAGCAAAAATATTAACTATACTGTGATTTGTCACAGTTACTGTCTTCAGATATGATGCTGTATGTTTTTTTTTGGAAAAACTTGATCATGCACCGCAAGAGTATCGGTGTATTTAGATTTTTCTCTTTTGGTAATCGAAACCAGATGTTTTTTTGCCGTTGTGCGCGTTGAGTATAAAAAGGTCTACCTTCAAGCAATTTTTCTCTTCGCGCACCACCGCACTCGGATACTAGTTGGAACAACGTCTGGCTGGTATCCATCTGCCATATATTCACGAGCACGAACTGTTACTCTACGGTGTTTCCATCCTCGTACTTGGTCAGTCCAACTCGTCTGTATATGGTTTCCGTACCCACCAGACCTCATCAACCACTACCCCAGGTGATTATAGTTCCTTTATCTGATTCTCTCTGATTCTTCTAATACAATGTTTTTTCTTCAAATTTGTAATTTTGTTGTTGTTCATGAGTGCGTCGTCTACAGCACACAAAGATGGCCAATATACTAGCGGCAAGTGCCGTGATGCAGAAATTGAATTCATCACCTTTATATGGCGGCGAAGATGTTCTTTTGCTCCTCTTCGCATGATCTGTTCTTCTTCATTGCAAACCTCAAATGAAGGCAAAGATGTTCTTGCAATCATTACAGCTTCATTCTCGTCCATGCCAACGTGCAAAAATTCTTTGACCCTTCGTAAGTTCCGTTCAGAATCATTGCATACATAACTGCTTGATGATAACAACTGTTCTACCTAAGTCTAATTATATTTACTTTTTTATTCTCTCTTTTCCTAGGGGAGTTTGTACTTGCTGGTATCCCTCCTGCTACCAAGGGTGTTCGAAGTGTCATGGTTTGCCTTGAGATAGATGCCGACGGTATCTTGAATGCCTCTGCAGAGGAAAGTATGTGTGCAGAAAAATAAGATCACTATCACTAACGATAAGTGCCACGTAGACCCAGGAGGAGATTGAAAGGATGTTCCTTGAGTCAAAGAAGTATAAAGCAGAAGATGCAGCGAACAAGAGAACGGCGGAGATGGAGTGTTATGTTCATTGGAATGCATAAATGTTGTAGTATGTTGGAATTCATGCATAAATGTTGTAGTATGTTGGAATTCAGACCTCAATATAATGTCATTTAATGTGATACATTTGCAGCCCATTACACAGACCTTAATACAATGTCATTTAATGTGATACATTTGCAGCCCATTACAAACTTGTGATTGGTGATATATACATTGATGCTTGCTTAAATCAAATTCCAACAATGAAATTTAATGGGAAAAATTAGTGAAAAGTAATATACTAAGATTTACACAGCGCGCACAACTGGCAAACGGCGTGAACGTTGTGCGCGTTTAGAAATTTTGATCGAGGCCAACGATTATGCTCACATCGCTCAGCACGTCAGTGGATCTTTATTTGGGAACAGCATCTGTGTAATACATACAAGATTATTCTGTATATTCACGAGAAATCGTCTGTTGACCTTTATTTAGTAGAAGTGCTACTTTTGTTTATACCAGCTTCCATTTACCCCTGGACACTAATTAATCATCCCACATAATTGCTCAGCGTGCACAACTTGCAACAGAAATGAAAGTTGTTCGCGCTAAGCAACGCTTTCTACAATTACCGAGTTTTGCTCGTCGCGCACAACGGTGTTATTTAACAATCCGTTGTGCGCTCGGAGCTAAACTGTATACAATTACACAGTACACACAATTACTCATCGCGATCATATACGGAAGGTCATTCTCCCGCCAGTCTCGTCCTCGGTGACGGGGCCGTGTCGGCCGTCCAACAGGGTTCCCGGGTGTCGACCTGGAATCAGGGGGAGGAAGTAAACGCTCTCACTCGGCGTCTGTTGCAAAAATTCCCTTCATTACATTCTGAAAAAAATACATATGACTCGCTCGCGAGCAGCAGTCTTACAAAAGTAACGATTCCCAAAATTTAGGAAGACGACGCACCGTCGTCTGTAAACAGGTCCTTTATCGCTCTCGCCACCCTTTCCATCTTGGCGGTGGCCCGAGATTTGAAAGCGTCGACCTCTTGCTCCTTCTCGAGAAGCTTGGCCTGAAGGTCAGCAACCTCCTTCCTCGATGCCTCAAGATCAGCTCGGAGTTGAGAACGCTCTCTACCCCACTGATCTTCCAACTGCTTCTTGGCGCTTGACAAGGCGGCGAGGCTGGATTTCGCGTCCGAGGCCGCCCAATCCGACTTGCCCTTGGCGGCCATTATCTTCCCCAAATCTTCCTCCAGCTTCTTCACCTGAGCTCTGAGCTCAGAAGCCTCGTTCTCGGCATCCGCCACCCGGCGCTGCCCCTCGATCAGTTCGCGGGCCCTGCGGCGCAGACCTGCCCCGAAAATGGTCACCTGCAGATGGCGACAATCAGCAAAACCAGAAGGGGAATCAAAATTCGGAATGCACATTGGCAACGAACCTGAAGGCCACTGCGAACGAAGCAGTTGGCCATCGTCTCAAGGTCGACCCCATTCAGGAAATCGACATCCCTTGGCAGAGTGATATTCTCCGCCAGACGAGCCCCCGTCCCAAAGTCCAGGAGGGCCGACTCGGCCGTCCCCACGATGTACGGTGGCCGATAGGTCTCCCCGTGAATCTCCGCATGATGGCCAGACCCAATGCGGTTCGACTGCAGAAGGTGGCCGAACTCTGGAGGTATGGGGCCGACGGAAGGGACCGGAGGATCAATGTCCTCGTATGGCCACCCGTCGTGTGGCGTGCTGGAGGACGATGCGCCCCCAACTCGAGGATCAGAAGGAGCCGCCTTCAAAGACCGCGCAGCTTGACTTGAGGAGCATCCAGCCTCCCCCAACTCCAGCATGAGGTTCCCCGATTCCTCCGATTCCTCCCATTCCTCCCATTCCTCCTCTTCCTCCTCTGCCCTCTTCCTCTTACGGCCTTCTTCATTGGCCCGCTCCATCGCTGAAGTAACCTCTCTGTATGCTCCTCCCGCCATTTTTGTTTCTGGAAGAAATAATAAGATGATGAGATTTCCTCGGAGCGCAAAAGCCATTGGCCTCACCTCCAATTTCTTTTATTACGCGAACGAATGGACAAGATGATCGACACGTGTCGGAATTTTGGCAAAAACAACGGTTGAGATAGGCGAAAGGTTTTGGCGGCCTTAATCCAAATTCGATGCTTCGAATGCCGTGCCCTATTAAAGGAAATTACCTATCAGGCGGCCTCGATCCGCGTTTATAATCGAGAACGAATCACGGGGGCCAATGTTGAACCCGTGTACGGCGCCGAAAAGGCATGGGGTTATTGCTCATCGCACAAAACGACTCAAACCCTATAATTGCTCTCCGCACACGCCCACTCAAAACTCACAATTGCACACAGCACACAACCATTTTTTTTCCCATCCACGTTTACATGTGAAAGGGTAAATTTATTATTCGTATCACCGTTGCATAATTGTTAAGAAATTCCATGTCACAACTAGTCCTTACATAAAGTTTGGAAATGGTGCATGTCAGCAGGCAGAGTGTATGTCATGGCATATACATCTACTGTAGTAAAGGCAGTAACAACTATACTTATGAACATGTGAAAGCGTGCACGTGCAACAGGCAAGGTGTACAACAATGGATCGACACATGCAACAGGCAGAGTGTAATGCAAGACTGACGTGCATTCAATCATTGAGATACAAAAACAATCAATTCAAAGTGTCAAATAATACATCTTATGCATGTAGTCCTCATCTAAGGGTGTTAGTGTTACGATTTGATGTATGATGAGAGTCTTGTACTTTTGCCCTTCTTTTTTCGAGTGAGTTGTGAATATGAAGATGTTGGTGTATGTATAAGATGTATCAATGTATCATTAAAATGGAATATTGTGTTATTTTCTCAGTCTTTTTATCTGTGATGGAGTTTTACTTGTACTTCCCTGCAAGTGCGAACTACCTGCAGTGTTCTTTCTGCTCTCTTCTTTTATTTCTTTCTACGTAAAAACACTCGTCTTTTCGGGAATACATGATAAGGGTTCGTACTTATCGGATATCCCGGGGACCGGGTCGCATTGAATGAAGGCCAGTCGAACGAATTCTCCCGCCCATGGGGAGTGGTATTCGAAGTGCCGCCTCTGTGAGACTTTGACACGTGTTCCTTGCTGACGGCTTGGATTCGAAGGGACCTTCAGTATAAAGCCTTTCTCCTTTTAAATTCTGCTTTACCCGTTGCTCGTTACCCTGATTTTCATCTTTTTTGCTCAGATGGTGGGTCGGGATTTCAGTGAAGACGTTCCTAACGTTCCTCACCATCCGCCCTTGGGCACGGCCCAACCTTCGCCCTTCGTGGCGAATCAGATTGATTCGCCCTCCGGTCTCGACCTCGGAGAGGGGGACGTGGCGGCCGTCGAGCAGGGTTCCCGTGTGTTAACCGGGAATGAGGAGAAGAAGAGACGCTCTCACTCCTGGTCTGAAGGTCCCGAGAGGAAGAAGAAGAGGAGTGAGAGTAGTCCAGCTGTCCTTCCGAGTGACCGCTCCTTCAGGGAGAAACTGGCAGACTCTCTGGTATGGCATATCCAGCATGTCGGACCCTTTTTTCTTCAACGACTGTTTTGTTGATGGCGACATTCATCCCTGCGGTCTTGCAGGTTTACCCGGTTGCTGTAGATGGTCTTGAGGCGGCCTTGGCGCAGGAGCGCCTGAGGGCTGAGGCGGCTGAGCAATCAGCCAAGGAGGCCCACCAGTTCAAACTGAGAGTTGCAGAGCTCACCTCGGAGGTGGGATGTTTGACGGAGGCTCTGGCTGTCGCCATGAGTTCGGCCAAGTATGCTGAGGATGCACTGTCCCTCGCCCGGGAGGAGCATAGAAAGGCGAAAGGCGCTCTTTGGGCCGATATAGGCGACCTGCGGGAAGTGGCCCATGGTCGGATCGTAGCTGAGGTCCAGAGGGACTATGGGGATGTCCTGGCTCCGAAGATCGTGGAGTCTATCCGTGAGGGATTCCGGGAGTTCTCGGCCATTTTTGCTGCTCAGATCGAGAGGTCCTTCCGGGATGGTTTGGCAGCGTTCGAGGCGCGGGGCCGAAGAATGCTTCCCCGACCTCCGGTTGTCCCTGGTCACCCTACTGGTTCGGGAGAAGACGAATCGCCTGGGGACGCCTCTTCTCGAGCTCCTGCATCATAGGTGGATCGAACCCTTTTTTGTTTCTCCTTTTTGTTCGTTGTACTTGGAGATATTTTTGATCAATGGAAACAATTTCTAGAATGATTTCTTGACAATTGGCGTGACCTGCTGTAACAGATAAATTATAAGATATGAGATCGACAGCAGCATATAGATTTCTCGAATGATAGGCATCATCCTCATACTCTCATAATTAAAACTTTGGGTATTAAGTTTTAGTTTGTACCCGCAGACCTAGGAATTCAAAGCCACACTAGCTGCATTTTGAACTAAAATACCAGATAAATCATTTTTCATAGATACAGCTTTCCAGAGATTCAGTTTTCAGCACATTTAATGATGGGCTTCATTACATAAATGCTTTTCATACCACTGCCACTTTTTCTTTGGTGATGAGCTTGATGACTGAGCCCACACGCATGGCCAAAAGGCTGAAGAGGAAATTGACAAACTCTTTGCCCGCTTCCGCGAACAACACTCTCTTCATCCCCTTGTCTATGAAAAGCTTCAACCTCGTTTGGGTGGCCATCTTCACTGCTGCATCAAACCGGTGATGGTTTGTTTAAGCTATGGTCTCTGGTTGTTTGGGAAGGGTTAGCTTGATATGGTCAGAGTAATATTTGAGCAAGGTTACTTCTTTCTCATGCCTTTCACAGCACTCGAAGTGTTGTGGTTGAATATAATTTGTGGGTATGGAAGCCATTTATAGACGAATTGGACTGCCCTTGGATGAGGATGAGCCTACAGTCGAGTGTAGCATTACTCCTTCCTCATGACTGATAACCATCACTCGAAGTGTAGAGGTTGAAGAGGGCTTGTGCGTAGGAAAGCCATTTTATAGACGAATTAGACTGCCCTTGGATGAGGATGAGTCTACAGAAGAGACCCCGTGAGTCTACAAAGCAGTGATCGTGAATGTACATAAGATTTTATTCATCGCGCACATCTTCCAAAATTATTTGCTCTCCGTGCAAAACGGCCATATTCTTGCCGGTTGTGCGCGTTGAGCTATTTTGTTTGCTCAACGCGCACCACCACGGTCATACATTATTGGGAACTCAATCTGCTGTAGATTCACGGCCATTCTTCTGTATAATCACAAGCAATTTGCTGTAGACTCACGGGGTCTCTTGTGTTGCCTCCCAGTAACTCTACTGTAGTCTCATCCTCATCCAATGGCATCCAAAGTCGTCTATAAATGGCTTCCCTTCCCACAAGCCCTCGTCAACCACTACACTTCTTGATGATATTATTCTATCTTATTGTATCTTATTCTAGTTATATGATATTTTCTCTACGACATTCTATTTTTTCCTTCATCACTGCTGCGTCCTCAACACTCAAAGATGGACAATATACTAGCGTCTAGTGACGTGATGCAGAAATTGAATACATCACATATATATTGATTCGAAGATGTTCTTTGCTCCTTCATATGTTCTGTTTGTCGTCATTGAAGCTATCACCTTCCATGCACACCCGTTTCTTCACTGCTTGTATATGCTCTTTGATACTTCGTTGCAGACATCACTGCTCGATGATAATAAATGTTCTATCTTATTCTAAGTCTACCCGTACAATATTTTTACTTAATTATGCTTTGTTATGTGTTCATCACTGATTCTTCTTCAACGCAGACAGGGGGACGGATGGCCAAGATACAAAGAAGCAAGTGACGCTGATGCAGCTGCTGGAGCAGCTCATAAATGGCAACAAACTTTAAATTTTTTTCATGGTGGGAATCCATGTATCCCTAGTATAGTCTAGTGCTTTAATTGCTTAGTCGGGCAAAAACTGTGATGTTGCAAAATGTTTAGATGTAGTTTCTACTTTGTTGTGTTATGTACATTTGAATGCATAAATGTTGTAGCATGTTGGAATACAGATCTTAATACAATGTCATTAAATTTGGTACAATTGCATCACATTACAAAATTGCGTGATGCTAACTTGAAGTACCCACAATTACTCAGCTCGCACCAACGGCAACAGCATTGAACGTTGTGCGAGCTGAGCACAACTGTCTACGATTACCAACATTTACTCATCGATCATAACCGTCAAAGTTATGAACCGTTGTGCGCGTGGGGCTTAACTGCTTACAATTACCCATATTACTCAGCGCGCACATCCGTAACATTATTGAACGTTGTGTGCGCTTATTAGGAAGCCTGTAAAATTACCAAGTTTTGCTCAGCGCGCACAACTGGTAAAAGTTGTAAACGTTGTGCGCGCGGAGCTAAACTGTATACAATTACCCACCATTACTCATCGCGGACAGCTACATGCCTCATTCTCTTGAATCTTCATTCTCTTCAGCTCTACTGCTTCTGCTTCTTACTCCTTAATCCCATTAATTTTCTTGACATTTGTCAGGTTCTGCAGCAACAGAGAAATTATAAGATATGAGATCCGCAGCATCGGATATAGGTCTCGAATGATAGGCATCATCCTCATAGGCTTATAACCAAGACTTACTGTTTTAATGTTCAATTTGGACCCCCAGCCCTCTTAATTCAACTCCACGATGGCTGCATTTTGGACTAAAAATATAGGAGGCTGCCGTTTTCAGATGACCATTTTTAAAGAGAACCAGTTTACTTACAACCCATTTACACTGATATGTCCGTGACAGATGCATGTAGTATATTTCTTCCAAGCTGATACAAAATTGTTACCTTTAGGATATAAAAATGTCATCCTTCATATCACAGCCTTGTTAAGTCATCGGGCGAAGATTTTTCCTACAGAGATTATGGAGCAATGATGTTACAATAATTTATACTAGTATATAAAATAGTACCCAGCTGTGCTCATATATACCTTATTTCTACCAGCTGTGCTCATACGACAAGTTCTCATGTCATGACCCTTTTCTGCACAAACACTGCATGTCCTTGTTCTTGTTTGACTTGTATTCCAGACGGAATCCTTGACGCCACTCGTGGTCGGCCTTTAGTTCTAGCTTTTGCAGGATCATGCATAATGACATCATTTACTCCCACTTCTTGTTTGATAGGTGCACTGGACCCCACCTGTGATCTTGGCTCTCCAGAAGCAGTTTGCGCTTTATTAGTCATATTATGCTGGTCCAAAAAACTGTTTGCCCACCCAAAGACGACATCAAACAGAAGGGGATCTCTTGTTACCGCCTCCACGACTTTATCGAATGATGAACGAAGTCTCCAGGCTTGAAGTGGAGTAATTTGAGTTAGACGCACTCCGTGTACTGTGCTAGTCGACGAGGCCCCAAGACTCATGATGCTATGTCTTGCATTTAGAGTCCACCTGGGTAAAATATATCTCTCAGGGATGGCTTGCATATCATACTTTTGCTTCATCATATATAAAATTTGCGTGCATAGCAAACCTTCAGTCACCGCCCTTGCACACGTACACCTGAACATTCCCTTAGATATATTGCATTGAACATTATGCACGTAGCTCTTTCCATCAATCCGCATAGTTACTCTATACGTGCTCGTGTCCCCATCCGTGCTCACCCTTTCATGCCGACAGTATAAAGTATTTTTGAAACGATTTTGAAAAATGGAAAATATGTTTCTAGTATATACCTTTGCGGCATGAACCTCTAACTCATGCATGCCGCTAAATTCTGGTTTGTTCCGCATACAAAAAGTATCTTCTCTCTCCTCTTTGTCTCGCTGAAATTTTACGGCTTTATCATATTGATTAATGAACTCGTATAATGGAGTCATACAGTTTACGTATCCATCAAAATACGCGTTCATGCTTTCACTCCTTTGGCTGGACGCCATGCCTACACACAAAACAAGAAATGAATACCATGTGCTGAGTTTATTTTGATCATATATTTTTACACCAATCTCTATCGTATTAACATTCATACCCGCAAAGAAAGTATCCAGTAGGTACGCCTTAATCCAATGCTGTGCTTTCTCATGCATCGTATGCAACCACTTCCAGGCTTTCATTTCATTTTTTTGTTTTTCTGTCAATGGCTCCTGAAATTCCGTTTGGTACTTCTCCATTAAGATGGACCAACAATTCTCAGCTTCTTCAACATTTTGACTGTTCTTACACCAGTTTGCATAGTCTTCTTCAAATTCAGGGTTATAAGAAGACCGCAATGAACGTAGATGCTCATCTTCGTGCAGACTGATATGCCATATGCAATACCTGTGTTTTGTATTTGGAAAAACTCTTTTGATTGCATTGCATATTGCCGGGTCTTGATCGGTGATGATAGCTCCTGGTGCTTTATCCCACATACATGTTAACCACTGTCCGAATAACCAAACAAAGGTTTCTTCCTTCTCATCAGCAAGAAGAGCACATCCAAATAAAATAGACTGTTTATGATGATTGACACATGTAAAAGGTGCAAAAGGCAACATGAATCTATTTGTCTTATAAGTGACATCAAATACAACAACATCTCCAAACTGGCTGTATGATGTCCTCGCCCTTCCATCAGCCCAAAATATACTCCTGCATACATTCTCTTCATCATGCTCAATAGCATAATAGAACTGAGAGTCTGTAGCTTGCCTTTTAATAAATTGTTCTATTACTCTAATGCATTCCTTCCCAATGTTGTTCTTTCTTTCTACTCTCCCATGATCAATGCATTGTTGCGTAGTAATATTGACATTACTACTACTCGTGGCATTTAGAATCCTTGCAATCTTTGCAGGTCCTACTCCACAGCCACGCATCTGATCAACTAAATTCCTACATATTCCGTCCATCTGCGATCTTTTATGTGACCGTAGCATCTGGATCTTCGCTGGGCTTTTTATCAACTCATGATTATGATCATCATTAAAGGAGTTTATTCGCCATACTCCTCCGGTGATTTTATGAACTGTCATTCGAGCCATACAGCCTTCTCTCTCGTTTTTCCTTCGAGTAACGTCCCTCCCTATCTCTCTCTTATCTTTTAAGCTTTTATACCCTTCTTTGTTGCACGTATACTTCCTCCTCGTGGTATTGCCATCTTTTCCCTTTCCCGTAGATCCCTTTCGGGTTGCAAAACCTTTCATTGCTGCATATGTATTATAAAATTGATACGCATCTTCTTCTGTTTGAAATGTCATTCCAACATGTGGGCTGCCTTTTTCACTATCACTATGCCTATCCTCTTGATATACGCTGTTTGCACTGTCATTTTCAGCTTCAATCTCATTTGGCATCTCCTGATCATGCACATAGGGTTCACTCTCTTCGATTTTCATTTTCTACATTAGAAACAAGTAAAAATATCAGTAATATTGCCGCAGCATGACTGCTATACATGTCTATCCAAGTATCAGTCGATCATCATCAGCCTGTTAGTTGAAACCACACCACTATTACTAATCATGTTAAAACCTTGCGTATTATATCTATTCTTTTTCAATCTGATCTAATTGTTACCATCATATTTGATGACAGGATCAAATCCATCAAAAAATCAAACATATCAACTGTTTTGCGCGGTGGGCAATATTATGTACGCCATTCGCTCCATATTGTGCTATATGAGCTGCTTCGGCAAGTTTTGATGGACATCTCATATTGCTCAACGCGCACAACGGGTGCGATGTTTGAAGGGTTGTGCGCGGATAGTAATTTCCATCGCAACACTTCGCTAGTTTGGAAATTACTCACCGCGCAAAACGGGACAAAAATTTAGCCCGTTGTGCGCGGAGAGGAATTTCCAGGCTAATCGTCCAACGGTTGGAAATTACTCCCCGCGCAAAACCCTTCAAAAATTTATCCCGTTGTTTGCGTTGAGCAATATGAGATGTCCAACAAATTAGGGATGACGATCCTTACCTCGATGGAGGAGAGTAACAGGGGAATCAACGAGAGTGTGATGGCCTGGATTTGGGGGCGATCTTAGGCGTGGGCTGTTGAAATCGAAGACCTTGTGCAAAACTGGGGATCTACTCCAGCTTCTGCGTTTTGCGCGGGAGTGAGCAAAAGAATTGGTGGCGATTGCTCCAGCTTCTGCATTTTGCGCGGGAACGGGCAAAAGAAGTGGTGGCGATTGCTCCAGCTTCTGCGTTTTGAGCGGGAGTGAGCAAAAGAATTGGTGGCGATTGCTCCAGCTTCTGCGTTTTGCGCGGGAGTGAGCAAAAGAATTGGTGGCGATTGTATTTTAGTACAAAAGGGGTTAAAGGTAATTTAGTACAGAGGCGCGTTAAAAAGAGCTTAAAGGGCGTTTTGGTAATTGCACAAAAAGGTCAGATATTACCATGATCGCTGATCGGATCGGACGGTCAGGAGGGGTCGAGCGCAGGAATCCCATCTGAGCACGAGCTCAGGCGTATTTTACCCATATATATATATATATATATATATGAGAATAATGGAGAAGTGCTGACAGCGCTGGAAATTTTTCCAGCGTTGTCAGCGATCTGGGGGGAGGGTAAAAACAATTTTTTTTAAAATTTTTCTTTTGCAGTAGTTAGATATACTTGTTAACTAGCTCCCCACAAATTTTCAGGTCGATCCAACACCGTTTGAGCCACCGTTCATCGATTTCAAAAACGTTGCGCAAAACTGTGGACAGTTTTGCGCAACGTTTTTGAAATCAATGAACGGAGGCTCAAACGGTGTTGGATCGACCTGAAAATTTGTGGGAAGATACCTAACAAGTATATCTACCAACTGCAAAATTTTTTTAAAAAAAATACTCTACGGACCCCAGATCGCTGACAGCGCTGGAAAAATTTCCATCGATGTCAGCACTTCCCCATTAATCTTATATATATATGTGCAAAAAATGTACCTAAGGTTGACCTCAGATATTTCTACCTGCGCAACCCCGGCTGTTCGGATGTTTTAATTATTTTTTTTGAATTTTTTTTGCAGTAGGGAGATATACTTGTTATGTAGCTCCCCACAAAATTTCAGGTCAATCCGACACCGTTTGAGCCTCCGTTCATCGATTTCAAAAACCTTGCGCAAAACTGTCCAGAATTCTGGACAGTTTTGCGTAACGTTTTTGAAATCGATGAACGGAGGCTCAAACGGTGTCGGATTGACCTGAAATTTTGTGGGGAGCTACATAACAAGTATATCTCCCTACTGCAAACAAATTCAAAAAAAATACTTACAAACCCCGAACAGCGGGGTGTGCTCAGGTATTGCTGCCTGAGGTCGACCTCGGGCACATTTCCCTATATATATATGAGATTAATGTAGAGCAGGTGACACCTGATCCAATGGATCAGGTGCAAGACACAAAAAGGTGGGACCCAACGAGTACAAGCCCATGTGGGGGCTTGTACTTTCCACCTTTTTTGTGTCTTGGCACCTGATCCATTGGATCAGGTGCCACCTTTTCTACATTAAATCATATATATATATATATATATGAGATTAATGGAGAAGTGCTGACATCGCTGGAAATTTTTCCAGCGCTGTCAGGGATCTGGGTTCCGTAGAGTATTTTTTTTTAAATTTTTTTGCAGGTGGTAGATATACTTGTTAGGTAGCTCCCCACAAATTTTCAGGTCAATTCAACACCGTTTGAGCCTCTGTTCATTGATTTCAAAAACGTTGCAAAACGTTTTTGAAATCGATGAACGGAGAAACGGTGTTGGATCGACCTGAAAATTTGTGGGGAGCTACCTAACAAGTATATCTACCAACTGCAAAAAAATTTTAAAAAAAATTTTGTAGCAACCTCAGATCGCTGACAGTGCTGGAAAAATTTCTAGCGATGTCAGCACTTCTCCAATAACAAACAAACAAACAAGATATGCATTAACAAATTATTAGCTTTTGAAGAAAACACACATTTTAATTATTCAAATGCAATCTGACTATTGATCTAAAGACTGCTTTCCCGAATCTTAATTATAAGCCATCATTGAGCGATACAAGGGAGAGAGATCAATTTTTTTGGAAAGTATAACTTATAAGAACTTTCATCTTTGAGACCTAAAATATCATCAAAAGGGTGTTGTCTTAAATATTGCAACATAAATCAATTGGTGACCTATTAAGACAGAATAGACCAGAATTGAGGGGCCGTGATAAGTTAAACAGGTGAAGCCACAATCATGACTAAGACAATAGCATAAGCTATAATGTAAATGCCCAACTTTCAATTCATGTTCTTCAATTTTTCTATTTTTTCGATGAGACTTTTTCTTAACACACCTTAAGGTTAATTCACCTTCAAGTTTGTGGAACAAGAACTAAATCGTACTCAAGAGAAATCGAGTATAACATCAAATCTGAGCAAAATCGGGTGACAAAAGATGTAGCCTGACTATGACACCATGTATTTAAGTTACCAATAACAATTCTCCACCTTAACTCAAGTTCAAGACAATATTAATTTCCTCACCAAAAATAGCAGACTCGTGCTTCCTTCTCGACAAGCCTCGAAGGCATGAAGTCCAACAATTGGACTTCCCAATTCATTGACAGCAATTGAATGAAAAGTTCAATGGACACAAATTCTCGCAACTAGACACGAAGTCACCTGAACCCAAAGCCCGGCAACTAAACATGCAGTCCTTTGGGCACAAAGTCTCGCAACTGGACATAAAGTCCCCTTGGATGCAACAATCGGATGCGAGACACAACCCTAACAATATCTACATTGGCTTGTATCCTATGAGCCATACAAAATAGAAACACACCATTATTCTTACTATCTTGCTTCTCAAACAAAATGCCCATGCAACTTGCTCCACTTTCTGGAAACATCAAAAAAAACACCACCTTCTTCCAACTGAGCAATTATAAATACTTCTCATGTCCTTGCATATGATGATTTAATACAAAACCATGTTCCACCTTGGTCAAACACTAGGGTCAACAAACACACATAATCATGTGAAAGTTGGCTCGATTCAGGCGCTGAAGAAATATTGGAGATGTGCAGCCGAGCTATCTTGTGCAGAGCTAGCTCGCCTGTGCTAGGATCATGTCTATCTAACTCTGCACAAGTTAAATACGGAGATGCCGAGCTAATGGACTTCAATGCATGGATTCTCAGTTCGGAGGATCGGCAGCTCATATATCGACAACTCTACACTTCGAGCTTTGGATAGCTCGGCCCGGAACTTCGTCAGCTTGGCCTTCAGCAGGAAACTTGACAGCACGGAGGGACACATCATAGGACGTGATGTGTTATTTGATATATAGTTGTGATTGGATTAGAATTCCGTTATATTCAGAGTTCTTATCAAATGGGGATCCCTCTTCTATTGGAACACCTTGTACCATAGGGCTATATATAGGGTGTTTAGGAGAGGGTTTTCATAGACGGAACACATTGAGAGAATTTTGAGCCGTCATTGTTGAGAGCCAACTTTAAGAGATTTTGTAGAGAGCTTTTGGAGAGATCTTGAGTGCTTCTTCTTCGTTGTGAAGAGTGAAGAGTGAAGAGTTGTATTTATTCTTTCCTTTCATAATAAAGCTCATTGGTGTTCCCTTGACCAGCCGACGGCCTAAAGTTACAATCTTCATGGCGCTTTATTTAGTTGTTGCTTATCCTCATATATGATCGTCTGACGGTCCTAGTATTCTGCCCGTGCACTACAAATCACACATGTCCACACTTGGATATTAACAATCACCAACATACTTCACATGGATCCAAACATAATGAACAACAACAAAGTCAAATCTGAATGGCATACAAACCATGTTTCACCCCAGCCTAGAACCAAACAAGCATCCACCAAACATAATGATGCATCCCACCACCTCACATGAAACGTTGATGCAAACATCACATCGATCTCCAAACATGCTTCAAACAATGGAATCTGACTAATCTGCATCTATTGCATCTATCACTGTTTTCCGAACATTGAAAGAAACATAGTGTTCGACTCCTGAATCACCTCAACTGGCCATTAATCCATATATTTCGAACCAAATCGATCTTAGTTTGCTGATCCACAACAGGACCCTTATGCTTCTCTTACACCAATCAATTTGGTGTTCCAAATTCTGCTTCAAACAACAAACTTAATAGAGATCAATTTTTCTCCCATCACATGAAGACATCATGTGATACCAACCATAGTTTGGAAATAATGTTTGTGTTTGAAGCTCACATCATATCATAAAAAATAATTCAACTTCATCATGTAAACGCAGTTCACGCGTCTGCCATCCTCTCACCCCATGTTTTAAGTCAAAGACATCAAGCGTTGATTTGAACTACTAGCCAACGATCTCATACACCACCATGCACCTCCACGGGCCTCGATCTTCGAGCAGAACAACAATCAAATCTGAACTCTGGACGACTCTGACAATTGCTACTGTAGTCGATTACCAGCCATGCATTGCCGCTAACTGCCATAGGCCTTCGACCTTCGCTTGTGTGTGCGCACCGCAACAACAACATTCACTGCACATCTTCTTCAGAGCTTCACGTCACCGCGCATGCCACCAAGGGTTGTCTATCATGCTCGAATCAATGCTCGTTGTAACGATCACTACTGCTATAACAACGATGGCCTCCAACAGTCTTGAGCATACCATGTGGTTGTTGGCTCGATGGGGCTGCTGGAAATTTCCAGCAGCCCCATATGGGCTGCCCTTGCATTTGTCAAAAATGGACCAAAGAAATGGGGGCTGGTGCACCAACCCCCTCTCCCTTCATCCCTATAAAAAGAGAGCAACTGCTTTGGTTATTAGCATCGAAAAATTGGGAATCCAATTGAGCTTCTACTGAAGCATTGTGAAAACTTGTATGCGGTCCTATTGAAAGTTCCATATGATCATTGTGAGCCATCTTTGAGAGAGCCAATTGTGAGGATTTCTTAGGAGCAGTTGAGTGCCTTTTGTATCTCCTAATTGAAATCAAAAGAAGTGTTCCCTTGGTCGTTAAGGCGACCTAAATCTTTTGTATACTTTCTTTCTAATTATTTTTTGTGCTAGATACTTCAGCGATTTGATTGCTTTCGCTCGGCATACAACAATTGGTATCAGAGCTTTAGCGACGAAGATCTAAACGAAGAAGATGAGCAAAAGTGGCGGCGACAATCCTTCTACTCCAATGGCACAATCTTCAACAACGCGAACTATCGTATCCAGTACGAAGTTCGAAATTGAGAAGTTCGATGGGCGTATCAACTTCGGCATGTGGAGATGCGAAGTACTTGACATCTTGAACCAACTTGGTCAAGATCAAGTACTAGATGAGAAGCCAACTACGATGTCGGATGCGGAGTGGAAGATGATGAACCGGACCGCTTGCGGCACGATCCGGCTCTATTTAACAAATGAGAAGAAGTACTCTTTCATGGAGAAGACGAACGCGAAAGCGTTATGGGATGTGCTTGATGAGAAGTACATGAAGAAGAACATTCAGAATCTCCTACACCTAAAGAAGAAGCTTTTTGGCCTCAAGATGGAGGAAGGAGTTTCAGTTAAAGAACACCTCGACTACTACTACAAACTCCTCACAGATTTGAGGAACATCGACGTCAAGGTGGAAGATGAGGACAAGGCGATGATTCTCCTCAACTCACTGAACAAAGACTATGAGCACATCGTTTCGATCTTAACATAAGGTAAAGAATCTATCACCTTCAATGAAGTTTCTAACACTGTTACTAGCAATGAATTTAGAAAGAAGGATGATGAGAAGATGAGGGGCCAAGAGTCCGAAGCGCTTACCGTGGTTAGAGGTCGGAGCAATGAAAGAGGTGGAGGCCGCAAATGGAACCATAGATCCGAGACGAAGGACAATAGTAGAGCTCCACGCACAAACATCGAGAGGGATCAATGTGCCTTTTGCAAGGAAAGAGGACATTGGGCGAGGGAGTGCCCAAAGGCCAATAACAAGGATGTTACCGCCAACATCGTCAAAAGCGAGGAGGTGGATGAGTGCGTCCTAGTTGGTGCGACAGAGGAGGTGATGAATGGAGGATGGGTGCTTTACTCGGGTTGCCCGTTTCATATGACACCCCACAGAGAGTACTTTACTATTTTACATGAAGGTAGTAAGCATAAAGTCCATCTTGGAGACGATGGAGCCTGCACGACGGCGGGTATTGGCACGGTCCGCATAAAGATGAGTGATGGTGTCACACGGGACATATACGATGTTCATTATGTGCCCGACGTGAAGTACACCTTGATATCGCTTGGTTCATTAGAAGCACAAGGGTGCAAAGTGACTATAGAGGACGACGCTTTGAAGGTGACACGAGGAGTAATGATCCTGATGAAGGGGAAGCGTGAAGGCAATCTCTATTACTTGGATGGTACGGTGATGATGAAAACGACAAGAGTTCCAGATGAGCGAGCCACCGACTCAAGCTCGCACGCACTAAAGATGACGTCATTGGATGATATCCGAAGAGGTGGTGCTAATAGAGGTGATGGTTCAAGTCAGTATGGTGGAGATATCTTGTCCCCACAACTTGCACAGCAGATGGATTCTATCAAAGTTTGGAGACCAAGGTATGAGAGATGCCAACCTGCAAGAAAGGTCTCGTTTGCTTTCTTTGTCAGGTGTGATGAGTCTCCGACCTTATTCGGTGAGGTGGAGCACAATGGCGACCTATGTGGACGAAGGAAAGATTGGTGTGATGAGATGGAATCAACGATGACTGATGAAGCCAAGGATCGGATGGAGCTACTTGGCACTAGTGATTGTTCGGCGGACGAGCTTATGAAGGTCGACATTGGAGACAAGTTCGAGTATGGATCGGACTTGTACGTTGACGATATGAGATGACTTTGGTGGCCCCTTCTAGGGCAATGAGGCTCTGTGTAGCCATATGAGCCTTTCGAGGTAAGATGACAGGAACACGAGATAATTCTCACCGAAGAGGAGCGTTGACGGTCGATTATGTGACATAGACCCAAGATCTCACCGAGGTGGAGATTTATGGTTGTTGGCTCGATGAGGCTGCTGGAAATTTCCAGCAACCCCATATGGGCTCTCCTTGTATTTGTCAAAAAATGGACCAAAGAAAGGGGGGTTGGTGCACCAACCCCCTCCCCCTTCATCCCTATAAAAATAGAGCAACGGCTTTAGTTATTAGCATCGAAAAATTGAGAATCCAATTGAGCTTCTACTGAAGCATTGGGAAAACTTGTATGAGGTCATATTGGAAGTTCCATAAGATCATTGTGAGCCATCTTTGAGAGAGCCAATTGTGAGGATTTTTTAGGAGTAGTTGAGTGCCTTTTGTATCTCCTAATTGAAATCAAGAGAAGTGTTCACTTGGTCGTTAAGGCGACCTAAATCTTTTGTATGCTCTCTCTATTTGTTCTTCGTACTAGATACTTCGGCGATTTGATTGCTTTCGCTCGGTGCACAACATACCAGAGATCAATGCATACCAAGTGCTCAACAAAAGTCCACAACCGACCAGATTTGAAATAAACTTCCCCAACAACTTTGTTAGCCACACTGCTCTATCGGATAAAGCCATACATGTCAGTAGCTGCCAACTTTGCATCACTGCCCACCAACACTACCACCAACCATCCATGCCTTGACCAATATCATGGTTTCTACAGCTCAGATTTGGACACAAAATCAGATATAAAATAAAAATTATATGTTCTTCAATCACATGACACTATTATAATCATAGACTGCACAGAGCAAACTACTTTCATTTTGCAAACTCAAATATAGATCAAACGCTGAGAAGCTCTAATACCAGTTTGTTATAACAAATCTCACAAGATGAAATCATCACACAACCAAGAAAAAGAAACACATGCTATACATAGTTCAGCCGACCAAGTTTGCCATACGTCCACAAACAAAGGAGGATGATTTTCGCCATACCAAATATAGATCGAACACTGAGAAGCTCTAATACCAGTTTGTTATAACAAATCTCACAAGATGAAATCATCACACAACCAAGAAAAAGAAACACATGCTATACATAGTTCAGCCGACCAAGTTTCACATACGTCCACAAACAAATGAGGATGATTTTCGCCATACCAAATTGTAAGGAATACAAGAGGTAGAGATCAGTCAAACTAAATCCTAAATAGACCCAAAAACAATCCTTAAACCCCAAAAATTCTCACCACAAGGAAAAACAAAAGATAGAAGAGTCTCTCATGCAGCAAAGATAGATACAAAACTGGCCTATTTATAGAATTCCTATCGGGTCAAATCTACATAAAATATTGACTAAAATTTCTGATCATTTACAATTATTTTCCTCTCTTCCCAATCCTATTCAAATAACCAAAAGGGTTGGATTCAATTTGAACTCAAAATCCAGATTTAGCTTAAGCTTTTGGGTGACGCATGACAGCAGCGGGAAGTGATGTTGTGGAAATTTGGATAAGAAGAAAACTCAAAAATTGATAACTTTTTGGATCTCGCACACCGCAAATCTTACGATCACCGACCCACACATCTCGCACATGGAGATTTTTCGGACCTCTCATCCCGTTAATCAAGCGCACTTTCGCACACCAGTGCAAAAATTTAATTTTCGGGAGAAACTAAAATTTTAAACCAAAATTTCTATTCATTGATTTTTTACTAAAACAAATAAGTTTGTGGCTTTTAAATAGGCTTATATCTTGACTCTCAAAAACCCAATCCAATATAGGACTTGAACTTTAGAATAACTAAAATAGTCAAAATAAATAAAAGGCTCAAAACAAATAAAAAACTCAAACTCTATAAAATAACTAACTTAACCAAAAGACTCAAAATAACAAGAAGACTCAAACTCTATATCTGTTTCACATATAAAATAAAAGGGACTCTATTTGAAATTTAAATTGGAACTATATCATTGGGTTAAATAAGGTTTCAACTTACTTTATCTCGTCACCAATTTTGACTCATGTGAGCCTTATCTAGTTTAAACAAGTGGTATCGGAGCTTGATTCTGATTCAAGAAAGAGTTTGAAGTATGATGTATGGTCCAAGAAAGCTAATTTGAGCTAATAGTTGTTAGCGGCTTAAGCTATTTATGCTAACACTCTTATATATGCCTAATTTGAGAAATTGTTGGTGAAGCTTATGCCATTTATGTCCAGATTATATTGGCCCTTTTACGCTCGCACAAGTGAGAGTGTTAACTCATGTAATTTGTGTGAATGAAACACTCATGAAGGAAGAGATTTGTTAGTATCATGTGTGTTTAAGAATAATATCACATCGAATAAATTAGAGAAAGATGATGGACATTGTTAGGGTAATATGTGTTTGATAATAGTCCCATATCAATTAAATTAAAAAAATGTGATAGATATAAATAGATAATTGGTCTTCTACCCATTAACTAAAGCTTTTGGATAGATATGGTTCCAACTTAGTTTATGTCCTCCCTTATTTTACTCACATGAGGTCTGATCTGCTCGTAACAAGTAGTATCAGAGCTCGATTATGGCTAAGGGGGAGTTTGAAGAATGATGTGTGACCCGATAAAACTGTTTTAGATCCACAAGTGTCGAAAGCTTGAGCCGTTAGTGTGTTAATTCTCTTGTATGCCACCCAGTTCGAAAGATTATTGGTGATGCACATGCTGTTTGTATTACAATGTTGGCCCTCTTATACTCCCATAATCGAGGATTGTTGGCCCATGTAGCTCTTATGGATAGAACACACAAGAAGATAGAGATTTGTTAGGGTAATGTGTGTTTGATAATAATCACATATCAATAAAATTAGAGAAATATGATTGATATAAATAGATAGTTGGATATATATTTACTGGCTTAAAACTTAATTTATATCTTCATTCAATTTGACTCCCACAAGGCTCGATTTTGTCGAAACAGACATAAATTAGTAGTTGGATCTTAACATATTGGCTTAAACTTTTGAGCTAGATAAGGTTCCAAATTAATTCATTTCTTCACCAGTTTGACTCTCATTGTGCCCGATCTACTCCTGCTGCTCGTAACAAAAAATAATGACTATCCTTCGTTGAATTTATACCAATACTTAATATTTGACAAATAATTTTATTAAAGGTTTAGATGCTCACGAATCGACATAATTTTTATTCATAACAATTAATCAACTGCTGTGTTATGAATACTGGATTCATCAAAAAATAATTTTCAGGCAAAGATTCTCAAATCTTTCCTTTAATTTTGTTGTCGATTCATATTTATAGACATTATAAAGAACCTCGGGTACAAAACATAATGGGATAATGCTCACTGCCTTTAATACTGATCATGAAATATGTAGAAGATCACCAATTTATATTGATCATGCACAAAAGCAATCTTATGCGACTTAAATAACTTGCAAGAGAACTCTCAAACTCACCACCAGGATCTCTCACCAGCTCCTAAAAACGACTGCACATTTGAAAACAATAGACTACAGGTATGCTAATCACCTAGTCCAACTCCCGATCAAATGGGCACCTCTAATCCTAAAGGTGCTTACGCTCCTGACTGACCTAGCACTCACATAAAAAATAAATAAATGGAGCCAACTTGGACTTGGACTCAAACTGAATTTTGAGCCACATCCAACAAAGAGGGCTCAAAATGGATCTTGAGCCACACCCAACAAAATGCATCTCATGCATAACAGTACTTCTTGCAACAGCTAGAATCATCATTTTAAAACATATTAAGTCTATCAAATGAATAGAGTTATATAATATATTAACTTGCACACAATCTGGAAGTTGAGCCACATCCAACAAACTGTATCTCATGACATAACAGTACATTCAAAACCTGGAACTACTATCTAAAACATAAAAAACCTAAATGTTACTAAAATAAATAGAGTTAGATAATAGATTTAATTAAAAAACCTTTTCATCTCTTGTCTTCTAGAAAATTAAACTGACAAAAGCCAGAGATGATGTCTAAAGCAGCAGATTATGACAGGAATAAACACTACAGATATCATACTATTAGAGAACGAATTATACTAATATCAAGTAGTGTGAAAAATTTTATTAATGACAGGAGAACATTAGATGGTATCTGTAAAACAACCCAGCAGCAATTGCTACTCTCTTAAGTATTTAGTTTGCTTTCAAAAACTGACTTTTTGATAGACCATAGAGATAAATACCCTAACCAACAGCACGATGCAGATGATCAAATTATAGATATTTGGCATGTGGCTAATGAATACCAAACCTGAACTCTGCTTTCCTCATTCCAAGAGCTGAGACCATGCCTTACAAGAGTCACCCTTTTTGGAGAAGATATGAGCTCATCAGTGAGTGATATTGTTGCCCCTTGAAAATCATATGCGCTGCCAGTCATAGGATTATAATCCTTAAGTTGGTCTTCTGTTGGTACATTAACCGAACTGTTCTGGACTCTGGGCACACCTTTACCTAATTTGCGTGCATAAGCATTTATATTGGCATATGCATGAGGATGCTTTGAGTTTTATTATCATTAATCATGTAATGGAGAACATTTTGCAGTCATCAAATCCATCGAACCATTATGGAAAGAAATATAAAATGTTTGGTTCCTTATTATATAATTGCATGTCATACAGTGAGAAATAGAACATAGAAATATCTTTGTATGTATAGATCAATACTCCAAACATGCCAATAGAAAAGGGGGAAAATGCTGTGAACCATATAGTTATCAGATATCATCACCTAGTCAGTTGTTTTGTTAAAAGATGAAATGTAGGAATACAAATGCAAGAACTTTCTGCAATAACCTGTAACATGTGAAACCTATTTAAATAAAAGATCAAAAATTACCTGTTTAAATAGTAGAAATTGACTGCATGGCAAACACATTTGCACATGGATTAGAATAATTCTAGTATATTAAAATCCATAAAATTAATTGTGCCATATGTATGCATAGTTTATGTTTATATTTAACGCTTAACATGTGTTTAATATATATAATGGGAAATAGGGTGTCATAGGAGAAAATTCTCTCTTATGGTGGTCAGAAATTCCACTCTCCGCATATTTTTTGAACGATCGATATCTTTCAACTTGTTCTTCATATTCTAAAACATCACAACATCAGAAATCTAGTGAACCGTAGGCTTTTTGGTGACAAAATTAGAATTTGAAAAATGTTCTATTACCACAAAACCATTAAACTTTTAACAATCCGATTCCTGTCTACAAAATATGAGAATCACAATACTTTTGATCGATTTATATTGAAGGATATGTAGATCAACTTCAACGGTACCGCAGAGAGTGAAATTTCTAACTATAGCAAAGAGGATTTTCTCATGTGACACCCTATTTCCTGTTTTTGATATAAATGTGGGCATCTTCATGTGTGAAATTTTCGCACATGAAGATGGTGCAAAAAGTTTTTATTTTTATTTTTGAATTTTTTTCTGTTTTATGATTTAATTCATACATTTATATATCCCATGAAAAATAATGGGTGAACTCTAAGGGGATTTTACCCTCAATTAAATCATTACAAATTTAAAGATTTCAGAACAATAGAACATCTTATAACGATCTGGCAAATAGATCTTATAACAATCTGGCAAATAGGGATGGATTTTTTTATTTTTGGGGTGTGTGGATAGCATATGTATATTACATTTAACGGTTTGGATCTTTAAAAAATCCCCAAAAATCCTTTTTCCATGATTTTCGCATGGGAGATTTTTTGCGCATAAATTTTTTTCATACACACACACATACATATAATGGGTATCTTGTGATATGAGATCTCTCTCTTATATACTCATGTGGCACGTTATCGTTCACAAAGTACAATGTAGCAAATATGGTGTACTTTTTGTCCCCCACTACTATGTGAAGGGAAATACGTCATGTACGGGTATATGAGAGAGATATCTCATGTCATATGATACATATTATTCGTATATATAAATCAAGAAAATGTATATGTGCTCTTAAAGCAGTAAATTTTTCCGTGCTGATAGTAAATATTAATGTATTCATGTTTAATTTTATTCAAATGTGTTCTACTGAATGATACCAAGAATCAAGTGAATCTAAAGCTACTTGACTTTTGATCTAATCATTTCAAATTCAACGATTTCAAAACAATAAAATTTTTACAAGTCGATCGAGAATCAAATCCCCTTAGGATTCACCCATATTTGAGATTTTAGACTGTATACAACCTATGAATTTTTTTAAAAGTGTTTTTAGTACTGACAACACAGAAAATTTCTTATTTCTTGTGATGTCAGCACATATACAGTAACACACATATATATACATGAAAATGTATATGTGATGTTAGCGCAAATTTTTTTCCGGTGTTAACAGTAAATATACATGTTTACTTTTATTTTTTTAAAATTTTTTCCAGATATATTCTCCACATTATGAATGATCATCATACCAAAAATCAAGTAAATCTAATGTTATTTGACACTCGCTCAAACTGTTAAAAATTCAACGATTTTAAAACAATAGAACTTTTTGTAATAAGTGGATCAAGGGTCAAATACCCCTACTATTACTTATATTTGAGGTTTAGGGTTATAGAATGTATACCACTTGGGAAAAATTTCAAATTTTTTTAGGTTTTGGATATTGACAGCGCATGAAATTTATTGCATTGTTAGCATATTTCCAGCAAACTTGTATATATATATGAGGTTGACTAGGATCCATTTGAATGGATCAAACATGTGGATCCATCCAGGTGGAATTTAAGATTGGGCAACCTAAATGGATAATCCATTCCGTTAGATGTGATCTAACATGTCTAAACTATATACAAACAAAATTTCAAGTGATTTGAACATATTTTACCGATCCATCAAGTGGTCGTAAAATCAATGTTTTTGAATAGTCATAAAATCGACTAATTTTGCAACCATTTGATGGATGTGCAAAACATGTCCAAATCAATTGAAACTTTGTTTGTAGGTAGTTTAGACATGTTTGATCATATCTAACGGAATGGATTATCCATTTAGGTTGTCCAATCTTAAATTCCACTTAGATGGATCAGCATGTTTGATCCATCTGAATGGATACTAGTCAACCTATATATATAGTTTCTTAAAACTACAATTAGGTGCATGAGAATGTCATATTTGAGTTTTGAATGAATACATAAAGAAGGATGTCGAAGGTTCGTCATGTGATTCTTGTGCAAACTTTTGAGCTTGTTTAAATGGGTAATATATGAAATTTAAAATATCTCTCTCATATATGATGATATGATATATTCTCATTCGCATAATACAAAGGGTCACATGCAGCATACTATTTGTCCCATATATCTTTTGTGATAGAGAATGTATCATGTCATGGTATATAAGAGAGATTTTTCATATATAATATAATACATTTTATACATACATATTGACACATTATAAGGTTTATGTAGGCCCGTCAAATTAGATGAATGTGACTAATATGCTTGAAACATATATTAACTTAGAATGATTAATCCTTTTGAGTCATGGATCCTAACATATCTAATCTCATGTCCATCCCTTATTTTATTAGACATAAGAATAAACCAATATTTCCTTTTTTTAATTGTAATTTTTAAAGATATGCTCAGCATTATTCCCATTCCTCGCTAGTTATCATTTTGGCCTAATTATTCGGGATTATACATTTACTGCAACTTTACAAGCAGCATTCAAAGCCAATCACTTGTTGATAACTAGCATAAGATTGACATTAGCTTGTGAATTTTCATTGAATCAGAGTTGTGCTCCATGACTGCAACACAAAGTGAAGGTTAGACTCTAAAGATTCTTGAGACAACAGAGAATGCAAAATCATTTAACATCCTCAGCCACCAATAAATAAGCCTAAATTACTAACTATCCAATTCCCTAACACTGTTTTCAGTATACAACGAAATATTCCAAATTGGGTTTAGTCTGTTGTAAGAGACTTGGGGCCTCTCCGGCGATGGCCGTGGACAGCGGGAAGCTATCAGTTGCGAGCTCCGCCAAACTAGCCGTTGAGGTGAAGAAGAAAGCTGGGTGATCGTTGGATCACGGGGTGAGAGGAGTATCCTCCGTTCGTAGGGAAATAATCTGAGCCGTCCAAGCTTTAAGTGAATTCATCAGCAGCGTCCAACTTCGAGCGGTTGGATGGCCCTCATGTCCTAACGGCCTGAAGAGCTGTCGCTTTCCCTGATTCTCGGGGTGACTCCGCTAATCACGGGGGTTGTTGCAATTCGCTGTGTTGCTCATAAAAGGCAAACTCCAGCTCAATTCCGGCATCTATGAATTTGAATACAATCCAAAAATCTCTCTGAGATTTTTACCCATTTTTTCCTTTTCATTCTTTTATTTGTTCATTGTCTATTCTTGTCTATTCTGTTTTCTTTGTTCTTATCAGCGATCGAGAGTCATGGGAAGGCCTAAGAAGCGAACGGAGGGCGAGGGATTGCCAGAGAAGCTGCCGGAGTTGGAGACATCTCCACAATTGGTATCAAAGCCCCAGACGAGCCATGGTGATGATCCAGTCTATGAGGAAGGATCGGATGACGAAGATAATCACATCAGCGAAGAGACATGGACTGAACGGTTCATGAGGCTTGAAGCTGAGCAAAATCACCTTCAGGTTCTCTTCCATCAACAATGGGAAAAGCTCCAACAAGAACAGAAACAGCAATGGAGTGTTGTCCAGAAACAGCTACAGCAGCAGATGACTATCAACAGCGCTCAATTTCAGGAACTCTCAAGTAAGATTGAAAATCTCGCCAAAACTCAGATGCAACTAATTTCTTTCGCAGATGGTTATGAAAGGCCTGCACATTTGGAAAAAGGAGAGACTTCCTACAATAGGGAGGACTGTCATGGTAATAGGAGGGGAAATAATGGGGGTGCAAGAGATCACGTTCCTAAGGGAATCCGACCTGAGTTTCCTATGTATAAAGGAGGGGAAGAAGTAGTAGCTTGGGTGAGCCAGGCTTTACAAATTTTTGAGTATTATAAAACTGATAAAACAGACTGGGTGAAAATTTGTTGTTTATATCTGAAAGAGGATGCTCTCTTATGGTCGGAGTGGGCTAAATCAAGCATAGATGAATTTATGGTGTGGGAATCCTTCAAAAAGGCAATTGTAGCCAGGTTTGGACCTCCGGAAATGTGCAAACCCTTCCAAGTGTTTGCGAGGCTGAAGCAGGAGAGCACAGTGAGTGAGTATCTGAAGAAGATGGAGAAAGTCTTGGGGTTCCTAGATAGGCTCCCTAATGACTACATCCTGGATAAATTCATTGAAGGGCTTAAGGAGGAGATTCGGTTTGAAGTAGCTGCAGCTGAACCCCAAACCCTTCACAAGGCCATTCATCTAGCAAAGAATTTTGAGGAAAAATTCCTTTGGTCCAAGAAGGTTGGCAGATTTAATGTGGGAGCCCAGTTGAGGGGAGGCAATACTACTACCCAAAACCCACATTGGTCTGAAGGAGTTAAGAAAATACCCCCTACTACCTCAGCACCAGTATCCAGGAAATTGACCCCGGAGGAGATAATGTTCAAGAGGAAGAACCACATCTGCTTTGCTTGTGATGAAAAGTGGAGTCGTGATCACAAGTGTAAGAAGTTGTATATGGTGGAGGGTGTCTGGGATGATGATCCAGGAATGGACGGGGAGGAGCTTATGTACCACCATGAGAATAGTCAAGCTAGAGATGAAGGAATGGGAGAGGATCCAGCTGCAATCTCCTTGCAAGCAATGTGTGGGATTGCTGCAGCTCACACCTTGAGATTGGAAGGCAGTATCCGGGGGGAGACAGTGCGTGTTTTGGTTGACTCAGGGTCTACCCATAGCTTCATCCATCCCAAGCTGGCCAAAACTCTGGGGTTAGAGATTGAGGGCTCCAAAAGTTTCAAGGTTGTTGTTGCCAACGGAGACAAGATAGAGGGATCTGGCATGTGCAAGGGAGTGTTGCTCAAATGTCAAGGAATTACAGTTCCCTTGGATCTTCTTTTGCTGCCTATGGGGGGAAATCAGATTGTGCTAGGGGCGCAGTGGCTTGAGCAGCTTGATGATATAGTCATGAACTTCAAGAAACTGCAAATGCGATTTCACTTCCAAGGCCAGGAGTGTACATGGCAAGGCTCTAAGGAAGGGTCTCAGGTGATCAATGAGAAGCAAATGAGAAAAACATTACGACAGGAAGGTGCGGGGTTTATCATACAGCTGAAGTCTATCACCTTGACAACGGACATTGCTTGTTGGGGAGTAAATAAAGTGGAGAGGCAACCTCCAGAATTGCAGCTACTTCTGGACAGGTTCTCATCCATCTTTGAGGAACCTAAGGGGCTGCCTCCACAAAGGAACTGTGACCACAACATTCCATTAATAGAAGGAGCTACACCAGTCTGCATCCGGCCTTATAGACATGCCCATTTTTTGAAGGGGGAAATTGAGAAGCAAGTTGCAGAGATGCTGAGTTCAGGGGTTATCCGAGCAAGCACTAGTCCTTACGGCTCTCCGGTGGTGATGGTGAAGAAGTCCGACGGTTCTTGGAGAATGTGCGTAGACTACCGAGCTCTTAATCAACAAACGGCGAAGGATAAATTTCCCATTCCCATCATCGATGAGTTGATGGATGATCTACATGGAGCCGTTGTCTTCTCCAAATTGGATCTTCGATCGGGGTATCATCAAATCAGAGTCAAGCAGGAGGACATCTTCAAAACAGCTTTCCGAACCCACGATGGGCACTACGAATTTGCAGTAATGCCATTTGGACTCACCAACGCCCCCTCGACATTCCAATCATTGATGAATTATATATTCAGGTCAGTTCTGAGAAAGTATGTTTTAGTTTTTTTTTATGACATTCTCATCTACAGCTCCAGCTACGCATCCCACCTGGTACACTTGGAAGAAGTATTTGAAATCCTCAAGGCACACCAACTGTTCGTTAAATTGTCCAAGTGTCAATTCAGAAAGGAGACGGTGGATTATTTAGGCCATGTCATATCGGGGCAAGGGGTTGCAGCTGACCCCAAGAAGATTGAAGCCGTAGTGAATTGGAGTGAACCTAAGACAGTCAAGGCCTTGCGTGGGTTCCTGGGACTTGCAGGATACTATAGGAAGTTTGTCAAGGGCTTTGGAAGCATAGCAGCGCCACTGACTGATATGTTAAGGAAGGGTGAGTTTGCATGGAGCAATGAAGCCAGAGCATCTTTCAAACACTTGAAGGATGCATTAGTTACTTCCCCCGTATTGGGATTACCTGACTTTAGCAAAAGTTTTGTGGTAGAATGTGATGCGTCTGGGCATGGAATAGGGGCTGTCCTGATGCAAGATGGAAGACCCTTGGCCTATTTGAGATCTAAATTGAAGGGAAGAAATCTCTTTCTTTCAACGTATGAGAAGGAGCTATTGGCCTTAATTTTAGCAACCAGAAAGTGGAGCCATTATCTAATTGGAAGGAGGTTCGTGATAAGGACAGACCACCACAGCCTCAGCCATCTACTCAACCAACGTCTCCAACATGGAATACAAAGTAAGTGGCTTGTTAAGTTGCAGCAATTTGATTATACAGTGGAATTTAAACCAGGAAGAAGTAATGCTGCGGCAGATGCTTTATCAAGGGAGATGGGGAATGATGAGGTCCTGGAAGGGGATGATCACTCTTTAAGCCACATATCGGCTGTACAGCCTGATTGGTTACAGGGAATCAAGGATATGGTCAAAGAAGATGAGTTCTTTAAAGAGCTGGGTAAGAAATTGCAGGAGGATGAAGGCTTGAGGGAGAAGTATACAGTCGTAGAAGGGGTCTACTATTACAGAGGAAGGATATTGGTGAACCATCAGAATAAAGAGGTAGTGAAAATCCTAATTCATGAGTTCCATGGAACACCCCTCACAGGCCACTCTGATGCCATCAGGACTGGGCATAGGCTGAAAGAAGTATTTTATTGGAAGGGAATGAAATCTGATGTGAAGACATTTGTAGGGGAATGTGAGGTATGCCAACGCAACAAATCTGAAAATGTGGCCCCTCCAGGGTTGCTCCAACCACTGCCAGTGCCAGAGAGGATTTGGGAAGAAATTTCTATGGATTTTATAATTGGGCTACCCTCATGTGGGGAGATCAGTGCCATTTATGTGGTGGTAGACAGGTTATCCAAGGGAGCACATTTTTTTGGGCTGAAGTACCCCTTTACTGCCAAGCAAGTGGCTCAGGTCTTCTTCAATGGGGTTTTCAAGCTACATGGGCTGCCCACAGCTATAGTCAGTGACAGGGATCCAATCTTCACAAGTCTATTTTGGAAGGAGTTATTCAGTTTACAGGGGACTACACTGGCTATGAGCTCATCTTACCACCCACAGTCTGATGGGCAGACTGAAAATGCAAACAAGCAATTGGAGTGCTATTTAAGGTGTTTTTGTAGTCATAAACCCAAGGAGTGGGTAAGGTGGCTGCCTCTGGCAGAATATTGGTTCAACACAACTTGGAGATCTCCAACACAGGTGACCCCTTATGAAGCAATGTATGGAAGAAAACCCCCATCCTTACTCAGCTATATACCCCATACTTCCCATGTGCAGTTGGTAGATGAGGAATTATTTTCTAGAGATGTGGCATTGCAGATACTGAAGGACAACTTGAAGAAATCAAGAGAGTATACGAAGAAGTATGCTGATAGGAGGAGGACTGAAAGGGAGTTTGCGGTGGGAGATTGGGTGTTCTTGCGATTACAACCATACAGACAAATAACAGCTGCAATGAGGAAACCCCACAAGTTATCACCCAAGTATTATGGTCCCTACAGGGTTATCCAGAGAATTGGGGAGGTTGCTTACAAGCTAGAGATGCCCTCAACCTCTAGGATTCACTCCGTTTTCCATGTGTCTCAGCTAAAAAGGAAACTAGGAGCCCATGCTGTTATACAGACGGATCAACCTAGCTTTGTGGAGGAGTTAATTGATGAGCCAGAGCTCATATTGGAGAGAAGAACAATCCGCCAACGTAATGCCTTGATTTCCCAGGTTCTCATTAAATGGAAGCAGCGCGATATCGAGGAAGCCACTTGGGAGAACTATTGGGACCTGGTGAAGCGCTTTCCTACCTTCGACCTTGAGGCAAGGTCGAAAAATGGAGGGGGTATTGTAAGAGACTTGGGGGCCTCTCCGGCGATGGCCGTGGACAGCGGGAAGCTATCAGTTGCGAGCTCCGCCAAACTAGCCGTTGAGGTGAAGAAGAAAGCTGGGTGATCGTTGGATCACGGGGTGAGAGGAGTATCCTCCGTTCGTAGGGAAATAATCTGAGCCGTCCAAGCTTTAAGTGAATTCATCAGCAGCGTCCAACTTCGAGCGGTTGGATGGCCCTCATGTCCTAACGGCCTGAAGAGCTGTCGCTTTCCCTGATTCTCGGGGTGACTCCGCTAATCACGGGGGTTGTTGCAATTCGCTGTGTTGCTCATAAAAGGCAAACTCCAGCTCAATTCCGGCATCTATGAATTTGAATACAATCCAAAAATCTCTCTGAGATTTTTACCCATTTTTTCCTTTTCATTCTTTTATTTGTTCATTGTCTATTCTTGTCTATTCTGTTTTCTTTGTTCTTATCAGCGATCGAGAGTCATGGGAAGGCCTAAGAAGCGAACGGAGGGCGAGGGATTGCCAGAGAAGCTGCCGGAGTTGGAGACATCTCCACATCTGTTTTCTTCTAGAATGCCAAATGGGTAAAGTTTGGTCCTTTAAGCATTACAATGTAAACCCATCTCAGGCAATCATATAAATTAGTTTAAACCCCAAAAATAGAATAAAATCGAAGGTAGAAAGGAAGAAAATACCTGTTTTAAGAAAAGGTAGTTGGGGCCTCTTTGTTTGTAGCAGCCTGTGAGGCCTGAGAACACCAAGACTCTTCTGGCTTGCAAGAAGGGAAGAGCTATCCATCAGATGAGTTTTGTGGACGGAGACAGGAGAGCTCGTCTCCTATAAAAGTAGAGGGGATGAGTCTCTCTCTTCTTCTTTTTTCTTTATTTTTTCACTTTCTTTTTTCCGGTGCCTCTTGAAATTTTGTCCACATTGTTGCCCACGTTATCTCCGAAAAGTGGCGAAAAAATCCCGGTCGCATCTCTTCCTCTCTCTTCCCATTTATTTGTCAATTGTTGTCAATTTTGGCCAAAATCACATACACATACCTCAATCTTAAGGTGTATATAGCAAACCCCTTTTGGGTTTTAGGGAAGAATATTTTTAACCCTCGTGTCGTCGGAAAAAGGATCGGTGCCTGTTCTCATGAGCAAAGGTTGGCTAGATCTTTCATCACATGCGACAAATCATCTTTTTTTTCCTCTTTAAAGAATATATTTAAATTAAAACATTCAAAAAAATTATTGCTTAATATAAAATTTTGAGAATTACCAAGGATTTTGGAAGAATGCTAAAGTACAACATTAATTGTTACATAAATTGAAATGCAAATAGAGCTAGTTGATACGTTGCTGGGCCAATGACTTTGATCTCCTTGCTAAGGCCTTCCCACTTGGCAATCAAATTATGGTTCGTTATTAATGAAAGTTTTTGAACCCATTGCAACCAAACTATGGTCCGTTGCCGGTTACTATAGATTGAGGGAGGTTGAAGCTATAGTTGATTGATTTCCACGTAAATTTTTTAACATTCTTCCAGATGGTGTTGGCTGAATGTTCTGTTGCTACCCATTTGGTAAAGTAATCGACATCAACAATTAGAAACATTCAATGTCTAGTTAAAGGGGTGAAGGGTCTGAGGATGTTGAGCCATACTTGGCGAAGGAGACTATGCTAACTATTAGGTGAGGTCAGCGGTAGGGGTCAAGATATGCTTGGCAAACAACTAACACGTTGAGCACATCTTCATGTACTTATTATCATCCTTTGTCATGATCAGCTAGTAGTTACCCCACCTCGGAGCCTTTAGTACTAGGGTCCTCATACCGTGATGGATCATGTAAAGGTTTTCATGAATCTCTCTTAGAACATAGTTGGCCTTTTGCGGCCCAGGACACATCAAATTTTACACAACGTCTTTTGCAGAGAGACCTGTTATGGACGACATATTTTTGGGCTCTTCCCTTGATCTTCTAAGCTTCTGACATATCCATCGGTAGTTCCCTAATCTAAGTGATAATCTGATTCATCCAGGTTAGCAACTGATCGACATCCAGGAGCACTACTTCTTCCACATTCGAGCTTAGGGGGTTTCCACAAACATGGCCCTTCCTAAGTCGGTTTTCGAGGAGGATGTGAGCTTGAAAAGAACATCGGCTCCGACAGTCTCTAGCCTAGGCATACGTCCTAAACTTAGCAAGCTTTGCTTTAGTGACCCTAATGTACATCTTCATCATTTCTTCCTTCACCTCATACTCCCCTTGCAGCTTAATGCACACATTTAGGGTTTCATATGTGGCTAAGAGTCCCTACAAAAGCGGAATAACGATACTGATTCGGGTCATAAGCTGAGTTGGCACGTTTTTGGACAAAGTCTATGGGCTGCATTAGCATGTCCCCATTCGTAATTTTGCCCATTAATCGCATGGGATGTTTATGTTATCAAATTAGTAAAGTGTTATTTTTATATGTAACATTTACTATAGGATACTTCATGAGGTAATTTAGATAATCTACAAACTCAAAGTACATAAGCTAGATATATCTATATTACAAATGAGGGAGAAATCTTGCTGACTGTGACAAAGTGGTTGGTAGAGTGGTGGTCGGGATTTGACCACTTTAGCATGGAGGGGATGGAGGGCTTTCGATGTATTTTTGCAGGGTCTACCAAGTTGTGGGTCTTGCTCTGGGTGTGGTCTTTGTTGCATGAAAATTTGGTTGGGTGATGGGAGGGGGTTGATGGGAGATGATGGGAGTTGGGGAGAGGAGATATGTTAATGTGAGTGAGGTTATGATGGCATGTGAGATTGATGAGAGTGAGCTGAAGGTAGGATGTGGGCGAGATGGGTTGTGGGCTATGCTTGCCTAATGCACACAAGGCCACACCGACACATACACCCATCTTTCTCACAAAATCACATGCACTCTTGTCCGCACCCACATAAATCCCACGTCCAAGTGGGACTTGCGCCATGTGAAGGGGAGGGGGTTTGTGGGGCCCATGCACTGGTTAATGGGAGATGCTGGGAGTGGGGGAGAGGAGACATCATGATGGGAGTGAGGTGATGGTGGGATGTGTAACAACTCGTATTTTTCAATACATCTATTTACGTATTTAACCTATTTTCAATTTTTTTAAACTATTTTATAATGGTTCGTCGGGAGTTTTTAGGATTTCAAAAAATTTTATAAAAATATTTTGAAGTATTAAACTAGTTATGGAGTATTTTAGTAAGTTCGGGTTTCATCAAATACCTCTAAATAATTTGATAAAAATTCATTTTCAATTATTACTGTTTTATCGTAATGAATTAATTTTCTACACAAACAACTTCAAAATGTTTTCAAACTTCTACGGTATCATTCTATGATCATTTAGGGCTCCACATATTAATTTCATAAATTTCTGAAGTCAAATCAGGGAACCCACAAACCCGCTTCTTGAACATTTTGGCCTAAAACTAGTATCCCCGTAGCTCAAACCCCAAAACGGACTTCATATTCGCGATCCTCGCGACGATACAGACCCGTGGCTATGTTTTCGTAATTTTTCGAAGTCGTTTAACTTCAAGGGCAAAATTGTAATTTCACTAATTACTTTGACTAATTAGTGTTTACGTTACCCTAATTACTATTCTATTTACCCACATCTGTCGGCAACTAAACCCGATTAGCAGCCCATGTGATTCAGGCCAAGACTTTTCTACGATTAGTCAGAGACAATTATCTAATTACATTAAATACTTACCTAATCTAATTAATAACCCATATTAATAACTAATATATTATTATATTATCCTAACTCTATTAAAACCCCTCAGCTAATCCCTCTCCCTCACATTCACCTAGGCCCGACCCCCGACTTCTCAGCCCAAACCCACGCAAACCTCTCTCTCCCTCGCATTCGTTCTCTCCCGAACCCATACTCTCCCCCTTTCCCTCTCGTTCTCGCTCAAACCCAAGCACACGTCAGAGAACCCCCGAACTCATCACCTTCGAGTAACCCAACCCCTCCTCCGCTTCCCCTCAGCCTTTGCCGTCGTCCAAACCCCTACGCCCGCACCTAGGCACCGCCGGCGACCTCTGCTCATGCCCTCAGCTCGAGCTCCGAGCTCCAATGCCTCGTCGTCCCCGTTCGACCTCGACCCAGCTTAACTCCGTCCGCCGTCGCCTCCTCCCCTCCGAAACCCGCCCCAGCTCCGACTTCGCTCTCGCCTGCCCCTATACGGCACCACCACCGCCCCCAGCGGCCTCGACGCCCTCGTCGTCAGCCCCAGCACCACCGGGGACCCCCGAACGAACCCCCCGCCTTCCTCCGAGCCCGCAGCAGCAGCAGAGCCTGCACACCACCCCGTTCGACGCTCTCGCCCGACATGCTCCGAAGTCCCCCACCGGAGCGCCCCCCACTCGAACACCCCTCTTCGATCAGCCTCGCCGCTACCACCGAAGATGGTGACCCAGCGACCCGACAAACCCCGACAGCCGCCTTCGCTTCCCCGCTTCCCTCGCACTGCCACCCTCCGAGCTCGCCCACCCTGTCCGCCGACGCCGCCGTAAGACTTCCCCGATGAGCCCATCGCCGGTTGTCGCCGCCCGCCAGTCCCTCGCCGTCTGACCTCACGCAAACACCCACCCTCGCATGCAGCATTCGAATGGAGGAGGGTGAGTACGTTATATAAACGTATTTGAATATTTATATGCATATAGACGTATATTGATAATTAAAGTATATGGGGTTTTGATTAATAATTGATAATAAATTATATACAAGTCAGAAAAATACCAGACCAGCTCCAGAAAATCAGGAATGACATTCTGGACCCAATGACTCTGGTTTCATCTCAATCAGACGCTTATTTGTTCCACAAGAAATTTTTAAGCCTAAAAGTTAAATACGCCACTTTCACTTGAAAATCTGTAACGTGTTATTTTCACGTAAACTGATACGTGAGAAAAATATATGTTATAGTACTCTTCGAGACGGTCATTTTGACAGCTCACTTGCAACTTTCCGATGCAGATTGCATCCAGAAGAAATGATTGAATAATTACGTTAACTAATTGAAAAATAGTTTTTTGTAAATTATTTTTGAGCTTTTAAAAATTATAAAAATTAACATAAGCCTCTGAAAAAATTTTCCTCCTACAATAAAATTATTTTCCTCATATCTAGCCTATATGAAAATTTAGAACGTATTTCAACACCGTGTCAATCAGTTTAAAAATCTAAACGATCAAATTAAATAGATAGAAAATAAGATAGCCTGTAACTAATGATTTCTTGTGTTTGCAGGTACCAATTCTCATGCACTAGCATCTTTATAAGCTATAGATCCAACCTCGTCTTACTACGACGATCTCGATGGTAAGTCACAATGAATTCTAACTTTAGAAACTTAGAAAGTGTACTTTATGGAATTACAGCATGCTCGAAGCATGGATAGGTATCATAGTTGTTGGACTTCAAAGCATTGCTCAGGACTGACATTCTCTGTTGATGCTTCTGCCTTGACTTTTCAACAAGCAAAACTCTTTGGAGTGTTGTTAATGCCTTTGGACATCTTTGGAGTGAGCCTATTGTGCATAACTCTATTAGTATGTAAGTCGGTCTATCACAACCGTCATTAGTGTCTTTGCCTTTGAAACAACGGATTGACGTACCGTATTGAAAAGTAATGATTGAATGGTATATTGTGGAACGTCCTATTGAAATTGAATGCTTATCTGTTGATGATGTGATGGGCCCATGAGGCCATATTGATACGAATACTAGTATGAACGTAATACACTGGATATGTGGTAGTCTTGAGCTACAAAGTGTGAGGGAGTGACCGGGTCCACCTTTATTTGGTAAGCCGTACCATCACCCTGCAGGGGATGGTAGGTAGATATTCAACGGGTTGCTTCGAGAAATGTGTGCACTTATGGTTGCATATCGTGCACTCGAGCTAAGACTGTTGCACTAGCTTGATTGATACCATTGTTTTGTCACGACTACTGACTAAGTCGAGACTACTCGAACGTGGCAGAGCACATTGGATTATGATAATACACAGGATACGGGGTAGTCTTGAGCTACGAAGTGTGTGGGAGTGACCGGGTCCACCCTTATTTGGTAAGCCGTACCATCACCCTGCAGGGGATGATAGGTAAATATTCCATGGGTTGCTCCGAGGAATGGGTGCACTTATGGTTGCATATCGTGCACTCGAGCTAAGACTGTTGCACTAGCTTGATTGATACCATTGTTACTACTATTGACTAAGTCGAGACTACTTGAACGTGGCAGAGCAGTACAGTAATAAGCGGTCTTAAATTACTACTGGATCGGTGTCTAGAAAAGAATTGGAAGTGGGTTGGTCAACCAAAGGACTCGTCCTGCGGTCATAGAAGTGACTTGTGCCTTCAAGCCCTGACTGACTGGCTGATTTGGGAGTTAAGCTAGACTTCTTATTATTAGGCCAGCCTACACTATTAGATAGTCAAGCGACGTTTGTTTCCTCTTGCTCGCTCTTTACTTTACTGCCTTTACTTTACGCATTACATGTACTTTACTTACCACACTTGAGCAGTCACCAGTACCTTACTTATCGCTCTTACATGCATGTCTGTTCTTACTTTACCTTTTGCACCTGTATGACCATCTTTCGTTTACTATAGCATGTTCCATACTTTTATACTACTCTATGTCTATTGCTAGAATTGTTGTGACTTACATACAGTTCCATCTTCGTGGCACCGCAGACGCCACACCTGCTGGGGTAGATGTTCTTAAGTTGACAGCACCAGAGTTCGACCCTGAGACCACAGCTTTCAGATTTATTCTTATGTACTTCCTTTCTTTCATATATATTTGTTGGAACAATTTGTGCAGTATGGAATGTAATAATTGGATACTATTTGGGTATTTTTGTACATCTCTGCATCGTGGCTATTTTGTTTTCACTGGTTAACTGCAGGACCTGCGCAAATATCAAATAAGTAACAGGCTCTGGGAGCGGGTCGTTACAGGATGTGAGAGATGGATTGTGGGCCCTGCTTGCCTAATGCACATAAGGCCATACACACACATACACCCACCATTCTCATAAAATCACATTTACACATATCTGCAACCACATAAATGTTGGGATCTCCTCATATACCTGAGGATGATGGCAAGTAGACACTAGGGGTGATTAGTGTATAATATCCCTCTAAAGTCTACTTAAGTTAACACATGGTGTTATCCAAATTTAACTTAATAAACAATATACTACTTGCTTAAAGAAATGCAACGAAAATAAAAGAAAAGCAAAATATAATTGCAACAATAACAGAAAATAGATAACCAATGTAAACACGAGATATACCCTGATTCGGATACCCAAGTCTCACTTGGTTCCAGTATCCTACTCGAGCCACCTGAGTCCCACTCGACTCAATCCAATATTTCCCAAATAATAAAAATTCCTCTTTTCAAGAGGTCGGTTTACAAAATTTCTTTTCAAGAAATAAAATTTACCATCTCAACACTTTGAGGATTTTCTACTTATTCTTTTGAAAGAATATAACACTTTTCCTATAGCCTTGCTTTGAAGCTCCTTTGAGTGTGTGATGGCTATAGTGTAGATCTCCAATTGATGGTGAAACTTAAAGCATTGGGAGATCAAGAAAGCTTTGGCTAAGAGATTTTAGAAAACTTGAAAAATTGGCCAAAGAAGAGTTTTTGAGAGATTTGGAAGAACTTAGAAAATGCTTTTAAAACATAATTAATGCTCATAAATTCATACCAAAAATCTCAGCAAACAAAGCTTAAATATGGATGGAAAAATATTGAAAAACTATCCCAAAAACACCCCTCCAATGGCTCTATTGACAGCTTTGCAAAAATCACGGAATTGTGTTTTCTAGGCTGTTAATAGTGTCGGTAGTCGACTACTGTGTTACGGGTAGTCGACTCCCCCTATAACGGTAGTCAACTACTTCTGGAGACAGAGCATACCCACTCTAAAGTAGTCGACTCATAAAAAAGTATAGTCAACTATTGCAGTGATATAAGGAAAAAATGCTCTAAACACTTAGGAAAACTTATTTAAAACATTTTAAAACATTTTAAAAACATTTTTAAAGTGATCATATGCGTGTGAGCTTCCAACAAAGCTTTTACAAGCTAAGAAAAAATAATTAAATATACATAATATAAAATAAATACATGGAAGTCGATTGATGCATTCTTCATTCTTCAGGCTCTTTGTCTTACTCCAATTGATCTGTGCCCTTGTTTGCTCATCATTTAATCTCTTTGAGTGTTATACTTGATTTTCTTAAGCTCCTGCACTCAAATATGTTAGATGCACTAATTGTTCATCATCAAAACCACGTGGGATGAGACTCAATATCTCAATAATAAATACCCATGTTCATGTGTGACACATGGCATTGGAGGAGGATGTGGGTTTGTGGGACCCGTGCACTATGTGCATGGGTATGGTGGCCATGGTTTGGCCATCTCATCATGTGAGTCTCATTCCCCTTTCTCAAAAATCCAGGTACACCCAAGACCACATCCACACATGCACCCACACTTCTCACACAATTCCTTGCACCCAATTCCGCACCCATAGAAATACCCATTCCAGGGCCCGCGTAATGGGATTATGAGGAGGTTTTGCTGTAGCCCATGCACTTTGTGCTTGGGTTTTTTCTGGTCTATATTACAATTGATGGAGTAATCTAATGACTAGGACAAATGAGTTGATGTAGTTGTGGCAAGGAATTGGCCATCTCATCATATGGGTGTCATCACACCCTTTCGCACAAAACAAAATGTACCTAAGGCCACACCCACACTTAGATCCACCATTCACCCCCTTCTCACAAAAACATTGCATCCAAGGCTACACCCACACATGAACCAACCTTCTCACAAAAACCCGTGCACCATTTACACACCCGGAAAAAGACCCACGTCCGTATGTGACCCGCGTCATGGGAGAGGGTTGTGTGGGGGGTGGGTGTGTGAAAGTTGGCTCGATTGAGGTGCTGGAAAAATGTTGGAGATGTGCAGACGAGCTATCTTGTGCAGAGCTTGCTAACATGTGCTCGGATCCTGCATATCTGACCTTGCTCAAGTCAGATACGTGGATTCTGAGCTAATGAGCTTCTACAATGCATGAATTCTCAATTCGGAGAATCAACAGCTCATAGATCAAAAATTCTACAGACCTAACTTTTGATAGCTTGGCTTGGCACTTCGTCAGCTCGACCTTTAGCAAGAAGTTTGATAGCACAGAGGGGCCCACCATAGGACGCGACTTCCTATTCGAATTAGAGTTTTGATTGGAGTAGGATTCTGTTTGAGTCAGAGTTCTAATCAAATAGGAATCACTCTTCTATTAGAACACCTATTGTACCCTAGGCTATATAAGGGTGTTTAGGCGAGGGTTCCTAAGAGGAACACATTGTGAGAACTTTGAAATACCATTGCTGAGAGCCAACTTTGAGAGATTGTGTTGAGAGCTTTTGGAGAGATCGTGAGTGTTTCTTCTTCGTTGTGAAGAGAGAAGATTTGTATTTGTTCTCTCTTTTAGTAATAAATCTCATTTGTGTTCACTTGGCCAGCTGACGGCCTAAAGTTATAATCTTCATAGTGCTCTATTTTGATTGTTGTTTTTCTTCATCTCTGATCATCCGACGGTCCTAGTATTCCGCTGACACATAAAAAATTGGTAGCAGAGCTTACGATTTTCGGAGATCAACATAGGAGGCGAAGATGAGCAACAGTGGTGATGACAGTTCTTCAAATGTGTCGACTTCCAAAGAGCATCCTTTAACTGTCACGCCCTGCTCTCCAGGATACCCGGGGGTTCAAACTTTTCTCGGGACCCTGAAGAGTGAGGGTGAAGAGAGCATAAGAGGAGAGAGAAAGAAAGAGAGTGCATAGAATAGCAGGTCCATTGCGCATATGCTGGGATAGCACACGTAATGCTCCAACACCAATTGCAACATCCAAAAGAGACAACTCAAGTATAAGCCAACAATCATCTGAAACCAACGACCTTACATACATTTTTAAACAATGTCCAATGCACAACTTAACATTTACAAATGAGTTATAACTCAAACTCTCAAACATGACAACTCACACACTAATCTACCCAAAGTCTTTGACCCCCAACTTCATGGCAAGCTCTGCTGCATCGCAACCTGAAAAATGGGGAGGAGCACGTCAATGCGTGCCCCAGTAGGAAATCCCAACACCAATGTCAAATTATTTATTCTTTGCTTATGTATTGTGTGTCACGCCCCGTTCCCCAGAATACCCGGCATTGAATTTTTTTTCCAAGTATCCTGAAGAGTGAGGGTGATGAGAGAGGAAAAGAGAGAGAAAGAAGAAACTGAATAAGCAGGCCACTGCGCACATGCTGGGATAGTACAAGTGAAGCTCCACTAAATATCAAACAACTCATAATGACATAGAACAACAACAACACATTTTATATAACAACTTTCATTTATATATGTAACCCAGTTACATCATTTCACATACACCAACACTCTCCACCTCCCAAGACAACCAAGTCACTCTACAAGCCACAGCTCACATCGAGTACTACCCCTGAAATCCAACTCCAAGTAACCTCCAACCAAGCTGACACTGCTGCCTAAAAATGGGGAGGAGCACGTCAATGTGTGCCCCAGTAGGAACCAACTTGGATTTGGAACATCGTTTTAAGGTTATTAATCCACAAGGCAATGCAAGGGAAATAAGACATGTAAATTAAATATATAGCGAAAGGTAAACAGCCAAGTAGGAGGATCATACCTGCGGTCCAATGTCGAACTACTACAAGAAAAAGGGTTAACACGAATAACGATACAAATATTCACCCAACCACAATCTAATAAGAGAATCACAAGTGTCACTAGTGAAGCAAGTAAATGGAAGGGAAGTACTGCCAGCAAAAGGAGTAACACACAAATTCTTATTTTATTAATTTATAATTGAATTAATTGGAACTTGGGTAAACTGTGTGATACCAGGACCTGGACTTCACCCCAAATTTGGGGGTGAATATAGCACACGGCGCAGTGGACACGGGCACTGTACAACACCGGGCCTCTCAGCTCCCCCGTCCCTGGTAGAAGTGAGGCTCTCCCACAATAACACAACCTCCGTATGTCCCCTCCACTCCCGGTAAAGGCGAGTGGGTATAAATATCACATATCACATATCACATAATCATTTCCCCCAACATCTCAGTCCAAGCCTCATATCCACAATTTACTCAAATCCCACATAAACTCGGGTTTTGCTAACTCACCCTCATTAGAGAGGACTGAGACATTCTAAATCATCAATTAAACATCATAAGTCATCTTATAAGAGCCATAATGGCATGGTTTCACAGTGTCAATGTTTCTCATTCATATCGATATGGGTCATGCACCTAAGTGTCATGCCATCCATCACAACCACGTCACATATCAACATGGGTTATGCACCAAAGTGACATGCCCTCCGTCACAACTCATTGATGCATCACTTATGAAATCATGCCGTACATGTCTCGCAACATCGCAAATCTATAACATGGTTCACTGGAGTACATTTCTCAGTTTTCTCAATTTCTAATTCATTGAGGCATTTTCACAAACACGTGATGGGCGTGTCATGTATGTCCATAAGCACATTAGCAAATCAATTAGCAAGACATATCATTAATCTAATTTACATGTAAAAACAATAATCATGTAGCATAGTGGGTAGAATAACAACAATACACAATTTAACACATCACTTAACCATTCAGCTTGCAGGAATTTGCAGAAGTTGACAATACATGGGCATGTATCATCAGGTTTTATTGAGAATTTGACAAAATGTTCCAAATGAAAGTTATAGATATATTAGTCCTTGATTCGCGGATAACATTTCATGCAAAAATATTACGTAGGTGATTTATGGTGAATTAATTGGTGAAGTGTGTCAAATCCGTTTTTCAAACAGATTTCAGGGTCTGTATTGAAAGCCAATTTTGGGCATGTTGCAGCCAGAAATTCAACATATAAGCACTGTGATGGAATTTTAGGAAAACTTGTTAACTTTCCAACAAAACCAAGATCACAAAATTTCATTGTGTGTGCAGGTGTTTAGGTCAATTTCTCTAAACTGGGTCAAGTCTGAAAATCAAACAGACAGGTTGTAAAGATGGAATTTTTGCTCCTAATTTCTGAATGGAACATATATCAAAATTTATATGATTTTGGGGTAGAACTTCAAGATCTACAAGCACATATTTTTTAGAAACCTAATTCGAGCTACAGTAACCAAAATCAAAGCAATAACAGACATCAAGATTTCAGAATTTCAAAAGGAGATGACTTTGCCAAGAATTTCAAATGGAAATTGTGAAATTGAGCCATAGCATGTAAAAATTGACTATCCTCATCACATACTAGATAAAACATGCTAGAAAAATATGATAGCAAGAGCCAATTTAAAGGAATTCCAAATCCAAGAGGATTCCTACCTCAAAACTTGAATTTTCCTCTTTTTCTTCTCTTCTTTCTTCTCCACCTTCTTCTATCTTGCAACCCCTTGTGTTTCATGATTTTTGGGAGAAAGAATTAGGGTTTTGGAGTGAAGAAGAAGGGGAAAAGGGGAGGGTTTGGCCGGCCAAGACTAGGGAAGAGAGAGGAGAGGGGAGAAAATGAGAGAAAGTGAGAGAAATTACTAGATTTCTCTCCTTTTCTCTTCCTTTTTCTTATTCCTTTCTTCTCTTCCAAGAAAGGAATATTCCAAGGAAATATTTCATGTGTAAATGACCAAAATACCCCTCCATCATCTAGGTATTTACAAGTTTGCCATTACTTTATGCACACACAACTTTAGAATGTACGCACAACAGCTTTAGTCCAAATGATCGTTTTGCCCCTAACCTTTCTAAAAATTTACGGGGGTTGCCATTGAACCCTAACCCCTTTCAAACTTGCATGGCTTCCCTACACACACCCATGCATGCGTACACATGCATACATGCACCACGCACACACGTCTAACCCATTCCTGTTGGTTTGCACCCACGACGTCTTTCACACTTCTCCCGCACTCAATCTCGCTTTCTCGTCTCTTAGCCACGCATTACGGCCCAATCCCCATTTCACTACGTTACATACATCAATATCCACGCTTATTTCACGCCTACGTATGCCTCGTATGTAGAAATACCATGTGTGTTCAGTATAATACACGTATAGTGCAAAATAGGGCATGACATCGTGATTACACGTTAGGGTATAATCATGGAGACTAAGTGACATAACATAACGGTAAGGTATATCATTGTATGAAGTAAAAGCAAATGAGATAGAGACATACTTGTCGATACGGAGTGAGTTGCTGCAAAAGAGAGTTAGTACCACAATAATACACAAGGAAAGGAACAGTAAGGCAAGAAACAACTACAAGTACACAGCGTCACAATAATACAAGTAGGGGAGAGAGGAAACGCTTCACGGAGAACAAATAACATGTAATTTATTATCTCATTGGAAATCTGGGTAAACTGCAAGATATAATAACATGGACTTCACCCCATGAACTGGGGTGGAAAACTGCACTCGACGCAGTGGACACGGGCACTGTACGTCAGGCCTCTCACCCTGGCCCGTCAGGGGTCCTGCCTCACGGGCCCCACCCCAAGATTGGGGTAAGTATGTCACACGGTGCAGTAGACACGGGCACTATACACCGGACCTCTCCGTCTCCTCCCTGGACGGTAACAAGAGTGAGGATCTCCGCCTGCACCTCTCCACATCCAAAACACATCATCCAAACGCCAATTCCTCTCCACTCCCGGTAAAGGCGAGTGGGAACAAACATCACATATCACATCATCTCCACCCCACCTTCATTGTCCAGGTCTCCTATCCACAATTTACTCAAATTTCCCCCAAATCCCAGTTTAGCAGCTTACCCCCTTTAGAGGGGACTGAGACATTCCAAATCATCAATTAAACATCATAAGTCATATTATAAGAATCATGATGGTATGGCTTCACAGTGTGAACATTTCTCATTTATATCAATCTGGGTCATGCACCTAAGTGTAATGCCTTTCAGCTTAGCCACATCACATATCAACATGGGTCATGCACCAAAGTGTCATGTCCTCCATCACAACTCAATGGTGCATCACTTATGAAACCGTGCCATACATGTCTCACATCATCACATATCCATAACATAGTTCATGAGATCACATTTCTCATGTTTCTCAACTTTTGTTTCATTTAGGTATTTTCACAAACACTTGGCATGCATCATGTACAACATCACAATCACATTAGCAATTTAATAGCATATCACACCAATCAAACTTCCTTTTATGTAATAACAACAATTATGGACAATGGGAGTATAAATGGCAACAATGCATAATTCAACATCCCAATGGAATGGTTCAGCTTGCTGGAAATTGTAGACAGTGACAACAAATGTCCATATATCATCAGTTTTCATTGAGAATTTGACAAAATTTCCTAAATTAAAGTTGTAGATCTAGTAGTGCTGGATTCACATATAAATTTTCATGCAAATTTATGAATTATATGATTTATGGTAAATTTTTTAGTGAAACCTGTCAAAACTGTTTTTCAGACAGATTCTGAGGGCTATAGCAATTGCTATTTTAAGTTATGTTGCAGTTAGAATCTCGAAAACATATCCTTGGAGAAAGTTGTAGAAAAAGTTGTTAACTTTACAACGAGACCAAGAACCCAAATTTCCATGGAGTGTGCAGGGACTGAGCTCAATGTTACCAAACTGTGCCTAGTCTGAATGAAATTCAGACATGTTGTAAATATGGAATTTTTACTCCTAATTGCTGAGCTGAACATATGTCAAATTTTATATGATTCTGGGTAGAATTTCAAGATCTACAATTATATAATTTTTTCAGAATTTATTCATGCCCAAATTAAGAGATATACTTAGATGAACAAGCAACAAAAACTGGATTCAATTTCAGCCAACAACATATCAAGAGAATAGTTCATAATTTGCCATTAGGGGAGGGTTTCCTACCTCAAGATAGATATTTTCCAAGCCCCATGCTTCATCTCCATGCCTCCTAGCTTCATGAACATCATCCTCCAAGCTAGGGTTTCCTTTCTCTTTTTCCTTCTCTTCTTCTTCTCTTCCTTTTTCTCTTCTTCTCATTCTTCTTCTTCTTCTTTTGTTTGGCTGAAGAATTTCGGCCATGGGGAGATGTGATGGTATATGGGAGAGAGAGATGGATGAAATTAGAAAAGAAAAGGAGAAGAAAAGGATAAGGGAAGGAAAGAGAAGAAAAGAAAAGAAAAGGTGAGAGAGAGAGAACTCTAGAATAGGTTTTCCATGGCTTATCTAATAAGCCATGACATTTATTAAATGACCAAACTACCCCTCACATATCCAAGTATTTACAAGTATGCCATTACTTTAGGCACACACTTCTTCACTATACACACACCCCTCATTTAGTCCAAATGACCATTTTGCCCCTCACCTTTCTAAAAATTTACGGTTATGCCATTAACCCCTAACCCCTTTTCACACTTGCCCCCTACATACCCCACACATACTCTCACATACCCCCACTTGCACACGTGCACCACACATGCACAATGCACACACGTCGCCAAACCGTACGCCTTACCACCATTGTATCGTATAATGCACGCATCACTCAAAACGGGACATGACATCCTAGCCACTTTAAAATAAAGTCTGTCCTCGGACTTCCTAAGATGTGAGCCCCGCCAAAGGTCAGCTAGGTATGATGGTTTTTCTACCCATGAAGTACAAATAAGAATACATATCTACACCACACTTATATATACTATATGCGTCACTATCAACACATCCGCATCGCATACATATCACAGATACATCCTACTATTCATCAGTAGCACATCCACATCACTATGTGTACTCACTACATATACATACATATATGTCTTTCACATAAATATCTAAGCACACATACTCACATACTAACAGTTACAACGCACACCACAAATAGATCTCTATACGTATTATTATACGTATCTAGTTCACTACTCATATCTATATGCATACGACATCACATCATATCCATATCACGATACATAAGGCACTCATACATGACCCATATTCTACCTGCTTATATATTTACATATACGTCGATACCCCATGCACATACACACAACTATACACATCAATCTACACACTGTAACTTGGCAAACCTGGTCACCATCACGGTGTCACACCGTATGTACACTGGACCCCTAAACACTCAATACTCAGCTATATAAGTTTACTCACAATTACTTATATGCACATAAATATCTATATACACACAATATTTAGTCACATCCATATATACACCTACGGGCACGTACTAACACATGCATGATCAAGTCACATAGGGCCCACAATCATAACTATAAATAAATATACACATAATCTCACATTCATAGCAATGCACATACTGCCTCACACAGATAGGCACATATACCTCTACAGTATACACACGATTGCACAAACATAACATGTCCCTCGCATATGTTATATTAAACTAGTTTTACATATCCTACCACAATAGTCAAATAAATATAAATATCCATCTACACACCACACACGCGTATACATAAAAATATACAAACAAGCACACACATCCCAATACCCACTTATCAAACAGTTTCATTCACTTACATTCATCAAATATATATACACATATATTCCATATCTATCACATTTACATCCACATTGCATATGTATATACATACACATATGCTCTTGTACAGATATATATATATATATACACGCATACAAACATGAATACAATTATCCAAGGTACACCTAGATACACCTAGATAGACAACCATATAGGATAGATCAGCAGGTAAACAAACAAAGATATATATCTATATGTATGTAAGTATGTATGTATGTAAGTATGTATGTATGTATGTAAGTATGTATATGTATATATATGTGTGTGTGTGTATATATGTATATATATGTGTGTATATAGAGGAGGGATCAAATGACCCCCAAAAATAACCCCCAAAAATGACCCCCTATCAAAAATCCTATGCCCCCCATTTTTTCGGAAGATCTGAACCGTTCATCTTGATCTCCACACTCTAAATACCTGACCCACCAATTTTCAACCCGATCCCATGTGTTTTGCCCGTTCATCAACCATTCGCAAAAGTTATGTTCATGCGAAACCGTTAAATTTGGGTCGGATTGATGAACGGGCAAAACACATGGGATCGGGTTGAAAATTGGTGGGTCAGGTATTTAGAGGGTGGAGATCAAGATGAACGGTTCGGATCTTCCGAAAAATTGGGGGGCATAGGATTTTTGATAGGGGGTCATTTTAGGGGGTTATTTTTGGGGGTCATTTGATCCCTCCTCGTGTATATATATATGTATGTATTATATATGTATATATATATGTATTATATATGTATATATGTGTGTGTGTGTGTATAGATATTAAAACATAACTGCTTTTGAATTCTAGGGCTGACTAGGACAAGCTGACTAAGACAAACAGGTTGATAGAAAGACGACTTGGATTTAATCTTGAGAATTGAATGGTTGAGATGAGAGTTTGTGGAAAGTTTTGGAGGGAAAAAAATTTCTTGGAAAAAGAAAGTTTCTAGGGAAATGAAACTTTATGGGGAATAAAAGTTTTTGGGGAATAGAAGAGTGCATGCAATTAATGCATTTGGGAAAAAAACTTTAACTTACACTTAATGCTACAGATTGAATGCTGCTGCAGATTGAATGATCTCTCGCTCAATGCGGGGCCCACCGTCTCTTCGACGCATGTGGCAACAAGATGAGAATAATTTTCCGCGTCGAAGGCGCCCGCTAAATTTTTTTTCGCGAATTTTTTGTTCCGCTCCAAATGCGCCTTCGCCGAATTTGTTGTTCTACGCCGAATTTGTTGTTTCGCACCAAAGGCGCCTGCACCGAATTTGTTTTTCCGCGTCGAAGGCGCCCGTGCCGTTAAATATTTTTACGCTAATTTGTTGTTCCACACAATTTTGGCTATATAAATAAATTTTTGGGGAACAAAGATTTTGCGGGGGGAAATCTTAAATGAACCGTGCTCGCGGGCACGGGTAATGACTAGTGTGTGTGTATATATATATAGTGATAACACTGTAGAAGTATTATCCTGCCTTCTTTTCATGACTTCAGACATACGATAAACGTTGTCTATCTTTGGCTTATCTTTCTTGTCATTCTGATTGGTACATAAGCCAAGAAGTTTGTGCTTCAAATCTGAAGGAAGATCTTCAGATAGTATTTTGGAGATTAACTCCTCACTAGAAGTGATGACTATATATATATATATATATATATATATATATATATATATATATATATATATATATATATATATATATATATATATATATATATATATTCATCCAATGTACCACAATTACATATGCTCCTACTGCACACTACACATACATTAACACATCCCTACACTCCACTGTGACACGTATAATAGAAATCCATACAACTATGACACATATTCACATACACGCAACAACCAATACTCCCCATAGATACTCCATACCCAATTATATGCACGTACTCATTATGCACCTATAGATGTATACATATCAATACCCTATATAGATCTCTAGGCCTACACATAGCCAAATACACGTACACACATACACACAGGACTACTATACTAAAAGTAGATATGCACACAGTCATGCATATATACCTACTGGATCCATGCAACCATGTACATACATTCCCATGTACGGGCACACACCCATTCACACATACTACACATACCATATTATTACACACTCTTACGCACCCATACAGCCAAGCTACCCAAACTGTACTAGCATGTAGTCGGTAGCTACCCATACCATTATATACATAACATCCAATATACCAATACCCTTACTAGCATATTAATACATATACAAATAGTTTCATTCCAATATTTATACACATCCAGTAGATAGCCACACATCAATGGTGATACACATTGGTGTTCCATATACGTACACATCCATATATTGATATATGCATATCAGAAGAGGGATCATTCACATACATATATATAAATACTCATAAGACATATACCAATATATGCTCAATACTAATAACACATATACACAGTCATACCATGCTTTCTATAACACACCTCTTACATACCATACGAATATCTCATATACCTATACACAATCCTCTCTCATGCCACTATATATAGAAGGATACATGCACTACATGTACATCCAATGGTCCTATAGACACCATTCTATGTGGCACACATATACACACATATACATATACCATAACTCCACTTAACCATGCAAACCCACAGTCATCCCATTTATACATGCACTCTATAATCTCAAATCCTTATATCCATCACATCTTACATGTGTTACACATCATACATGTATCCCTATCCCATACTAGGCACGGTATAGGGCTATGAGTCTAAACCTATTGCGGACGGGTCTGAAGCACCCCTACCCACCTTAGGATACATCTACCTCCAAACACTCTGGAGTATTACTCGTAATATCAGTACGCACATCGCAGTGCAGTGACCTGCATGAGCCACCAAATTAACGGCTTGAACTATCGTGTCCAACACGAAGTTCAAAATTGAGAAGTATGATGGAAAGATCAACTTCGGTATATGGAGATGCGAGGTCTTGGATGTCTTGAACCAACTTGGTCAAGATATCGCATTGGACGAGAAGCCGACGAGCATGTCGGATTTGGATTGGAGAACTCTGAATTGAAATGCATGTGGTACGATCCAACTGTATTTGACGAACGAGAAGAAATACCCTTTTATGGAGGAGACAAATGCAAGAAATTTATGGAAGGAGCTCAGTGACAATTACATAAAGAAGAACATCCAAAACTGATTACATTTGAAGAAGAAGCCTTTCAGTTTGAAGCTTAAGGAGGACATTTCTATTGAGGAACATCTTGACTACTACAACAAGCTTCTAACCGACCTGAGGAACGTTGATGTTAAAATCACTGATGAAGATAAAGCTTTACAGCCAAGTGCGTCACGTCAATGTTCTTGTAGTTAACTTCCCTGGTGCATTTAATGCCATCATCGGGTGGCCAATGTTAAACACGATGTATGCTATAACCTCTACCTACCACATGTTGGTCAAGTTTCCCACTACGCATGGGGTTGAAAAACTTAAATGCTTCCAGTACTCAGATTCCAGGGACTGCATGCTCTTGGCCCACAAGATAGCTCCTAAGCGTCACTACTGATCATATACTGGAAGGGGCCACCGTGACTGATGTAAGCATCCTTCCTTTTAATGAAGAAAGTCTTTTCCTTCAAATGCTAGCGTAGTCTTATTACCTGAACTTCAGCTCGGACCGGGAAAAATGCATTGTCAAGACCCAGTGGTCGAGGGCTCACTTTGGACATGGCATGACCATTGAGGTCGAATACCAGATGTCGGTGCCTCAGGCTGACCGAGGGCTTGCTTTGGACATGGCATGACCGTTGAGGTCGAATGCTAGAGGCCGGCACTAGATTAATGATCCAACACTTTAATCTTTAATGGTTAAAACTCAGGATTAAAACAAACAAACAAACAAAATCCTTATTATAATTGAGGAATGTTTTTAAATTTGTCTCATGTGGCTATGTCACATCGCCACATGGGACAACCTCCTTAAATCCAACGCCCAAAAACCCCAAACCCCCACCCAACCCCCCAAAACACACCCAAATCCAAAACACCCAAAATCACACCCCAATAAAAAAACCAAAAACCCCAAGACAAACACACTTAAACACACTCTTCTCATTTTCACCGTTTTTTCACTCATCGAAACACCCGTGTGGGTCCCACAGCCTGATTGTGTGGGGTGGGTTTTGGGATGTTCGTGCACTTTGGGCACGGGTTATTTCTAGTCTATACATTAAAATAGTGAATTACATCATTGACATTGTCCTGTGTGGCCATATCACATCGCCACATGGGACAATGGAAAACGTGTAATTCCCTCTATTTACATGGTTGTCATTTCCCTAAAAACCCAAATAAACCCCAACTCACTTACATGTTTGTCACCCCCAATGTTTCTTTTCATTTTCAACCCAGTTTTTTTTGCACCTTTAACCTATCGACGATACCGGCACATATACCCACAATTCTCGCTCCTCAATTACGCGCGTGTATTACAATTAAGGGGGGGTGATGTGACTTTGTCATATGTGGCAATGTCACATCAACCATCTTTTACCCTTTAGCCCCTTAGACTCCCTTCATTTACAAGTGTGCCATTGGCATTTTCTCCACTTTGATACCCTCATATTTACATTATTGCCATTGGGATTTTTACCCATTTTATCCTTCGACAATACCGACACACACCCACATTTCTCACTCTTTTTCGGTTGTGCGTGCACACCGTACACTGTTCGTGGGGTTTTTTGTGTCGTGCACTACGTGCACGGTTTATTTCTAATCTATTATACATTTGACAACTATTTTTGAATCCTAGGGCTGACTAGGACAAACAAGTTGATAGAAAGACGGCTTGGATTTAATCTTGAGAAAGGAATGGTTGAGATGAGATTCTGTGGAAAGTTTTGGAGGGAAAAATAATCCTAGTGAAATGAAACTTTTTGGGGAAATGAAACTTTTTGGGTAATGAAAGTTTCTGGGGAATAACAGAATGCATGCAATTAATGCATTTAGAAAAAAAACTTTAACTTGTACTTAATGTTGCAGATCAAATGATCTCTCCCTCAACGCGGGGCCCACCGTTTCTTCGTTATATGGCGCAATAAGATGAGAATAATTTCCTGCGCAGAAGGTGCCTGCTAAACTTTTTTACGCTAATTTATTTTTCCGTCCTGAATTTTTTTACACTAATTTATTTTTCCGTGTCGAAGACGCCCGCGTCGAATTTGTTATTCCGTGCCAAAGGCGCCGACCAAAATTTTTTACTCTAATTTGTTGTTCCACGTCAAAGGCGCGCCGAAATTGTTGTTCCGTGCCAAATTTTTTAACGCTAATTTGTTAATCGGCGCTGAAAGAGCCCGCTAAATTTTTTACGCGATTTTGTTAATCCACGCTGAAGGCGCCCGCGCCGAATTTGTTGTTCTGTGTCGAAGGCGCCTGTGTCGAATTTGTTGCTCTGCGTTGAATGCGCCCGTGCCGCTAAATATTTTCACGCTACTTTGTTGTTCCACGCAATTTTGACTGTGTAATTAATTTTTTGGGATATATAAATCTGACATCATGATCACTGACCGGAGGCCTATATAAATCCTTGAGCTTTTGCCATAATCATCGCAACAAGAAACAATTGTTACAAGTTCCAACCTCAAATCTTTCGATTTTCCCAGTTCCCCTTTCGTATTGGAACAATGGCCCCAAGCAAGGTTCTGGTCAACGGAGGGACATGATACATAGGCAAATTCATAGTAGGGGCCAGCGTGAAGCTGGGTCACCCGACGTTACCTCTGGTAAGAGACACGGCCCCCGCAGACGCGGCCAAGGCCAAGGTTCTTGATGGATTCCAGAGCTCCGGGGTTACACTCGTTAAGGTTGCTTAATTTGTTTTATTACCGTCGACGGCTTCACGTTTTGTTAGCAGTAAATGTTTCAATTTGATGGATGTTATGAATGAGGGAGGCCAAAGGCCTCCCCTCCTTCATTACCCACTTCATTGGTCCCCATTACTATGAGTAATGGGGACCATTGGACTCCTTGAGGCCCTCCATCTCCCCTCTCTACATGAATATATAGAGAACCATGGCCTAGTGCCATGGTTACTCATTCTTTTGCTAAGAAAGTTTGCCTCTCTCTCTCTCTCTCTCTTGAGTCCTATCACTTTCTAACACGTTATCAGCACGTGTTCTTCCTTGAGCAAGAATCCAAGCCAAAAATCCCCACCAAATTGATCCCCTACGCGCAAGGAATATTTGGTTGCTGCGGTGATTCGTTGGAGCGTTGCGGCATTCCTGAAGCGTTCGGGAGCTCGGATCTTTATTTCTATAGATCTTTTCTACGGTCGTCCCTAGATCATCGATCTAGAGGTATACTTCTTATTCCCGTAGATTACAACGGACTATACATAAATTTTTTTACCATGTTTGCATACAAGTAAAAATTAAAATAATACAAAGAAAAATTTGTTTTTACAAAGTAATTTCTTCATATTGCCATGAAATTTTTTTCTCATCGGGAAGAAGAACCGGAATGACCCCCCTTGGGATGGGGTCTAACGGGCGCCTCCAGGCCGAACCCCCCTGCAGGGGGGGTGCCTCCCGGCCGAACCCCCCTACAAAGGGGGGGCGCCTCCCGGCCGAACCCCCCCCCCCCCCCCCGCAGGGGGGGGGGGGGGGGGCGCCTCCACGACCGATCACCCCCCTACCAATGAGGAAGGGGGGCTCTTTTTCCTCCAATTTTAGGGGTGGGGGAGGCATCTTGCTCCGGCAATGCTCTCCCCCTCTCCCTCCACCATTGAGGAGAAGGTGAAGGGGCATGACGGTTGATCTCTAACCAGATGGTTAGAGATTAGGGGTTTTCACAAAATAAACCCTATGGGCCATTGGGTTATAATTTCAGCGAGTTGGGCTTCAAGCCCATAAAATTACAAATTTATTTTTAAAAGCTAAAATTCTAATTTGGCCCGAAGCCAAAATTTAGAGGCAAATGATTATGCGTAACTGCGGAATGGGCCACAAGCCCATATAAATGATAATTAAAACTATTTTTTGGCCCGAAGCCACAAAATAATTTATAAATTCGGCATTTGAAATATGAGAAATATTTGTATTTTTTTAACGGGATATAAAATTGGCACATTTAAACTCGGAGAAAACATTGTAAAATCACAATTAATTTATATAGTCCATGTTGAAAAATTTATTTAAACATCGCTCTTGCAAATTATTATATATGGTTTCCTAGGATTCTATTTTTCAAAATATAACTATCTTAAAGATCCTGAGACCGCTCTGCCGTTAGTCAACTAACCTAACGGTGTATGACGTTTCCACCTGGTCTACGAGATGATTATATTTTCTAGTTTCCTTTACCATATGTTATACTTGAGATATATGCGTGGTTGTTTATTTTTATGCCTGTAGCATATTTAGAACTGCGTGGATATTTAAATAAGTAAAAATGTGTCTTTCGGGATCGGCCATTGTATACCTATTTACATTCCTTGCACTTTTATTTTCTTTTGAGAGAATTTGTAAGTGAGGAAATTTGTATAAAAAGCCAAAGCTCGGTGCAACAGCATAGGAAGACGAAAGTTCAAAATGCAGATATAGGGACCCACCTTGGGTTTCCGAAGTTGTATTTTTCTTTTCTTTTATGGACTGTAAACGAACTTTGGACTGTGTACTTTTTTGGGTATCTGGCCGATCCCCGCATTTTTAATTGTTTATTTCTTTATGCATGAATTTTGAATTTATTTTAATTCATGCTTATCTTTAATTGCATATATAAATGGCTAAATTGGCAAGCGTCGATTTCGAGGTGCTAGATGCAGCTGGCAAGAATTACCTGAGTTGGCGAGTGGACCTGAAGTTCCACTTGCGTTCGATGGCCCTCCTTGGGTCCATTTTGGCTCCTTCCACGGCCCCAGCAGCGGTCGAAGCTTCTGCTACATCTAGCAGCATCTCTCCAACCACTGTATCCGATGTAGATAAGGCGAAAGCCATAATCTACATTAGAAAACATATAGATCGGACCTTAAAGGCCGAATACTTAACGGTTGAAGATCCAAAGGACCTGTGGACAACGCTGGAAGCACGGTATAAACATCAAATTGATGTTATATTACCCCGTGCCAGTTATGAGTGGGAAAACCTCAGACTTCACTTCAGGACTATAAGTCCGTTGATGAGTATAATTCTGCACTTCATATATAACATCACCTCAAGCCTGAAGCTGTGCTGTGAAGAAGTGACAGAACAGCGCATGTTGGAAAAGACATTTACCTCGTTTCACGAGAAAGATGCAATCCTCATGCAGCAGTATCGTGAACGCAATTTCACGAAATTCTCCGATCTGATCTCATGCCTACTTAGGGCAGAGCAGAATCGAGACTTACTGCTTGCAACTCATAACTTACGTCCAACTGGCACTGCCCCTATCCTTGAAGCCCACCACGTTTCTCCCCAGAAGTGGAAAAACAAGAGGAAGGCTAAAAACACCAAAGGGAAAGCTGTAAGACGCCACCAAGAGATGCAGCTCCCCAGACAAACAAAAACAATAAGGGAAAGCGAAACTTCACTTGGAAGCGAAAGAACACCGAGCAAGTGTCACTTCCTAAGAAGAACTTGGAGGATAAATGCCATAGATGCGGCATGACTGATCATTGGTCCAGAAACTGCCGCACTCCTCGCCACCTCCAGGATCTATACCAGGCGAGCCAGAAGTCTCTACCTGAAACAAACTTGGCGGCTGTTCAGTCGCCAACAATGTTTACTGCAAAAGACTTCGAGAACGACGACCTGCTCGATTGAGCATCATCTTTTATATATGCATTTAGAATTCGATGTATCTTCATCTTTTATTTGCTTTAGTACAAACTTTTATTTTTGAATGTTGTCTACATTTCGCTCAAATAAAATTTCGTTTTTGCTTATATAGATGAAGTATGAGTGCCTAGTGGACAGTGCCTCGACGCACACAATCCTTCGCGATCATTGCTATTTTAATAGCGTACACAAATATGACAGTCCTGTTATCACAATTTCAGGACTGTGCCAAATAATCGAAGGATCTGATGAAGCAATTATATTGCTCCCAAATAACACAAGACTTCAAATAAATAATGCATTATTCTCTCCTAAATCAAATAGGAATCTCGTAAGTTTCAAGGATTTCCGTTTAAACGGATATCACTTAGAGACCAGAGATGAAAATAAGGTTGAATATCTGATTGTAACTCGTCATAAAGATGACAAGAAGATCATCTACGAGCGATTCAAGGGACTACCGTCGGGTCTCTACCAAACATACATTCAACCAATAGAAGCCAATGTAACGACCTGAAATTTCATCATTTCAATTTACCTATTTTTACGTATTTTAAGAATAAATTTTACTTTATAAATGTTCGTAAAGAGTTTTATAACAAAACTGATTTCAAAAAATTCTTATAAAAATATTTTAGACCACTAGACTTATCATATTGTATTTCAGCAATTTCTGATTTCCTCAAATGCCCAAAACATTTCTGTTAAAATTCATCTCCCAAAATTACCATTTTGATTCGACGAATTTATTTTCTATCCAAAAATTTTCAAAATGTCTTCAAACTTCTATAGTAGTATCCTATGATCATTTAGGGCTTTCCACATTAATTTCATAATTTTCGGATATCGTTTCAGCCTAGAACCCGTAAACTCGCTTTCTAAACGTTTTGGCCTAAAACTAGTATTTTCGTAGCTCAAATCCCAAAACGGATCTTGTATTCGCGATCCTCGCGTGGATACGATCCCGTGGGTATGTTTTCGTAATTTTTCGGAGATGTTTGTGAAAACGGACTTGTATTCCTCCGGTTTTCACTAATTACCGCCACTAATTACTTTTCTACAATTACTAATCAACTTTACCTTCTTACTTCTACCCTAAACCCTCAACCAACACCCTTAAACCAGCCTTCCCCTAGCTGGTGGTATTAAAAATGTTGGATCTCACCCTCCTACTTAATAATCTTGTCTCCCCCCACTAATTACAAGAATACCATTCCCTAACCCTATAAATAAGCCCCCTCCTTTGTATTATAGCCACACAGTAACCCCTCTCTCTCTCTCTTTGAAATAACACAGGCCGTTACATTTTTCCCCGCGCTCTCTCACTCGCTCACTCTCCGTATCTCTCTCCGTCTCTCACTTCTCCCTCAACGGCCCCATCGCCGGCCTTGACCGCCGCCCGCCGCCCCGTCACGGTCGACCGCCGCTCCGCCCGAAGCCGCCGCCTCGCCGTCACTTCGGAGCACCTCCGGAGCCCGCCCCGCAGCGCCTCACGCCCACAGACCCCGCCACCTCCGCCCGCTCGACCGCCGCCCGGCGTCCGACGAGGCTCCGACCGCCGCCTTCCCGAGTCACCGCCCCGCCGCCTTCGTCGCCCCGTCATCCGCCGTCATCCGCCGCCAACGGAGAAGCCCCCCACCCACGGCTGTCGACGGTGGGTGCGTAAATTGCCTCGGTGGCAATTCCGTAAATACGAAGAAATTCGTATTTTCGTAATTTTAAATGATTAATAATTGGGTTTTAGGGTTTTTAATCCATAACTAATTATACAGGGGCCAGAAAAATATGAGGCTAGCTCTGAAAAATCAGAAACGATATTTCGGACCCAATGACTCTAGTCTCACTGCGATCAGACGCCTACTTTTTCCAGAATAAATTTTTAAACCTAATTCGTTCTAAAAATCATAACTCATTGTTTTCAGTTACACTATTACGTGAGAAAATTATATGTGATAATAGACTTCGAAACGGTCGTTTTGACTACTCACTCATGTAATTCCGACTTGTATTGCTCCCGTAAGAAATTACGGAAGATATACGTCACTTAAGTATTTTGGGGTTTTAAAGCTATTTTTGAGTTTCTAAAAATTATAAAAAAATACAGAAGCTTCTGAAAATTCTTCTCTCTTACAGTAAAATCAAAATAATTATTTTTGTCTTATATAAAAATTTTGAATAAATTCCGACACCGTTTTAACAAGTTTTAAAAATCAAAACGGCCTAATTATTTAAATGGGAAAAGTCGTGTTTTCTAAACTAAGCATTTTGTGTTGCAGGTACAGACTCTGGTGTACCAACTTCAGAGGAAGCACTAGATCCTCTTCCAGCCTACTACGACGGTGTTGATTTTTGTAAGTCACGACAGGTTCTAAATTTAGAAATCTAGTCCGCTGTGTTTGTACGAACTTGTAGCACCGCACTACTACGTGCTCGAAGCACGGAAGCATACGACACCTTCTTGTGTTGGACTTGTCTTTAGCCTTTGTACTTGGCACAGTTCACTTGGAACGTCCCGTAGAACATCATGTGAAGAACTTGTACTTGACACATCACCAGGTTTCGGGGTAACTCATAGTATGCGAGAGTACGTGAGTGACTAGAGTTCGATTTACATGTCAAGCTGCCTGTGTTTCGGCATCCTGTCTAGCTGACGCGTTTCGGCAAACCATCCTGCTGCCTGGGTTCCGGCATTCGTCTGGGTAGCACCCATGCAAGAGACGAACTGAACGGTCACATATTGTACTCTCCGACTTGGGTCGCGTAGTTCTAGTGGAGCTTGCACAGTTACTTCTTTACAGTCATGCACTTTACTTTCTACACTTGTACAGACACTACACCGTACTTACTTTACTTCCGCTTGTCATACTTGTACTGTACTCCTTTTCTTTGTTTAGAATCGTTGTGACTTACCTTCGGTTCCACTTGTGGCACCGGCAGACGACGACCTGATCGAGGAGGTTGCTCCAGAGTACGAGGAGCCTGTGTACGACCCAGAGGCTACAGATTTTTAGTTACTTTTCTGTTGGTGTGTGTGTTGTACTGTGTATTTCCTTTTCCGCTTTTCCTTTCTATACTTCCTTTTATGTATTCTAGTGAGAGAGTGCTGGTTGTTGTTGTACTTAAATTTGGATTGTAATAATGTCTGTACGCTGGTTTGAGTGTTGTTGGTACATCTCTGTGTTGTGGCTATGCTGATTTCACTGGTGAACTGCGAGACCGGCGAACAAACTAAATAAGTAACGGGCCCCCGAGAGCGGGTCGTTACAGCCAATATGACTGAGCACCAGACGTGCCAATCACTGCCAAAGTTCCAACTCTGGCACAATAGACTTGGTCACCCTGGAACAGCAATGATGCGACACATCATAACTGAATCCCGTGGACACAAATTGAAGAACCTGAAGATTCTTCAAAAGGGTGAATTTCAATGTCTCCCTTGTTTCAAGGGAAAACTTATAACGAGACCATCCCTCCTGAAGTGGGATTAGAGTCTCCTGGTTTCCTTGAGAGAATTTATGGTGACATTTGTGGGCCTATTCACCCCGCAAGTGGCCCATTTCGGTACTTCATGGTACTGATTGATGCATCAACCAAATGGTCTTATGTGTGCCTCTTATCCACCCGTAACCTAGATTTTTCAAAGCTATTGGCACAAATAATAAGGTTGCGTGCTCATTTCCCCGATAACCATATCAAGAAACTACGTCTTGATAATGCGGGAGAATTTACTTCACAAGTCTTCGAAGAATATTACCGGGCAACGTGTATTGAAGTGAACATCCTGTAGCACATGTTCACACCCAAAACGGATTAGCTGAGTCCCTTATAAAGAGACTCCAATGGATTGCACGTCCATTGCTTATGCAATCGCAGTTGCCGGTGGATGCTTGGGGCATGCTATTTTACATGCCGCATCACTTATTAGGATAAGACCCTCTGGAGGTCATACTTTATCCCCGATGCAACTAGCATATGTCGCACCTCCGGATATCTCTCATTTGAGATTGTTTGGTTGTGCGGTATATGGTTGTGTGGTATATGTCCCAATAGCACCACCTCAGAGCACCAAAATGGGTCCTCAGCATCGTCTAGGTATATATATTGGGTTTGATTCGCCCTCTATTATCAGATACCTTGAACCCCTGACGGGTGACGCATTCAAGACATGTTTTGCTGACTGTGAATTTAATGAGAAATTTTTTCCTAAACTGGGCACACAGTCTAATAAGCCAGAAGCTCCTGAGACCATTAGTTGGGACCATAAGTCTTTGTCCCTATATGATCCGCGTACTAATCTGTGTGAAGATGAGATCTTGAAGATCCTTCACATCCAGAATACAGTACATCTTTTACCGGATAAGTTCACGGACAACCAGAAGATTGTCCGTTCACACATCCCTCTGCCAATACGGCAGCTAGGATTGACATCCCCATAGATGGATGCAATCCACCAGCAGCAGAATTGGCTGTACCTCAAATGAAAAGAGGACACCCACCAAGTTCAAAAGATAAAGTCCCTCGAAAGAGGAAGACTCCGGGAGATAATAAGATTATCCCTCCACAGGATGCTGAGCTCAGACCAGCTACTTCTCCCCTCCTTATTTCCCCTGCAGAGGAAACAATAGGAGAAACATCATTAAATTTTGTACGTACCGGAGAAGTACTGGACAGAAATAGCACAGTCGTCGTCGACGATTTTACGTTCGATATTGCCGTTCACGTCACTGAATATGACGATGACGTCGAACCATGATCTCTAGCGGAATGTAAACGCAGAGATGATTGGCCAAAGTGGGACGAGGCAATAAGGGTAGAGCTGGACTCACTCTTGAAACACAAAGTCTTTGGACCAGTAGTCCAAACATCAGTAGGTGTAAAGCCTGTGGGATATAAATGGGTTTTCATAAGAAAAAGAGATGGAAATAATGTGATCGTTCGCTACAAGACACGCCTTATAGCCCAGGGTTTTTCCCAAAGACCGGGGATTGATTACGAAGATACGTATTCCACTGTCATGGATTCGATCACATTCCGATTTATAATAAGCCTAACTTCTCTGGAAAGCCTAGAAATGCAGCTCATGGACGTTGTGACTGCATATCTATATGGCGATATAGATAAAAATATCTATATGAGACTTCCTGATGGGTTTAATCTACCCCCAGAGATGACAGAGATGCCTCGGGACGTATTCTCTGTAAGGCTACATAGATCATTATATGGTCTAAAACAATCGGGCAAGATGTGGTATAACAGACTTAGTGATTTCCTTGCACAGCAAGGATTCACGAATAATGAAGTCTGCCCGTGTATCTTTATCAAAAGAACGGGAACATGATTCATCATCATAGCAGTATATGTAGATGACTTAAATCTCATAGGATCTCCTGCAGAGATCAATGAGATATCTGAAAGCCTAAAACATACTTTTGAAATGAAAGACCTAGGTAAAACAAAGTATTGTCTTGGCTTACAGATAGAACACCTAAGAGGTGGAATCCTATTACACCAGTCTAATTATATAAAGAAACTTCTACGTAAGTTTCATATGGATAAATGTCATCCTTTAGGTACTCCTATGGTCGTAAGATCACTAGATGTATATAAGGACCCCTTCCGGCCACTGGAAGAGGAGGAGGAGATACTGGGTCCTGAAGTACCCTACCTCAGTGCCATTGGAGCACGTCTATATCTGGCTAAATGTACGCATCCCGATATAGCGTTTACAGTTAATCTCCTAGCCAGACATAGTGCAGCGCCCACAAAGCGCCACTGGAACGGAGTAAAGCATCTTCTGCGATACCTCCAGGGTTCAATTGATCTGGGACTTTACTACCATAGAGGTGCCTCCCCCAAGTTATTTGGTTATGCTGATGCAGGTTATCTCTCAGATCCGCATACAGCAAAATCCCAGACATGTTTTGTTTTTACCTACGGAGGTATTGCTATCTCATGGAGATCGGTAAAGTAAACCACACCAGCTACATCTTCCAACCATACAGAGCTCATCGCGATCCATGAAGCAAGCAGAGAATGTTTTTGGTTACCCTCCGTCGTCCAACACATTCTCCAATCCACTGGCCAAAAGACCGGTGATTTGGAGCCTACTACCCTATTTGAGGACACCGCCGCGTGCATTGCTCAGCTTCAGAAGGGCTACATCAAAGGCGACAGGACAAAGCACATTTCTCCCAAATTCTTCTGGACGCACGAGAAAACGAACGACAAGCAGATTGAAGTTCAACAGATCCAGTCCTGCAACAACTTAGCTGATCTTTTTACTAAGTCTTTGCCCAAATGTACTTTTGTAAAGCTTGTAAAGAACATTGGTATGCGACAATTGAAAGACCTGCAAGCCTGAAGCTTGTACAGATCAGGAGGAGTAACCTGTGGGTTGCACTCTTTTTCCTTAAGCTGTTGGGTTTTCCCACTGGGATTTCCACAGCTAAGGTTTTAACAAGGCAAACACACTTACTCTGGATCCAGAAGTATCCACCCCTCTTTTCCTCAGATGCTGAGACCAAAGTGATGAATGTGTAAGGGGGAGTGTTATGAATGAGGGAGGCCTTTGGCCTCCACTCCTTCATTACCTACTTAATTGGTCCCCATTACTATGAGTAATGGGGGACCCTTGGTCTCCTTGAGGCCCTCCATCTCCCCTCTCTACATGAATATATAGAGAACCATGGCCTAGTGCCATGGTTACTCATTCTTTTGCTAAGAAAGTTTGCCTCTCTCTCTTGAGTCCTATCACTTTCCAACAATGGAGTGTTTTTGTGTAATATATGTATTGCAGGGGGGATTTGTACGATCATGAGAGCTTAGTGAAGGCGATCAAGCAGGCTGAAGTCGTGATCCCAGCTGTGGGAGCCCGGCAGTTGGCTGATCAGACTAAAATCATTGGTGCAATTAAAGAAGCTGGAAATGCCAAGGTTGAATACAACTGATCATAATAATAGCACACAATCTATTTTGTTTGAAATATATCAACATATATAACTATTTTTTCTCCATTTTTTCAGAGGTTTGTGCCATCTGAGTTTGGATTCGACGTGGACCGAGCAGAAGTTGTGCAGCCAGCCAAGTCGATGTTTGCACTCAAGTCCAAAATTCGACGGGCTATTGAAGCAGCCGGCATCCCTTACACCATTATATGCTCCAACACCTTTGCAGGCTATACGCTTCCAGAGCTGTCCCGCTCTGATGAAGTCGTCATATCTATGGCGATGGGAACACTAAAGGTGTGTTTGCGATCATCACATGCACTACAAATGATCGATGAACACATATACAAACTTACAACATACATATATTCATATAGTTATATATTCTGTGTGCTCTAGCAATTTTTCTGAGCGAAGAAGATATCGGTTCATACACCATTAAAGCCGTAGATGATCCTAGGACTCTGAACAAGATTTTGTACATGAGGCCTCCCGCCAACATCCACACTCAAAACGAACTCGGTGTCTTTGTGGGAGAAGAAGAGCGGGAAAGCACTGAAAAGGATACATCTTACAGAAGAGCAAGTCCTTAAGAAGATAGCAGGTTAGTAGAATTAAAATTTATTATCGTTTCTTGGAGAGCTTAATAATTTCGTCGGTGCTCATTTGCTCACAAATTTTGTGATTCTTTGATGCAGAGGCTCCATTGCCACTCAATGCTATAATGGCCGTCAACTATTCACTATTTGTCACGCCCCGCTTCCCAAAAACGTGGATGCGAGGCGTGAGAAGGTCCGCACAAACTTGAAGCTGTGAAGCTCCAAGTCTGATAAGCGTATATAAACACTTATTATGGCAAGTCCTTGCAAATGCGATACGAAACAAAGATAACAATAAGAAAATGAGACAATAAGCAATTTATTGAATCCCTGAATATCCATAAATAAATTACAATATCACAGAAAAGCCACCAGGCTCAAAAGGGAAAAGCTAAGGCCCAACATGGCCAACAGAGTATAACTTACATACAAAGGTGCCACGCACCAAAGACTAACAGCAAACCTAAAAAGGAAGTGAGCACGAGCGGTCTTCAAGACAGGCCCCTGGTGTCCACTCACCACCACAGCAAACATCAGCAACACCGTATCCCCTGCAACAAAGCTCTGGCTCTGGGTCTAACATGTGACACCCAAAAGAGAGAGGGGCACATGTCAGCAAGTCTGGAAAGACTTGTGCAAGGAAACTGAAAGTAACTAACAACCTAGCAATTATAATATTAAGCAATGACATGGCAGTTAAGTATGATGCAACAGTTTAAAAGAGGCAAGCATGCATAATGTAGCAAAAGCTACCAATAGCGCTAATCACTTATCATTTAACACTTATCACTTAGTGCATAGAGAGTCCACCTGCTGGCCACTCGTGGCTCAGTCCGCTTATCTCTATCACTAATAATAACACTTATCACTTTTTACTTAGTACTTATTACTTATCACTTAGTGCATAGAGAGTCCACCTGCTGGCCGGAGTGGCGGATCAGGCCAACTCGGCTCAGTCCGCTTATCTCTATCACTATCAATCACTTAAACACTAGAGAGTCCACTTGCTGGCCGGAAAGGCGGATCAGGCCAACTCGGGCTCAGTCCGCTTATCTCTTACCCCACCCACATGTGACGAGCGTTGGGGTTTCCAACTCATTATGCTCGCTTCTGGTCACGAGCCAGGAAAATAAGTGTGTGTTGACATTCGAGCGTTGGGGTTTCCAACTACAGGGCTCGCTTCTGGAACACGAGCCAGGAAACATGGGATTGTAGCGTGTGCTACGCAATCACGATAAATAATCACTATGCAATGCCATGAACAGATAATTGCGTACCGTTAATGGAATTTAAACGTGACAGGCAAAATGCAATGATATGAACATATTCGCGTACCGATAATTTAAAGTAAACGTGACATATGAGCATGATGAGGGTGACGGACCCAGCTTCGTTGTCAAGCTAGGTCAAGGGCGTCTAAACGGCTATCCTTTCACCGTTTAGTCTCTTTTACGCTAAGGCAAGGTAAATGGCCTAAGACATGGCCCAATTCAAGAGTTGCAAGTTTCACTTGCCTATCACCGGGGACGACGGTTACGAAGGTTCGTTTCCACGGATGCTAGCCTACGGGGAATCGCTGTTATGGGGAACAATCATCAAAACACAAGTATTTTATTAGGGTTTCATAAAAATTACAATAGGATATGAAAACAACGGTAGATCGATTTCTTACCGAGAGGAGGCGGAAGAAACACTCCGGGGAACCCTAGGACCAGATCTGGAAGCTAATGGAGAAGTTTGAGGAAACTAGGGTTTTGGGGGATTTTGGGGATTTGATGGATTTTGGTGAGATTTTGGGGAAGATGAGTGGTAGATTGAGTGAATGGATGGATTGGATGATGGATTTAGGGCTTGGAATGAAGGATTGAAGCTTGGAGGAAGATGGGGGCTCAAAGGGGAAGATTTTAGGGTTTAGAGTCGAGTGGAAGAAGATGAAATCGTTTGGGTTGGGTATAAATAGGCTAGGCTGGCGGCTGCCCAGAAATTAGGGTTTTAACACTGGTTAGTCGGTCAAAGAACAACCACTGACCGACTAGTTTGGCAACTAGTCGGTCGGTCGACCAACGCAGACCGACTAAGTGCAAACAGTAACTCCTGAACGAAAATAGGATTTAGAGTTAGTCGGTCCATGAACAATTACTGACCGACTAGTTTAGCATCTAGTCGGTCGATGAACGTTCTTAGACCGACTAAGAGTAAACAGTAACTCCTGAGAAATTTAGAAAGCTAACTAGTCGGTCCAAGAAGGATTGCCGACCGACTGGATCGACATCTAGTCGGTCGGTGCCCCTTCTTATACCGGCTAATGAGCACCAAAAGTTCCGATACGGAGCGCGGGGCCCCGGGATCGATTCCTAAGACTCCTAGGCTTGATCTAATAGTAAGATACGACCGTTATGAAGCCCGTCACGAATGACATACTTCGAAATCGACGATCCTAAGGAAGAAACGAGAAAATACGACGAATCGATCGAAAATGAAAGCTATGGCGACGAAACCACACATCCAAGGAGAAAAATCCACCAAGCATATATTATAATATAAATAATCCAATTACACGAAAACCAGTCGTTACATCCTACCCACCTTAGAATAAAGTCCGTCCTCGGACTTTCTAACTATAGCTATATCTAGCCACCCTAGTAATTACCCTCAATCAATATCACATCATAACTTCAACCAAGTACTTTCATTTCGAGTGCTTATATATATATGCACTAGGAATCAAATATTACTACCACTACACACATATTTTCACGCACATAATACACTCATACTTACTATAGTCAATCAATTTCATACACGTATTTCAATCACATATACATAGTCAATATATATATATTTATACAACAATAAACACTTATTACTTACTTAAAGAAATAACCAAGCCTCTCTTATTTGAAAATAATTTCACATTTATTTAGTCATTTAAATACATGCAAATATTTCACCATATTTTCACCTCACATATAGTCCTATAACTATATATTGGTATAGCCACCCACAATCGTGTGCGTAACACAACCAAGCACAAACAATTCAAACACCATACATACATCATCCATCACTATCCATCACCACATACAATTATACCAAGGTACATAGAGTATACCCACTCAAGCTTGAGTGAGACTCAAATCATAGCAGGACATTTACATACGTAACACAATAACCATACACATACCAATACCACTCCAAGGCATACACATCCACGTATCACATATTTTCACACCACATCCATCCATTTATAATTACCATACTAACACATCAACTACACACAAGTTTAAGAGATGCAATAGTCGGGTATACCTCCTGATATACACGCATACGACATCTCATAAAACAAGTAGTACCAACCAAAATTATCATTCTGATATCATACGTATATCACATCATACTCAAGCAGAAAATTACCTACACACAACACACAAATGCCAACACCCATACCACTATATACACACCACGAAATCAACACTACGACGACATAACCACTTAACTAATGGGCCCACCAAACTACAATAAGGTTGACACAGGCAACGACGAGCTCTATGGCTAGACAATAGGAAAGAATTGAAACCAAAAGCGTAACGAATAGAAGGATCGAAAAGCATGAAAACAGTCGGTAAAACAAATTGTTTGAAAACGGGTTTGAGACGAATATACGTAATAAGAGGAAAAGCAGTTTATTGGCTTATATAAAATTATTATGAGGAAAAAGGAAATCATTTACTCGAACATCAAAACATAGGTCAGAAATGTGATGCGGCAGCAATCTAAAAATTTTGGAAAAGTTTTGAGATTCGAAGATTGAAATCAGATCAAGTATAGTGTGGAGAATTTAAGCGCATGCTAAAGGTTTTCCGAATCTTAAAGCTGAAGAGAAATCCCAAATAAACCATATTGAAAATACTTTCAGAGAAATCCGGATTTGCCAACAAAATTGATTTATACAAGATCTTAATGTACGAGCAAACGAACGTGGTACCGATATATAAAAATAATTGAAGTCATATCTCAGAAATTATCTTAGAAGTGTGTATGGTGAATGGAAAGATAACATCTTAGTAGTATGGGAAGAGAAAAGGATATTTAAACTCATCAAGTTAGTGTTAAAACTTTTAAACCGTTTTATGAAGGGTCTAAGTCAGGAATGATTTCGAAATGGTAATAAAAATTATTATTATTATTATTTTAATACAAAAATCTGAAATATGGAAAATGTTGAGCATAAAATCGACTTGCTAAAAGCCGAAGTCCAAAGGGGCTTGAAAAGGTTATTAAAAGTAAGCACAAAGTGTTTTCGAATAAAATTTTAATGGCACAAGTAAGAAAAGAAATTATGAATCAAGTTAGGAAAATAGAAATACGGTTCAGAATGAAATTTGTATATGAAAATGGACAAGACATTTATATCGATACGAAGGTATATGCAGAAAATATTATAAACTTCTAATCTAAAAATCTCAACACCAGTTTTGATATTTTAAAACATAAATAATTTAAGTCGGCGAAGGAGCATGAAACCTTACATATATCAAAAGCGTTTCGAACAAATTTAAACTTAACGAGTACGACGAACCTATAATTGATATATACAAAAATTAGTTGAAGCCCATTCAGTTTGGAAAAAAAAAAATACCCCTAAAGGTATGTAAGACAAGCGGTTAAAAATAGATTTTTGTAGTTAGGAAAAAGGACGGTATATCGAACCATCAGGATAGTAATAAAGTTTAAAAATCAAAATGCAAAAGGTACATCGTTAGAAGAATAGTACAAGTTAGTAATTTTAAAATTACGACCAAAAGTCTTCAAAATTCAAGAACGACTTTTAACTCCATCGAAATTTAGGGAGACATATTTAAAGAAGTTTAGAACAAAATTTAAATTGAGTGAAACTTCGAATAAAGAAAGCATTCGAAAATACTTTTGGAAGAATCAAGATTTGCAACGGAAAACATTTGAAAGATCAAGGATAATTGTAATGAGGTGGTCATGTGAATTGAGGAAAAATCTGTCGTCGGGAAAATGTTTGAACATAACTCGATTTGTTGAAAGCTGAAATCATCTGCGACTTGAAAAGTATATTAAGGGAGTGCGACGAGACATTCGAATAGCATAAATAAAAAGATAATTCATAAATCGAATTTGGAAAATAGAATTGCAGCTCAGAATTAAATCGATTTATGAAAAGAGACAAGGTATTCGAATAGGTATGAAAGGTATAGGCTGTAAAACATTATAAAACAGTAATCAAAATCTCGTCAAAACTTTCGAATTCCGAAAATTAATTTAAGTCAATGAAAGAGTACAAGATATAAGTATACATATAACAATTGAAATTCCATTTAGCTTGGAAAAGATTTTAAAGTATGTATGCCATGCGATTAAAATGGATCTCATAGTTAGAAAATGGTATATCGAATTTTTTTTTTTTTTTTTCCAAAATAGTATTGGAGTCTTTAAACCGAAATGCGAAAATATAGACAAGAAAATGGCTACGAGATAGCAATTATAATTTCAACCATTAGACTCCGAAATCTACAAGGAATTTTGACTCAATCGAAAAGTGAGAAATTCAAGTATATACGTAGCGGGTTTAAAACAAAATTTAAACTTAGCGAAACTCTTTTAATAGGAAATCGAAATAATAACTTTGGAAAAATCAAGTTTTACGAAAGAGGACATTTGAAAGTCAACGATTTTCGAAATGTGGTGATCACGTGAATCGAGGCAAGGAATTGGTCGGATGATCAAAACATAAATACGCCTAGGTTTACGACTTAGGAAAATCTACGGGAATCTCCTACGGTCATCCAGCTAAAGATTATGGGACTAAGCGCTAAGACTCCCTAAGGGCTAGACAGCGATGAAATGAGTTCAGCTTGGTCCGAAATCGATGAACTCAAGGGAGAGACCAAAGAATTCTAGAAGTCTATCACGGCCAGAGCTAGGCGGGAACCACTAAGGTAACTCTTAGGACAATCAAACAAATCACTAACATGGAGTCTAGCTAACAATCAAGGATTCCTAACTAGCAAGCACATACGTCTATTTAAGTCTAGCTAGGGTCCTGATCTAATGGGTTCCTACTAAGCTAAGACAGATGCCCTAACACGTCTACCAGCTACCTAAGGCATAGGAACGCTAAAAACCCTAGACTCCGGGCTTATAAATTGGATGTTCTAATTTATTTAATGGACATTCTTTAATTATTATCGTTGTTCCGATGGTTCACATTTGCAAATGAACCTGCATGGGCCACCACTAAAACCTGTCACGCCCCGCTTCCCAAAAACGTGGAGGCGAGGCGTGAGAAGGTCCGCACAAACTTGAAGCTGTGAAGCTCCAAGTCTGATAAGCGTATATAAACACTTATTATGGCAAGTCCTTGCAAATGCGATACGAAACAAAGATAACAATAAGAAAATGAGACAATAAGCAATTTATTGAATCCCTGAATATCCATAAATAAATTACAATATCACAGAAAAGCCACCAGGCTCAAAAGGGAAAAGCTAAGGCCCAACATGGCCAACAGAGTATAACTTACATACAAAGGTGCCACGCACCAAAGACTAACAGCAAACCTAAAAAGGAAGTGAGCACGAGCGGTCTTCAAGACAGGCCCCTGGTGTCCACTCACCACCACAGCAAACATCAGCAACACCGTATCCCCTGCAACAAAGCTCTGGCTCTGGGTCTAACATGTGACACCCAAAAGAGAGAGGGGCACATGTCAGCAAGTCTGGAAAGACTTGTGCAAGGAAACTGAAAGTAACTAACAACCTAGCAATTATAATATTAAGCAATGACATGGCAGTTAAGTATGATGCAACAGTTTAAAAGAGGCAAGCATGCATAATGTAGCAAAAGCTACCAATAGCGCTAATCACTTATCATTTAACACTTATCACTTAGTGCATAGAGAGTCCACCTGCTGGCCACTCGTGGCTCAGTCCGCTTATCTCTATCACTAATAATAACACTTATCACTTTTTACTTAGTACTTATTACTTATCACTTAGTGCATAGAGAGTCCACCTGCTGGCCGGAGTGGCGGATCAGGCCAACTCGGCTCAGTCCGCTTATCTCTATCACTATCAATCACTTAAACACTAGAGAGTCCACTTGCTGGCCGGAAAGGCGGATCAGGCCAACTCGGGCTCAGTCCGCTTATCTCTTACCCCACCCACATGTGACGAGCGTTGGGGTTTCCAACTCATTATGCTCGCTTCTGGTCACGAGCCAGGAAAATAAGTGTGTGTTGACATTCGAGCGTTGGGGTTTCCAACTACAGGGCTCGCTTCTGGAACACGAGCCAGGAAACATGGGATTGTAGCGTGTGCTACGCAATCACGATAAATAATCACTATGCAATGCCATGAACAGATAATTGCGTACCGTTAATGGAATTTAAACGTGACAGGCAAAATGCAATGATATGAACATATTCGCGTACCGATAATTTAAAGTAAACGTGACATATGAGCATGATGAGGGTGACGGACCCAGCTTCGTTGTCAAGCTAGGTCAAGGGCGTCTAAACGGCTATCCTTTCACCGTTTAGTCTCTTTTACGCTAAGGCAAGGTAAATGGCCTAAGACATGGCCCAATTCAAGAGTTGCAAGTTTCACTTGCCTATCACCGGGGACGACGGTTACGAAGGTTCGTTTCCACGGATGCTAGCCTACGGGGAATCGCTGTTATGGGGAACAATCATCAAAACACAAGTATTTTATTAGGGTTTCATAAAAATTACAATAGGATATGAAAACAACGGTAGATCGATTTCTTACCGAGAGGAGGCGGAAGAAACACTCCGGGGAACCCTAGGACCAGATCTGGAAGCTAATGGAGAAGTTTGAGGAAACTAGGGTTTTGGGGGATTTTGGGGATTTGATGGATTTTGGTGAGATTTTGGGGAAGATGAGTGGTAGATTGAGTGAATGGATGGATTGGATGATGGATTTAGGGCTTGGAATGAAGGATTGAAGCTTGGAGGAAGATGGGGGCTCAAAGGGGAAGATTTTAGGGTTTAGAGTCGAGTGGAAGAAGATGAAATCGTTTGGGTTGGGTATAAATAGGCTAGGCTGGCGGCTGCCCAGAAATTAGGGTTTTAACACTGGTTAGTCGGTCAAAGAACAACCACTGACCGACTAGTTTGGCAACTAGTCGGTCGGTCGACCAACGCAGACCGACTAAGTGCAAACAGTAACTCCTGAACGAAAATAGGATTTAGAGTTAGTCGGTCCATGAACAATTACTGACCGACTAGTTTAGCATCTAGTCGGTCGATGAACGTTCTTAGACCGACTAAGAGTAAACAGTAACTCCTGAGAAATTTAGAAAGCTAACTAGTCGGTCCAAGAAGGATTGCCGACCGACTGGATCGACATCTAGTCGGTCGGTGCCCCTTCTTATACCGGCTAATGAGCACCAAAAGTTCCGATACGGAGCGCGGGGCCCCGGGATCGATTCCTAAGACTCCTAGGCTTGATCTAATAGTAAGATACGACCGTTATGAAGCCCGTCACGAATGACATACTTCGAAATCGACGATCCTAAGGAAGAAACGAGAAAATACGACGAATCGATCGAAAATGAAAGCTATGGCGACGAAACCACACATCCAAGGAGAAAAATCCACCAAGCATATATTATAATATAAATAATCCAATTACACGAAAACCAGTCGTTACACTATTCCTAAAGGGAGTCACCACCAATTTTGAGATCGATCCATCAGTCGGAGTTGAAGCATCTGAGCTCTTTGAGGATCTCAAGTACACCACAGTTGAAGAATAATTGAGCCGCTTTATTTGAGGAACTCGGCTATATATGAAGTAATTTCCCACGACTCTCTGGAATTCTGCAGTTTGAGTCAGCCAACTGGCTCAGACGTTTCACTGGGTTAGGCGTCTGACGGTGCAAACTTATATAAATGGTAGGCTTGATATGACGTAACTTTCCCAAGCTCTATATAAATGGTGGGCTTGATCCATCATCGGGTAAGGCTCAATTCATACGCGTCAATCTACATCAACACGAGCTATGTTATGCCTAACTCTACAACACACCTCCTTCCTCCAATCTCGCCTGACTTATGTATTGAAGAACAATCGAGAGTCCACCCCCGATCATGTGATACCTTTCCCTCTCTTTTAGGTACCTAAAAGGGGGTCAACATGGCAAAACCCTACCCATGTCCTGTACTGGTGCGAGATCCTAGCATCAATAACCGATGCGAGTTTTCTACATCAATAGTTGGTGCTAGAGAATGGCATTGTGACAACTTTCGTTTTAGGCTTTCAATACAGCTCCTTTTCCAGCACCATCCTCCTTAATTACGAAGGGCAAGAGGATCACATGGGTGAGCCCAGTGGTGTGCCTGAAATTAGTACAACCGAGGACAATCACTCCACTTGTGGCCCTCCTCCACAAGCTCATGTCGTCCCCAGGCGTGTGATTTCAAAGCTCTTATGGCCGAGCTCCGTGAGATGCAGGAGACCCATGCCCCTTAGGCCAAAAACAACGAAGATTTGCATAAGATGGTTCTAGATCTGACCTAAAATAGATCCGATGTCTTCCTGGAGAGATACAGTCATGACGCACCTCCCTCCAAGGAGAACGTGTGGTTGAAGAAGATGCCCAAGAACCTCGGAGCTCTGGCAACAACGATGGTCCCAATGCTAACAAGTTACACATGGCTCAGGTTGCATGGAGTTCAAGAAAGCCCCCAGACCAGGATATGGCCCATACTGGTCCAACCTCAAGGGACCAGTACATGCAAGTAACTCTTGGCTCGGGTCATGCTGCATCCAACAAATCTTCCAAGTCAACCATGATGACCTCCCAGGCTGGCAAGCCTCCCAGGTCAGTCTGGTCGACCTCACAGGCTAGTCGGACCTACCAGGCTAATCGACCTCCCTGGTCAGCCTGGCCGACCTCAGGGACCTAGTGCAGGCCAGAACCACTCCGCACAGATCATGCTACCTCCAATAAAGCCCCCAGCCCAGGCTGGGGGCCCCGGTGGGCTGACCTCAGGATCCATCACGGGTAAGAAGCACTCGGCTCAGATCATGCTGCATCCTACAAAGGTCCTAGCCCAGGCCAGGGCCCCCGCTGGTCTGACCTCAAGGACCCAGTATAGGCAAGCAGCACTCAGCCTAGATTGTGCTGCATACAGCTATCACGTCCCGATCTCCAGAATAACCGGAGCTTCTAAATTTTTTTCCCCCAAGTATCCTGAAGAGCAGAGGTGATGAAGAAAAGGAATGGAAGAGAGATGATGAAGACAGAGGCAGGCCACTGCGTACATGCTGGGATAGTACCTGTAATGCTCTATATATAACAACAAGGACATCACATTCCAATTATACTACATCACAAAGAGTACATGCACAATTTCACATTTCTAATATAAGGGCCAACACAACATCAGGTATCAATATAATCAATAAATTTAAACTCAAGTTACACCTCCAAAGGACACTGCCAACTCCACTACCCCAGAGCACATCTCAACTCCCTGAACTACCCACTCTCCATCTCCAAGCTAACCGCTGAAGATCCCACCTGCTATCACCTGAAAAAGGGGGGGAACACGTCAATGCGTGCCCTAGTAGGATACCCAACGCTAATGGTAAATTATGTTGTTACTGGTTTAAGTACTCTTGTTATAAATTAAGTATGATCATGGGAGCTAAGTGACATAGCATAAAGTAAGGTATACCACAATATGACGTAAAAGCAAATGAGATAGAGACGTACCTGCCGCTAGGGAGTGAATTGCTGCAAAAGAGTGTTAGTGTTACAAATAATATATAAGGAAGGGAACAACAAGGCAACTACAAGTACACAGTGTCACATCAATACAAGTAGAGAGAAGTGCTGCCAGCAGAAGAAGTAACAAGCAAAATTCTTATTTTATTATTTTATAATTGAATTAATTAGAAACTTGGATAAACTGTGTGATACCAAGACCTGGACTTCACCCCAAATTTGGGATGAATATAGCACACGACGCAGTGGACATGGGCACTGTACGTCGGGCCTCTCAGCTCCCCCGTCCCTGGCAGGAGTGAGGCTCTCCCATAATAACTGTAACGACTGGTTTTCATGTATCTGGATTTATTATAATATAATATATGTTTTGGTGGATTTTCTCCTTTGTGTGATTTCCGTCTCCGTAGCTTTCATTTTCGCTCGTTCGTCGTGTATTCTTGTTTCTTCCTTAGGATCGTCGATTTTCGAAGTATGTCATTCGTGACGGACTTCATAACGGTCGTATCTTACTATTAGATCAAGCCTAGGAGTCTTAGGAATCGATCCCGGAGCTCCGCGCTCCGTATCGGAACTTTTGGTGCTTATTAGCCGGTGTAAGAAGGGGCACCGACTGACTAGATGACGATCCAGTCAGTCGGCAATCCTTCTTGGACCGACTAGTTGGCTTTCTAAATTATTCAGGAGTTACTGTTTATCGTTAGTCGGTCTAAGAACGTTGGTTGACCGACTAGGTTGCAAACTAGTCGGTCGGCAATACTTCTTTAACCGACTAACACATCATCTAAATTTTAGTATCAGTACTGTTCATTCTTAGTCGGTCTAAGTTCATCTTTCGACCGACTAGTTGTTAAACTAGTCGGTTAAGTTTTGTACTCAGACCGACTAATTCTGGGTCTTCTGTACAGTTGAGTTACTGTTTACTCTTAGTCGGTTTACGAACGTTCATCGACCGACTAGATGTTAAACTAGTCGGTCAGTAGTTGTTCATCGACCGACTAAATCCAAATCCTATTTTCGTTCAAAAGTTACTGTTTACACTTAGTCGGTCTGCGTTGGTCGACCGACCGACTAGTTGCCAAACTAGTCGGTCAGTGGTTGCTCTTTGACCGACTAATCTGTGTTAAAACCCTAATTTCTGGGCAGCCGCCATCCCATCCTATTTATACCCCTCCCAAACGTTTTCTTCTTCCTCCACTCGACCCAAAACCCTAGTTTCTCCCCCATTGAGCCCCCATCTTCCTCAAACCCTTATTCCTTCATTCCAAGCCCTAAATCCATCATCCAAACCATCCATCAACTCATTCTACCTCTCATCTTCCCCAAAATCTCACCAAATCTCACCAAAATCCCCAAAATCCCTCAAAAACCCCTAGTTCTCCAAACTTCTCCATTCGTTTCCAGATCTGGTCCTTAGGTTCTCCGGGGTGTTTCTTCTGCTTCCTCTCGGTAAGAAATCGATCTCTTGGTGTTTTCATAACCTATTTGTATTTTTATGAAACCCTAATGAATGAATGTTGTTTTGATGATTGTTTCCCCATAACAGCGACTTCCACGTAGATTAGCATCCGCGAGACGAACCTTCGTGATCGTCATCCCCGGTGCTAGGTAAGTGAAACTTGCCACTTAGGGTTTATGCCATGTTTTAGGCCGTTTTGCTTGTTGTAGGCGTAAAAGAGGCTAGGCGACGAAATGATACTCGCCTAGGCGCAAATTGGGGAACTAGCTTGACAACGAAGCTAGTTCCGACATCTATCATGTTGCACAATTTCCATGTCATGTTTAATTTCCATTAACGGTACGCAAATTTATTGTCATGTCATTGCATTCTTTTTAGTGATCCCGTGATTGCGTAGCATCGCTACAATACTTGTGTTTCCTGGCTCGTGACCAGAAGCGAGCATAATGAGTTGGAAACCCCAACGCTCGATATTGAATTGTGAAATAGGAAAACAAGCTCCCGTGCGGGGCAACCCTGGCTCACTTGCTGGGCTCATGTGCAGGGACCCTGGCTTGTTTACGTGTGGGATGGGGTAAGAGTTAAGCGGCCATTCAACTGGGAGTCTGCCTGATCAGCAACTGCAGTTGTAAGGCGTAAACTCTGGGGTGGGGTAGTGTTTAGTGCCGATCGGTGTGAATGTTGTACCATTCAGCTGAAGGGCGTAAACATCTACAAAACAACGTGAAACATGAATAGTGAATTGATTGAGAATGTTAGTAGCTTGGCTACTCTTGTCTTGTCCCGATACTTGTTTTCTTGTACTTACTGCTCACCATGTCTTAATTGTGCACTCATGTTATAACTGCCATGTCATGCATACTAAAACTGCTAGCTAGTTGCCTTACTTTCAGTTTCCTTGCCCAAGTCTTTTAGACTTGCTGACATGTGCCCCTTTACTCTTTTGGGTGACACATGTTAGATCCTGAGCCTGAGTACCTTGTTGAGGACGAGGTGTTTGCTGACGCCGAGCCCGAGCTTGTGTTTGACGGGGAGTACGTGGACACTGGGGACCAGTCCTAGTGTCTTCGTCGTGTTTTCCTTTTGTTTAGACTGCTGTTTGTTGTCGGTGCGTAGCACCTGTACTTTGTTGCGTTGTTGCTTTTGTTGGCCTTGTTCTGGGCCTTAGACTCTTCCTTTTAGCCTGGTGGCTTTTCTGGATGTTGGACTTATTTTCTTGTTGGACAATTTACGAGATATAAGAATTTTATTTCTGTCTCTCCTTTTATTATTATTGTTGCTCCGTTTGTGGTTACAGGGACATGCTTATGTTTTATTGACGCTTATCGGGTTTGGGGCTTCACAGCTCTACTCTCGTGCGGACCTTTTCACGTCTCGCCTCCATTTTAGGGAAGCGGGTCGTGACAAGTTTTGTTGGTGGCCCATGCAGGTCCTTCTGTAACTGCGATTATCGGAATAGCGATAATAATATTAGAATGTCCAACAAACTAAGTTCGACGTCCGATGTCATAAGCTATGAGTCTAATCTGCTTCGTTTTTTGTGTCACTAGATGGCAGGAAGACGATTCACCCGTGGTGGGGGTAGCGGGGCGCTCCCTCATGATGAGGAGCCTGAGCGGGAACCCACCAACGGTGAGATGATGCGGATGATGCTGCAGATGATGCAAGTGCAGCAGGGCATGCTCCTGCAAGTCCAGAATGCTCCACTTGCTCGAGCTGCCTGGGCTCTTCCGGATGCCCCTCGCTCTGAGCCGGGAGCGAAGCAATTTCGGGAGCTGGGTCCCGCGTATTTTGATGGGTCTGAGGGTCCTCTGGCTGCCGATGAGTAGATTCAGAACATCGAGGACAATCTGAAGATGGCCAAGATCACCCCGGCTGGATGGGTTGATTTGGCGAAGAGGCAACTCAAGGATAATGCTCGGAATTGGTGGGATGCGGAAGAGAAGATGTTGGTGGAGCCGATAGCTTGGGCTACCTTTAAGTCCAGGTTTGATGAGGAATTCTTTCCGAAGGCTGCAAAGAAGGAGATGTTGCAGCGCTTCATTGATCTGAAGCAATGGAGCTTGACGGTGGACCAATACCACCAAGAGTTCACTAGGCTGAGTCGGTTCGCACCGAAGATGGTGCAGGATGCTGATGAGAGGGCTCAGAGGTTCCTGCAGGGACTTGCATTGGAGCTCCAGAGTTTTGTGTCTTCCTCCGATCTGGACTCTTATCAGAAGGTTCTGGTCGCTGCGAGGAGGCAGGAGCTGAACCTGAGTCAGAGGAGGGGGTCTGTTGTTGGTGCTGGGAAGAGGCCTATGGAGCAGGCCAGAGCGGTGGTTAGGCCTGGTTTCAAGCCTAATCAGCCAGCTCAGTTTAAGAGGCCAGGAGGGCCTATTCTGAAGACTTGCCATTTCTGCGGCAAGCCTGGCCACATCAAGGATCAGTGTCGGAAGTTTTTGGGCCAGTGTCTGGTTTGTGGAGATGCTTCCCATGTCGCGAAGGATTGTCGGCATGCGGGTCTGCTGCGGAGGGCACCTGTTGTAGCACAGCCGTTGCAGCAGCGAGCGTCTGTTCCTGCTGGACGTGGAGCAGCTCTTGTTCCACAGGGACAGGCTTTTCGGCATGCTGTTCCACCGAGGAGGCAGGCTTTTCTGATGACTGCTGTGGAGAGCGAGGCTGTGGATGAGGTTATCGCAGGTAATCCTCAATCTAGCTGTTACTTTCCTAGCTGGTTTTGAATGTTAGATTGTGTTGTTTGCTTGAACATGATTGTTTGCTAGACTAGGGTTTGATTGTTAAATTGCTTGTTAGGTGTGGTTTCGGTGTGCACATTTCCTGCACGAGTCCTCTTTGACTCTGGTGCATCGATGTGCATTATTTCTCGGAGCTTCGTGGAGATGCATTCCTTGTCGACGTCCCCTCTTCCCAAGAGTTGGAATATCGTTACGGGGAATGGCGTGGTCTCGGTGCATCGTGGTTGCAATTCTTGCTCGTTGGTGGTCTGTGGACATGAGCTTTTCGCTGATTTCATTGTCCACGACATCATCAACTATGATGCAGTTCTTGGGATGGACTGGCTTGCGAGCTTCTATGCTACGATCGACTGTCGAAGGAAGAAGGTGGTGTTCGAGATTCCCGGACATCCAGTATTTGAGTTCAGTCGTGGTAGCAGTTCGCTTGGTCCTGTCAGATTTCGGGCCAGGCCGGTGGAGGTTGTGGCTATGCAGATGGAGTTGGAGTGGCCAGCTGTGGTGCGAGATTTTGGCGACGTCTTCCCCGAGGAGATGTCTGGTTTGTCACCTGATCGAGCTCTAGAATTTTCTATTGATCTTGTTCCGGGTGCGCAGCCGATTTCGAAGGCGCCGTATCGTATGGCACCTGCAGAATTGGAGGAGTTGCGGAGGCAGTTGGATGAGCTCTTGCAGAAGGGTTATATCAACCCTAGCGTGTCTCCGTGGGGAGCGCCGGTGCTGTTGGTGAAGAAGAATGATGGTTCACGTCGCATGTGCGTGGACTATCGGGAGTTGAATGCGGTGACCATTAAGAATAAATACCCGTTGCCTCGCATCGATGATATTTTTGATCAGCTTGGAGGTTCGATGGTATTCTCTAAATTGGATTTGAGGAGTGGTTACCATCAGTTGAAGGTGAAGAAGGATGATGTTCCGAAGACAGCGTTCAGGACGAAGTATGGACACTATGAGTTTGTGGTTATGCCTTTCGGCGTAACTAACGCGCCCGCAGTTTTCATGAATCTGATGAACCTGATTTTCTACGACTTTTTGGATAAGTTTGTCGTTATCTTTTTTGACGACATTCTGATCTATTCGAAGTCGGAGGAAGAGCATGCCTCGCACTTGAGGACAGTGTTGGAGATTTTGAGGAAGCATCGTTTGTATGCTAAGTTTTCGAAGTGCGAGTTTTGGCTGGACAGAGTTGCTTTTCTCGGGCATGTGGTGACTGGAGATGGTATTTCAGTGGATCCTGAGAAGATTAGGGCCATCAGAGAGTGGCCCGTTCCGTCGTCTGCGTCTGAGATTCGGAGTTTCCTTGGACTTGCTGGTTACTATCGGCGATTCATTAAGGACTTTTCCCGTATTGCCGAGCCGATGACCAGGTTGACGCGGAAGGATGTTGCTTTTGTTTGGTCAGGTGATCGTGAGAGTGCTTTTGGTATTCTGAAGGAGAGGTTGACGACGGCCCCTATTCTTGTTGTGCCTGATCGCAGCGGTGGATTTGAGATCTTTTGCGATGCTTCTGGCAAGGGTCTCGGTTGTGTGTTGCATCAGCACGGACATGTTGTGGCGTATGCGTCTTGTCAGCTTAAGGTTCATGAGAAGAATTACCCGACACATGATTTGGAGTTGGATGCCGTTGTGTTTGCTCTTAAGATTTGGAGGCACTTCCTGCTGAGTGAGAAAGTGAAGATTTTCACCGATCATAAAAGCTTGAAGTATATTTTTACCCAGAAGGAGCTCAACATGCGACAACGTCGATGGTTGGAGCTTATGGCGGATTATGAGATTGATTTGCAGTTTCACCCTGGTAAGGTGAATGTGGTTCCAGATGCTTTGAGTAGGCTTCCATCGGTGATGAATTTGACCTCGCAGTGGAGATTGCAGCAGGATTTTTGCGAGTCTGACGTGGAGATTGTTCTTCCTGGGGAGGCTTCTTCGTTGATGTACATGCAGGTACAGTCAACGATCGTAGATCGGATTAAGGCTGGCCAGGCTGAGGATCCGAAGCTGGTAATGATTCGGGAGCAGGTGGAAGCCGGTCTGCGGACTGACTTTTTGATTCATGAGGATGGCTCGCTGAGGTTTGGGGCCAGGTTGTGTGTGCCAGCTGGGGATATCAGAGAGGAATTGATGGTGGAGGCACACAGTTCGCCGTATTCTGTGCATCCTGGTGGCACCAAGATGTACCAGGATCTTCGTCTGAATTATTGGTGGCATGGCATGAAGAGGAGTGTGGCTCGGAGTGTAGCCAAGTGCTTGGTTTGCCAGCAAGTAAAGGTGGAGCATCAGCGTACGGCCGGGTTGCTACAACCGCTTCCGATTCCGGAGTGGAAATGGCAACACATCACTATGGATTTCGTGACTGGACTACCTCGGAGTCCGAAGCAGAATGACGCGATTTGGGTGATCGTAGATCGATTGACCAAATCCGCGCACTTTATTCCATTCCGAGTGGGACAGTCCACTGAGGCGCTAGCAAGGAGATATATGGAGGTAAAATTCTTTTACTCTCCGTTTTATTTTCTTTTCCTAGCATGGATAGTGATGTAACGTGAATCGTGCAAGAGGTTGTGCGACTTCATGGAGTCTCCGTGAGTATCGTGTCAGACAGAGACACGAGGTTCACATCTCAGTTCTGGCAGAGTTTGCAGAAGAGTTTGGGTACGCGTCTGAGTTTCAGCACGGCGTACCATCCGCAGACGGATGGCCAGTCCGAGAGGACGATTCAGATTTTGGAAGATATGCTGAGGGCGTGCATGTTGGATTTCAAGGGTTCGTGGGAGGACCATCTACATCTGGTGGAGTTTTCTTACAACAACAGCTTCCAGGTGAGTATTGGCATGGCGCCTTTCGCCGCTCTTTATGGGAGGAAATGTCGATCGCCATTGAGTTGGGATGACGTTGGTGATCAGGAGTTGTTGGGACCTGAGATGATCGTGGAGGCCGTGGAGATCGTCAGGAATATTCGGGAGAGGTTGAGGATTGCTCAGGACCGTTTTAAGTATTGGGCGGATGCTAAACGTCGTCCTTTGGAGTTTCAGCCGGGTGACCATGTGTTCTTGAAGATTTCCCCGAATCGAGGTGTGATTCGTTTCGGGAAGCGAGGGAAGTTGAGCCCGCGATACATTGGACCGTTTGACGTTTTGGAAAGGGTTGGCGAGGTAGCTTATCGCTTAGCCTTGCCGCCATCTTTGGAAGGAGTTCACAATGTTTTCCATGTGTCGCAGCTTCGTCGATACATTAGCGATCCGTCTCATGCTGTGGATTTTTCGGAGATTACCGTTCGCCCCGATATGACGTATGACCAGCATCCAGTGCAGATTCTGGACAGGCGTCAGAAATCGCTTCGGAACAAGATTGTCAATCTTGTGAGGGTGATGTGGCGACACGGCTCACCTGGAGAATCTACTTAGGAGAATGAGGATGAGATGCGAGAGCGTTTCCCACTTTTGTTTCCGGACTCGTGAGTATGGAAATTCCGAGGACGGAATTTTTCTTAAGTTGGGGCGGATGTAACGACTGGTTTTCATGTATCTGGATTTATTATAATATAATATATGTTTTGGTGGATTTTCTCCTTTGTGTGATTTCCATCTCCGTAGCTTTCATTTTCGCTCGTTCGTCGTGTATTCTTGTTTCTTCCTTAGGATCGTCGATTTTCGAAGTATGTCATTCGTGATGGACTTCATAACGGTCGTATCTTACTATTAGATCAAGCCTAGGAGTCTTAGGAATCGATCCCGGAGCTCCGCGCTCCGTATCGGAACTTTTGGTGCTTATTAGCCGGTGTAAGAAGGGGCACCGACCGACTAGATGACGATCCAGTCGGTCGGCAATCCTTCTTGGACAGACTAGTTGGCTTTCTAAATTATTCAGGAGTTACTGTTTATCGTTAGTCGGTCTAAGAACGTTGGTTGACCGACTAGGTTGCAAACTAGTCGGTCGGCAATGCTTCTTTAACCGACTAACACATCATCTAAATTTTAGTATCAGTACTGTTCATTCTTAGTCGGTCTAAGTTCATCTTTCGACCGACAGTTGTTAAACTAGTCGGTTAAGTTTTGTACTCAGACCGACTAATTCTGGGTTCTTCTGTACAGTTGAGTTACTGTTTACTCTTAGTCGGTTTACGAACGTTCATCGACCGACTAGATGTTAAACTAGTCGGTCAGTAGTTGTTCATCGACCGACTAAATCCAAATCCTATTTTCGTTCAGAAGTTACTGTTTACACTTAGTCGGTCTGTGTTGATCGACCGACCGACTAGTTGCCAAACTAGTCGGTCAGTGGTTGCTCTTTGACCGACTAATCTGTGTTAAAACCCTAATTTCTGGGCAGCCGCCATCCCATCCTATTTATACCCCTCCCAAACGTTTTCTTCTTCCTCCACTCGACCCAAAACCCTAGTTTCTCCCCCATTGAGCCCCCATCTTCCTCAAACCCTTATTCCTTCATTCCAAGCCCTAAATCCATCATCCAAACCATCCATCAACTCATTCTACCTCTCATCTTCCCCAAAATCTCACCAAATCTCACCAAAATCCCCAAAATCCCCCAAAAAACCCTAGTTCTCCAAACTTCTCCATTCGTTTCCAGATCTGGTCCTTAGGTTCTCCGGGGTGTTTCTTCCGCTTCCTCTTGGTAAGAAATCAATCTCTTGGTGTTTTCATAACCTATTTGTATTTTTATGAAACCCTAATGAATGAATGTTGTTTTGATGATTGTTTCCCCATAACAGCGACTTCCCCGTAGATTAGCATCCGCGAGACGAACCTTCGTGATCGTCATCCCCGGTGCTAGGCAAGTGAAACTTGCCACTTAGGGTTTAGGCCATGCTTTAGGCCGTTTTGCTTGTTGTAGGCGTAAAAGAGGCTAGGCGACGAAATGATACTCACCTAGGCGCAAATTGGGGAACTAGCTTGACAACGAAGCTAGTTCCGACATCTATCATGTTGCACAATTTCCATGTCATGTTTAATTTCCATTAACGGTACGCAAATTTATTGTCATGTCATTGCATTCTTTTTAGTGATCCCGTGATTGCGTAGCATCGCTACAATACTTGTGTTTCCTGGCTCGTGACCAGAAGCGAGCATAATGAGTTGGAAACCCCAACGCTCGATATTGAATTGTGAAATAGGAAAACAAGCTCCCGTGCGGGGCAACCCTGGCTCACTTGCTGGGCTCATGTGCAGGGACCCTGGCTTGTTTACGTGTGGGATGGGGTAAGAGTTAAGCGGCCATTCAACTGGGAGTCTGCCTGATTAGCAACTGCAGTTGTAAGGTGTAAACTCTGGGGTGGGGTAGTGTTTAGTGCCGATCGGTGTGAATGTTGTACCATTCAGCTGAAGGGCGTAAACATCTACAAAACAACGTGAAATGTGAATAGTGAATTGATTGAGATTGTTAGTAGCTTGGCTACTCTTGTCTTGTCCCGATACTTGTTTTCTTGTACTTACTGCTCACCATGTCTTAATTGTGCACTCATGTTATAACTGCCATGTCATGCATACTAAAACTGCTAGGTTGCTAGTTGCCTTACTTTCAGTTTCCTTGCCCAAGTCTTTTATACTTGCTGACATGTGCCCCTTTACTCTTTTGGGTGACACATGTTAGATCCTGAGCCTGAGTACCTTGTTGAGGACGAGGTGTTTGCTGACGCCGAGCCCGAGCTTGTGTTTGACGGGGAGTACGTGGACACTGGGGACCAGTCCTAGTGTCTTCGTCGTGTTTTTCTTTTGTTTAGACTGCTGTTTGTTGTCGGTGCGTAGCACCTGTACTTTGTTGCGTTGTTGCTTTTGTTGGCCTTGTTCTGGGCCTTAGACTCTTCCTTTTAGCCTGGTGGCTTTTCTGGATGTTGGACTTATTTTCTTGTTGGACAATTTACGAGATATAAGAATTTTATTTCTGTCTCTCCTTTTATTATTATTGTTGCTCCGTTTGTGGTTACAGGGACCTGCTTATGTTTTATTGACGCTTATCGGGTTTGGGGCTTCACAGCTCCACTCTCGTGCGGACCTTTTCACGTCTCGCCTCCATTTTAGGGAAGCGGGTCGTGACAATAACACAACCTCCGTATGTCCCCTCCACTCCCGGTAAAGGCGAGTATGTATAAATATCACCTCCACTCCCGGTAAAGGCGACTGGGTCACATATCACATAATCACTTCCTCCAACTTCTCAGTCCAGCCCTTATATCCACGATTTACTCAAATCCCACCTAAAACCCGGGTTTTGCAAACTCACCCTCCTTAGAGAGGATCGAGACATTCTAAATCATCAATTAAACATCATAAGTCATCTTATAAGAGCCATGATGGCATGATTTCACAGTGTCAGCGTTTCTCATTCATAGCGATTCGGGGTCATGCACCTAAGTGTCATGCCCTCCATCACATCCACATCACATATCAACATGGGTCATGCACCAAAGTGACATGCCCTCCATCACAACTCATTGATACATCACTTATGAAATCATGCCATACATGTCTCGCAACATCACAAATCCATAACATGGTTCATTGGAGTACATTTGTCATGTTTCTCAATTTCTAATTCATTGAGGCATTTTCACAAACACGTGATGGGCGTGTCATGCATGTCCATGAGCACATTAGCAAATCCATTAGGAACACATACCAATAATCTATCTTCCATGTAACAACAATAATCATGCACTATAGAGAGTGAAATAGCAACACTACACAATTCATAACACCGCTTTAATACTTCAGGTTGCTGGAATTTGCAGAAATTGGCAATACATGGCCATATAACATCAGTTTGCATTGATAATTGACAAAATGTCCTAAGTGAAAGTTATAGGTATATTAGTCTTGAATTCACAAATAAAGTTTTAGGCAAAAATATTAATTAGATGATTTATAGTGAATTATTTGGTAAAGTCTGTCAAATCTGTTTTTAGACAGATTTCAGGGTCTTAAAGATTGCTGTTTTTGGACATGTTTTAGCCAGAATTTCGAAATATAAGCACTGTTATGAAGTTATAGATAAACTTGTTAACTTTTCAACGAGACCAAGAACATAAAATTTCATTGTGTGTGCAGGTAATTAAGTCAATTTTTCTATACTGTGTCAAGACTGAAGATCAAACAGACATGTTGTAAAGATGGAATTTTTGCTCCTAATTTATGAATTGAACCTATATCAAAATTTATATGATTTTAGGGTAGAACTTCAATATATACATGTATATATTTTTTCCAGAATTTATATATCCCTAAATTAAGAGATATGCTCATATGAATATGAAACAGAATCTGTCCTCAAAAATCTGCATGATGATTACATGAAACTACATTGATTTAACCCCTATTAACATAATAAACCATTAGAGAAGGGATTCCTACCTCAAGATGATGAATTTTAAAGTCCTCATGCTTTCTCCCAAGCCTCCTACCTCCTCCTAGCTCCTAGCCTCAATGGAACTCCATCTTGCTACAACATCTTCTCCTCTTTCTCTTCCTCTTTCTTCCTCTCCTTCCCATTTTCTCTTTAATTTTTTTTGATGAATGAATTTCGGCCAGTAGAAGTGGGGACGGGGATATGGGAGAGAGAGATGGGGGAAATTAGAAAAGAAATGGAGAAGAAAAGGATAAGGGAAGAAAAGAGAAGAACAGAGAAGAAAAGAGAAGAAAAGAAAGGAAGGGAAGAGAAGAAGAGAGAGAAATCTAGAATGATTCATGGCTTATTAAATAAGCCATGTTATTTATTAAATGACCAAACTACCCCTCACATATTCAAGTATTTACAAGTATGCCATTATTTTATGCACACACCGCTTTAGTATGTACGCACAACACCTTTGGTCCAAATGACCATTTTGCCCCTCGCCATTCTAAAATTTTACGGGGGTTGCCATAGACCCCTAACCCATTTTCACACTAGCATGGCTCTCCCTACACACATCCATGCACATCCATGCATGCATACATGCATTACACACGCACGTCTAATACATACGCGTTATATAATACACACGACGTCATTCGCACTTCTACTGCACTCATTCTCGCTTTCTCGTCTCATAGCCACGTATAACAGTCCAATCTCCCTTGCACTATGTTACATGCATCGATATCCACATTTATTTCATGCCTACATGTTCATCGTATGTAGAAATACCACGGGTATATAGTAGAATACACGTATATCTCACAACAGGGCATGACAACAGCAAAGCCCATCATCGAAGTGCAGGTACTGTTCATCTTTTATAGAGTCATTATTTGAAGTCTATTATACAGAGATTTAGTTGTGAGAAGATGAAGTCCGTAGCTACTCCGCTTGCACCTCACTGCAAGCTCAGTTCAAGCATTGTCTGAAGAACGAAGAAGAGAAGAATCTTATGGCGAGCGTACAATATGCCAATGCGGTAGGGACCTTGATGTATGCAATGGTATGTACCAGACCCGTTCTATCACATTTGGTTAGCATGGTGAGTAGATACATGCACAACCTGGGAAAGGAGCACTGGCGAGCAGTGCAGTGGATCTTGTGGTACATCAATGGCTCAGTCGACGGTAGATTGACTTATAGCAGAAGTGTTCATGGTCCGCACACTATCGGTTATGTTGATTCCGACTATGCAGTCGACTTGGATGGGAGGCAATCGATGACAGGCTACGTCTTCACCCTGTCTGGTGCTCCAAAATATTGGTGGAGTATCCTTCAGTCTACGGTGGCCCTGTCTATTATAGAGGCAGAGTAAATGGCATTGACTGAAGCGGTGAAAAAGGCGATATGGCTGATGGGCTTATAATCTGGGAGTCTACCAAGAGCGTTATGATGTCTATTGTGATAGCTAGAGTGCTGTGCACTTGGATAAGAATCAGGTTTTCCATGCTCGCACCTAATATAGTGATGTAAGATTCCACTTTGTCAGGGACTATATGGGAGAAGAAGACTACGACATCAACATGCTGTAGATTGGAACAGAGGACAACCTGGCAGACATGCTGACAAAGGTTATATCAGGAGTTAAGTTCAAGCATTGATCAATATAGTTCCTCGATGAAGTTAGCATTGGCCCAGGAGGGGGCATCGTGACTCGAAAGAGTCAGTCGGTCCCAGGAGGGGACATTCGTTGCTCGGTGAAGCATTTGGTCCTTCAGGACATTTGGCTATTCGGAGCAAAAAGGTGGGGGGAACACCAGTTGATGCTTTACTAAGGTGTGTAGTGTGGATCGTTCGATGGTCGAAGGTTCGAATCTCGCCAAGGTGGAGATTTATGGAAGTTGGCATGATTCGACGCTAAAGTAGCATCAGTCGTACATGCAAGTTATCTTGTGCAGAGAGAACTCAACTGTACTTGGGTTCGACCTATCTGACTCTGCACAAGTCAGATACGAGAGGATGTTGAGCAATTGGTCTTCTACATCGTAGTTGGTCGATCGATCGTTAGCTTAGGTCTGATGGTCGATCTTTCGGCATTGGGTCGTTTGGTCGTAACTCGGTTGAAGTCTGTGTTCGGACGAACGGTCGTATGGTGGCTCGTTGGTCGATAGCTTGTACGCTTGGCTCGGCACTTCGGTTGTTCGATACAGAATGAAGATCGCTCGGTCAAAGAGAGCACATTGGGATGCGGTCCACTAAGATGCGGCAGAGGACCATTAGGGCACGACACATTAATTGCGTAGAGATGTGATTGGATAGGATGCAGTTAAATTCGGGATCCGTATCTTTGGGAATTCCTAGCCAATGATGACACCTATTGTAACCTAGGGTTATAAATAGGGGGTTTTAGGTTAGGGTTTTGTGTGGGACACAATGAGGGATTTTGAGCCGCCATTTGTGAGAGCCAACTTTGAGAGATTGTATTGTGAGCTTTTGGAGAGATCTTGTGTGCTTCTTCTTCGTTTGTGAAGAGAATATTTGTTTTGTTCTCTCCTTTCGTAATAAAGCTTATCGGTGTTCCCCCTTGGCCGGTTCACGGCCTAAAAGCAATTCTCATATTGCTCTATTAGTTGTTATTTGTTTGCTTGTCTTTGTTCCGGTGTTCTTCGACGATCCGAGTTTCCGCGTCTCAGCGTACAACACTGACAATTTTTCTTATGTTAGATCTATGAAGACAACACGGAGTTAGTTCGGGCTTCAACCCAATATCTCAGACTTAGCTCTCCCCGACCCTGGACTGCCTCTCTGCAGGTGCCACTGCTCTATCGATGAAGTGCCCCGTCACTGGAGGCATCCTCGTCGGCACCCCTTCTTGTGTGATGGATTTACCCGTCAACATGAGTGCTCAAAATCTGATGGGAGACGGTGTCAACATCTCGAGGCACCAACTTTCAGAATTCTGTGCTCTATTTGCTCGCAAACCCTAGGGCATGGTTTTTTGGTGGCCAATATTAAATGTGCCGCCTTGACTGCTGTGCATGTCCAATCTCTAACTGTCACATCACCCGACCTCAATCGCCACGTCTGGTGAGCTCAGGAGATAATGGCCATTGATACGACCTTAGGCCAGCCCAGAGGCCTCCCAGTTAATTATCTCCAGCTGATGAGCCCAGTAAGGCTCACAACTTTGGTCCATCAATTCAGAAGCCCTCGCATGCGGCCTATGATCTCTTCATTCATAGCGACAGCTCGACTAACCGTTGCGCTCATTCCGTTAATATGTTCGTTCATTAACATGGCGTTCGATGACAGTTAGCCCGTCATCAATGCCGACAGCACAGACCAAATGCTATGAAGCGTCATAAATGCTCGAGCATTACAGGCGGATGACATTCACAAGACCATCACCTACAAATATTCCCTAAAAATAATGAGAGATGGGATGAATCTCTGAGATCCTACACTCAGGTATTCCTATATTCCACAGCTGATCCACCTACTTTATATTTCCTCCATAGCTCAGACAGAGAACCAGTGGACGACCTAATAACATGTCGGACATAGTTCCACCGAGCATCTTTAAGTCATCCACTGACTTAAGCATCGGATGGGACTAGGTCAGACCCCAGATCCAACCCCCCGACGAGCTTTGTGTTGCAGATAGCTCGGACCCGACTTACATAGCTTCGATCGGAGCCCATCAGCCATAGGTTACTCTTCCACCGTCCTGACCACGTCTTCCACGTCGAGAGCTACATCCGGACTATCCTCCAACACATTCTATGGTGAGAAAACACGCCGAAACACATTGGAAACAATCATCCGAGAAAATAAAGTTGGGAATTTGAATTCTAACTCCCATAAACTATATTTTTCGCATCTTTAACATCCTTTTCCGAGAGTACATATTAATTGGGGTCCCATCTATTTCCGGACCATATATCATGCAGGAGAAATGATCTTCTTTAATCTTTTCCCGTTAAAACCCAGGAAGTGAAAAACAAACAAACATTTAATTGTTATGAATCAACTACTGAGGGGAGAGCCCTCAGGTCTATATTTATAGCCAAAGGGGAGAATACAAGTGGGCTTATACAGATATGGGCCCAAACACTGAGTTGGCCCAATAACTCATCCAACCCAGTAAATATCCATTCACAACACTCCCCCTTATCCAGCCATAGTTGTGGACCATGCTCATGAATACTTCAGGATTCTGAGCCTGTATGGGTCTCACATGGGGTGGATACTTCAGGATCCTGAGTTGGTGAGATTTGCCTCGTTAAAACCTTTGGCTATGGAAAACCCAGTGGGAAAAACCATAGTTAAGGAAAAAGAGTACAAACTCTGCCAAACTCCCCCTGATCTGTACAAGCTCTCAAGCTTTCAGATCTCTTAGGCGTCTCATTCCAATCCTATGTACAAGTTTTCTAAAGGTAGCAGTAGGAAGGGCTTTAGTGAACAAATCTGCCAAATTGTCACATGACTGCACTTGTCTGATGTCGATCTTGCCATCTCTCTGTAGCTCATGCGTCCAGAAGAACTTTGGTGAAATGTGTTTCGTTCTGTCGCCTTTGATAAAGCCACCTCGTAGCTGAGCTATGCAAGCAGCATTGTCCTCGAACATGGTAGTGGGCTCGAGGTCTCCAGTCTTCAGTCCGGTCGTAGACAAGATGTGGTGGATGACTGAGCGTAGCCATACGCATTCTCTGCTTGCTTCATGGATGGCAATGATCTCCGAGTGATTGGATGAGGTCACCGTCAAGGTTTGCTTGATGGATCTCCAGGAAATGGCTGTCCCTCCGTAGGTAAACACGTACCCAGTCTGTGATTTTGCTTTGTGGGGATCAGACAAGTACCCTGCATCAGCATAACCTGTAAGTGTAGAGGATGTTCCATTTTTGTAGAAGAGTCCCAAATCTGCAGACCCTCGGAGGTAGCGCAGAAGGTGCTTTACCCCGATCCAGTGGCGCTGTGTAGGCGCTGCACTGTATCTGGCAAGCAAATTTACTGCGAACGCTATATCGGGACGCGTGCAGTTTGCCAGATATAGTAGTGCTCCGATGGCACTCAGATATGGAACTTCTGGACCAAGTATATCCTCCCCCTCTTCCAGCGGCCGGAAGGGGTCTTTATGTGTATCCAGGGATCGTACCACCATAGGTGTACTCAATGGATGGCAATGGTCCATATGGAATATTTGCAACATTTTCTTCGTATATGTGGTTTGGTGTAATAGGATTCCGTCTTTTTGATGTTCAATCTGTAAGCCAAGGCAGAATTTGATTTTGCCTAGGTCTTTCATTTCGAATTCTTTAGTTAGGCTTACAGATATCCCAGTGATCTCTTCGGGAGATCCTATGAGATTCAGATCGTCTACGTAGACATCTATTATCACGAATCCTTTTCCCTTTGTTCTTATGAAGATATAAGGGCAGACTTCATTGTTCGTGAATCCTTGTTGAACAAGGAACTCACTGAGTCTGTTATACCACATTCTTCCTGATTGTTTGAGACCATACAGTGATCTTTGTAGCTTAACAGAATAGACGTCCCGATGTCTATCTTTCAGTTCAGCAGGCATTGAGAAGCCATCAGGAAGTTTCATGTAGATCTCCTTGTCGAGATTGCCGTATAAATACGCAGTCACAACATCCATTAGCTGCATATCTAGGCCTTCCTTTGCTGTTAAGCTTATCAGGAATCTGAACGTGATCGCATCCATGACCGGGGAGTATGTTTCGTCATATTCTATACCCGGTCTTTGGGAAAATCCCTGTGCTACAAGTCTAGCTTTGTAGCGTGCGATCTCATTATTTTCGTTTCTTTTTCTGACGAATACCCATTTGTATCCCACAGGTTTGACACCGGTAGGTGTCTGGACTATTTGCCCAAAGACTTTTCGTTTCTGAAGCGAGTCCAGCTCGGCTTCTATTGCCTGATTCCACTTTGGCCAATCATCTCTACGTTTGCATTCAGCAACGGAGTGTGGTTCATAATCATCATCGCTTCCGGTGACGTGAATGGCAATGTGAAACGCGAAGTCATCGTCGACGACTGTACTCTTTCTGTCCAATACCTCCCCTGTACGTACATAATTTAGTGATATTTCTGTTTCTCCCGGCAGTTCCTCTGCAGTGGATTTCGGGAGGGGAGAGGGTATGGACACGAGCTCGTTTCTCTGTGGGGGTATCGTCCCAAGGTCTCCGGATATTTTTATTTTTCTTGGATTTTTATCCTTGGAGCCTAGTGGTCTGCCTCTTTTCTGTTGAGGTGCAGCCACTTCTGCTGCAGGTGGATTGCATCCATCCTTCGGGATGTCAATCCTAACTGGAGTATTCGCAGCAGGGATGTGTGATCTGACAATCTTCTAGTTGTCAGTGAACGAGTCCTGTAATCTATGGACGGTGTCCTGGATGTGTAAGATCTTCCGGATCTCATCATCACATTGTTTTGTTACCGGATCATAGTGGGTCAAGCTTCTTGTATCCCACGTTAACATTTGCTTTGCACTAGACTTTTCGATGTCTAGGCCCATTTTGGGGAAATACGTCTCATCAAAATTGCAGTCTTCAAGGCGTGCCTTGAAAGCGTCCCCCCGTTTGGGGTTCTAGGTATCTTATAATGGAGGGTGAGTCAAACCCTACGTAGATACCTAGGCGACGTTGATGACCCATCTTGGTCCTCTGTGGTGGTGCAATGGGGATATAAACTGCGCAGCCAAAAATTCTCAAGTGAGAGATGTTCGGCGGCGTTCCATATGCGAGTTGCATTGGAGATAGACTCTGACCTCCTGAGGGTCTAATTTTTATTAGTGATGCAGCATGCAAAATTGCATGTCCCCATGCATCCACCGGCAACTGGGATTTCATCAGCAATGGTCGTGCGATCCATTGTAGTCTTTTAATTAGCGACTCAGCTAACCCATTCTGGGTGTGAACATGCGGCACCGGATGTTCAATTTCTATTCCCGTTGCCTGGCAATATTCTTGGAATGACTGAGAGGTAAATTCCACCGCATTATCCAGACGTATTTTCTTTATTTTGTTGTCTGGGAAATGCGCCCGCAACTTTATTATTTGTGCCAAAAGCTTTGGAAAAGCTAAGTTGCGGGTTAAAAGTAGACACACATACGAGTATTTCGAAGACGCATCAATCAGTACCATAAAGTACCGAAAAGGCCCGCTAGGGGGGGTGGATAGGTCCACATATGTCTCCGTGTATTCTTTCAAGGAAGCTAGGAGACTCAATATCCACTTTAAGTGATGATGGCCTTGTTATTAATTTACCCTTAAAGCAGGGTACACAAGGGAATTCTCCCTTCTGAAGAATCTTCTGGTTCTTCAGGTTATGCCCATGGGATTGTGCTAGGATGCGGTGCATCATCACAGATCCGGGGTGGCCAAGTCTATCGTGCCAAAGTAAGAATTTGGCCGATGTCGGGCACTTCAGATGCTCCGTCAGGTTTGCTTCCTCTCTCCGAATTTTTGTATGGTAGAGGCCTGATGAGAGGCTCTCAAAACGTTCAAGAATGGTTTTAACTCCATTTTCTTGAGACGTTACATACAGTAATTCATTTTCTTTGACATTTGCTGTTTCCAAGTGGAATCCGTTAAAACGGATATCTTTGAAACTTAGTAAGTTTCTCTTGGAATTCGGAGAGTAAAGTGCATCTTTTATTTTTAGTTCTGTTCCATTGGGGAGCAACAAGGTTGCATTCCCAGAACCTTCAATTATGTCCGATGGCCCTGAAATTGTGTTTACAGGGCTCTTATACGGGATAATGCTATGAAAATAGCATTTGTGTTGAAGGATCGTATGTGTTGACGCGTTGTCTACTAAGCAGTCATGAGAGCATTCCATCTAAAAAGGATGAGTAAACATTTGCATTTAGAAAGGCTAAATTTTATTCAACAGAATTGAAGATACATAAAAGCTCTCATGAAATAAAATGTTCATACAATAAAATGCTAAGATAAATGATAACGGGCTAATCAAGCAGATTATCTGACTCGAAGTCTTTTGCTGTGAATTTGACTGCATTATTCGCAGCCACCAGGTTTGATTCAGCATTCTTTTTCTTACTTTGTTTATAAAGCTCCTGGAGATGCACTGGGGTCCTGCACACTCTAGACCAGTGGCCTGTCATGCCACAGCTGTGGCACTGGTCTTCCCAGTCCCTCTTGGGTGGGGGTGCATTGTTTTTCTTGTTATCATTCCTGCGCCAGGTGAACTTGCGCTTCCCTTCATTCTTGCGCTGCTGTGGTGGGCCCTTGGCTCTTTTCTGTTGTCCCCCTTTCTGTGGTCTTTCTTTTCTTTTATTGTCCCTCTTCTTTTTGAAGGAAGAGGTATGGTGAGCTTCTGGTAGGGGGACAGTGCCGGGAGGGCGCATATTGTGAGTGGCGAGAAGAAGCTCTCTGTTTTGCTCAACCATGAGAAGACATGACAGCAGCTCTGAATACTTGGTGAACTTACGTTCACGGTATTGCTGCATAAGTATCGCATCCTTTTCATGGAAAGACGTATACGTCTTTTCCAGCATGCGATCTTCTGAGACTTTTTCACCACACAACTTCAGGCGTGAGGTGATGCTAAAAAGTGCTGAGTTGTACTCAGCAATGGACTTAAAGTCCTGCAGTCTCAGGTTCTCCCACTCATATCTCGCCCTTGGGAGTATAACATCTCTCTGATGTTTATACCTGTCCTTAAGGGCGGTCCATAGCTCAAGTGGATCTTCGACCGTAAGGTACTCAGCCTTTAAGGTCTTATCCACATGGCGGCGAATATAAATGATGGCTTGCGCCTTCTCTATATCGCTAACATTTTCTTTTTCAGTCACAGCAGTGATGAGGGACTTGGCCCGCAGGTGAAACTTAACATCTAGCTGCCAGCTTAGATAGTTTCTGCCTGATGCATCCAGCACTTCAAAGTCAACGCTTGTAATTTTATCCATTTATCTAGCAGAGCACAAACATGCATGAATTAATAATCAATCAGAAAGAACATTTTCATGCGGGAGTAATATTGAATGAAAAACTAAACGTGTGGATCGGCTAGTCCCACAAGAAAGAGTCCAAGAGTCCACAGTCCAAATTATACAAATTTGCAGCTTGAATAAAATGAAAATACAACTTTGGAAACCCCGTGGGTCCCATTTAATATCTTCGTCTTCAAGCGTAGCTTCCGACTCCATGGAAGTTGGTCTTCTTTCTTTGACATTTACATAAATTCCTCACTACAATTTCTCTCAAAAATAAAAGAAAAGTGCGGGAAAAAAACTGTGGGACTAAACGGCCGATCCAAAAACCACATTTAGCAATTCATGCAAGAATATTGTGCTCATCAACATTTTCATCCACAGACATCACAGGCAGTTTATTCATATGAGGATAAAGCGATATTTAATCACTTAATAATTATTGGACCACTGGGCAACGTCATACACCGTTAGGTTAGGTAACTAACGGCAGAGCGGTCGCAGGATCTTCCTAATTATTAAGTTTTTAAATAAAATGTACAACCACGCAAATAATATCCATATAATTTTGCCAGAGATGTAAAGCATGTAAAAGAAATTACGATGCATAGGTTGTAAAGTAAATGGGTTTAATCAATTAAATTGATTAAGAGCCGAAAATTAACATTTTCTTTTGTATGAGGAAAAAGGTTCCCTCATCATCCCAAAAAGCCCCCCCAAAAAATCCCCAAAATGCCCTTGTCTGCCCGATATTCGTCCCGTAATTTACCGTGATTTTTCACGAGTATTTTGCCTTTGAATCCCCATTTTAAATTAATTTTTAGGCTAATAAGTTGCCTTTTGAGGCGAGTTTATAGCCCTTTTGCCTCCCCCAAATTTTTTTTTCCAGGTAAACTAGCCCGCGGTAGACCTATGGGTTTTAGGCCCATAGGGCTTTTTTTTATTTTTGATGAAATCTGTGGGCCTGAAGCCCACAGATCTGCTGTGGGCTTCAGGCCCACAGCTCTGTTTTTTTTTGTGAAACCTGTGGGCCTGAAGCCCACAGATTTGCTGTGGGCTTCAGGCCCACAGCTCTGTTTTTTTTGTGAAATCTGTGGGCATGAAGCCCACAGATCTGCATTGGGCTTCAGGCCCACAGCTCTGTTTTTTTTCCTCTGTGAATTAGGGTTTGCAGGGGGGGCGCCGCCGCCGCCCCCTTGCACGGGAGGCGCGACGGGGGCCGCCGCCCCCCCCGCTGGGGGGGGGGGGGGGGGGGGGGAGCGGCGGGGGCTGCACCCCCCCGCTGGGGGGCGGCCAGGGGGCCGCCGCCCCCCGCTGCGGGGGGGGGGGGGGGGGGGGGGGGGGGGGGCGGTGGGGGGCCGCACCCCCCGCAGCGGGGGGCGCGGCCAGGGGGCCGCCGCCCCCCTCTGCGGGGGGGGGGGGGGACGGCGGGCGCGGGGGCCACCGCCCCCCTCTGCGGGGGGCGAGCGGCGGGGCCCCCCTGCAGGGGAGGGCGGCGGCAGGGGCTGCCGCCGCCCTCCCCTGCAGGGGGGTGCAGCTGCTGCTGCCCCCCCTAGGGGGGGACGGCGTGGCCGGGGGGGGGGGGGGGGGGGGGGGGGGGGCGAGGCCGCCGGCGGGGGTTGATTTAGTGTTTGAAAAAAAAATCCAAAATCCCTAAAAAAAATTTGATTTTTGGGATGAATAATCCGTCGTTTTCAAGGCGACGATGAATCCCCATGACGATCTTGCGAGATCTAGGGGAGGGGCAATCATACGTATGATTAAAAGTATTGTTTTTAGTATTTTTACCTCTATATCCGTCCTCCGGATATAGCGACGGTTGCTCGAAGCCCTACGCGGATGACGACTTTCGATGGAGGAAGCCTTGCACCGCGCTCGTGGATCTTCCGTCTCGCCTTCGCCTTCGCCTTCACAACGAACGGAAAAAAAATTTTGTGGAAAGAAAAAAATTTAGAGGCTCGTGCTGATAACGTGTTATGAATCAACTACTGAGGGGAGAGCCCTCAGGTCTATATTTATAGCCAAAGGGGAGAATACAAGTGGGCTTATACAGATATGGGCCCAAACACTGAGTTGGCCCAATAACTCATCCAACCCAGTAAATACCCATTCACAACATTAATCAAAAAAAAAAAAAACAGACAAACAAACAAGATTCTCTGATAAGTGATAACAATCGAATGGGCTCAAAAAAAAAAAAAAAAACCTTGAAGAAAAAGATGGAGGGGGTTTCACATCGGTTAGTTCTGTGGTAGGTGTGCGCGTGCATCCCTTTCGTCAAGCATGGTTAGCTACCCATACCCATCATGTTCATTATGATCAATCAGAAGCTGATGAGGGTTAGTCAAATCTCACAAGCCTAACAGTACTCCAAAATCTAAGGTTAGTCGCTTATGACATGTCTAACAGTCCAACATCTAAGTACAGATAATTTTTTGACAAAAACTGCAAACGTCTATATAAATACTAGAACTTTTGCCATGAGCATCGCAACAAGAAAATATTTTTTACAGGTTCCAATTTTAAAGCTTTGTTAGCTGTAAATGATACGATTTTATGGAATGTTTTTTCGTAATATATTTATTGCAGGGGGGTTTGTGCCATCTGAGTAAGGATTCGATGTGGACAGAGCAGAAGTTGTGCAACTTGCAGCCAAGTCGATGTTTTCATGCAAGTCTAAAATTCGATGTTTTCATACCATATATGCTTCCATCGCTAGCCGATCTGATGAAGTGGTCATCTATGGTGGCTGGAACACTAAAGGTGTGTTTGCGATCATTGCATGCCTGGAAGCAGACGCAGCTCTAGTGTTCCCATCGCCATAGATGATCGCAGCAATCACACCCTAGAAGAAAGCAGCACGAAACAAAAGGTAAATAGCATAAATGACTACAGTGATCATAGCAATATATATGGACAAGTAATTTCTGTTGCATTCGCCACTAACAACAGGAGCTCAACGAAATCAAAGCATGTTGATATTAAGTTCCTGGTTGTTAAGGAAAGAGTTGGAAATAAACAGCTGTCTATAGAGCACATTGGTACAAACTCAAACATTGCGGATCCGCTTACTAAGGGACTGCCACCCAAAACGTTTCATGGGCATGTTGCTCGTACGTGTGTCATGTCATCTAAAGATGCGCAGTTTTAGTGGGAGTTTGTAATTTTGTAGTGCGCTTATTTTTAGACAATACTTCTGTCTCCAGTTTATGCATATTTGGTTTATTTTTGCAGAAATAAAGCACATTTTGGTTTGGCTTTATATTTCAACTCTATATATTTATAAGAGGAAACGGGAAATAGGGTGTCACAGGAGAGAATCTCTCCTATGGCGGTCAAAAAAACTCCAATCTCCACATGTTTTTTGGAAGATCCGAGCCGTTCATCTCGATCTCCACCCTCTAAAACACTTACCTACCAATTTTCAGCTCGATCCGAGGTGTTTTGCCCGTTCATCCACCCGACGCAAAAGTTATGTTCATGCGAAACCGTTAAATTTGGGTCGGGTGGATGAACGGGCGAAACACCTCGGATCGGGCTGAAAATTGTTGGGTAAGGGTTTTAGAGGGTGGAGATCGAGATGAACGGCTCGGATCTTCCAAAAAACATGTGGAGATTGGAGTTTTTTTGACTGACATAGGAGAGATTCTCTCCTATGACACCCTATTTCCCGTTTCCTCTATTTATAAATGCGTATGAAAATATATGTTTATGTTTATGATCTCACTAAGGTTAAGGGGGATCAGTTGGAAATAGACATGTTAGATCACATTACATGTAATTTTCATGCTACACATCCACTTCATAATCCATGTCATTCTTTTGTATTAGCACGGTGACCACTGATGAGTCGAGCTGCAATTGCTGCGGCGAAGATCTCTTTGATCCCTTGCTAAAATAATTGATGGACCGGATTGGTTTTTTGACTCATTAAAGAAATGACAGTAAGTTAAGATCTTATTTGGTTGTATGCACAATAAAATATAATTATAAAGCTTAGCAAATAGTCCAAGTGAGAGATTGTTGGAACATATCCAACTAAGTTGGATCTTAATCCAACGTTGGGCTAATATGCGATGTATAATTTATATAGTGTTGCACTATCATATTAAGACCAATGTAGTAGTGATCTGATTCAATTAAGTAAGTGGGCTAAATGAGTTAAATAGGTTGTGTGGCCTTTATGTGTAGAGGCTATTGGACTTCAACTCGTTGATGGGCCAAGTTGGAAACCCTAGGACTATGGAGGCTAGCATATATATATATTTGCGGTCATGATCCCCAGAGCACACGAACTAAGAGAGCCGTCTTTTCTACGCCCCGTCATTATGAGAGAAACCGTGAGAAGGCTAAAGGGATTCTCCAACGGTTGATTCACGCTGTTCTGGAAGATCATCCGCTGTGTCATCCAGATCATCGGCTTCATGGATTCTGGTATGAACCCTATCAAAGAAGGTAAAGATTTAAGGTTCCGCATGTTTATCTAGATATGTTTAATTATATGCACATATAGATCTTTGGATTTAACAAGTGGTATCAGAGCCTGCATGTTGTGGATCTTAAATTTTCTGCCTGCTCATAAGTAGATCTGATAAAAATTAGATTTTTAATCTGTTTTAAGATTCAGATCTATACATTTTGGGTTTTTTGGTTGATTTTTTTCTGTTAAAAAAAATTCTTACGAACTCTAGATCGAGGGCAGCCCGTCGGCCACCGCCTAACACGACAAAAGAGGGGGCGGCTCTGCCCCCCCGTCGGGAGATCGACGCCAACATTGCTGGTGCCGACGTCGAACACAAAGGGGCGAATTTGCCGCCCCTGTCGATGAAACAGAGGGTGGAGGAGGCTTCCAGCCCCCCTTCTCGTCGGGAAAAAAGGGGAACGGGGGCACCCGCCGCCCCCCGTTAGGGTTTCATAAGGGGTTGGCCGCGCCGCCCCTATTAATTTTTCCAGAGGGGGCGGCCTCGCTGCCGCCCCCTGTCGACGGCAAAAAATTGGGGGGGGGGGACGTCCTGCCGCCCCCCTTTGTTTTTGCTGGGCCGCGCCTGCACAAGAAAGGGGCGGCACTTTGCCGCCCCTGTTGGAAGATGCCGGCGCCGACAAAGCCGGCGTCAGTTGTGAGGAAAGGGGGCGGCGGCGCCCCCTTCCAGGCTGGCCAATTTTCCTGCTAGGGTTTCGAACCCTAGCAGGCTTTGGGCCAGAAATTTGGCCAAATCAGAATTTTTTTTCAAATTTTTTTAATTTTCAGAATATGGGCTTCAATTTATGGGCATATTTTGGCCATTGCAGAAACTTTGGGCTTAAAATGAATAATTTGGTAATTTTGAACCCTATTTTAGGGCTAGTTCTATTCTTTTAAAGCCCTATTTCGGTTATATTAATACACTAATAATCAGAGGAAATAAAAGGCCATCTTGTGTATATTTCCTCATTCGGTTTTATTTGTGTGTTAAATTATGTTGGTTCCAATCTTTTAATTCTTTTAGGCAAAAATCATTTATACATTTCGAAATGATGCTAATTAACACGAAACCCCACCAAAGTGGAATCCCCAGTAGAATTATTGTTATTTCGGATTGTAAACGGTTAAATACAAACATTGTATTATAAGCTGCCTAAAATGAATTTTTAATGGATCAATGGAGTAAATAAAAGGTTGTTTATGTATATTTCTCCTCAATTAAAAGCTAGTATTAATTGTGCTAAACTAAATTCAAATTTTGCTGTATGTATTTTTGAAATGACTTGATGCAATCATCATCTCGCAAAAGTGGGCTCTGTTGTCTTGTATTATTTCATTTCATCAATATAAAAGAAAATTTTATGTGCATATTTTGAAATGAATGCTATATCGGCCCAAAGGAAGATTACCGTTCTGTGTCAACTTATGTGCACATAAAGCAATAAATAAGAGATGATTGTTGAGACTTATGCATGCAAATTTAATTCAGCCCAAAGGAAGTTTTAATTTTGGCATGTTAATTATTATCTTTATTTGATTGCTGCTGTAAGATGTCAATTGCTAGTTAACAAATTATCCAAAGATAAATGTTAAGCTTGTGTGGGATATCTTGAGATGGGAACATGCAATTTTGAATTTATAATGTTGCTTTAAAATTAATACTTATGTTAGCATGTTTGACTATGTTTATTGTCCTATTTTTCAGTTGCTACTCCCGCAAACATAACTGCTAGCTTAAACTCCATTCCGGTGCTGACTGGCTCTAATTTTAAATCCTGGAAAGAGAACTTACTAATAGTTCTTGGGATACTAGATCTGGACCTTGCGATTAGAACCGCATGTCCCCCACTTACTACAGAAAAGAGTACATCTGAGGAAAAGAGGGGGTATAAGAAGTGGGAAAAGTCTAATCGCATGTGTGTCATGATCATGAAGAGATACATCCCAGAAGCTTTTCGGGGCTCTATGTCTGATTCGATCATGACAGCTAAAGGTTTCCTTGCAGATATTGAGAAAAGGTTTGTCAGAAATGAAAAGGAAGAAATTGGTACGATTCTGACAAGACTGATCTCAATGAAGTACAAAGGGAAAGGCAATATATGGGAATACATTCTGGAACAGTCCCATCTTGCTTCAAAGTTGAACGAACTTAAGCTTGACCTCTCTGAGGATCTGCTTGTGCATTTGGTATTAATATTCCTTCCTACTCAGTTCATTCAGTTCAAGATGTGCCATAACTGTCAGAAAGAGACTTGGTCTCTAAATGAGCTCATCTCGCATTGTGTTCAGGAAAGACTGAAGCAGGATAAGACTGAAAGTGCAAATATTTCCTTTACCCATAAAGACAACAAAAGGAAAAAGGGTAAAGAAGTTGCAGTTACAGCCCCACCTAAGAAACAACAAAAGAAGTCTGTTAAGACTATTAAGAAAGATAGTTGTTTCTTTTGTGGAGCTGAAGGGCATGTGAAGAAGCAGTGCACTAATTACCACGGCTGGCGTGCTAAGAAAAGTACTCTTCTCAATTTGGTTTGTTCAAAAGTTAATTTAACGTCTGTACCTATAGACATTTGGTGGTTAGACTCTGGTGCAACTACTAACATCAGCGTATCTATACAGGGCTGCCTTAACTGTCAAAAGCCAAATGATGCTGAAAGATTCATCTTTGTGGGCGATGGCAAGATGGCGAGGGTTGCTACAATTGGGGATTTTTGATTATCTTTGAAAACTGGAAACTATTTGGATTTATTTGAGACTTTTATTGTAGACGTAACTTGATTTCTATTTCCGCATTGGACAAATATGGTTATTGTTGTTCTTTTACGAATGGAAAATTTAGCTTGTCTCTCAATTCCATATTAATTGGGTTTGGTTATCTGTCTGGTTTTGATAATCTATATATGCTTGAAACAATTGCTGCAAATGAATACTTGCATGTGGGTACAAAGAAACGAAAATTAACTAATGAGAACTTAGGTTCGTTATGTTACAAGAGATTGGGTCACATCTTCAAAAGGAGAATTGAGAGACTTGTGTCAAACAATATTATCAAACCTTTAGATTTTTCAGATTTTGATGTTTTTATTAATTGTATAAAGGGAAAACAAACTAATAAAAGAAGATTTGAAGCCAAAAGGTCAAATGTCGTCTTAGAACATATACATACGGATATTTGCGAACCATTCCCTTTGGTTGCATGGAATGGTCAGCAATATTTTATAACGTTCATAGATGGCTATTCAAGATATGACTACATTTATCTCATACATGAAAACTCTCAGTCTTTGGACACGTTCAAAAATTTTAAAGCCGAAGTTGAACTTCAATTAGGCAAAAGAATTAAAACCGTCAGATCTGACCGTGGTGGTGAATACTACGACAGATATGATAGTTCAGGTGAATAACGTCCAGGACCGTTTGCTAAATTCCTAGAAGAATGCAGTATTGTCCCACAGTATACCATGCCGGGTTTGCCCATTATGAATGGTGCAGCTGAAAGACGAAATAGAACGCCTAAAGACATGGTAAGAAGTATGATTAGTCATTCTTCTTTACCAGAAAGACTCTGTGGAGAAGCATTAAAAACTGCAGCTTACATCCAAAATCGGGTCCCAACGAAAGCAACTAATAAAACACCATATGAGCTTTGGACATGCAAAACACCTAGTCTAAAGCATATGAACATATGTGGATGTCCAGCTGAGGCAAGGCCTTATAGGCCTACTGAAAAGAAACTGGACACACAGACAGTTAGTTGCTATTTTATTGGAGATGCTGAAAGATCGATGGGTTACAAATTTTACGATCCCACAAATAAGAGTATTTTTGAGGCTGGAAATGCCAGATTTCTTGAGGATACCGGGTTTGCGGGGGGATATTTAGGAAGAGACATTGTTTTCGAAGAGGAATATGTAGATATTCCCATAGGTGATCTTGTTATTTATCAGGATTCTATTCCTGTTATAGAACAAGACACAAATATTCAAGACAATGTTGGTGCTCCTCCCATTCAAGAAGGACAAACCCTTGCACCTCAAGAAACATTGCCATTAAGGAGATCCACTAGGGAGAGGAGAAGTGCAATATCAAGTGACTACATTGCACATCTCCAAGAACACGATGTTAATATTTGTGCGATGGAAGATGATCCAATCAACTTCCATCAAGCCAAAAATGGTTCTAACTCTTTAAAAATGGATAGATGACATGAATGAGGAAATAAAGTCAATGAAGGACAATGACATTTGGGATCTTGTCCCATTACCTAAAGATGTGAAACCCATTGGTTGCAAATGGATATTTAAAATCAAGAGGGATTCAAAAGGTAATGTGGAAAGATATAAGGCACGTATTGTCGCTAAGGGCTTTACTCAAAAGGAATGCATTGATTATAATGAGACTTTCTCTCTGGTTTCCACGAAAGACTTATTCAGGATAATAATCGCATTAGTGGCTCATTTTAATCTTGAGTTACATCAGATGGATGTTAAAATAGCGTTCCTTAACTGGGACACTGATCAGGTGATTTATATGGTGCAACCAGAAAACCATGTGTCGGGAGATCCAAAGAATATGGTTTGCAAACTTAAGAAATCCATCTATGGACTCAAACAAGCGTCTCGACAATGGTATTTTAAGTTTCATCAGGTTATCATCTCATTTGGCTTCGAGATGAATTTGGTTGATGAATGTATATACCATAAGTTCTGTGTGAGTAAATTTACTTTTCTGGTTTTATATGTCGATGCCATTTTACTTGCCAGTAACGATAATGGCTTATTGCATGAAACCAAGAACTTTCTAGCTAAGAACTTTGAGATGAAAGATCTTGGTGATGCATCTTTTGTATTAGGAATTCAAATACACCGAGATCGTTCTTGATGTAAACTTGGATTATCGCAAAAGGCCTACATTGAAAAGGTTCTGCAAAGATTTGGCATGGAAAGTTGTAAACCAGGTGATACCCCAGTATCTAAAGGAGACAAGTTTAGTCTCATTCAGTCCCCTAAAAGTGAAATTGAGATAGCACAAATGAAGGATATTCCTTATTCTTCAGCAGTTGGGAGTATCATATATGCTCAAGTATGTACACTCCAGACTTGGTGTACATTACGGGAATGCTTGGCAGATACTTGAGTAATCCAGGATTGGACCATTGGAAAGCAGCTAAAAGGGTCTTACGGTACTTACAGAGGACAACAGGACACATGCTTGTATATCAGAGGTCGGAAAAGCTTGAGATCGTAGGATATACCGACTCTGGTTTTGTTAGATGTAAAGACATCATGAAATTTACTACAGGCTATGTTTACACATTAGCAGAAGGTGACATTTCATGAAAGAGTACTAAACAGACTATTATAGCCTCTTCCACTATGGCTGCAGAATTCATCAATTGTCATGAAGCATCCAATCATGGTTTATGGCTACAGAATTTTGTCATGGGGCTGCGAATTGTAGATGGCATTGAAAGGCCACTCAAATTATATTGTGACAATATGCCCGCAGTTGTGTTTGCCACTAACAACAGGAGCTCAGCAAAATCAAAGCATATTGATATTATAAGTTCCTGATTGTTAAGAAAAGAGTTGGAAATAAACAGTTGTCTATAGAGCACATTGGTACAAACTCAAACATTGTGGATCTGCTTACTAAGGGACTGCCACTCAAAAAGTTTCATGGGCATGTTACTCATATGGGTGTCTTGTCATCTAAAGATGCTCAGTTTTAGTGGGAGTTTGTAATTTTGTAGTGCTCTTATTTTTAAAAAATACTTCTGTCTCCAGTTTATGCATATTTGGTTTATTTCTGCAGAAATAAAGTACATTTTGGTTTGGCTTTATATTTCAACTCTATATTTATAAATGCGTATGTAAATATGTGTTTATGTTTATGATCTCACTAAGGTTAAGGAGGATCAGTTGGAAATAGACATGTTAGATCACATCACATGTAATTTTCATGCTACACATCCACTTTATAATACATGTCATTCTTTTGTATTAGCACAGTGACCACTGATGAGTCGAGCTGCAATTGCTACGGCGAAGATCTCTTTGATCCCTTGCTAATATAATTGATGGACAGAATTGGTTTTTTGACTCATTAAAGAAATGACAGTAAGTTAAGATCTTATTTGGTTGTATGCACAATGAATTATAATTATAAAGTTTAGCATATAGCCCAAGTGGGAGATTGTTGGAACATATCCAACTAAGTTGGATCTTAATCCAACGTTGGGCTAATATGTGATATATAATTATATAGTGTTGCACTGTCATATTAAGCCCAATGTATTAATGATCTGATTTAATTAATTAAGTGGGCTAAATGAGTTAAATAGGTTGTGTGGCCTTTATGTGTAGAGGCTATTGGGCTTTAACTCGTTGATGGACCAAGTTGGAAACCCTAGTGCTATGGAGGCTAGCCTATATATATTTGCGGTCATGATCACCGGAGCCCACGAACTAAGAGAGCTGTCTTTTCTACGCCTCGTCGCTAGGAGAGAAACCGTGAGAAGGATAAAGGGATTCTCCAATGGTTGATACGTGTTGTTCTAGGAGATGTCCGTCATCCAGATCATCGACTTCATGGATTCAGGTATAATCCATATCAGAGAAGGTAAAGATTTAAGGTTCCGCATGTTTATCTAGATCTTTGTAATTAGGTTTATATGCACATCTATATCTTTGGATTTAACAGTTATGGTATTTGGTTCGAGGGAATACCAAACCAACAAAGAAATCAGAGAAGAAAACAATGGAAAAAGCTCTCAAACAGCCATACATTTGGCCCCATAGTTTGGCCTTTATTTTTTCTGCAAGTATCTGCAAACTTATACATGAAATCCCATGAAAAACCGCATCAATACCCTAGCCAAAACAAGATTTAAATAATGTTTAGTTTTATTAATAGATCTGGAAAGGAATAGTGCCGTCCGTGTCGGTATCGGATTTCGACTGGCTCCCCACATGAGCTCGGGTATGATCGATGCTTCAACAGTCCACTAAGAGCAAGCCACACGCTGAATGCAGGCTGCACCTGCAGGTCGTGCATATGGGCAGCGTCTAACGGACGTGATGTTGGCTGCACAATGTGGACCGCCCTGTTCATGATAAAATCCTGAGAAATATAATTGGGCTGGTCTTCAAAACATCATTGTTTTGTGCTCCAAAGAATCTCTAATAAATTTCCAAAAAATCTCATAAATCCTAGATTAATCTTGAGATATTTTTGATGTTTTATTTTATATTTTTCAACACTTCACCTTGCTACAAATACATCACAAAGCCTGAACCAAACCAAAACTCCATATCATCCACCTTCAAAAAATAAACCACCTCATCCTGAGCCTAGGGCACTTGTTTAGTGAGCTTCGCACTAAGCATCACCAACTAACCGAGTTCCAACTATCCCCCTTATGAATTTGAATCTCCGAATTCGATGTATCTCCGTAATCCATACCTGAATCAAAACCCGTAGTGTCTATTTGTGTCACCTCGTGACACCTAGCACCTTTTCATGGTAAATAAATTTGCACCCCGTTCAAACTTAACCGTCGGCCTATCCACAATCGAATTCTCCTTCTCATGAATTTCCTTGGGATGCTCTAATATGTCGACATATTTCCTAACACACCTCCACTCTGAGTTTGCGTCCAAACACAATGCATCCACTGCAAACCTATCTGTCGTAGAATCTCCATGCACATGCAATGTGTAGGCCAAATTCACGTAGTACTTATATTGAGATGGAGCCTTCATGGTGCACAGCCCCACTCTACCAGCAATAGAGTCCTACACAGTAGCTCTAGGATCTCCACATTGACTAGAACTCTTATTACCATTGGTGCCTACAATAGTACCATCATGTGGACTTTCTCCATTAGCCGCCACTCCTCTTCAAACATATATGTCGATCTTGTGATTTGAAATAAGTATCTCCACCCTGTTTTGCACCTCTTTGCCTCTACCTATTTCGGTACTTCTTGTCTTTTCTTGCATCATCGTCGACTCATCAAATGTCACATGTAGACCTACCAAGATCTTCTTTTCACCTAGACTCAAAAGTCTGTAACACACGACACCATTTATGTATCCTAATACGATACAGTTTCTTCTTTGGTGTTGAACTTGTCACATTAGACTGGACATGTAAATACCCGAAGATGATCTTGATTCATTGGCTTCCCTGTCCAAACCTCTGCTAAAAATTTTTCTTGATAACTAAAGATGAATTTTTTTGTTTACTAAATAAGATGCGGTTGATATATCTTTGCGTCAAGACATCTTTGACAAATTGGATGGCAATCTGAGACACGTTGCCTTCTCCAGAAGTGTCATATTCATCCTCTCCGCCATTCAACTGCAGATCTCCTGGTGTAGTGAAATGCCTCTTTACTTCTTGCTCCTTATAGAATTCTTTAAACTTAGCAGAAGTAAACTTTGTTGTGTATTGATTCCCCGGATTTGGTTTTGGATGATGAGCAAACATAAATAATGTATACTAACTTATTTGTGAGCGCAGTTATGGAGATCGTCGCCAAAAGAATACGAACATCAAAAGCGACGCCTCAAGACTTCTCAATTCGCGTGATCGTGTGCCTGGAGCTTCGTTGAAGCTCAAGGAGTTTTATTGAAGTCAAGAATGAAGATTGAAGCTTTGAAGACGGCTCGTAAGGTTTAATTTATAGTCTTCTAGCTTCATAGATTAGAATGTTAAGCCTTGAGTAGGACTTACTTTATAATCTTCATTTCGCTCATATCTTAGAGCTAGGATATTCATAGAAGACATTAGAAACTTTCCCAAAGCCTATCGCTTCTTCCCTCGGCTTCGAGTGCATGTTAGTTGGTTCAAGAAGAGTCACCAACCGACTAGATGACGATCTAGTCGGTCGGCAACTCTACATGAACCGACTAGTTTGCCTCTCTTTATTTAGCTCTTTCTATGACTATAGTTAGTTAGTCAAAGAAGAGTCACCGACCGACTAGATGACGATCTAGTCGGTCAGTAATCCTTCTTAGACCGACTAGCTGTGTACAGTCATTTTCAGCCTGAGCTACTGTTTCGAGTTAGTCGGTCAAAGAACGTTTACCGACCGACTAGTTGAGAAACTAGTCGGTCAGCATTTGTTATTAAACCGACTAAGTCATCTTGAAGTCAGCCTATTCTATTTCGATGTTAGTCGGTCAAAGATCATTCACCGACCGACTAGTTGTGAAACTAGTCGGTCGGCAAGTCTTCTTAGACCGACTAGTTGTCTTTGCCTGGAACTTCGACTTTTGGCTGTTCTTCCATTAGTCGGTCTACGTTGATTGACCGACCGACTGGTTGATGAACTAGTCAGTCGGTGGTTGTTCTTTGACCGACTAGTTGGGTTCAGAAAAGAGCCGTTGGGAACTTTTCCAACACGATTTTCCTTGCCTCTATAAATACAAACTTGATACGTTTGAGGCAAGGTTGAAGGTCCATTTTACAAGCAATTTCAGACCTAAGAGAAGAGCTCTTCCAAGCTAATTCAAAGCTCTCTCTCCCTCACAAGAATCTCTCTCTTCACTCTTTGAGCCATCTTCCTCAAGAGAGATTCTCTCCATTGTGAGCATCTCAAGCCAAGAGCTCGCTTCTAGTCACCATACTCCACCCTAGGCTTCCATTGCTGGTCATCTTCTTGAAGCTAGGGTTTGGTGGCATCATCTTCCTCAAAATCCCTCCTTGCCCTAATTTGGTAAGATTTACTCAAGGCATAGGATTTTGTAGGTAAGTGTTTATTTCATTTCATATTTGAATTTTAAGTTTCACTCTCGGTTGTGAGAGTGTGGTTGTGATCCCGGGTTGTGGGAGTCACAAATTACTATGTGTATGATTTGACTTGTGAAGGTTTTTCACAAGTACTTCATAGTGGAAATCTTGAGTTAGGGTTGCTAACTCAAGTATCCGGAGGGGATCCGGGTGGTTGGGACGTAGGATCACCGGGAACAAGTCGGGGAGACTTGGGTGGATCCGAACCCAGTAATATTGTTTGTTTGCGTATGTTTTAATTCTTGTTGATAGTTGTTTAATTCCGCATTGTCGTTTGTTTCTTGCACAATAATTAGGAATAACTATCTTGATTATTTTAAGTACTATTCACCCCCTCTCTAGTACGTGTGCAGTAGCTACCACAGGGCACTACAATTGGTATCAGAGCCAAGGTTAAAGCTACAAGTTCAAAGCTATGACGAACAACGACTACAACGACTTCAAGGATCGTCAAGGAGCTTCTTCAGTCTTGGAAGGGCAATCTTCATCTAGGCCTCCCTCTTTCAATGGTACCAACTACGGGTACTGGAAATGCCGAATGGAAACGTTCCTTCGGAGTGCTTCACTTTGGAGAGCCACGATGAATGAGTACGTCGAGCCCTTCGAACAAGATTTCGCAAAGTGGACTCCTGCGGAGGTCTCAGCGGAGGTAAGTAATGCCAAGGCAATGAACGCCTTGCAATGCGCATTGGAGCCTGAGGACTTCAATAAGATATGCACATGTAAGAGTGCATACCAAATATGGAACTCCCTCCTCATCTTACATGAAGGGACGAGTCGGGTAAGAGATTCTAAACTCGTGGTCGTGAATAAAGATTTTGAATTATTTCATATGCTGCAGGGTGAAAAGATGAAAGAGTATTATGCTCGATTCGTCGACATCACAAACGAGTTGGAAGCTCTTGGGAAGACCTACACCCAAAAGGAGAAAGTCTCGAAGATAATCGATGGACTTCCTTCTTGTTGGGAGAAGCGTACCTTCGCCATCGAGGAAGGTAATGACATGAAAACCTATACCGTTGTTCAACTAATGGGTACTTTAATGTCATACGAGATACGCAAGGATAGCAAGCTCATGATGAAAGAAAAGATGAAGTCGTACTTGAAGCAAGACGAGCCTAAGAAAAAGGCGATTGCATATAAGGCCGCTCCATCTACCGATGATGAAGAATCGGAAGAAGAATCGGAAGAAGAATTGGACATGGAAACTCTAGCCAAAATGGCAAAGGAGTTCTACTTATGATTCCGAAAAGGTAACTTTAGAAATAAATCTAAAGTTAGTTCGACTAATGCTTCTACTCCCGTGTGTTATAAATGCAATAAGCCAGGATATATCAAGCCGGATTGTCCTCTCTACAAACACAAGGGGAAATGGAAGGCATCCAAGCGCGAAAAGTCAAGAAAGCACAAGAAAGGGCTTGTCGACACTTTCGCCGACTCCGATTCCTCAAGCGGAGAGTCGGACGATGAAAAGTGGAGAAAGCACACACGTGCTTCATGGGCAAAGAGGATCGTGATGAAGCGAATTCCTCCGATGAAAGCGAGGATGGAAGCGAGGATGAAGGCGAAGAGGTAACCAATGATCAACTTAGAATAGCCAATGAACAACTTTGGAATAAATTTTCTAATTTGGCTACTAGGTTTAATAAGACTAAAAATGAGCTAGATAGTCTTAAAAACTCGCCTAAGTGGTGGGACCGAAAAGGTGCTCTCTCTCAAGTGCAAGAGTCCGTACAAGTAGTAAAACCTGGGAGTCCAGGTGTCGAATCCACGGGAAGAAATCTGTTGCAACCACAGTTCAAATCAAATAGAAATCTATCGGAAAGAAACTAACCACTTCAGCAACGGTGATGGTGATGGTGATGTGAACACGTGAACAAAATAAACATAGAAAATTACGTGTACGAAAATACCTATAAAAAGTTTGCACATGGTATGGGTTCGCTAGGGTCAACGATTCGTATTAATTTGGTTGATAGGTATAACGCAATGAATTCTCCTTTTGGGAGCAATTCACCGGAAAATACCCAATATAACTCAATGAATTCTCCTTTTGGGATCAATTCACCGGAAGATGCCCTTTTGGGGGTTCAAACAAAATATTCAAAAAGATCGTCGCTAAAGCTATAATACGATATGAAACTCTCTTTTGGAGAGATCAAAACTACGGTATGAAACTCTCTTTTGGAGAGATCAAAACTCACCCTTTTGGGGCGATCATCAACTGAATTAATTCTTTTGGAATCTAAAAAAAGTCGATTTACGAACAACGATTACAATTTTAGCGACGTTTAACGGCTTAACACGAGGAATACAACCAAATAAACACGAATAATATCCCCTAACTACTCCATACCATGCACAAATAAGTTCTAGCTACTCATAATATCAGAATACACAAGATCCATAGCCAAATACATTGAATTCATAGCAAAATACGATGAAAAACACTAAAATACGAGGTAGAAGTTAAAGAAAATATCACCAATTCTCCTTGAAAACACTTCAAACTCTCTGAAAATAATAAAACAAGCCTCTGGAATTTTACAGAATTTTTCAGGGGGAGAATACGGCTCCTAGAGCCTCCAATACGCCCAAAATACGCCCCAATCTGCTTGAATACGCTCAAAAAACCCTAAATACGCTTAAATATAAATCATTACGGGTTTGGGTTGTGCAAACGGGTCTAAACCCGCTCTAAAATTGCGCCCGCATCATCCAGGCCGCACATCTAAGTCGGAGCAAACGACAGCCGCTCATCAAATGCGGGATTGAATCTGTACGCGACACGTGTGCTTTAAAAACTGTGCGCACCCGCATCCATTACTCAGCGCAGCTCGCGAAGATCTCGTCCGTTCGATCGACATCGGAGGGATAATAATCGGCCACGTCGCCTCATGAGATCGCCGCTTCGAGTTTAAACTGCGGAGTCAATCTGCCCCGTTCGATGGAAAATCAGCGGCTTAGATGAAGCCGCGTTGGCGCTCTTTCGATCGAAATCGATTTCGAATCGGCTCCATCGCGTCCGTTCATTCGAGCGGTAAACCCTCAGATCTTGCCACGTAGCCATAGGTATAACGAGCTCCGCATTCGCTCGCAGCTCGACGCTCCATCGTTCGATCGTGATCAGGCGGTCGAGGCGCAGCCACGTCGCTTGCAATCTGATTCAAAATGCGGGAGTGTTTGTGTCCGTAGGATGGCGGATCAACGGTTTTTGCATTGCCACGTAGCCCAAAAACCCCCGCATTCGCTTCTTCGTTTTGGGCTGCTTACAGCCGTTCGATCGCAATCGAACGGTCGTAAAAATTCCACGACCTCCGCTTTTCTTCAGCCGTCCGATCTGAGCGGGAGCCGCTCCGATGCTGCCACCGCGTGCGCCAAGATTCGTGCGCGTTTATTTTATTTCCAATAAATGGTATTCTGCATTCAAAAATTCACAGTAATTAGCACAGATCTCAGAAAAATACAAATAAATAGTCGTTGGAATCGTGAGATCGAGACGGTGCTAGGAAAAATATAAAAAGTGCAGAAATGTGTCGTTAATTGCAGTTTTGTGCTCAAATAGTGTGTTTTCTCTAATAAATAAATGTGTAGAAAATACGTATGAATTAGAGATAAATGTAGCATCACATGAGCACAAAATAGGGCTAAATGGGGGGTTAAATATGTACTATTGAACCCGAATCACACACCCCAACTAGCGATTTGCTAGTCTCTAGCAAAAATAGCGATAAATACGGACGATCAATAAAACAATAAGTTCTTTCAAATTGCTCATGGCGTGGCTCAATAATACGCATTCCAACATGTTCTTGGCCATCAATATACACATCCATGAACAAAATCAATCACATGAAATTTTCTCTAATTTAGTATGAATAAATAACATGCAAGCATCGTTTTGTGCAAGCGAAAGTATAACACGTCGTTATAAACTAGTATTCGTGTTTCCAAGGAATTGGCCTATCAAAACAATCACTCAAATTATGGGTATTGAAGTTGCTTAGTATATTCACCATTTCTGTTCTTTTATTCGTTCTGCGTAACGCGCATCAAGCAACATTCGCAGAAAAAAGTATAACTTGGATCGCTCCATCAAATGAGTGAGTTTCCGGTCAATGGCTCCCAAATCAGACGATCTTAGGGCATTAGGCCAAGAAGGACCCCTCGGACTGTACTACTCGAGCTAACCAAGTTATTTATTAGTGACATACTCATTCATTCATTTTTCATCATTCATTTTTCTTTTCATTTTCTTTTCTTTCTTTTCTTTCTTTGTAAGCAACTCAAACCCCATTTTTTTCAAACATAAACATTAACGACCATGGCCAAATTCCTCTTCAACTTGAAAACTATTCTAATGAATCGTGTATACTTAAGCTTTTTCATCACATTAGCATGCATGAAATATACTCAAACTATTTCGAGATAGTAATCATGGAAATTGAAAACTTTCATGAATAGTATATTAACGGTAATTCCATGAAGGAAAAATAATCAATTCAAGCCATAAAAATTTTTAGAACTCAATTAATGTATAATCATCCGCATTTGAGGCATATGAAGGAGTTTTAAAAGATTAGATTTGGTGATTTATTCTTCCCCAAAAAAAAAATCCTAAGGTCTCATACACACCCCCCAACTAAAGATGGACATTGTCCTCAATGTCGGAAGGGGTACGAGTTTATTCAAGCAAGCAACCTAGAAAGCATATAAAAAAAACTACACTACTGGAAAGAACACACCGTGATCAAATGGCGGATCTCGAATCTTTAATTGTGGAGGAAGTTGTTCAATTTTCTCCTTGCGCTCCTCGGCGAGTAATCTTCCTCCAACGACTAAACTGGATCCCAGCAACGTAACTCCCAGCATCTCTATAAGATGTCCACATGTATCCTGCAAGAGATGAGTCACGTCAATCCATTTTAGTTTAAAAATCTTCGAAATAAAATTATTCCAAATGTAGTCATCAAAATAAGTGAAAGAAATTAAAATAAGTTGACGACTACTCCCTGAAAGATTTGCACTACTCTCTGTACGATGCTCGATCAATGGGGAGAGGGATAAATGATTTTGGGACAAAACTGGAAGAGGGAATGGTTCTGGCTCCATGGCGATAATCTCAAAACCTTTGTCCCTAGCTGTCTCCTCCTCTCGTTCATCCAAAATTGCTAGCTCATCCTCTCTTTTGCGCACACTTCCTGCCATGTGGATATTTATATTCGTGTCCTCGCTCGGTATTCCTGCAATAGAAGATGAACTCGTATTAGATTCTTGAAATCGAGTTTCAAAAGCATTACCTTCTTCTAAGCAAGCGGAAAACAAATTAAGATCTTCAATGGAATTTTGAATTTGCCGACTCCGAGCAAGGAAATTCTCCTGGAATTGATGGGGTGTGGCCTCCTGAGTTTGAATAGTCTGGTAAGCTTCCTCTTTCAAGGATTGCAAAGGTACGTCTACGCTTTGCTCTTCTTGATCGAGTCACGAAGGCTCCGTTGAATCGCTCTCTGAAGTCTCTTCCACGGTTTCTTCGTTTTCTTGCAGAGACTCCATGTATTCCCACGCCACTGTCGGCGTCATGCTTCCCAATAATTCCTGCAGCTGAGGTTGTAGTCCTTCTAGGAAGAACTCCATAAGCTCTTCATTTGTGAAACCATGCTGCGGATAGCTCGATATAATGTCTGTGAACCTCCTCCAGGCCTGAAAGAAAGTTTCACAGTCAGTTTGATTAAAATTAACAATTTTAAGCTTTTCCATTCTATGTTTGTGTGCATTCGTATATCGTGCATCATAAAGATTGTTCGTGCAGTAGAAGTTCATGTATTCCATTTTTTAAAAATTAAAATAAAATAATAAAAAAAAGTTTATGTACAATAAAGTGGAAAGATATCACCGAAGGTCCTCTAAATGAAATAAACCGTAGTCACAAACCATTCCTCCCCGGCAACGGCGCCAAAAACTTGGTGGGACCGAAAAGGTGCTCTCTCTCAAGTGCAAGAGTCCGTACAAGTAGTAAAACCTGGGAGTCCAGGTGTCGAATCCACGGGAAGAAATCTGTTGCAACCACAGTTCAAATCAAATAGAAATCTATCGGAAAGAAACTAACCACTTCAGCAACGGTGATGGTGATGGTGATGTGAACACGTGAACAAAATAAACATAGAAAATTACGTGTACGAAAATACCTATAAAAAGTTTGCACATGGTATGGGTTCGCTAGGGTCAACGATTCGTATTAATTTGGTTGATAGGTATAACGCAATGAATTCTCCTTTTGGGAGCAATTCACCGGAAAATACCCAATATAACTCAATGAATTCTCCTTTTGGGATCAATTCACCGGAAGATGCCCTTTTGGGGGTTCAAACAAAATATTCAAAAAGATCGTCGCTAAAGCTATAATACGATATGAAACTCTCTTTTGGAGAGATCAAAACTACGGTATGAAACTCTCTTTTGGAGAGATCAAAACTCACCCTTTTGGGGCGATCATCAACTGAATTAATTCTTTTGGAATCTAAAAAAAGTCGATTTACGAACAACGATTACAATTTTAGCGACGTTTAACGGCTTAACACGAGGAATACAACCAAATAAACACGAATAATATCCCCTAACTACTCCATACCATGCACAAATAAGTTCTAGCTACTCATAATATCAGAATACACAAGATCCATAGCCAAATACATTGAATTCATAGCAAAATACGATGAAAAACACTAAAATACGAGGTAGAAGTTGAAGAAAATATCACCAATTCTCCTTGAAAACACTTCAAACTCTCTGAAAATAATAAAACAAGCCTCTGGAATTTTACAGAATTTTTCAGGGGGAGAATACGGCTCCTAGAGCCTCCAATACGCCCAAAATACGCCCCAATCTGCTTGAATACGCTCAAAAAACCCTAAATACGCTTAAATATAAATCATTGCGGGTTTGGGTTGTGCAAACGGGTCTAAACCTGCTCTAAAATCGCGCCCGCATCATCCAGGCCGCACATCTAAGTCGGAGCAAACGACAGCCGCTCATCAAATGCGGGATTGAATCTGTACGCGACACGTGTGCTTTAAAAACTGTGCGCACCCGCATCCATTACTCAGCGCAGCTCGCGAAGATCTCGTCCGTTCGATCGACATCGGAGGGATAATAATCGGCCACGTCGCCTCATGAGATCGCCGCTTCGAGTTCAAACTGCGGAGTCAATCTGCCCCGTTCGATGGAAAATCAGCGGCTTAGATGAAGCCACGTTGGCGCTCTTTCGATCGAAATCGATTTCGAATCGGCTCCATCGCGTCCGTTCATTCGAACGGTAAACCCTCAGATCTTGCCACGTAGCCATAGGTATAACGAGCTCCGCATTCGCTCGCAGCTCGACGCTCCATCGTTCGATCGTGATCAGGCGGTCGAGGCGCAGCCACGTCGCTTGCAATCTGATTCAAAATGCGGGAGTGTTTGTGTCCGTAGGATGGCGGATCAACGGTCTTTGCATTGCCACGTAGCCCAAAAACCCCCGCATTCGCTTCTTCGTTTTGGGCTGCTTACAGCCGTTCGATCGCAATCGAACGGTCGTAAAAATTCCACGACCTCCGCTTTTCTTCAGCCGTCCGATCTGAGCGGGAGCCGCTCCGATGCTGCCACCGCGTGCGCCAAGATTCGTGCACGTTTATTTTATTTCCAATAAATGGTATTCTGCATTCAAAAATTCACAGTAATTAGCACAGATCTCAGAAAAATACAAATAAATAGTCGTTGGAATCGTGAGATCGAGACGGTGCTAGGAAAAATATAAAAAGTGCAGAAATGTGTCGTTAATTGCAGTTTTGTGCTCAAATAGTGTGTTTTCTCTAATAAATAAATGTGTAGAAAATACGTATGAATTAGAGATAAATGTAGCATCACATGAGCACAAAATAGGGCTAAATGGGGGGTTAAATATGTACTATTGAACCCAAATCACTAAGCCTATCATCGTCAACAACGACACCGTTGTTGAAGGGTTGAGAAATGAGATTGAAAATCTCAAATCTCAACTTGAGCATGTTCATGTCGAGGATTTGGATGAACATGTGATAGCGGATTTGACGTCTCAAATCTCAACTTTGAGTATTGAGAATAAAAATCTTAAGTCACGTGTTTGTGCACTCGCATCGCAAGTGTCCACTTTGGATGCTTCTTTGCATTCTCTCACCGAGAAGCATGAGAGCACATTGGGCCTAATTCATGAATTCAACAAAGGTAAGGGCAAGTTGGATAATATCCTAAATGACTTGCCTCCGGCCAATCATCACATTGGCTTGGGGTATAAGATGAGAGATTCATCCAACTCGTCCGCCACCTTTGTTAGGCCAACGTCTGATGCTTCTACTAGTGGAAGTAAACACGTCATGGGTAGTTCTTCTACCAATGGTGCTTCCGCTAGGAACACCCCCCCATTTGGAAAGAAACCCAATTTGGGTGGACCTCCAAAGAAGGGTCATGCCTTCATGTATGTCATGCCACGTAGGAACACACATCCTACCCCACATGCTAGCACAAATGATGATTTTTATGCTCCGCACCCACGAGCACGTGCACACCATGTGAGACACACTCATGCACGTGTTCCTCCACATTCATATGTTCATCCTCATTCTCATATGAATAATTATCGTCATGCACCATTGCATCGCATGCCATATGCTTACCCACGACATGCATCACATAGAAATCAACAACATATGCATGTTCCCAATAGGATTAGGACTCCCAAGACATACACCATTTGGGGTCCGAAGAACACAAGCATGCATAATAATAATTTGTATGTGAAATCGTTTATTAATGATGTTATCTTGAATGATGATTATGTTGGGAAATCAAGTTCCTCGTGGACTTGGTTTCCGAAGGGTTAGTTTCCTTTGACCCTTCATTGCTTGGTACCATAAGTTTAATTTCATTTTTATGGGTACCAAAGCAATTGTGGTAAGATTGGGTTACATTTAATTTGAATTTAGTTCGCTAAATTTATTGCCTAACCCATAGGATCCAAAAAGATTTTTGGATACCAAATTGATATTCTCTAGGTTAAATTCACCATGGGATACCTACCCTACCAACTCCTTGATTTGCACGGATTTTCATTCAAATGGAGTTGATGGTGCTTGAGTGATGCACCAAAGTAGGGGGAGCTTAATGTTGTAAGTATGTTCATACTTTTGATTCATATTGGTATCCATTGGTAGAATATATTACGATTGGTATCATTTTGCTTCATTTGGTATGCTAGATTAGTGTATGCCATTGTTATATGATGTTCTATCTATTTTTGGCATAACATTCTTGCATGCTACATTTGGTATGCACAACGGATTATTTTTTTCTCTGATGTTGATTTCGTCGTTCGACGATTTTATGGATTTAATAGAATTCGTTCTATGGAAACATAGAATTATTTTCCATGCATTCTATTGATTTTGGAGAGTATGTTCCAAAACTCAATAAGTGAAATCGATTTGAGTTTTTGATGATTTCGGATTTCGTTTTTCGCCTATGGCTTGATGATTTCGTATTTCGATTTTCGCCTATGGTTTGATGATTTCGTACTTTGATTTTCGCCTATGGCTTGGTGATTTCGTTTTCCGATTTTCGCCGATAATTTTATGATTTCGGTTTCCGATTTTCGACTTTGGTCTCCTTGACACGCTTTGCTTTTATTCGGTATTTTACATTTGATATTTTGCATTGGTGTTATTTTGGATCCTCGTTGTATTCTTCGACTCCCATGCGTTATTTTTAGCCATTGGTTTTGTCGTTGATCTCCTGCCGCTCTTTTTGCTAATGCCAAAGGGGGAGAGATATAATAATGACAATGTGCTAATTAATAATTCAAAGGAATTAACCATGAATCTAATTTGATGTGTTAGATTCAGGGGGAGTGAAGATATAAAATGCATTTAGATCCTATATATGCAATAGTAGGATTCATATTTTATATTTCCCTCGCTGCTTGATGCATATGAATATTATTGAATATGGAACTAACGTGTCATCAATGCATGGGGAGTAAGTAAATTTCAATTGAATCATTATTATTGTTATTATTTATGTTGGTTTGTCATCACCAAAAAGGGGGAGAATGTTGTGTATTGATTCCCCGGATTTGGTTTTGGATGATGAGAAAACATAAATAATGTATACTAACTTATTTGTGAGCGCAGTTATGGAGATCGTCGCCAAAAGAATACGAACATCAAAAGCGACGCCTCAAGACTTCTCAATTCGCGTGATCGTGTGCCTGGAGCTTCGTTGAAGCTCAAGGAGTTTTATTGAAGTCAAGAATGAAGATTGAAGCTTTGAAGACGGCTCGTAAGGTTTAATTTATAGTCTTCTAGCTTCATAGATTAGAATGTTAAGCCTTGAGTAGGACTTACTTTATAATCTTCATTTCGCTCATATCTTAGAGCTAGGATATTCATAGAAGCCATTAGAAACTTTCCCGAAGCCTATCGCTTCTTCCCTCGGCTTCGAGTGCATGTTAGTTGGTTCAAGAAGAGTCAGCAACCGACTAGATGACGATCTAGTCGGTCGGCAACTCTACATGAACTGACTAGTTTGCCTCTCTTTATTCAGCTCTTTCTATGACTACAGTTAGTCGGTCAAAGAAGAGTCACCGAACGACTAGATGACGATCTAGTCGGTCAGTAATCCTTCTTAGACCGACTAGCTGTGTACAGTCATTTTCAGCCTGAGCTACTGTTTCGAGTTAGTCGGTCAAAGAACGTTTACCGACCGACTAATTGAGAAACTAGTCGGTCAGCATTTGTTATTAAACCGACTAAGTCATCTTGAAGTCAGCCTATTCTATTTCGACGTTAGTCGGTCAAAGATCATTCACCGACCGACTAGTTGTGAAACTAGTCGGTCGGCAAGTCTTCTTAGACCGACTAGTTGTCTTTGCCTGGAACTTCGACTTTTGGCTGTTCTTCCATTAGTCGGTCTACGTTGATTGACCGACCGACTAGTTGATGAACTAGTCGGTCGGTGGTTGTTCTTTGACCGACTAGTTGGGTTCAGAAAAGAGCCGTTGGGAACTTTTCCAACACGATTTTCCTTGCCTCTATAAATACAAACTTGATACGTTTGAGGCAAGGTTGAAGGTCCATTTTACAAGCAATTTCAGACCTAAGAGAAGAGCTCTCCCAAGCTAATTCAAAGCTCTCTCTCCCTCACAAGAATCTCTCCCTTCACTCTTTGAGCCATCTTCCTCAAGAGAGATTCTCTCCATTGTGATCATCTCAAGCCAAGAGCTCGCTTCTAGTCACCATACTCCACCCTAGGCTTCCATTGCTGGTCATCTTCTTGAAGCTAGGGTTTGGTGGCATCATCTTCCTCAAAATCCCTCCTTGCCCTAATTTGGTAAGGTTTACTCAAGGCATAGGATTTTGTAGGTAAGTGTTTATTTCATTTCATATTTGAATTGTAAGTTTCACTCTCGGTTGTGAGAGTGTGGTTGTGATCCCGGGTTGTGGGAGTCACAAATTACTATGTGTATGATTTGACTTGTGAAGATTTTTCACAAGTACTTCATAGTGAAAATCTTGAGTTAGGGTTGCTAACTCAAATATCCGGAGGGGATCCGGGTGGTTGGGACGTAGGATCACCGGGAACAAGTCGGGGAGACTTGGGTGGATCCGAACCCAGTAATATTGTTTGTTTGCGTATGTTTTAATTCTTGTTGATAGTTGTTTAATTCCGCATTGTCGTTTGTTTCTTGCACAATAATTAGGAATAACTATCTTGATTATTTTAAGTACTATTCACCCCCCCTCTAGTACGTGTGCAGTAGCTACCACAGGGCACTACAAACTTACCACCATTGTCAGATCTCAATATTTTAACTTCTTTTTCGTTTGACTTTCTACAATGGTTTTTCTTGCCTGGAACTTTTCAAACGCATCTGACTTTTCCTTCATCACATGCACCTAAACATACTTTTTTGAAGAAATCATCAATGAATGAAATGAAGTATACAGCTCTACTAGCGAGTGAACTGATGCAGGACACCAAATATCGATGTAAACATACTTAAGAATCCCTTTTGTATCATGCTTTTCTTTACTTTAATTAACTATCCTCTACTTGACATAGACACAATCTTAACAAAACTAGCTCCACGAAGTTCACTCTTTTGATCAGGCCATGCTTCCTCAAAGCCTCCAAGCTTTTCTCTGTGACATGTCCAAGTCTGAGATGCCACAGTCTGGTCGAATCAGTCTCCTGTAAACTCTCAGCTTTGATACTTGAATCTCCCAAGACATTCGTCCCCTTTAGTAGTTATAAGTCCCTAACTTTTTCACCTCTCATCACCACCATTGAACCCTTCGCTATTTTTAGACCTTCCTTCTTTATCATAACCTTGCAACTCATGGACGCCAATGCCCCCCCAAAGAAATTAGTGACTTCATTAACTATGGAACATGTCACACATTTAGAAGTGTGTGCACCATGACATCGAACATCTTGATTCTTAATCGAACCAGCTTTGCATGTGTCATTGTTGCCCATAAGGACTGAGCCATCCTTCTTCCTCTGGTAGGCATAGAAGCACTCCCTATTTGACGTCATACGGAACAATGCCTCTGAATCCATCACCTAAGCATGATTATCAACATCGAACGAGCATGTCTCCTCGCTCTTTACATCCTTCGTCTACACAGTTGGAACTGATGAAGATGCTCGCAAATCATTCTTGTCTATGTTTCCTCTCTTTGAACAGTCTCCCTTCCATTGTCTGGGATTCTTGCAAATATAGCATGACATACATCTATCCCTTGATATTGATCTTCTCTTAGTGTCCATCACACATTGCTTTGCTACGAAGAAAATGGGCCTTATATATCTAAATTTCCTATCCTAAAACCAACTTCTGACATCTTATCTCTTGACTCCTCGCTGTTGAGCACTGCCTTCACATCCTCATGACTGAGAGTAACTTCACCTATAGACCATGATGTTGACGAACATCATACATCACTCTGGCAATGACATGAGCAGAAACATCACCTCATGCTTTGCCTCTACAGTCAATCTAATGGCCCTCATTTTCATCACTAATCCATTGAAGGTATACATGTGGCCCTTTAATCAGGTCTCGTCTCACAACTTGAAAGTGAAGAAAATCTTCAACAAGATTAGCATATTGGTGAGTGAATTTTTTAGACACAGCTTCCCAAGTTTTTCCCATAATCTCTCGGCTGTAGTCTCCTCGAACACCTGATAAATCACATTATCTAATATACTGAGCTGAATGACTACCGTATGGAATGTTTTGGCAGGAGTCTATGTATGAAGAAGTAGGGATCCTTGTCTCAAGTTGATCATGGCAAGATATTTGACTTCATCATTGTAACATCTATCGAATTGATTTTTTGTAGTTGTATACTTGTGGATCACTGAACTTATCCCTAGCTATGCATGCATTTTGTAATGACCATTGCCACGGCCTCCCAATCCTAGCACGGTTAAGTTATATGCTTAGCTGGTATGAGCTTGCACAGTGTATTTTTATACTAATCAAAAAGAAACATACAACAACATAAGATCAGTGGCATAGCTATTGCAGTTTCAAATGGGTGGAAAGTGAGACGGCTAGACATTAGATCTGCATTTCTAAAATGGTGAGCTTCAAGAAGAGATCTATGTCACTTAGCCTCCATGTTTTAAAGTTCTAGATCAACCATAAAAAGTTTACAAGCTTCACAAAGCATTGTATGGCCTTAACTAGTCTCCAAGAGCTTGGTACTCAAGTGTTAGTGCATGTGTACGAACCCAATTTGGGTATCCGCATACCCGGCCAATTTAGCATTCTTGACCCAATACCCCATGTGCTCTAAGCAGATCATAGCTAAGTCGGACGACCAAGTCATTTGACCGTTGGACTAGCACCAACATTCAAGAGAGAGTTAATGGGGCTGAGTTAATAGGTAGCTGTTAACTCGAATCCCAGAGAAGATCGTGCCCCAATCAATGAGGAACGGTCACACATCGTCAAGAAGGAGCTACCTATAAATAGGTCGACAAACGAATGTAAATGGGTTCCATCTTCAAGATATGAGATCTAAGACATAGAACTCTATCTTCTCACTTTACCATTCTGATATTCGAGCTTGCGTCGTTAGTCTAGAGACAAACATCTGTGGGTCGATCTTAGCTACACCAAGCTCCCTCTCTTCCTTAAGTTCCACACTGACTTAAGCATCGGAGGGGATTTGGGTCGAAACCCAGATCCGACCCCCCAACGACTCTCTGTGGTGCAGATCGACGACCGCTATTCATCAGGGAAGGTCGGCATTGAATCCTTCAACCTTGAACGATCGATGCAACGGTCGCTCGTAGGTCGATCGAAGGTCGTATCACCCCCAGCTACCATCATTCGACTCTGGGTCCTCTAACCAATGGTCCCACTCTAGAAGCTGACAAGGCTCCAGCTCAGCGCTTCGAGTCTCTGTCAGCTTGACACATGTCTTGGTCAATTTTGGCCTTAACAGTTTGGCGTCGTCTGTGGGATTACCACGAGTCGATATCCCAATCAACGAACCTCTTGACCATGTTGACTCACCCAACCACATACTCCAAGGTTGTCGCAAGACCTCCCAGCCTCGGGATCATCAACATGATAACGGGAGGTCCCTCGCACCAGGAGTTATCAACCTCTCTCCAAAGCTCCTATGGTGGGAGGCTGATGACAGTATCCGTGGGGCAAAAGCGCCCCAGAGATTCCACACCTCATATCTCCTTCTTGGATGAAGATTTGGAAGGTGTAGAACTATCGCATGATGATGACGTCGTCATCACGACTACCATCAAAGAGATCGCCATGAAAAGACTACGTTGGAGAGGATGATGTTGAGTATTGGACTTCTCCCTACTTGGTATTAATGATGGATAAACATAAATACTTGTGACTAATCCCCTATTTGCAGTTAATCCATTGCCTAAGCATATCATGAAGATCAATTAGTAATGGAAGTCTCTCAAAGATCAATAAAAGCAAAAAAAAGTGGATTGGATGATCAAAGATGGTGATTGAAGCTCCTAAAAGACTTTAAGCTCATACGTTGGATAGAAGAGAGAGTTCTACAAATGTAATCTTTTTTCTCTTCTAGTATGTAGCTTAGAAGTAGAACTATGTTGGAGCACACACACATCTTCATTTCAATCTTAGGAAAATATTAGATCAACTTTTCTTAGACTCCAATTCATTTCTATCAAGAATGTGCATGTCATGATTTCAATAGTCGACTGCTGAATGATTTACAGTCGCCTGTCTTAAAACAGTCGACTGTGTTTTATTCTACAGTCGCCTGTTACACACATACTTGATCAGTTGATTTTTGGGCTTTCTGAGCTTTAACTCAATCAGACGACTGCTGTTCATTTCACAGGCGCCTGTCCTAATAACAGTCGACTGTGATTTGTTAATCAGTCGCATGTCTATCTTCAGCCCAAGATCATTCTCAGTTTGATCTGGCCAGTCGACTGGTATTGTAATTATTGTCGCATGTCCAAGGACCAGTTGATTGTAAATGCTTCAACAGTCGCATGTCCATGATTCTTCTGTAGGACTTGCTCTCTGGAATAATTCATATTCTAGTGCCAATCGACTGATGGTGTATTTACAGTCGACTATCCAGTGGCACAGTCGACTGTCAATGCTTCAACAGTCGTCTGTCTTTGAGCTTCTCTGCAGACTCAACTCTCTGGAAAATGTCAGGCTTTGTGACAGTCGTCTGCAGAAGGAATTGTAGTTGCATGTTGGATTTACAGTCGTATGTCTTCTCTTCATCAGTCGCATGTCCTGTATTCCTAGACTTTTCCAAGAGTTTATCGACTTACCCTGATTGCGGCCAATCGCCTGTAGAAGGAATTACAGTCGCATATTGAATTAATAGTTGACTGTCTTCTCTTCGTCAGTCGACTGTCCACGTGGTAAGTTATTGTTTGAATTCTCACGTACCCTCTGATACAGTGCAATAATCGACTGGTTTTGTTCAACAGTCGACTGTTGCGTGCGCAGATTCTATCAGTGAGCTTTTCTTCACGGATTTCAAAGGGGCTTTTAGGAATTGTGTTTGAGGGGTTTGAGAAAACTATAAAGCCAGCCTCTACTGTTCCATTGAGAGGTTACTCACTTGAGATTCATTTGCTCAAACATTCAAGCTTTCAATCTTCCAAGATCAAAGCTCTCAAAATCCAAAAGCCCTAGAATTCTTATCTTTCATCTCTTGCTCTCCAACCTAGAACCAAAGAGAAATCTTCTAGGCATTTGGTGCAGTCAAGAGAAAGGGGTTTTCTCTCTTCAAGAGAGTCATTCAACACACAACACACTCTCCTTCAAGTTCTACTTCAAGGCATATGTGATTGTAAGTGTTGTTTATTTCATATTTCATAACTTTCGTTATTTGATTTACTTTCGGGTTGTGAGAGTGGTTTGCTAGCTCCCAAGTTGTGAAAGTCAAGGACAATCGAGTGTTCTTCGATTTCACTTGTAGGGTTTCTACAAGTGGGGTTTTAAGGAAACCTCAAGTTAGGGTTTTAACTTGAGTATCCGGTGGTATCCGGGTGGAAGGGACGTAGGATTACCGGGAATAAGTCGGGAGTTGACTTGGGTAATCCGAACCCTTGAAACATATCTGCGTTTGCATTGTTTCATTTTAGGGTTAATTTTCATTCGGCACTTTATTGTTGGTTAGGAATTTAATTTGGTGTAACTATCATTTTAAATTGTATAAACACTATTCAACCCCCCTTCTAGTTTTTTCTCATAGCCAGGGACCCTACAATTGGAATCAGAGCGCTGATATATAGCTATGGCATCCAACAATAACAACATTCATAACACCGACTTCGTACAACAATCACGACCGTGATGGAGCATCCACCATCTTCGAAGGACAATCAACGGTTCGTCCTCCGCGTTTCAATGGCACGAATTTCGGCTATTGAAAATGCCGGATGGAGACGTTCTTAAGGAGTGCTTCTCTTTAGAGAACTCTCCACAAGGAATACGTCGAACCGTCCGAAGAGGATTATGAAAAATGAACGCATTTCGAGAAGTCCACCGAAGTCAACAATGACAAGGCAATAAACGCTCTTCATTATGCGTTGGACCCAGATGAGTTCAACAAGATATGCACATGTAAGAGTGCATATCAAATTTGGGACCATCTAGTCGTTACCCATGAGGGAACGAATATGGTAAAACTTTCTAAACTATATGTTGCCATGCAAAATTTCGATATGTTTCACATGTAGGATAATGAAAGCATAACAACGATGTACGTACGTTTTACCGACATCACCAATGAACTGGAAGCGCTTGGGCAAACCTACACCCAACCAGAGAAGGTGAGAAAGATCATAATGGGAATGACCTCCAGATGGGAACGAAGAGCTATCGCCATTGAGGAGGTCAACGAGATGAAGAATTACACAGTCGTAAATCTCATCGGTACTCTCATGTCTTACGAAGTAAGACGGGAGAACCGGTTGAAGATTCGAGCTATGATGAACCCTTCGGCGGCGAAGAAGAAAGCTTTAGCATTCAAAGCTAATTCTTCATCATCCGATAGTGAAGAATCAGAAAATACGATGGACTTGGAGGAGATTGCTCAAATGGCAAAGAAGTTCCAACGCTTCTTTCGCAAAGGTAAATTTCCCTCCAAGAATAAATTTGATTCTACTAATAACACTTCCTCTCTTTATTTTAAGTGTAATAAGACAGTGCACATCAAGAAGGATTGCCCAATGCTCCGAAACAAAGAGAAGTGGAAGGCTCCGAAGCACCACAAGTCCGATAAATACAAGAAATATAAGAAGAAAGGACTTATCAGTACATTCTATGACTCAAGTGGAGACTCATCAAACGAATTCGATGATGATAAGGGTGAAAGCACCACATGTGTTTCATGGCCCGGGAAGATCCACTCTCCGATGAGAGTGATTCTGACATCGATAAACCCGAGGTAACAATGGATGAATTGCGTATTGCTAATGAAGAACTGTTTGCTAAGTATGAATCTTTAATGCTTAGATATGCTAGTTTAAAGAAATTGAATGTTAGCAAGCCATCCATTCCATGCATTATCAACAATGACACCATTGTTGATACATTAACACTTGAGAAAATCTCCTTAGTTTCTCAAAATGTCATATTGAGAGATGAGGTGAATTCCCTCAAATCTCAACTAGATCAAATGTATCCTAAGGATAATAGTGATATAGCTTCACAAAACACAAAATTGGGTTTAGAGAATGATTCTCCTAAAACCCAAGTGCACGAGCTCATAGCACGGCTGTCCACCCTTGGATACCAATATTTCTTCTCTTAAGGAGAAATATGAGCTCATGTCCTCCCGTATTATGAGCTTTAATAAGGGGAAATGACAATTGGACGATTTGCTAGCAATCCAATTTTCGGCCACACATCGTGTTTGTTTTGGTTTTGTGGAAGCGAATGCATCCAATGTTCGCACCTCCTATAGTGGTGTCACTATAGACTTTGTGAGGCCATCCTCCGGTGCATCCACAAGTGGTGTTAAAAATACTATTGGTAGCAAAACTACCAAGAAAGTCACCACTTCACAATCACTTCCTTTTGGTAAGAAACCCATTACGAGTGGAAACCAAAAGAGAGTTCATGCTTACATGTACACTAACATTCATCCACGTAGGAAATCTCCAACTTCACAAGTGGACACTCATGGCACTTTCTATGCTCCACACCCCCAGACACGTGCAAATTCACACATGAGAAATACTCATGTATGTGCTCCTACACGCTCATATGCTCATATGCATCATTCTTCCATGTATGCACATCCACATCATGTCATGCATGCCCCATATGCTTCATATAACATGTATGTACCTAAGGTTGCATACTACCTCTATATGTGCAATGCTTATCCACCTCCATTGTCATATGCTAGAAAGCATGTTTTTAGGGTGCACACACCGCATAGAAATCCATCAATAGTGCATGCAACTAGGAAAAGGACTCCCAAAACATACACAATTTGGTGTCCTAAGAACACAGCTTAAATGTTAGGAATGCCTATGTTGATTTCTATTTTCATGATATTATTAATAGTGGTAATATGTTGGGAAGCGAAAGTCCACTTGGACATGGCTTCCAAAGGGCTAATCCCCTTGGACCCAACAAAAATTGGGTACCATAAGCTTATGGTATATCATGTAGTACCCAAGAAAAAGAAAGAGAGAAATAAACGTCATATTGGCTCTAAAAGGAAAGGATGGATACTCGACAGTGGTTGCTCCAAGCACATGACGGGAGATCCCTCATTACTCTCCGAAGCGATTAGCATCAAGGATGGTGCAACAGTCACTTTTGGAGGTAATCAAAAGGGAACCATCATAGGAGTATGTAAAGTTGGTAATCTTTCCAGACCACTCATTACTAATGTTTATTTAGTTAGTGGTTTATGTCATAACCTTATCTCCATTAGTCAACTTTGTGACAAAGGTTACAAGGTTAACTTTGGAGAGGGTATGTGCATGGTTCTAAAAAACTCGCCACGATGACGCCATGGCAAGCCATGGCGGCAAGGCTCCACCCTCACGCCTCGTTAATGTCCAAGTTGGCTCTTTGAGGCGGCACGCCGCCATGGCGCGTCATGGCGACACAAGGCACGCCACAAAACATAAGGCACGCCTTAAAAAACAAAAAACAAAAATAAAAAAAGCACCCGGGTCCGCATTATAGGGCTAAGAGAACCCAAACCCGACCCGTTCTCAGTATTTACGGCTTCTTTTCATCTCGTAGCCGTCCGCATTCGATTTGAGGCCTAGGGCTTTTCATCTCGCTCGCAGCAGCCGATTCGCGGTGCCTTTGTCTCCGGTCGCCCTCGTCTCGAGGTGCCTTCGTCTTAATGTAGATGGAAGGCTATGAATTTGGTAGGATTTGGAAACTAATCCATCTAAGTGGAGCATAGTTTACTGTCTACCTCTATATATTATATAATATATACACACATTTGCCGTCTTAAGGCACGCCTTGAAAAACGATGTGGCTCCGCCAAGGCTCCTAAGGCTTGAGGCTTGACCTCGCCGCCACGCCACGCCTCACGCCATTTAGAACCTTGGGTATGTGTGAAATTATTGATTTCGATTCACATGTTTTAATTACCGGTGTTAGGTGTAAGAATATTTTTTATTTGAGCTTGCCTAAAACCGTAGAACATAGCTTAGTTGCTAATACAAATGAACAACTATTATGGCATCGCCATTTTGGTCATGTTCGTTTTAAGGACTTATATAAGTTAGCTAAGCATATCTAGTAAAAGGTTTTCCGAAAATTGTTTTTAGTAAGAAAAACTTTTGTGATTCATATCAACGATGTAAACTAAGTAAATCATCATTTAAACTTAAAGAAGGCATAACTTCTAACAGGCCCCTAGAATTACTTCATCTAGATTTAGTTGGGCCAACTAGAACAGCCTATTTAGGTAATGCTTACTATGGATTAGTTATCGTTGACGACTTCTCTATATTTACTTGGGTTTCATTCTTAACAAATAAGAATGAAACCTTTGAAGAGTTTACCATATTTGCAAAGAAGATTCAAAATTTCTTAGGATCCACCATTATCACTATTCGTAGTGATCATGGAGGAGAATTTGAGAGTGAGTCTTTCACAAAGTTTTGTGATGACACCGGGATAACTCACAATTTTTCTTTTCCTCGTGCACCACCACAAAATAGTGTTGTAGAGAGAAAGAATATGACTATTATTGAGTGTGCCCGTACCATGCTCCATGATAGTCATCTTGGACTCCAATTTTGGGCAGAGGCGGTGTACACGACATGTTATGTGCTCAATAGGATCTTAGTGAGACCCGAACGAAAAAAACTTGTTTTGAGTTATTTTTTAACAAGAAACCACAAGTTAAATATTTTCGTGTTTTTGGTACAAAAATTTTTATTAAGAACACCTTTGGTAACTTAGATAAATTTCAGCTAAGTTCCGATGAAGGAATTTTTGTTGGATATTTCACACGTAGCAAAGCCTACCGGATATACAACAAAACCTCTTCAACGATTGAGGAATCTCTACACGTATCATTTTATGAAGATTTTGATTTTCCTAATGTGGTTGATGATTGTGTAGATGTTTTGTATGATTCTCCTAGTAATGTTAAAATCAATGTTTCTATTAGTGAGACTAACAATACTAATGAAGTTTTTGAAGATGTTCCAAGTGATGCAGGGATTTCCAAAGCTTATCCTATCGTTCATAATCATCCACATGACCAAATTATTGGAGATATTGGTGTGGATGTTCGAACGAGATCAAGAATTGAAGAATTCTCTCACTGCGCATTTGTCTCTACCATTGAGCCAAAGAACATTCAAGAATCATGTGAAGATAGTTCTTGGATAATTGCAATGGAAGAAGAGCTCATGCAATTTGAGAGAAATGAAGTTTGGGAGCTCGTTCCTCTTCCAAGTGGTCACCAAGCAATTAGGACCAAGTGGATCTTCAAGAACAAGACCGATGAGAACGAGGTCATCACAAGGAACATAGCAAGGTTAGTAGCTCAAGGCTATCGGCAAGAAGAAGGTATCGATTTCTAAGAACCTTTTGCCCCTGTAGCTAGACTAGAAGCTATTAGATTGCTTTTATCTTTTGCATCTCATAAGAATTTCAAATTATTTCAAATGGATGTTAAAAGTGTATTTTTAAATGGTATTGTTAAGGAAGAAGTTTATGTTTCTCAACCACCCGGTTTCATACATGAAAAATTTTCAAACCATGTTTTCAAACTTAAGAAAGCGCTATATGGGTTGAGACAAGCTCCTAGAGCTTGGTATGATCGACTCAAAACCTTTCTTTTGGATTTAGGTTTTAAAATGGGTGAGGTTGATTCAACAATTTTTATTAAGGATTATGAAAATGACATCCTTTTAATTCAAGTTTATGTAGACGATATTATATTTGGTTCTACTAACTTTAACCTTTGCCAAGAATTTTCTAAGTCTATGCAGGATGAATTCAAAATGAGCCACATGGGTGAGCTCAACTACTTCCTTGGACATCAAATTCGGCAAATGAAGGATGTGACTTTTATACATCAAACCCATTACACAGGGGAGCTCATCATGCGATTCAGGATGGAATCGTCTTCAAGCAAAAGGACCCCCATGAGTACAACGACCCATTTACACAAGGATGATAACGAAAAAGATGTAGACATGCGTCTATATCGAGGTATGATGGGTAGCTTTCTTTACTTAACTGCTAGTAGGCCCGATATCATGTTTTCTGTATGCCTGTGTGCTAGATATCAAGCTAGACCTAAGGAGTCACACTTGATTGCGGTTAAATAAATTTTTCGTTACCTTAATCATTCACTAGATTATGGGTTACTTTACCCTAAGTCTAGCACAAATGAGTTAATCTCATATAGTAATGCAGACTTTGACGGATGCAAATCCGATAGGAAGAGTACTAGTGGCACTTGCCATTTTCTAGGAAATTCCCTAGTTTCTTGGTTTTCCAAGGAACAGAACTCGGTATCATTGTCCACGTCTGAAGCGGAATATATTACCGCGGGTCTTGCATGTGCACAAGTTCTTTGGATGTGACACACTCTTAAGGACTATGGTGTCAATTGTGATACTTGCCCTATCATGGTTGATAACCAAAGTGTTATTTGTCTTTCCAAGAATCCGGTACATCACTCCCGTACCAAACACATAGATGTGAGACACCGTTTTATTAATGATCATGTAGCTAAGAAGGATATCATCTTACAGTACATTGAAACCCAAAAACAAATCACCGACATCTTCACTAAACCTCTTAAAGAAGACTCATTTGTGAGGTTGCATGGAGAATTAGGGATTACGGGTGAATTTGAATTGTAGGAGTTCATACCTTCATGTTATATCATGTTTGAACGCATATCATCATTGTTACTTCTCTTTGTTTGATAAATTATATGTTACACATATATTTGTTTTAAGAGTTGTATTTGAGATTTTAATGATTTCAATAGTTTTGGATTGTTTTAAGAGAATTGTATGTTAATCGATAATATTTTGATATTGATTTCATGATTAGATTTGTGTTAGAGTATAGGCCCTAGGGTGAGTTGTCTCTATCCTCTGGATTTTAACCTCACTGTGCATTTCTGGACCAGGACAGACGACTGTCATTCCTTCGACATACGATTGCCCTACTCTATTTTCTCAAACAGATGACTATATTTTTCCCACAGGCGACTGATGACTATTATACAGTCGACTGTCAGTTAGACAAGAGACTGTATTTTAGTTATCAGGCGCCTGTCCAAATCTTCAAAGGTCTCTGTTTTTATCATCTTTTTTTTGATTCTCTGTCAGTTGACTGATGTGTAAGGAACAGTCGACTGTCTCTCCGACAGACGACTGTGAATTACCCAATAGTCGACTGTCTGTCAACTCAAGCTTATTTCTATATTATCGACTAGTCGACTGACAACTGTTCATAAGTCGACTGTCAATTGCTGTGGCGGTTCAATAACTTGATCTGAGCCGTCGATTTTTCGATCCAACGGCCCATATTCCTTGGAAACCTCCTTATATCTTCGAGAGCTGTCAATTCGATCGTTTGTTTGCTCTCTCATTTGACGTAAACTCCCTAGTCTTCCTCCTTCGAAACTTCACTGTTATTGTCGATTTTCACTCCATTTCGAAGCTGCTCTCTCCGATCTCTCTTCCGATCGTTCTATTTCTTTGGTCGATCGTCTCTCCTCGTCATTCTTCACCTATTAGGTATTGCTCCTTCTACTGTCGATTCAAATTGTGTGGTTTCTTCGTTTCATTTGTTTCGATTGTTTGCGCAATGGCACCCAAAACCAAGGGGAAAACTATTGCTCCTAAACGTACTAGGACCCCTAAGTCGACCAATGTCAAAACCAAATGACCCCACAAAGCCTGAACCAAGCACGATGAGCCTCCTTCTTCCGACACTTCAGGTTCCTACTCTCTGTCTTCCTCCTTTGTAGCTGAGCCTCTTGTGAAGTGTAATTGCTTGAACGCGTCTCAAGTATGTGATGCTTGAGCGCTACTCCCAAGTGTAGGAGGACATCAAGTAATAAATTTATATCCGGTGAGACCGGGTCGGATCACGGGGACAAGTCACTTTGAAATCACGAATTCAATTAATAAAGGAGAGATAACGGTGAAGCTACAACCAACTAAGCTAACGGTGGAAATGCACGTGAAAATGTGGGTGAGACCATCTACCAAACCAACATCCTATGGTTCGAGAATCGGAGAGGCAAATAGGCGAGGAAGCTTGTGTGGTGTGTGGGAATGAGGTTGCTAAGCATATGAATTCAATCTGAGGATAACTCAATTGTCTTTCTGGCTAAGGAAAGCGCAATCGGTGGATGTGGTATTTTAACAAACACTTGGTGTGCAATGAAAGTGGGGTATGAAAAATCGAGATAATAAACAACCAAGCATATATGAATGGTACCACTAGACAAACTCCACTCTAGGGATACCCACTAGGATCCCTAATTCAAAGTATATCCCAAAAAATCCTACCACATAAACTTTTAAACATGCAAGATTGAAATTCCATAGCCCAAGCAAGCAACATCACCACACAACCACACACAATGAGATCTAGCTACTCATAGCAATAAAAGAGACATTTTCATCTCTAAAAACCATCATCCAATATTACTATAATAACCAAAATCAAATACACAAAATAAAGGGAAGAGATCACCAAAGATTTCTCTTAAGAAAATACAACTTTCCCTCCAATGATTGTGCTCCTCCAAGCTTTCTTACTCCTCTCCAATGGCATCTAACCCTAAAAATGAAGAAGACGGAGAGTGGAATGAGGGAAATAGAGGGGGAGAAGTCCTAAAAATAGGCTCAGAAATTCGGGTCTGGAAACAGCACTAACGGGTCGGATCCGTGCCCAAAACCCGCAACTAATGCCCAAATCTGCAGAAATTTCAGCACCGTCACCTTGTCTTGCAAAAATTCTAGAAAAATCATCCGACCTTGGAATGATGTATTCCAGGCAGAGATGGAACCGTAACAAAGTGTACTACGACTGAAAAATATCATTAACCCGGAATATATACTGAAATGATAGCAGAATTCTGCATAAGAGGGGAAAAGCTGAATTTCCAGACCCGAAATTTTCAGCACCGTCACCCTGTCTTCCAAAAAATACAGTAAATTGCTCCGACCTCCAAAAATTCTGGAAAAATATGTGTTGGAATTGGAACTTCACGAACTTCAATTGAAAGATATCATGAGGCCGGAATATGCATTGGAATAACATCAGATTTTTGCACAAGAGAAGGCATTGCAAAATTCTTCTTCCCTTCTTCTTGCTTCCGGTAAATCTCCATAAATTCCAGAAAAATCCTGAAAAATAGGAAATACAATAATTAGTGACAAGAAGTGGGGTTTAAGCATAAAAAGTGATAAGATATAATATACGAACTTTCACAATTACGAGCTAGATAGAGCCTATATGTGAAATATATACGCTAAAACCCAAAGAAATAGGGGGTGGAAATGAAAATTTTCATTCGGAATCAGCGTCCGCATAAGCGTGTTTATGTTCACATCAACGAGCCTGTCACTGAGGCCGAACATGCTCGGGTGGATGCTGACACCCACCCTGAGTCTAGTTCCGATTCTCCCCATGACTAAACTCCTGCCATGCCTCCTTCTGATCCTCTTATCCCTATTTGTCGTGACGACGCTTGTCTGGCAAAGTTCCATTCCATGCTAGGGATCAAGATCCTTCGTGAGAGATTTATTGTTTATCAGGCCTTTACTGTTGAGAGACTCTCAGAGATTCTCTCTTCTACCCGCTTGGGTGATCTCTTTCGATTCTCCCATATCGACTCACCACATGCCTATCCCTTCCTGGTCAAATTATTCTATGCAAAGCGCATTTGCGGTGAATATGCTGACACATGAGAGATTGACACTATGGTTCAGGGGACCCGTATCCGTCTTGACCCTACTCTCTTAGGGACCATTCTTAGGATCCCCTCCTCAGGCTCCCTTCCTGCTGACATCTCTATTTTAGATGTTAGTGATCTTGATCAGACTGTCCTTCAGGACATGTTCCGTGTGGTCCTTACTTCTCTTTCTTCTGGAGTCAGTGCCTCAATGTTCATGGCTAGAGTTTGGGCTGTTCACCTTGTGGTGAAGTCCAACATCTTGCCAAAATATGGCTCTTCAGATCAGCCCTCTCAGGAGATCCTCAGATGCTTGTTTGTTATCTTCTTGGGTATGGCTGTGAACTGGGTCGGTGTCCTCCTTGATCGGATGGACAAGGTCAAGTTTACTTCTGCCTCCGCTCATATCCCTTATGGAGGTCTCATTACCCTTGTTTTCCGTCATTTTGGTATTGATTTGACCCCCTTCGAGCCTTTGCCTCTTGGTCCTCTTCTAGATGGTTCTACAAAGTCAAAGTCTACTTCGGCTCTGCACTCAGCATCTAAGAAGAGGCAATCTACCTCTGCTCCTTCGTCGTCCACCATTCCTCCAGCTGATCAGCCTTCCACCTCAGCTGCACCATCTCGTGACTATGGTATATATGAGTTGTTCTTTCTGATGTTCCAGCATCAGGGAATTCCTTTCCCTGATCATCTCAGATGCTTTATTCCACCTCAGCCTACTCAGCCTCCTCCTCCTACCATCACTGAGATTGTGGAGCATCCTGATGTTACTGCTCCTCAGGATGTCCATGCTGTTGCTGCTGCTCCTCCTCCTCATCCCGAGGATTCCACAGTTGATCCAGAGACTCAGGAGTTTCAGATTGTTTTGGCCTCCTCCTCTGCTGCTGCTAGGGACACTTACCCTTAGACCTAAATGTTTTTGTTAGGGTTGAGTTTGTGAGTGCTGATGTATGACGATGTATGTATTTTGATCATTTTTGGATATACATGGAGTTTATGGATGTATTTTGTACCCATGTAACTTTGATCTTATCTTCATTTTCTGTTTCACACATTAACTCATTGTTTATCTTATATGTGTGAATATTGTGAAATTGTCTCCTTGTATGCGATATCATTTATATGATGTGATTTGATATGTTTTTTTAACATGTGGCTCGTAATGTTGATATTGGACCCTCATTCCTTTTGTCAACTACGTTTTAATGTGGTTCATGAGTTTTTGATTTGTATATCTTTAGACTCTTATGATTTTTTTAGCTCTTATTTAGCACTATTGTTATTGTTATTCTACTCCCACCTTTTGGATAATGCCATAGGGTGAGAGAAATAAACATATTATAATCATGTGCTAAGTAAATTCTAATTCAAAACTAACTTGAATCTAATATTGAAGTTTCCTTATATTCAGGGGAAGTAAGATACAATGAACGTGGATTATAAAATCCTAGATTTCATGGATTCAAGCATATCATTCCATTCATGCATATCTTACTCATTTTCTTTATTTGATCTATAGATGCCCTAATACTTATTGACTAACTTGATTGGCATCTATGTATGGGGAGTAAGTTTTCTTTAAGCACAATTATTTATCTTTTTGTTTATGTTTGTTTGTCATCATCAAAAAGGGGGAGAATGTTGAGTATTGGACTTCTCCTTACTTGGTGTTAATGATGAGCAAACATAAATACGTGTGACTAATCTCCTATTTACAGTTAATCCATTGCCTAAGCATATCATGAAGATCAATTAGCCATGGATGTCACTCAAAGATCAATGAAAGCAAAAGAAGTGGATTGGATGATCAAAGATGGTGATTGAAACTCCTAGAAGACTTCAAGCTCATACGTTGGATAGAAGAGAGAGTTCTAAAAATGTAATATTCTTTTCTCTTCTAGTATGTAGCTTAGAAGTAGAACTATATTGGAGCACACACACATCTTCATTTCAGTCTTAGGAAAACATTAGATCAACTTTCCTTAGACTCCAATTCATTTCTATCAAGAATGTGCATGTCATGATTTCAATAGTCGACTGCTGAACAATTTACAATCGCCTGTCTTAAAACAGTCGAATGTGTTTTGTTCTACAGTCGCCTGTTATGCACATACTTGATTAGTTGATTTTTGGGCTTTCTGAGCTTTAACTCAATCAGACAACTGATATACATTTCACAGGCGCCTGTCCAAGTGACAGTCGACTGTGATTTGTTAATCAGTCGCATGTCTATCTTCAGCCCAAGATCATTCTCAGTTTGATCTGGCCAGTCGACTGATGTGGTATTTACAGTTGCCTGTCCAAGGACCAGTCGATTGTAAATGCTTCAACAGTCGCATGTCCATGATTCTTCTGCAGGACTTGCTCTCTGGAATAATTCATATTCTAGTGCCAGTCGACTGATGGTGTATTTACAGTCGACTGTCCAGTTGCACATTCTACTATCAATGCTTCAACAATCGTCTGTCTTTGAGCTTCTCTGCAGACTCAACTCTCTGGAAAATGTCAGGGTTTGTGACAGTCGCCTGCAGAAGGAATTGCAGTTACCTGTTGATTTACAGTTGCATGTCTTCTCTTCATCAGTCGCATGTCCTGTATTCCCAGACTTTTCCAAGAGTTTATCGACTTACCCTGTTTACGGCCAATCGCCTGTAGAAGGAATTACAGTCGCATGTTGAATTAATAGTTGACTGTCTTCTCTTCGTCAGTCGACTGTCTATGTGGTAAGTTACCGTTTGAATTCTCACCTACCCTCCGACACAGTGCAGCAGTCGACTGTGTTTTGTTCAACAGTCGACTGTCGCGTGCGCAGATTCTATCCGTTGAGCTTTTCTTCACGGATTTCAAAGGGGCTTTTGGGAATTCTGTTTGAGGGGTTTGAGAAAACTATAAAGCCATCCTCTACTGTTCCATTGAGAGGTTACTCACTTAAGATTCATTTGCTCAAACATTCAAGCTTTCAATCTTCCAAGATCAAAGCTCTCAAAATCCAAAAGCCCTAGAATTCCTATCTTTCATCTCTTGCTCTCCAACCTAGAACCAAAGAGAAATCTTCTAGGCATTTGGTGCAGTCAAGAGAAAGGGCTTTCCTCTCTTCAAGAGACCATTCAGCACACAACACACACTCCTTCAAGTTCTACTTCAAGGCATAGGCCATTGTAAGTATTGTTTATTTCATATTTCATAACTTTCGTTATTTGATTTACTCTCGGGTTGTGAGAGTGGTTTGCTTGCTCCTAAGTTGTGGGAGTCAAGGACAAGCCAGTGTACTTCGATTTCACTTGTAGGGTTGCTACAAGTAGGGTTTTAAGGAAACCTCAAGTTAGGGTTCTAACTTGAGTATCTGGTGGTATCCGGGTGGAAGAGACGTAGGATTACCGGGAAAAAGTCGGGATTTGACTTGGGTAATCCGAACCCTTGAAACATATCTGTGTTTGCATTGTTTCATTTTAAGGTTAATTTTCATTCTGCACTTTATTGTTAGTTAGGAATTTAATTTGGTGTAACTATCATTTCAAATTATATAAACATTATTCAACCCTCCTTCTAGTGTTTTCCTCATAGCTAGGGACCCTACAGATGAAGTTGTCCTCCGTGGAGCTAACGCCTTGCACGGGACCCCTGGTGGGATTCACCGAGCATTTTGCCCCGATAGCGGGCATCATCACCTTACCGGTGACCCTCGGTATGTATCCTCAACAAATCACTCACCTAACCAGTTTCATGGTAGTGAAGATCAACTCGGCTACAATGGGATCATCAGAAGACCGTTGCTGAATGCCATCGAAGCGATGGTCTCAACCTTCCATCAGATGATCAAGTTCCAGACTCCCGAGGGAGTCGGATGAGTGAAAGGGAATCAGAAACAGGCATGGTCGTGCTACATGCTATCCATCGCATTGAGGAGGATCGAGTAGGCGGATCCAGTCGACCCACGTATCGAGGATCGACGACCTGCCATGGTCGAAGAGACGGAGAACATCAAAGTCTCCGACCAGGAAGAAAAAACCGTCTCAATTGGGTGGCTCCTCCCTTGCAACCTAAAGAGCAGTTAATAGCTCTCCTAAAAGAACATGTCGACATCTTTGCCTGGACCCTAAAGGACATGCCCAGCATCGACCCTGAGGTAGCGTCCCACAAGCTGGAGGTAGACCCGACCTCCAGGCCTATGAAGCAGAAGAAGAGAAACATAGGAGTCGAGAAGATGAAAGCTGCGATCGAAGAAGTCGATCGACTTCTGGAGGCTCGCTTCATTCGAAAAGTCAAGTACCCTGAATGGATCTCAAATGTCATGTTGGTCAAGAAGGCGAACGAAAAATGGCAAATGTTTGTCAACTTCACCGATCTTAATAAGGCGCGCCCTAAGGATAGCTATCCACTGCCACAAATTGACCATCTGGTCGACAGTGCTTCGGGGTACGAGCTTCTCAGCTTCATGGATGCCTTCTCAGGATATAACCAGATTCAAATGGCACCGGAAGATGAGGAGAAAACTTCTTTCATCACTAATCGAGATATATTCTGTTACACCAAAATGTCATTCAGTTTAAAAATTGCAGGGGCTACGTACTAACGCATGATGAACGACGTCTTCAATGCTCAAATAGGGCGAAACCTAGAAATCTACATCGACGACATGTTGATTAAGTGGAAGAAGACAACAGATCACATTGCAGACCTCCGGGAGATATTTGCACAGATCCGGTGATATAACCTTTGGCTAAACCCTACCAAGTGTACATTCGGGGTTCGTTCGGGGAAATTCCTCAATTTCATGCTGACAAATCGGGGATCGAAGCCAACCCCGACAAGATCACTGCCATCATCACGATGAAGGAGCCCTCGACTCTCAGAGAGCTCTAGAGGCTGAATGGAAGGATAGCAGCATTGGGACGATTCCTGTTTAAGTCAGCCGAGAGGTCATTCCCTTTCTTTAAGGTGTTGAGAAAGGTGATAGCCTCCGCGTCAAGCGGCAAAAGAACCAATGAATGGGATGCAGACTGCAAAAAAGCTTTCTCCGAGTTAAAGGAGTACCTTCACACCCCACCGCTCCTGACGAAGCCAGATAAGGATGACCAGCTCATCATCTACCTGGCTGCCACAAAGGAAGCCGTAAGCTTGGCGCTCGTCAAAGAAGACGAAGGGGTACAACAGCCCGTCCACTACGTCAGCCAGGTTCTTCGAGGCGTGGAGGTCAACTACACGAGGATAAAAAAGATGGCGTTCGTGCTAGTCCAATCCGCAAGGAGGCTGCGACCATATTTCCAAGTGCACACCATATTGGTCCTCACTGACACTTCTCTAGAACAGACCCTGAAGAGGCTCGACCGTTCGGGGAGAATGACGAAGTGGGGGGTCGAACTGAGCGAGTTCCACATTCAGTTTAAATCGAGGACTGCCATCAAAGGGCAGGCTCTCACCGACTTTATCTTCGAACTCACCTACAACGATGGCCCCCAAGAAGAGGTATACACAACTATCTCACTCCCTGAGGTTGCCCCACGTCCTCAATAAGTGTCAACCCACCAAGCGGAACGAAAGACGGAAGTGAAGATGAGGAAACCTGGATCTTTCAAGTCGACAGTTCGGCCACGCAAGACGGAAGCAGGGCTGGGATAATCATCCAAACATCCGCGGGAGACATATTTCAATACGCCCTTTGTTTCGATTTCCAACCCACTAATAATGGTGCGGAATATGAAGCAGCCATCAATGGACTCCAACTGGCTCGAGCCCTGGGGGCGAGAGTGGTCCAACTACTCAGCGACTCCAGACTCTCCGTCCATCAACTGAATGGGATATTCGAGACCCGCGACGACTCAATGCAGAGTTACGTGCAAGTCGCTAAAGCAGAACTCGCCACATTCGCACACGTAGAAATTCATCACGTGCCAAGGTCGTAGAATCATCGAGCTAACACCTTGTTGAAGCTTGCATCTTCCTCCCCTGCGGGACTCGGTCGGACCGTGTATGTACAACGTCTACCCCATCCCAGCGAACTAGCACAAGAACTGTTGAGCCTCGATCAAGAGGCCACGTGGATAAATCCGATAATCCGATACCTAAACATAGGGAAAAACCCGACCGACCCAGTGGAGGCACGAAAACTCGAGCAGAAGGCTTGCCAATTCGTTCTGCTAGATGGTTCATTGTACAAAAGGCGATGGACCAGGTATGACATCTTCCCCTATCTTAAATGCTTAGCCCTGCAGGAAGCGCACTACGTGATCTAGGAGATCCACGAGGATGACCGCGGGAACAATTGCGGATGGAAATCCATAGCCTTGAAGGTCGTGAAACAATGATATTTTTGACCAACAATGTTCAAAGATGCCATCGAATATGTTTGACGGTGCTCAACCTGTCAAAAGTTCTCAAAGATCAGCTCGACTCCACCAACTAATCTGATCCCCATCGTCAGTTCAGTTCCTTTCACCAAATGGGGACTGGACCTCCATGGACGATTCAAGCCAGCGAGTGGGCAATGGAGATACCTAATTGTGGCGATCGACTATTTTACTAAGTGGATCGAAGCAGAGCCTCTCTTCCGAATCACCTGGAAGGAGGCTCGAAGCTTCGTCTGGAAGTCCGTCGTCTGTCGTTTTGGCATCCCACAATCATAGTAACGGAAAACGGGACACAATTCGACAGCACCGGCTTCAGAGACTTTTGTGCAGAGCTGAAGATCAAGCTGCACTTCGCCTCTGTCGCCCATCCCCAGTCGAACAGATTGGCAGAGTAAGCCAACAAAAGCATCCTCATGACCATGTGGAAGAGAATAACCAGCCTCGAAGGAACTTCGTCGGACGAGATCCCCGGTATATTGTGGTCGTACAGAACGACCCACAAAACCTCGACGGGTGAAACATTGTTCATGCTGTCTTACGGGTGCAAAGTCGTCATCCCAGTGGAGGTCAATAAGCGACCGCTTCGTCTTCAATACTATGACGAGGAAATAAACTTAGAGGACCTCGAACTCAATTTACAACTAGTGGACGAGGTTCGCGAACATGCGTTAGCAACCCTCATCGAACAAAAGGGACGCATGGCCCGCTACTTCAACTCGAAAGTCCGCAAACGTAGCTTCTGCGTCGGTGACTTGGTGCTGTATAATGCCGCTTTCACTTTCGAGATCCACAAGCAGGGGAAGCTTGCTCCAAAATGGGAAGGACCCTACACAGTAATCGATGTACTCGGTCCTGTCACATATCGACTCGCTACTTTGGATGATATGGAACTCCCTCATCCTTAGAACGCGGAACATCCACGAAAGTATTATCAATGATTGTACTAAAAGGGTCAATGACCATTCATTTTTTATCCTATGCATGTTCATCATTCTTTGACATCAATCGAAATACTCTCGTCTCGTCGGCCGTCAGTCGAAGGGGCCTCCCCTCGCTACCGAATGACCATCATCGGTCGTAAGTCGAAGGGGCCTCGCCCCTCGCCATCGAACGACTCTCATTGGTCATAAGTCGAAGGGGCCTTGTCCCTCGCCATCGAACGACCCTCGTCAGACGTAAGTCGAAGGGGCATCGTCCCTCACCACTGAACGATTCTTATCGACCGTAAGACGAAAGGGCCTTGCCCTTCGCCACCGAACGACTCTCGTCGACCGTAAGACAAAGGGGCCTCGCCCTTTGCCACCAAACGACCCTCGTCAGACGTAAGTTGATGGGGCCTCACCCCTCGCTACCGAAAAACTCTTGTCGGACGTAAGTCGAAGGGGCCTCATCCCTTGCCACCGAACGACCTGTAATGCCCTACGTAGCTACCGCACAAGTATTAGAGGGGGTGAATAGTACTTTAAAATAATTAAGAAGATAATTCCTAATTATCTTGCAAACTCAACCAACAATACGGAAAAGTAAATATTGACAACAAAGAAATGCAATCGCAAACAGACGATATAACGGATTCGGATCCACCCGAGTCTTCCCGACTTGTTCCCGGTGATCCTACGTCCCAACCACCCGGATCCCCTCCGGATACTTGAGTTAGAAACTTCTAACTCAAATTTGTACTATGAAATACTTGTAGAAACCTCTACAAGATCAAATCATACATAAATAAAATTGTGACTCCCACAACCCGGGATCACAAACAAACTCTCACAACCGAGAGTAAAACACTTACAATATCGAAGTAAATGAAATACGAAATTCTTACCGACAAAATCCTATGCCTTGAGTAAACTTACGATTTAGGGCAAAGAGGATTTTGGGGAAGATGAAGGCACCAAACCCTAGTTCCAAGATGTAGATCAGCAATGGAGGCCTAGGAAGATGTTGGTGACCTTGGATCAAGCTCTTGGCTTGGAAGGCTCACAATCAATGAATCTCTCTTTTGAAATAAGAGTGAGGGAGAGATTCAAGTGAGAAATGAAAGAGCTTTGAATGAGGATTAAATGCTTCTCCTTGATTATCTAAAGATCAATTAATATCAGCCTTGAATGCTATGAAAGCATCACTCCAAGTATATATAGGATAGAGAAAAGAGAGAGCAAAATTCGTGGCATTTAATGCTCCAACGGCTCTATTCTGAAGCAGACTAGTCGGTCAAAGAAGGACCACTGACCGACTAGTTCATGAACTAGTCGGTCGGTGATACAACATGGACCGACTAACAGATGAACAGCCAAAAGATGAAGTTCAGGGAATATAGAACTAGTCGGTCTAAGAAGACTTGCCAATCGACTAGTTTCACAACTAGTCGGTCGGTGAGTGTTCTTTGACTGACTAAGAGATGAAATCAAATAGTCTGAGTTCAAATACAGCTAGTCGGTTTAAGAACAACTTCTAACTGTCTAGTTTCTCAACTAGTCGGTTGGTCGTTGTGATTTGACCGACTAACTGTAAACAGTAAGTTAGGCTCAAAAATGGAAGCTCAACTAGCGGTCTAAGAAGGATTCTTAACCGACTAGTTTCACAACTAGTCGGTCGGTGAACCTTCTTGGACCGACTAACTGTAAACAGTAACTGAGCTGAAAATTGAGAAGGCATTCTAGTCGGTTCAAGAAGCATTGCCACCCGACTAGATTGCCATCTAGTCGGTTGGTACTTCTTCTTGAACCAACTAACATGCACAAGAAGCCGCGATGAGAAGCGTTAAGCTTCGGGAAAGATTCTATGGGCTTCTAATAAGATCCTAGCTCTAAGATATGAGCGTTATGAAGATTAAAACGTAAGACCTACTCAAGGCTTAACAATCTACGAAACGAAGCTAGAAGACTATAAATAAAACTTGACGAACCATCTTCAATCGCTTCGATTCGAACTCTTGACTTCAATAAAGGTCCTTGAGCTTCAACGAAGCTTCAAGCATACGATCACGCGCTTTGAGAAGTCTCAAGACGTCGCTTTTGATGTTCATAGAAATTTGGCGATGATCTCCATAACTGCGCTCACAAAGAGTTAGTTCACGATATTTATGTTTGTTCATCATCAAAACCAAATCCGGGGAATCAATACTCAACATTCTCCCCCTTCTTGGTGATGACAAACCAACATAAATAATAATAAAAAATAATGATTCAAATGAAATTTACTTACTCCCCCTGCATTGATGACACGTTAATTCCAAAATAAATAATAATCATACGCATCAAGCAGTAGAGGAAAGTAAAAAATGAGAATTCAATTATTGAAATATCGGATTTGAAATCCATTTTTATATCTTAACTCCCCCTGAATCTAACATATCAAATTAGATTCATGGTAAATTGCTTTAAATTATCATGTAGCACATCGTCATTATTAATTCTCTCCCCCTTTGGCATAAGCAAAAAGAGCGGGAGGAGATCAATGACAACAACAATGGCTAAAATATAAAAGCACGGGAGTCGTAGAATACGACCATGGTCCAAATGACACCAAAGGAAAATACGAAATAAATCAAAGCGTGCCAACGAGACCATAGTTGAAAATCGAAAAATAAAATCATAAAAACTCAAATTAATTTCACGAATTGAGTTATGGAACATACTCTCCAATATCAACATTCTTGATGAATTAAGTGCATGGAAAACAATTCTATGTTTTCATAGAAATAATTTCTATTAAATCAAATTTAATCGTCGAACGACGAAATCAACATCAGAGATAATAATATAATGTGCACAAAAGAAGTAAATGTCAACACGATGTATATATATATATATATATATATATATCAAACATGGATACATCTGACAACATACATAATAGCGATCCTCAGATCGGGACACATCATACAACATATGTCACAACGGACATTAAAATGAACATACAACAAAAGTCCAGAACCACCCAAACTATCCTACCCCACTCTCTCACTACAAGATATATCATCCAAAGTGCATAGGGAGAGTCCTCCAAGCAAGCTCAGGAGGTGGAGACAGGGTCAGCAGTAGCAGCAGGCTCTGAAGGAGGAGTGGTGGTCACTGGGTCAGCAAGAGTGTCCACAGATGGTAGAGTGGCAACTGGAGTAGTCTCGGGAGCACCAACAGACGAAGTATCCACCGGAGGAATGGTGGCAGTAGGTGTGCTCTTGGGATCACAAGCAAAAGTAGCAGCAGCACGAGCAGACGTACCCTCAGGGGCACGTGCAACAGATCGATTAAGCTCCTGGAGCTCAGCCTCATCCATGTCTTCCTCGTCAGAAACAGACCGAGGAATCTCAATGCCCAAGCGAGAGCAGATGCAAGCGAGCATCTCCTCAGAACGAGCGACACGAGACACAACACGTCTCAAGGAAACGGTAAACTCAGCAAGAGTAGGAGCAGGAGGTGGAGAAGCAGCTGAAGCAGAAGCTGAAGGGGTCGTCCTCTGAACGTGACGAAGCGCCGCAAGAGACTTCTTGACGGCCATCGCATTCAGGGGAGGACCAAGAGGACGCTCGTCATCGGGAGGGAGATGGACCTTGAAGTGACGGAAGACGAGTGTCAAAAGGCAGGGGTATGGGATGTGAGCAGATTTTGTGGATTTTCTAATACACTCGAAGGAATCCATCTTATCAAGAATAATCCTAGCCCAATTGATCTCGCTTCCCATGAAGAGAGCGTAGATCAGCTTAAGGAATGGCTGGGATGGCAAGCTCGATGAGCTGTACTTCGGAAGGAGGCACGACTTCCGGATAAGATTTAAGACCCAAGCGTTGGGCTTGAAAGATTTGGATGGGATGCCAATCATGGTGGGAGGGATCACATGGAACATCTCGGCGAGCATCGCTTGATCAAGAGCAGAAATGTCATCGACAGAGATATCAGCTGGAAGAAGGCCAGAAGAGGAAACACCAATCAAATCCCCTAAGATTTCTGCCGTGAGGACAATCGGTGTCCCTAAGACAGTCGTCTCAATGGAATGGGTCTCGTCATACTGACCGCGAACACGGTTCGCATAGAAAAGCTTGACTAGACGGGGGTACGGGTGTGGATTCGCCTTAGGGTCATAGCGAAGATAATCAATGAGGCCGCTATGAGAAAGAAGATCGGCGAGGTGAGGGAAATCGGAGAACTGAACGAAGTGCTCCAATAACAATGGACAGTGTTCGATACGATTGTATGCCGCGAGACACATCGGGTCATCGTGACATATCGATATATCGACACCGCTAACTGGCATGGAAGCCTTCCCCTTAGGCTGAGAGTGCTAGAACGAGGTGGATGAGTAGGAGCCCTAGCGGTATGCTCGGACTCCGGAATATACTCAGTGTCAGAATCAGAATCAGTTGGAGGAGTGGGAGCACGGAATGAAGCTGGCTTGGTCTTGGGCTGAGATTGGGCTCTAGGTTTAGTGGTCGTCGTCCTCTTCTTCTTAAGAGGAGGCGAAGAAGACGATGGATGAGTCGATTTGGAACGACGATTAGGTTGCGGGGGGTCCGTAGACGGAGACTTTACGTTCATGGGTGACGGACTGGATGGATAGATGGGGATACTCGTCTTCGCCATAATCTAGACGAGACACGCGCAATCAACGACACATGAGATCGAACTAGAAATAGAAACCCTAACACAAACCCTAGGAATGAACTGAAATCGGATTTGACCTAGAAAGAAACCCTAGGAGCTGAGAGATGGAGTGATACCTAGGTCAGAAGGAGGAGAGGGAGAGATCTGCGACGGAGAAGATGGCCGGAGATGGCCGGAAATCGACGATCGACGGTGGAGGAGAGGAGAAGTCGAAAGGGTTTGTGGCTGAGAAAAAATGTAATGCCCTACGTAGCTACTGCACAAGTACTAGAGGGGGGTGAATAGTACTTTAAAATAATTAAGAAGATAATTCCTAATTATCTTGCAAACTCAACCAACAATGCGGAAATGTAAATAATGACAACAAAGAAATGCAATAGCAAACAGACGATATAACGGGTTCGGATCCACCCAAGTCTCCCCCAAATTGTTCCCGGTGATCCTACGTCCCAACCACCCGGATCCCCTCCGGATACTTGAGTTAGAAACTTCTAACTCAAATTTGCACTATGAAATACTTGTAGAAACCTCTACAAGATCAAATCATACACAAATGGAATTGTGACTCCTACAACCCGGGATCACAAACAAACTCTCACAACCGAGAGTAAACCACTTACAATATCGAAGTAAATGAAATACGAAATTCTTACCGACAAAATCCTACGCCTTGAGTAAACTTACGATTTAGGGCAAAGAGGATTTTGGGAAAGATGAAGGCACCAAACCCTAGCTCCAAGATGTAGATCAGCAATGGAGGCCTAGGAAGATGTTGGTGACCTTGGATCAAGCTCTTGGCTTGGAAGGCTCACAATCAATGAATCTCTCTTTTGAAATAAGAGTGAGGGAGAGATTCAAGTGAGAAATGAAAGAGCTTTGAATGAGAATTAAATGCTTCTCTTTGATTCTCTAAAGATCAATTAATAACAGCCTTGAATGCTATGAAAGCAGCACTCCAAGTATATTTAGGATAGAGGAAAGAGAGAGCAAAATTCGTGGCATTTAATGCTCCAACGGCTCTATTCTGAAGCAGACTAGTCAGTCAAAGAAGGACCACTGACCGACTAGTTCATCAACTAGTCGGTCGGTGATACAACATGGACCGACTAACAGATGAACAGCCAAAAGATGAAGTTCAGGGAATATAGAACTAGTCGGTCTAAGAAGACTTGCCAACCGACTAGTTTCACAACTAGTCGGTCGGTGAGTGTTCTTTGACCGACTAAGAGATGAAATCAAATAGTCTGAGTTCAAATACAGCTAGTCGGTTTAAGAACAACTTCTAACTGACTAGTTTCTCAACTAGTCGGTTGGTCGTTGTGCTTTGATCGACTAACTGTAAACAGTAAGTTAGGCTCAAAAATGGAAGCTCAACTAGTCGGTCTAAGAAGGATTCTTAACCGACTAGTTTCACAACTAGTCGGTCGGTGAACCTTCTTGGACCGACTAACTGTAAACAGTAACTGAGCTGAAAATTGAGAAGGCATTCTAGTCGGTTCAAGAAGCATTGCCGCCCGACTAGATTGCCATCTAGTCGGTTGGTACTTCTTCTTGAACCAACTAACATGCACAAGAAGCCACGATGAGAAGCGTTAAGCTTCAGGAAAGATTCTATGGGCTTCTAATAAGATCCTAGCTCTAAGATATGAGCATTATGAAGATTAAAACGTAAGACCTACTCAAGGCTTAACAATCTACGAAACGAAGCTAGAAGACTATAAATAAAAATTGACGAACCGTCTTCAATCGCTTCGATTCGAATCTCTTGACTTCAATAAAGGTCCTTGAGCTTCAACGAAGCTTCAAGCATATGATCACGCATTTTGAGAAGTCTCGAGACGTCGCTTTTGATGTTCATAGAAATTTCGTGATGATCTCCATAACTGCGCTCACAAAGAGTTAGTTCACGATATTTATGTTTGTTCATCATCAAAAACAAATCCGGGGAATCAATACTCAACACGACCCTCATCAGCCATAAGTCGAAGGGGCCTCGTCCCTCACCACCAAATGACCCTCATCAGACGTAAGTCGAAGGGGACTCGTCCCTCGCCACCGAACGACTTTCGCCGGACGTAAGTCGAAGGGGCCTCGCCCCTCGCCACCGAACGACCCTCGTCGGTCGTAAGTCGAAGGGGTCTTTTTCCTCGCCACCGAACGATCCTCGTGGGCGCATAAGCCAGAAGAGGTCCGCCCTTCTCTACCCAAAAGTGCGTGATGCATAGTTTAAAAGGTTATATTCATTAAGTGAATATGCCTAACCTATCCACGACATAACTTGCCTAAGGATTTCTAGGAAATTTCAAGTTAAGTCGTTAAGGGGCCATACACATGCAGATATTCAGATTAAGATAGGAAGAAGAATAAAGGAGCAAGGTCGCAAAACGTCTTTCTTTGCAAAACATCTTTCTTCATTCATTTCAAATTAAAGAAAATTACAGAAATTACAAAATCGGTAAAATAGAGGGACTGCCTAAGAGGGAGGGGAGCACTCCTTGACACCAAGACGCTGGTGAAATCCTCCATCGCCTTCGTGAGCTTAGCAGTAAGCTCGGTCTTCTCCTTTGCGGCAGCCTCCTCAGGCTCTGCGACTTTGGCTTGAAGCTTGGCTTTCTCCACCTGGCTAGCTTCGGTCCACCTCTTAAAGTCATAGACTTTGGCCCAAAGCTCGATCATCTCCTTCTTGAAGGCATCGAGCTCCTCTTCGAGCTGGGACCTCTCCATCTGCCACTGAAGCTCGACAGACTTATGGAGGGCCGATAGCGACGAAAGGATGTCCTTAGCCTCCGTCGCCTCCCACTTGACCGCCGCCTTGTCAGCGAGGATCATCCCCAAGGCCTCCTCTACCTCCTTTGCCTGTGCCTCGAAGCGGAGGGCTCTATGCTCTGTGTCTGCCACCCACCGATCTCCGTCGATCAAGTCGGTAGCCTGACGGTGCAGCACAGCTCCGAGAACAGACATCTGCAGACAAAACGAATGTCAGTCAAGAACATCGACCAACTTGGATACCAAAAAGCAAAGGTCCGGATGACATACCTGGTATCCTCTCCCCACGAAGAAGTTGGCCATCTGCTCGAGGTCCAACTTCTGCAAGAACTCCAAATCCATGGGGAGGATCGAGTTCTCCACCACACTGTCAGTCGTCCCGAAGTCCGTCAGGGTCGACTCCTCCTTGCCAATGCGAAGGGAGACAGGTGAAGATCACCTTGGACCGGCCCCGAGGATCGAGACGAGAGTCAATTGAGCAGCAATGCTCGATCAAACTCCCCAGGGATCGAACCGACTAACGGGATGGGTGACACGATGTCACCCCACAACCACTGATCTATGAGGGGCGTCGTGGGGCCCTGGGGCATCGAAGGGGGTCTTCGCCACCTCTAGAGTCTCGAGAGGAGCAACCATCTTGCCTTCCCCATGGGGTCCTCTTCATCCACTCGCCTCCTCTTCGGAGAACTCTCCTCCTCGCAAGAGGGCGTCTGCCTCTTCTGACCGACTCCTCCAGTCGATCAGAAGGGAGACAGGTGAAGATCACCTTGGACCGGCCCCGAGGATCGAGACGAGAGTCAATTGAGCAGCAATGCTCGATCAAACTCCCCAGGGATCGAACCGACTAACGGGATGGGTGACACGATGTCACCCCACAACCACTGATCCATGAGGGGCGTCGTGGGGCCCTGGGGCATCGAAGGGGGGGGGGGGGTCTTCGCCACCTCTAGAGTCTCGAGAGGAGCAACCATCTTGCCTTCCACACGGGGTCCTCTTCATCCACTCGCCACCTCTTCGGAGAACTCTCCTCCTCGCAAGAGGGCGTCTGCCTCTTCTGACCGACTCCTCCAGTCGGCTCGATGACGTCAACAGAGTCAACGTCAACCACCTCTGGCACCGCGACAACCACGATTGAGGCCAAGGGGACCGGGGGCCTGCAAAAGATTGGTTGGAGGCCTCCCTCGAAGAGGCCTGGGAGGAAGGCCTAGAGGCCTGCCTGGTCTCTCCCCCCTCGGAGGAGGAGCTCTGGTGGACGTGGAGGGGGGACCGAGAACCCGATCCCTCGACACGAGAGCTCGATCGATCGGTCCGAGCACCCAACCTCTCGACCGTCCTCTTCTTCTTCCACTTCTCCTTCCAGACTCGGTCCAAGCTGGACTTGCCACTGCGTCGGCTACCTTGGTTATATATACAGACAACGAAAATAATTACCGTGAGTGGCAGAGATAAAGATATAGATTCGAGATACCTTACCCGGTATCCATAGAAGGATCTTTATCTTGTGGTCATCCTACAAATAATGAATCGACCTGTCTTGTCCTGGTCGACTCAATAGAATCTTCACTGCCACGGCCTCGCCCAGTGATAACCTGTCTCTGACCTGCTCCAAAGATAGACGAGACTCCGTTGTAAACTCGGGGTTCGGAGAACTCCATCCATTAAGCAACGGGCCCAGATCAGGTAGAATGACGAACACGAAGGTATCCGTCCACCCAGGGTCGAAAACTGGAAGGTCATATATGAGCCTCGTACCCGGGCGAGCAACGATATGGTACCACACATGGCGAGGGTCGGCAATTATTCTAAAGAAATACTTGAACAAACAGAGGGTCGGACAGACTTCACAAAGCTCACACAACTCGATGAAGACAACTAAGGGAGGGAAAGCATGAGGAGCGAGTTTACAGATGGAGAGCTCCGAGAAGCACAGAACCTCCATAATAAAGGGGTGAAGGGGGAATCGGAGTCCTAGGCAAAAAGACTTGAGATACATCCCAACCTCCCTATTTTGTAGGAAACACACTCTCTCATCTGAATCGGGTACCTTAACCCTAAAGGGATCACAGAAACAACCGTACCAAACCTCGACAGTCAGATCGAAGGAAAACCTAGGGGCCATGTCTAAGATGACTCTAGGAACCTTTGACCTCTGATCCCTTTGACGAATGGGAAGGCTGGGCTCAACCCAAACTCATTTCCCCTTCCCAGGAACTTCCATGCATCGAGGGGTCTGGAGGCACTCCGCCAGCTCCTCAGGGGTCGGCACCTTGAACACAACCGGAGTAAACATACCTGACGAACCTACAAGAGAATCAGGATCGAAGAGAGGATATACCTTGAGAAAGAATAGGCGATCTCCGAGAGAAGCGATGCTAGAAGCAGGCAGGTGAAACAAGGAAGAAGATGAAGCTGAAAAATCTCAACCTTTTCTTCGATTTTTTCTCTTATATGTTAAGAAACCCAACCGGCTGAGATCCGATGCGCGTCACGTGTCCAAAGCCAGCCACTAGAAACAACGGAGATCGTTCCAAAGACAAAAGGGTTTTGGTAGCACATATCAAATCAAATGTTTCGAAATCCATATGCATTTAAAGGGATTAATCATCAATCGGTCCCAGTCAGCACGACTCCTGAGGCACAAATGATGGGGACCATTGTTAGTGCATGTGTACGAACCCAATTTGGGTATCCGCATACCCGGCCCGTTTAGCATCCTCGACCCAATACCCCACGCTTTAAGAGAATCACAGCTGAGTTGGACGACCAGGTCATTCAACTGTTGGACTAGCACCGACATTCAAGGGAGAGTTAATGGGGTCGAGTAAATGGACAGCCGTTAACTCGAATCCTGGAGAAGATCGTATCCCAATCAATAAGGGACAGTTACACATCGTCAAGAAGGAGCTACCTATAAATAGGCCGACAAATGATGGTAAATGTGTTCCATCTTCAAGGTACGAGATCTAAGACATAGAACTCTATCTTCTCACTTTACCATTCTGATATTCGAGCTTGCATCGTTAGTCTAGAGAGAACCTCCGTGGGTCGATCACAGTTACACCAAGCTCCATATCTTCCTTAAGTTTCATACTAACTTAAGCATCGGAGGGAGTTGGGTCGGAACCCAGATCCGACCCCCTAACAACTATCTGTGGTGTAGATCGACGACCGCTATCCAACAGCGAAGGTCGGCGTTGAATCCTTCAACCTCGAACGATCGACGCAACGGTCGCTCGTAGGTCGATCGAAGGTCGTATCACCCCTAGCTACCATCATTCGACACGTGTTCCTCCAAACAAGGGTCCCACTCCTGATGCTGATAAGGCTCCAGCTCAGTGCTTCGAGTCTCCGTCAGCCTGACAACTGTCTTGGTCAATTTTGGCCTTAACATCAAGGATACATGAATTCTTAATCAAAAGGGATTTAGCAAGAGTAAATCAGAACCAAGATTGTATGAAGGTAAAGAGATCAGATGTTCTAATTTTATGTTTATATGTAGATGACATTATTTATGCAAGCAGCAACATGAAGTGGCTGGATGAATTTAAGAAGGTCATGGAGTTTGAGCTTGAGATGAGTGATCTTGGGGACCTACACAACTTTCTTAGGCTTGAAGTGAAGCAATACGATGATGGTATTTTGTATCTCAGGAGAACTATATGCAAATCGATAAGTTCAAACTCACCAAGTGCAACACTACAAAAACACCATTCAACTACAAAGAAAGGCTTGTGATTAATGAAAGCCAAGGAAGAGTTAACAATAGGCAATTCAGAAGCATGGCAGGAGGCCTCATATATCTATCCAACACCAGACCAGATTTAACATATGCAATCAATCAAATCACAAGGGTTATGCACACGCCAAACAAAGTTCATCTTGTTGCAGCCAAAAGGACTCTGAGGTATGTAGCTGGAACAACTGATTATGGTTTGGAATATGCCAATGGTGGATCATGCAAGCTCATGGCCTACTCAGTGATTAGTGTTCAAGCGAAGAAGATAGAAAAGGCTTGACATGTTATGTTCTTCAAATTGGTGATGCTTGTGTAAGTTATGGCACTAAGAAGCAAACCACAGTGGCTTTGTCCACAGCTGAAGCTGAATACATGGCACTCTGACAGGCTGCTTGTCAGGTTTTATGGCTTTGAGGAATGTTAAATGATTAGAATCTATATGTGAAGAAGTAGGGGTCCTTGTCTCAAGTTGCTCATGGCAAGATAATTGGATTCATCATTGTAACATCTATCGAACTGAAAATTTGTAGTTGTGGGCTTGTGGATCGACGAACTCATCCCTAGCTATGCATGCATTTGGTAACGACCATTGCGCCGCGGCCTCCCAATCCTAGCACGGCTAAGTTATATGCTTAGCTGGTATGAGCTTGCACAGGGTATTTTTATACTGATCAAAAAGAAACATACAACAACAACAAATAAACAAGAAACATGAGCTCTTAACACTGAGTACTGCAGAACTACATTTTCGCTCAAGACTACGGATACAAGTAGTCCTTAAAATGCTTTTTATTAGCAATAAACTTCTAGATATATCAAGTCAATCAGCATTGAAGGACTTGTTACAGTAGGCATATATATAGCCGAGTTCCTCAAATAAAGCGGCTCAAGTATTCTTCAACTGAGGTGTACTTGACATCCTCAAAGAGCTCAGATGCTTCAACTCCGACTGATGGATCGATCTCAAAATTGGTGGTGACTCCCTTTAGGAATAGTGAGTAGTTGACGGCCATTATGGCATTGAGTGGCAATGGAGCCTCTGCAGCAACGAACCATATAATTTGTGAGAAAATGAGTCCTGACTAGAAACGATAATAATTTCAATTATGTTTACCTGCTATCTTCTTGAGGACTTGCTCCTCTGTAAGGTATATCCTTTTCAGTGCTTTCCCGCTCTTCTTCTCCCACGAAGACACGAGTTCGTTCTGAGTGCAGATGTTGGCGGGAGGCCTCATGTACAAGATCTTGTTCAGAGTCCTAGGATCATCTACGGCTTTGATGGTGTATGTGCCTATATCTTCTTCGCTCAGAAAAATTGCTGGAGCACACAGAATATACTGTACATTAGTGGTGAAATTTACCAACAAATGCTGGAAAAATAAAAATATATCTACATGGGCTAGCGCGTGCACAAACATATACATACATACATATACATATGTAAAGCATGTAATGATCGCAAACACACCTTTAGTGTTCCCATCGCCATAGATGAAGACTTCATCAGATCGGGCCAGCGCTGGTAGTGTATATCCTGCAAAGGCGTTGGAGCATATAATGGTGTAAGGGATGCCGGCTGCTTCAATTTCCCGTCGAATTTTAGACTTGAATGCAAACATTGACTTGGCTGGCTGCACAACTTCTGCTCGGTCCACGTCGAATCCAAACTCAGATGGCACAAACCTCTGAAATAATGAGAAAAACAAAATATCAGTTACCCCTTAAAAATCTGGATAACTATATATTGTGCTAATATTATCAGTTATGTTCAACCTTGACATTTCCAGCTTCTTTAATTGCATCAATGATTTTGGTCTGATCAGCCAACTGCCGGGCTCCCACAGCTGAGATCACGATGTCTGCCTCCTTGATCGCCTTCACTAAGCTCTCATGGTCGTACAAATCCCCCTGCAATACATATTTTACAAAAAACACACACTCCATCAAATTGAAACACTTACTGCTAACAAAATGAAATATCCGACGGTAATAAAACAAATTAAGCAACCTTAACGAGTGTAACCCCGGAGCTCTGGAATCCATCGAGAACCTTGGCCTTGGCCGCGTCGGAGGGGGCCGTGTCTCTCACCAGAGCTAACGTGGGGTGACCCAACTTCACGCTGGCCCCTACTATGAATTTGCCGATGTACCCGGTCCCTCCGATGACCAGAACCTTGCTTGGGGCCATTGTTCAATACGAACGGGGAACTTGCAGAATATTGAAAGCTTTGAAATTGGAACTTGTAACAATTGTTTCTTGTTGCGATGATTATGGCAAAAGCTCAAGGATTTATATAGGCCTTCGGTCAGTGATCATGATGTCGATCGGTTTGATCTCTACGTTTTGAGTTTTTTGTTAAAAAATCTCTGTATTTTTGAATTGATTTTGGACTCATGTTAGGCTTTGTCATAAGCGACTGATCTAAGATTTTGGACTGTTAGGCTTGTGAGAATAATTGACTAACCCTCCCCAGCGTCTGGTTGATTAATGAACATGATGGGTATGGGTAGCTAACCATGCTTGACGAAAAGGGATGCACGCGTACAGCTACCACAAAAAGAACTAATGTGAATGGCCCCTCCATCTTTTTCTTCATGTTTTATTTGAGCGCATTCGATGTTATTTATTAGAGAATTTTTTTCGCTTGTTTGTTTTAATGCTGAGTTTTAGCCCGTAAAGATTAAAGTGTTGGATCTGTAATCCAACGCTTATATGTAAAATAAGTATGTATCGTTGGTTGTCAAATAAAGTTAAGCCTTTTAAAAGGGATCTCTTTAAGGCTTGTGTATTTGGACTTCCTTAAACTTAGGGGTGGCAATTTGGGTCGGCCCGGTCTTATCGGGCCGGGCCGGGCCGGACCGGTTTTCTTAAAGGCCCACTCGATAAGACTTCGGATCATTCTGGTGCGGCTCAGGCATTGCCCGATAAAAATTCGGGCCGCGCGCCCAGCTCGGTCTGATAGGGTTGAAAGAATTATGTATGTGAAAGATTGATATCTCTCTTCAAAGTTCATGTTTGGTCTGGTTATTTTATGGAGTAAGTACTTTCCAATTAGATGTTATTAAGAATTATGTCTATGTAGGATCTTTCAAATTCAAATTAAGGTAATTAACACTCGTGAGTAGTGAGAGCCTCTCGTCGGATCGGGGATTATATAGAAATATAATGCAAATTGAAGCAGAATACTAATTAGTACTCATTAATACGAATTGAACTATTGAAGTGGGGCGATCAACCAAATCAAAAGGATTCTGTACCGTAATGTGCAACCCAATGGACCAAATAGCTTGGCTCGGGCCCGACACGAAAATGAACCGGGCGGGATCAGGCCAGCCGAATAAGGATTTCGGGCCAAAATTGCCTGCCCAAGCACAGTCTTATCGTGCCGGGCCCTTGCAGGGCTATCGTGCCGAGCCGAAAATTGACACCCCCTACTTCCACTACATGCTTCAGTTGAAGTTTGATTCCACGCGGCCTTTGTGTGAATTTTATTGAGCAAATATATAGTTGTATAAACAGCTTCAGACCAAATTTCCTTGGGCAAATCTTTGTCATGTAGCATAGATTTTTCCATCTCCATCACGGTTTGGTTCTTTCTTTCTGAAACTCCAGTTTGTTGTGTTGTATAGCCAACGGTCAGCTGCCTTTCCAAGCCATCATCTTCATAAAATTCTTCGAATGCATTTGAGGTGTACTCATTGCCACGATCACTCCTGAACACTTTAATATAGTGACCACTTTGTTTTTAAACAAGACTTTTGAATTTCTTAAAAATAGAAAACACTTCTGATTTTGCTTTCATGAAATAAACACATGTCATTCTTGAACAATCATCAATAAAAAGGATGAAATATTTGTTACCTCCAGGAGAAGTTGTTTTATATGTCCACAAATATCCATATGAACTAGCTCCAAAATCTTCTAGGCTTGCCATGCAACTCCGTTAGGAAATGGTTGACGGTGTTGTTTTCCAAGTGCACAACCTTCACAAAGTTCATGTTCCGCTTCAATCCTTTGTAAGCCATATGACATCCCTTTTTATTCAAGTACTTTGAGTCTATGAAGATTTAAATGGCCAAGCCTCTTGTGCCACATCCTGTAGTGCCATGTGAAGCTACTGCACATGTACTAGAGGGGGGGTGAATAGTACTTTAAAATAATCAAGAGAGTTATTCCTAATTACTGTGCAAACACACAAACAACAATGCGGAATAGACAACGCAAACAAAGTATGTAACGGGTTCGGATCCACCCAAGTCTCCCCGACTTGTTCCCGGTGATCCTACGTCCCAACCACCCGGATCTCCTCTGAATACTTGAGTTAGAAACCTCTAACCCAAGATTTTCACTATGAAATTCTTGTAGAAACCTCTACAAGACCAAATCATACATGAATGAAAATGTGACTCCCACAACCCGGGATCACACACTTCTCTCACAACCGAGAGAACAATTCAAATATCAAATGCAATGAAATAATGAAACACTTACCACAAAATCCTATGCCTTGAGTATACTTACCAAATTAGGGCAAAGAGTGATTTTGGGGAAGAAGTGTAATGCCCTACGTAGCTACTGCACAAGTTCTAGAGGGGAGTGAATAGTACTTTAAAATAATTAAGAAGATAATTCCTAATTATCTTGCAAACTCAATCAACAATGCGGAAATGCGGAAATGTAAATATAGACAACAAGGAAATGCAACCGCAAACAGACAATTTAACGGGTTCGGATCCACCAAAATCTCCCCGACTTATTCCCGGTGATCCTACATCCCAAACACCCGGATCCCCTCAGGATACTTGAGTTAGAAACTTCTAACTCAAATTTGCACTATGAAATACTTGTAGAAACCTCTACAAGATCAAATCATACACAAATCGAAATGTGACTCCCACAAACTGGGATCACAAACAAACTCTTACAACCGAGAGTGAAACACTTACAATATCAAAGTAAATTGAAATAGATATTCTTACCGACAAAATCCTATGCCTTGAGTATACTTACGAATTAGGGCAAAACGGATTTTGGGGAAGATGAAGGCATCAAACCCTAGCTCCAAGATATTGACCAGCAATGGAGGCCTAGGTGGATGTTGGTGACCTAGAATCAAGCTCTTGGCTTGGAAGGCTCACAATCAATGAATCTCTCTTTTGAAATAAGAGTGAGGGAGAGATTCAAGTGAGAAATGAAAGAGCTTAGAATGAGAATTAATTGATTCTCTTTTGATCTCTAAACTTCAATAAATATCAGCCTTGAATGCTATGAATGCAGCACTCCAAGTATATATAGGATAGAGGAAAGAGAGAGCAAAAATCGTGGCATTTAATGCTCCAACGGCTCTATTCTGAAGCAGACTAGTCGGTCAAAGAAGGACCACTGACCGACTAGTTCATCAACTAGTCAGTCGGTCAATCAACATGAACCGACTAAGAGGTGAACAGCCAAAAGAAGAAGTTCAAACAATAGAGAACTAGTCGGTCCAAGAAGACTTGCTAACCGACTAGTTTCACAACTAGTCAGTCGGTGAGTGAACTTAGACCGACTAAGAGATAAAACAAATATTTTGAGTTCAAATACAGCTAGTCGGTTTAAGAACAACTTCTGACCGACTAGTTTCTCAACTAGTCGGTCGGTCGTTGTGCTTTGACCGACTAACTGTAAACAGTAAGTTAGGCTCAAAAATGAAAGCTCAACTAGTCGGTCTAAGAAGGATTCCTAACCGACTAGTTTCACAACTAGTCGATCGGTGAACCTTCTTTGACCGACTAACTGTAAACAGTAAGTGAGCTAGAACTGAAGAAGGCAAACTAGTCGGTTCAAGAAGCTTTGCCGACCGACTAGATCACCATCTAGTCGGTTGGTTTTCTTCTTGAACTAACTAACATGCACAATAAGTCGCGAATAGAAGCGCGAAGCTTCGGGAAAGTTTGTATGGACTTCTACTAAGATCCTAGCTCTAAGATATGAGCGTTATGAAGATTAAAACGTAAGACCTACTCAAGGCTTAACATTCTACGAAACGAAGCTAGAAGACTATAAATAAAACTTGACGAACCGTCTTCGAAAGCTTCAATTGAATCTTCATGACTTCAATAATGGTCCTTGAGCTTCAACGAAGCTTCAAGCATACGATCACGCACTTTGAGAAGTCTCGAGACGTCGCTTTAGATGTTCATAGAAATTTGGCGACGATCTCCATAACTGCGCTCACAAAGAGTTAATTCATGATATATTTATGTTTGTTCATCATCCAAAACCAAATCCGGGGAGTCAATACTCAACATTCTCCCCCTTTTTGGTGATGACAAACCAACATAAATAATAATAAAAAATAATGATTCGAAAGAAATTTACTTACTCCCCCTGCATTGATGACACGTTAATTCCAAAATAAATAATATTCAAACGCTTCAAGCAGACGAGTAAAGTATAAAATGAGAATTCAATTATTGAAATATCGGATTTGAAATCCATTTTTATATCTTAACTCCCCCAGAATCTAACATATCAAATTAGATTCATGGTAAATTGCTTTGAATTATCATTAGCACATCGTTATTATTAATTCTCTCCCCCTTTGGCATAAGCAAAAAGAGCGGGAGGAGAACAACGACAACAACAATGGCTAAAAATTAAAGCACGGGAGTCGTAGAATACTACGACGGTCCAAATGACACCAAAGGAAAACACGAAGTAAATCAAAGCGTGCCAATGATACCATAGTCGAAAATCGAAAAATAAAATCATCAAAACTCAAATTAATTTCATGAATTGAGTTATGGAATATACTCTCCAATATCAACATTCTTGGTTAATTTAGTGCATGGAAAACAATTCTATGTTTCCATAGAAATAATTCTATTTAACCAAGTTATTATCGTCGAACGACGAAATCAATCATCAGAGACAAAAAAATAATGTGCACAAGAGAATGAATGTCAACATCGATGTATATATATATATAAGAAACATGGATACAACAAAAGTATACATCGCCAACATACATAAAAGCGATCCTCAGATCGGGTCACATCACACATCACTATATCATAGCAGATATCAGAGTATCACACAACATACAAAAATATCAAAACTCCATAAGAGATACATCAAAATACATCACAAAATCCAGAACCACCATCTATCCGACCCAACTCTCTCACAACTACATGTATCATCCAATGTGAACAGGAGAGTCCTCCAAAGAAGCTCAGGAGGCAGCGGGAGGATCAGCAGCAGCAGCAGGCTCTGCGGAAGGTGTGGTGGTCACTGGGTCAGCAGAAGTGTCCACAGAAGGAAGTATCGCAGCAGGAGTGGCCTCGGGAGCACCGGACGAAGTATCCACCGCAGGTATGGTGGCAACAGGTGTGCTCTTGGGGGCACCGGCAGAAGCAGCAGCAGCAGCAGACGACGTACCCTCTGGGGCACGAGCAGCAGCAGAACGAACAAGCTCCTCGAGCTCAGCATCATCCATCTCCTCCTCGTCAGAAACTGACGGAGGGATCTCAATGCCCAAGTGAGATGCGATGCGAGCGAGAATCTCCTCAGATCAAGCACAACGAGACTCCACACGTTTCAACGAACGTGCAAGCTCAGCAAGAGTAGGAGAGGGAGCAGCTGAAGCAGAAGGGGTCGTCCTCTGAACATGACGAAGCGCCGCAATAGACTTCTTGACGGCCGTCACATTCAGAGGGGGACCGAGGGGACGCTCATCATCAGGAGGAAGAGGGACACGAAAGTGACGGAAGATGAGAGTCAATAGGCATGGGTACGGAATGTGGGTTGACTTGGTGGACTTTCGAATACATTCGAAGGAGTTCATCTTGTCAAGAATGATCCGTGCCCAATTGATCTCGCTCCCCATGAAGATAGCGTAGATGAGTTTGAGGAATGGCTGGGAGGGTAAGCTAGATGAGCCGTACTTCGGAAGGAGGCACGACTTCAGAATAAGATTTAGGACCCAGGCATTCGGCTTAAAAGACTTGGATGGGACGCCAATCATGGCGGGAGGGATGACATGGAAGATCTCAGTGAGCATCACCTGATCAAGCTCAGAAATATCGTCGACAGAACTATCGGAAGGAAGGAGGCCAGACGAGGAGACACCTATCAAATCCCCTAAGATTTCTGCCGTGAGGACTATCGGTGTCCCCAAGACAGTCGTCTCAATGGAATGGGTCTCGTCATACTGACCGCGAACACGGTTCGCATAGAATAGCTTGACAAGGCGAGGGTATGGGTGTGGATTTACCTTAGGGTCATATCGAAGATAATCGATAAGACCACTAGACGAAAGAAGATCGGCTAGGTGAGGGAAGTCGGAGAACTGAACGAAGTGCTCCAACAACAAAGGACAGTGCTCGATACGGTTGTACGTCGCGAGACACAACGGGTCATCGCGACACAACGAAATATCGACACCGCCAACTGGCATCGGAGCCTTCCCCTTAGGCTGACGAGTGCCAGAACGGGGTGGAGGAGTAGGATCCCTATGGGTAGGCTCGGTCTCAGGGATATATTCCGTGTCGGAATTAGAATCAGCTGGAGGAGTGGGAGCACGGAATGTAGCTGGGGAGACGGGCTGCTTCCTAGGTTTAGGCTGAGATCTAGGCTTGGCGGTCGCCGTCCTCTTCTTCTTAAGAGGAGGCGAAGACGACGAAGGATGGGTGGTCTTGGAACGGCGTTTGGGTTGCGGGGGGTCTGTAGATGGAGATTCGACGGTCATGGGTGACGGACGTGAGGGATCGATCGGGATGCGTGTCTTTGCCATAAGCGAGACAAGACACGCGCAATCAAACGAGATCGAAATCTAAACCCTAAAAATCAAACCCTAGGCCGAACCCTAGAAACTGAAAAGCAAAGAAACCCTAACTCTACAAGCTGAAATCTAACCCTAGGATGATCGGCACAGGCAGAGATGGCCGGAGATGGTCGAAAAACGGCCGGAGGAGAGGGGGAAGACGAAGGGTTTTCGGGGGTTTTTGAGCTGGGAGAGGAAAACGCATCGACTAGAATGAAAACAAGTCTGTGCAGGGTCGATTAAGTCGATTGGAAGTCGAAAAGACCAAGCAGTCCCCGATGCATTTAGTCGGTCACAGTTCAAGCGCTGACCGACTAGATGACAATCTAGTCGGTCGGCCAATGAGCTTGAACCGACTAAGTGCAAAAAGTAACTGAAACCAAAAATTAGGGCTTGAGTTAGTCGGTCTGAGTTCATTCACTGACCGACTAGAACGCAATCTAGTCGGTCGGTCAATGAACATGAACCGACTAACAGAGTTCAAAAATTTTAGAATTTGAAATTTTGAGTTCTCTCTAAATCGCACTTGGACGATACATCGAAATACTCTCATTAATCATTATACTACCCCATTAAACATCGAAAATCTTAAATTTGACGTTCATGAATAAATCGAGCGTAAATTCCGAAAATTCAACCAAAAATCCAGAAAATTCCAATAAATCTAGCAAGTGCAAATATAACGAAATTTAATAGCATGCAAGATTATTGAACAAAATATGAATCCTAAATCTCGGATTCACCCATAATCCTCAATTCTCGACGCAACCGCACAAAGGAGTCTTCCTTGAGTGGTTTCGTGAAAATATTGGTGATTTGCTTCTGGGTTTCAACATACACTAATATGATGTCCTTTTTAGCAACATGATCATCAAGGAAATGGTGACGGACATCTATGTGTTTAGAACGGGAATGGTGTACCGGATTCTTAGAGAAACATATTGCACTTTGGTTGTCCACCATGATAGGGCAAGTATCACAGTTTATACCAAAGTCTTTAAGAGTGTGTCTCATCCAAAAAACATGAGCACACGCGGCACCGGCGGCAATATATTCCGCCTCGGTGGTTGAAAGTGATACAGAATTCTGCTTCTTGGAAAACCAAGAGACAAGAGAATTTCCTATAAAATGGCAAGTGTCACTAGTACTTTTCCTGTCGGATTTGCATCCCGCATAATCTGCGTCACTATATGAGATTAACTCATATGTGCTAGATTTTGGATAAAGTGATCCAAAATCAAGTGTGTAACTTAAATAATGGAAAATATGTTTTACCGCTACTAAGTGAGATTCCTTAGGTTGAGACTGATAACGAGCACATACACATACGACAAACATAATATCGGGCCTACTTGCGATAAGATATAGTAAACTACCTATCATACCTCGATATAGACGAATATCTACATCTTTGCCGCCCGTATCTTTATCAAGTGTGTAGTCGTGCTCATTGGAGTCTTCTTCCCGGAGGCATTCTCCATTCCAAATCGCTTTAACAACTCCACCGTGTACTTGGTTTGGTGGATGAAGATTGCATCGTTCATTTGGCGAATTTGGAGACCTAAGAAATATTTGAGCTTACCCATGTGGCTCATCTCAAATTGATCCTTCATCACATTAGAAAACTCTTCGCAAAGAGTGAAGTTAGTAGCACCGAAAATGATATCATCAACGTAAATTTGAACTAAAATTATATCATTATTCGAATACTTAACAAATAATGTGGAATCAACTTCTCCCATTTTAAAACCTAAATCCAAAAGAAAATTCTTTAGACGGTCATACCAAGCTCGAGGAGCTTGTCTCAAACCGTAAAGTGCTTTCTTAAGTTTGAAAATATGATTTGGAAATTTTTCATTTATAAAACCTGGAGGTTGAGAAACATAAACTTCCTCAACAACATCTCCGTTTAAAAACACACTTTTTACATCCATTTGAAATAGTTTAAAATCTTTATGGCATGCAAAAGATAACAATAATCTAATATATTCTAATCTAGCTACCGGAGCAAAGGATTCTTCGAAATCAATACCTTCCTCTTACCGATAGCCTTGAGCTACTAACCGAGCTTTGTTCCGGACGACGATTTGGTTTTCGTCGGTCTTGTTCTTAAAAATCCACTTCGTTCCTATAACGGTGTGGTTCTTCAATGGCAATGGAACAAGCTCCCAAACTTCATTCCTCTCGAATTGAATGAGTTCCTCTTCCATGGCAAGGATCCAAGCACCATCTTCGCACGCTTCATTAATATTCGTTGGCTCTATCGAGGAGGCAAAGGAACAATGAGCGAAGTAGTTGATTTGAGATCTCGTCTTGACACTATCAAGGATATTGCCAATGACTTGCTCATGAGAATGGTCACGAACGGTATGAAGCCGTTTGGGAATTCCATGATCACTAGGAACATTCTCGAAAGATTCATTAGTAGGGTTAGTAACATTAGAATCAATAGAATTAGAATTACCAATTGAATCACATAAGACATCCATGGAGTCATCATCATTAGTAATTCTAGTCGGGACAAAACCTTCATTAAATGAAACATGAAGTGATTCCTCGATCGTTGAGGTTTGTTTGTTGTATATCCGGTAGGCTTTGCTATGGGAGGAATATCCAACAAATATCCCCTCATCGGATCTTGGATCAAATTTGTCCAAACTACCATATGTGTTTTTCATAAAACATTTTGCGCCGAAAACTCGAAAATATTTAACTTGAGGCAATCTACCAAACAACAATTCATAACAAGTTTGTTTGGTGCCGGGCCTCAAAAGTATCCTATTAAACACATAGCAAGCGGTATGTACCGCTTCCGCCCAAAATTGATGACCAAGTTGGCTATCATCAAGCATAGTGCAAGCACATTCCACTAGCGTCCTATTCTTTCTCTCAATAACACCATTTTGAGGAGGTGCGTGAGGGAATGAAAAGGTGTGAGTAATACCAATTTCATCACAAAAATTTGAGAAAGACTCATTCTCAAATTCCCCTCCATGATCACTACGAATAGTGACAATGGTGGTTCCAATGAGATTTTGTACTTTCTTAACAAATATTGTGAAGTTTTCAAAAGCATCATTTTTATTACTTAATGAAAATACCCAAGTAAATCTAGAAAAGTCATCAACGATGACAAGTCCGTATCGTGCATTTTCCAATGAAGCAACTCTAGTTGGCCCAAAAAGATCTAGTTGTAATAGCTCTAGTGGCCGCATAGATGAAATGCTTTTCTTAGGTTTAAAAGACGATTTAGGAAGCTTGCCTCGTTGACACGAGTCACAAAAGCTTTTCTTTTGAAAGACAAGCTTATGGAAGCCTCAATAGAATTTAGCTTGGAAAGTTTAAAGAGTGTTCCAAAGTTCACATGACCAAAACATCGATGCCATAAGTGTTGTTCACTTGTGTTGGCAATGAGACATTGTTCATGTGATCTTGGAAGATCTAGGATATATATATCCTTATGGCGTGTGCTGGAAAATAATAAATCATTATTATCTTTTCTTAAAATATGGCACATTTCTTTCGCAAAGCTAACTTTGTAACCTTTGTCACAAAGTTGGCTATTGAAATAAGATTGTGGTTTAATCCTTTAACAAGGTAAACATCACTTATTAGTGGTTTAGAAGGATTACCCACTTTGCCAACACCTATGATGGTTCCGCTCTCGTTGCCTCCAAAGACTACCCGGTTTCCATTTGCAATGGGCACCACTCCGGAGAGCAATTAAGCATCACCCATCATGTGTTTTGAACACCCGCTATCGAGTATCCAATTGTTCTTGGAGCTAAATTTGGATTTGTTTCTCCGTTTCTTTCTCTTGAGTACCTAAAGATAGAAAATATCGTATCATGGTACCCAAGGTCATTGGGTCCAAAAAGATTAGACCTTTGGAAGCCAAGTCCAATTGGACCTAGACTTCCCCACATAATTATCATTATGAACGACATTCATAAAATAAGAATTCATATACACTTGTTTTTCATTCATGTTTGTGTCCTTCGGGCTCCAAATAGTGAAAATTTTGGAAGCCCTAATCCCATTGGGAGCATGCATGCGTTGTTGATTTCTACGTGATGCATGTCGTGGATAGGCATATGGCACATGATGAAACTTATTCATATGATGATGTGGGTGAACATATGCATGTGGAGGAACACGTGCGTGAGGGTGTCTCACATGGTGTGCACGTGCCCGTGGATGTGGTGCATAGAAATCATCATATATGTGAACATGTGGAGTAGGACGTGTGTTCCTACGTGGCATGGTATTTGTGTACATATAAGCATGACCCTTCTTTGGAGGTCCACCCAAAGTGGGTTTCTTTCCAAACGAGGGTGTGTACGAGGAGGAAACACCATTAGTAGATGAACTACCAATAGAGTGTTTGCTCCCACTCGTTGAAGCATCGGAAGTTGGCCTAACAAAGGTAGTGGTCGACTTGGATGAATTTCCCAAATTATACTCCAAGCCAATGTGGTGATTGGCCGGAAGTAAGTCATTTAGGATATTATCCAAATGGTCCTTACCTTTATTAAATTTATTAATTCGGCCTAATGTGCAATCATACTTCTCGGTGAGAGAATGCATAGAAGCATCCAAAGTGGACACTTGCAATGTGAGTGCATAAACACGAGATTTGAGATTCTCATTCTCAATACTCAAAGATGAGTTTCGAGAAATTAAATCCGCCATCTCATGTTCATCCGATTCCTCGATATGAACATGCTCAAGTTGAGATTTGTGATTTACAATCTCATTTCTCAATTCTTCAACAACGGTGTCGTTGTAGGTGATGATAGGTTTAGTCGAGGTTTGGATGCTAGCTAACTCATCTTTTATCTTAGTATATCTATTTACTAATTTAGAATACTTAGACCATATTTGTTCGTTAGCTAATCTAAGGTCATCCATAGTTACCTCATCGTCACCTTCGTCATCGCTATCATCGAAGGAAGATCCTTGATCACGTTCCTCTCGTGCCATGAAGCACATGTGTGCTTTCTCCACTTGATCATCGTCCGACTCTCCACTTGACGAATCCTCGGAGTCGGTGAATGTCCCGACAAGCCCTTTCTTGTACCCTTTCTTGTACTTCTTTGACTTGTCGAACTTTGGCGCCTTCCATTTCTCCTTATGCTTGTTTTGAGGACAATCCGCTTTCATGTGTCCTGGCTTGTTGCATTTGAAACACAAAGGAGCGGAGGCGTTAGAAGAACTAAACTTTGATTTGTTCTTGAAATTACCTTTCCGGAAGAACCGGTTGAACTTCTTTGCCATGAGGGCAATGGATTCCAAGTCTAACTCGTCTTCCGAGTCTTCATCATCGGTAGATTTGGATGTAGATGGAGCGGCCTTGAACGCAATCGCCTTTTTCTTTGGCTCGTCTTGCTTCAAGTAAGACTTCATCTTGTCTTGCATTTTCATCTTGCTATCCTTGCATACCTCATAAGACATTAAGGTACCCATTAGTTGAACAATGGTATATTTGTTCATATCATTACCTTCCTCAATGGAGAATGTACGTTTCTCCCAACAAGAAGGAAGTCCGTCAATGATCTTCGAGACTTTTTCCTTTTGGGTGTAGGTCTACCTAAGAGCCTCCAATTCGTTTGTAATGTCGACGAAGCGAGCATAATACTCCTTCATCTTCTCACCCTGTTGCATATGAAATAACTCGTAATCTTTATTGACAACTGTGAGTTTGGAGTCTCTTACCCTACTCGTTCCTTCATGCAAGATGAGGAGGGAGTTCCATATTTGATATGCACTCTTACATGTGCATATCTTATTGAAATCCTCAGGCTCCAAAGCGCATTGCAAGGCGTTCATTGCCTTGGCATTGCTTACCTCCGCGGCGTCCTCCAAGGTAGTCCACTTCTCGAAATCTTCTTCGGCGGGCTCGACATACTCCTTCATCGTGGCTCTCCATAGTGAAGCACTCCGGAGGAAAGTTTCCATCCGGTATTTCCAGTACCCGTAATTGGTACCGTTGAAGAAGGGAGGCCTCGTCGAGGAGTGTCCTTCTATCACCGAAGAAGCTCCTTCACGGTTCCTGAAGGTGCTATAATCTGAAGGTGGACGAACGGTCTTGTTGTCGTTGGTAGACATAGCTAGGTACTTGGCTTTGATACCAAATGTAATGCCCTACGTAGCTACTGCACAAGTACTAGAGGGGGGGTGAATAGTACTTTAAAATAATTAAGAAGATAATTCCTAATTATCTTGCAAACTCAACCAACAATGCGGAAATGCGGAAATGTAAATATAGACAACAAGGAAATGCAATCGCAAACAGACAATTTAACGGGTTCGGATCCACCCAAGTCTCACTGACTTGTTCCCGGTGATCCTACGTCCCAAACACCCGGATCCCCTCCGGATACTTGAGTTAGAAACTTCTAACTCAAATTTGCACTATGAAATACTTGTAGAAACCTCTACAAGATCAAATCATACACAAATCGAAATGTGACTCCCACAAACCGGGATCACAAACAAACTCTCATAACCGAGAGTGAAACACTTACAATATCAAAGTAAATTGAAATAGAAATTCTTACCAACAAAATCCTATGCATTGAGTATACTTACGAATTAGGACAAAACGGATTTTGGGGAAGATGAAGGCACCAAACCCTAGCTCCAAGATATTGACCAGCAATGGAGGCCTAGGTGGATGTTGGTGACCTAGAATCAAGCTCTTGGCTTGGAAGGCTCACAATCAATGAATCTCTCTTTTGAAATAAGAGTGAGGGAGAGATTCAAGTGAGAAATAAAAGAGCTTAGAATGAGAATTAATTGCTTCTCTTTTGATCTCTAAACTTCAATAAAAAATCAGCCTTGAATGCTATGAATGCAGCACTCCAAGTATATATAGGATAGAGGAAAGAGAGAGCAAAAATCGTGGCATTTAATGCTCCAACGGCTCTATTCTGAAGCAGACTAGTCGGTCAAAGAAGGACCACTGACCGACTAGTTCATCAACTAGTCGGTCGGTCAATCAACATGAACCGACTAAGAGGTGAACAGCCAAAAGAAGAAGTTCAGACAATAAAGAACTAGTCGGTCCAAGAAGACTTGCCAACCGACTAGTTTCACAACTAGTCGGTCGGTGAGTGAACTTAGACCGACTAAGAGATAAAACAAATAGTCTGAGTTCAAATACAGCTAGTCGGTTTAAGAACAACTTCTGACCGACTAGTTTCTCAACTAGTCGGTCGGTCGTTGTGCTTTGACCGACTAACTGTAAACAGTAAGTTAGGCTCAAAAATGAAAGCTCAACTAGTCGGTCTAAGAAGGATTCCTAACCGACTAGTTTCACAACTAGTCGGTCGGTGAACCTTCTTTGACCGACTAACTGTAAACAGTAAGTAAGCTAGAATTGAAGAAGGCAAACTAGTCGGTTCAAGAAGCTTTGTCGACCAACTAGATCACCATCTAGTCGGTTGGTTCTTCTTCTTGAACCAACTAACATGCACAAGAAGTCGTGAATAGAAGCGTGAAGCTTCGGGAAAGTTTGTATGGACTTCTACTAAGATCCTAGCTCTAAGATATGAGCGTTATGAAGATTAAAATGTAAGACCTATTCGAGGCTTAACATTCTACGAAACGAAGCTAGAAGACTATAAATAAAACTTGACGAACCGTCTTCGAAAGCTTCAATCGAATCTTCATGACTTCAATAATGGTCCTTGAGCTTCAACGAAGCTTCAAGCATACGATCACACACTTTGAGAAGTCTCGAGACGTCGCTTTAGATGTTCATAGAAATTTGGCAACGATCTCCATAACTGTGCTCACAAAGAGTTAGTTCATGATATATTTATGTTTGTTCATCATCCAAAACCAAATCTGGGGAGTCAATACTCAACAAGAAGATGTCACCAAACCCTAGCTCCAAGAAGTTGACCAGCAATGGAGGCATAGGAAGATGTTAGTGACCTTGATTCAAGCTCTTTGGCTTGGAAGGCTCACAACTAATGAATCTCTCTTGAGGAATAAGAGTGAGAGAGAGATTCTAATGAGAAGAGATAGCTTTAGAATGAAGTTGATTTGCTTCTCTTTGATTTCTCTAAATCCCAAAATATGCAGCCTTAGATCCTATGAAAGAACCCCTCCAAGTATATATAGGATAGAGGAAAGAGAGGAGAGAAATTCGTGCAATAAATGCTCCAACGGCTCTATTCTGAAGCAGACTAGTCGGTCAAAGAAGGATCACTGACCGACTAGTTTCCAATCTAGTCGGTCGGTGATTCTTCATGAACCGACTAACTGGCTCACAGCCAAAAGAGAAAGTTCAGACAATAAGGAACTAGTCGGTCTAAGAAGACTTGCCAACCGACTAGTTTCATAACTAGTCGGTCGGTGAGTGTTCTATGACCGACTAAGAGTCAAAATCGAATAGGCTGAATTCAAGTACAGCTAGTCGGTTTAAGAACAACTTCCAACCGACTAGTTTCTCAACTAGTCGATCGGTCGATGTGCTTTAACCGACTAACTGTAAACAGTAAGATAGGCTGTACAGAGGCAATGATAACTAGTCGGTCTGAGAAGGATTCCTAACCGATTAGATCGTCATCTAGTCGGTCAGTGAACCTTCTTTGATCGACTAATTGATCAACAGTGCCAGGCAGAATTGAGCAAGGACATCTAGTCGGTTCAAGAGGAATTGCCGACCGACTAGATCGTCATCTAGTCGGTTGGTTCTTCTACTTGAACCAACTAACATGCACTAGAAGCCGAGGGAAGAAGCGATAGGCTTCAGGAAAGTTTCTAATGACTTCTAAGATAATCCTAGCTCTAAGATATGAGCGAAATGAAGATTATAATGTAAGTCCTACTCAAAGCTTAACATTCTATTCTATAAAGCTAGAAGACATTAAATTAAACATGACGAACCGTCTTCAAAGCTTCAATCTTCACTCTTGACTTCAATAATACTCCTTGAGCTTCAATGAAGCTTCAGGCACACGATCACGCGTATTGAAAAGTCTTGAGACGTCGCTTTTGATGTACATAGTATTTTGGCGATGATCTCCATAACTGCGCTCACAAAGAGTTAGTACACGATATTTATGTTTGCTCATCATCCAAAACCAAATCCGGGGAATCAATACTCAACATTCTCCCCCTTTTTGGTGATGACAAACCAACATAAATAATAATCAATAATAATGATTCAGAAGAAATTTACTTATTCCTCCTGCATTGATGACACGTTAGTTCCGTATTAAATAATAATCATACGCATCAAGCAGGCGAGGGAGATATAAAATATGAATCCTATTATTGCAATTTAGGATCTCAAAATCCATTTTATATCTTAACTCTCCATGAATCTAACATATCAAATTAGATTCATGGTAAATTGCTTTGAATTATCAATTAGCACATTGTCATTATTAATTCTCTCCCCCTTTGGCATTAGCAAAAAGAGCGGGAGGAGATCAACGACAAGATTACAATGGCTAAAAAATAAAATCATGAGAGTCTAAGAATACGACCATGGTCCAAATGACACCAAAGTAAAATACCAAAGGTAAAATACCGAAGAAAATCAAAGCGTGCCAACGTGACCATAGTCGAAAATCGAAAAACGAAATCATCAAACCATATGTGAAAATCGAAAAATGATATCACCAAACCATAGGCGAAAATCGAAAAACGAAATCATCAAACCATAGGCGAAAATCGAAAAACGAAATCACCAAACCATAGGCGAAAATCGAAAAACGAAATCATCAAAACTCAAATCAATTTCACGTATTGAGTTTTGGAACATACTCTCCAATATCAACACTTATAACGAATCGAGAGCATGGAAAACAATTCTATTTAATCCAATAAAATTGTCGAACGACGAAATCAACATCAGAGACAAATAACTCCAATGAGAGTACCAAAAGTAGCATGCAAAAAAAATGTTATACCAAACACAAATAGAGCATCATAAAACATATGGCATACACATATCTAGCATACTAGGATACTAAATGAAACAAAATGATACCATTTGTAATATAGTCTACCAATGGATGCATTCAACACACATGGATACCAAATGTATATCAAATATAAGAATATACTTACAACATTAAGCTCCCCCTAGTTTGGTGCATCTCTTAAGCACCATCAACTCCATTTGAATGAAAATCCTTTGCAAATCAAGGAGTTGGTAGGGTTGGTATCCCATGATGGATTGAACCTAGAAAACACAATTCTTGGTATCCAAAAACCCTTTTGGATCCTATGGGTTAGGCAACACTTTTAACAAACTAAATTCAAATTAACGTAACCCATAACCCAACTAAATTCAAATTCAATATGAATTTAAGTTTCAAACAAACATGCACATCTAAGACCAATATGCAAATAAAAAGAATAAACCAGTTCTTACCACAATTGCTTTGGTACCCATAAAATGAAATTAAACTTATGGTACCAAGTAATGAAGGGTCAAAGGAAACTAACCCTTCGGAAACCAAGTCCACGAGGATCGTGATTTCCCAACATAATCATCATTCAAAATAATATCATTAATATACGATTGCACATACATATCCTTAGCATGCATGCTTGTGTTCTTCGGACCCCAAATAGTGTATGTCTTGAGAGTCCTAATCCTATTGGGAGCATGTATACGTTGTTGATGTCTATGTGATGCATATCGTGGATAAGCATATGACATATGATGAAATGTTGCATGATGATAATTGTTCATATGAGAATGTGGATGAACATATGCATGTGGTGGAACACGTGCATGAGTGTGTCTCACATGGTGTGCACGTGCTCGTGGATGCGGAGCATAAAAATCATCATACGTGCTAACATGTGGAGTAGGATGTGTGTTCATACGTGGCATGGTATACATGAAAGCATGACCCTTCTTTGGAGGTCCAGCCAAAGTGGGTTTCTTTCCAAATGGGGGTGTGTACCTAGCAGAAGCACCATTGGTAGAAGAACTACCCATGAAGTGTTTACTCCCACTAGTAGAGGCATCGGAAGTTGGCCTAACAAAGGTGGTGGACGATTTGGATGAATCTCCCATCTTATACCACAAGCCAATGTGATAATTGGCTGGAAGTAAGTCATTTAGGAAATTATCCAAATGACCCTTACCTTTATTGAATTCATTGATTCGGCCTAATGTGCACTCATACTTCTCGGTGAGAGAATGCATCGAAGCATCCAAGGTGGACACTTGCGATGTGAGTGCACAAACACGTGACTTGAGATTTTTATTCTCAATACTCAAAGTTGAGTTTTGAGACGTCAAATCCGCTATCACATGTTCATTCGAATCCTCTATATGAACATGCTCAAGTTGAGATTTGAGATTTACAATCTCATTTCTCAACCCTTCAACAACGGTGTCGTTGTTGACGATGATAGGCTTAGGCGAGGTTTGAAGACTAGTTAGCTCATTTTTAGTCTTAATAAATCTAGTAGCCAAATTAGAAAACTTATTCCAAAGTTGTTCGTTGGCTAATCTAAGTTCATCCATAGTTACCTCTTCGCCTTCATCCTCGCTTTCATCCTCGCTTTCATCGGAGGAGGTCTCTTGATCACGTTCCTCTTTTCTCATGAAACACGTGTGTGCTTTCTCCCCTTGTTCATCATCCGACTCTCCACTTGAGGAGTCCTCTTCGGAGTCGGTCAATGTGCCGACAAGTCCTTTCTTGTACCCTTTCTTGTACTTCCTCGCCTTGTCGTATTTGGATGCCTTCCACTTCTCCTTGTGTTTGTTGAGAGGACAATCCGACTTGATGTGTCCTGACTTGTTGCATTTATAACACACGGGAGTAGAAGCATTAGTCGAACTAACTTTAGATTTATTTCCAAAGTTACCTTTTCGGAAGAATCGGTCGAACTCCTTTGCCATACGTGCAATGGATTCTATGTCCAACTCGTCTTCCGATTCTTCATCATCTGTAGATGGAGCGGCCTTGTACGCAATCGCCGTTTTCTTTGGCTCGTCTTGCTTCCTTCATCTTCTCCTTCATCTTGATCTTACTTTCCTTGCGTACCTCGTAAGACAACAAGGTACCCATTAGTTGTACAACAGTGTACTTATTCATATCGTTACCTTCCTCGATGGCGAAGGTACGCTTTTCCCAACAAGAAGGAAGTCCGTCAATAATCTTCGCGACTTTCTCCTTTTGGGTGTAGATCTTCCCAAGAGCTTCCAATTCGTTTGATATGTCCATGAAGCAAGCATAGTAGTCCTTCATAGTTTCACCATGTTCCATGTGAAACAACTCGAATTCTTTGTTAGCGACAACGAGTTTAGAATCTTTTACCGTACTCGTTCCTTCGTGCAAGATGAGGAGTTGGTTCCATACTTGATATGCACTCTTACATGTGCATATCTTGTTGAATTCTTTGGGCTCCAACGCACATTGCAAGGCATTCATTACCTTGGCATTGTTTACCTCCGTGGCAACCTCCGCGGTAGTCCACTTCATGAATTCTTGTTCGGCGGGCTCGACATACTCCGTCAATGTGACTCTCCAAAGTGAAGCGCTCTGGAGGAAGGTTTCCATCCGACATTTCCAGTACCCATAGTTGGTACCGTTGAAGTGAGGAGGCCTGACAGAGGATTGTCCTTCCATAACTGAAGAAGATCCTTGACGATCCTTGAAGACGTTGTAGTCGTTGTTTGTCATAGCTTTGAACTCTGGCTCCGATACCAATTGTACTGCCCTGTGAAACTACTGCACATGTATTAGAAGGGGGGTGAATAGTACTTTAAAATAATCAAGAGAGTTATTCCTAATTATTGTGCAAACACACAAACAACAATGCGGAATAGACAACGCAAACAAAGTATGTAACGGGTTCGGATCCATCCAAGTCTCCCCGACTTGTTCTCGGTGATCCTACGTCCCAACCACCCAGATCACCTCCGGATACTTGAGTTAGAAACCTCTGACCCAAGATTTCCACTATGAAATTCTTGTAGAAACCTCTACCAGACCAAATCATACATGAATGAAAATGTGACTCCCACAACCCAGGATCACACACTTCTCTCACAACCGAGAGAACAATTCAAATATCAAATGCAATGAAAAAATGAAACACTTACCACAAAATCATATGCCTTGAGTATACTTATCAAATTAGGGCAAAGAGGGATTTTTGAGAAGAAGATGTCACCAAACCCTAGCTCCAAGAAGTTGACCAGCAATGGAGGCCTAGGAAGATGTTGGTGACCTTGACTCAAGCTCTTTGGCTTGGAAGGCTCACAATCAATGAATCTCTCTTGAGGAATAAGAGTGAGAGAGAGATTCTAGTGAGAAGAGATAGCTTTAGAATGGAGTTGATTTTCTTCTCTTTGATTTCTCTAAATCCCAAAATATGCAGCCTTAGATCTTAGGAAAGAACCCCTCCAAGTATATATAGGATAGAGGAAAGAAAAGAGAGAAATTCGTGCAATAAATGCTCCAACGGCTCTATTCTGAAGCAGACTAGTCGGTCAAAGAAGGATCACTGACCGACTAGTTTCCAATCTAGTCAGTCGGTGATTCTTCATGAACCGACTAACTGGCTCACAGCCAAAAGAGAAAGTTCAGACAATAAGGAACTAGTCGGTCTAAGAAGACTTGCCAACCGACTAGTTTCACAACTAGTCGGTCGGTGAGTGTTCTTTGACCGACTAAGAGTCAAAATCGAATAGGCTGAATTCAAGTACAGCTAGTCGGTTTAAGAACAACTTCCAACCGACTAGTTTCTCAACTAGTCGGTCGGTCGATGTGCTTTGACCGACTAACTGTAAACAGTAAGATAGGCTGTACAGAGGCAATGATAACTAGTCGGTCCGAGAAGGATTCCTAACCGACTAGATCGTCATCTAGTCGGTCGGTGAACCTTCTTTGACCGACTAATTGATCAACAGTGCCAGGCAGAATTGAGCAAGGACATATAGTCGGTTTAAGAGGAATTATCGACCGACTAGATCGTCATCTAGTCGGTTGGTTCTTCTACTTGAACCAACTAACATGCACTAGAAGTCGAGGGAAGAAGCGATAGGCTTCGGGAAAGTTTCTAATGACTTCTAAGATAATCCTAGCTCTAAGATATGAGCGAAATGAAGATTATAATGTAAGTCCTACTCATGGCTTAACATTCTATTCTATAAAGCTAGAAGACATTAAATTAAACATGACGAACCGTCTTCAAAACTTCAATCTTCACTCTTGACTTCAATAATACTCCTTGAGCTTCAATGAAGCTTCTGGCACACGATCACGCGTATTGAAAAGTCTTGAGACGTTGCTTTTGATGTACATAGTATTTTGGCGACGATCTCCATAACTGCGCTCACAAAGAGTTAGTACAGATATTTATGTTTGCTCATCATCCAAAACCAAATCCGGAGAATCAATACTTAACACATCCATGAATTTTCATTGACGTGCTTTCAAGGCTTGCTAGCTACTATAGTTGAAGTTGACGGTTGGCTTGCATTTTGATTTTCATTACAAGCTGTTTACCATCCTTTTTATCGAGTACTCATGTTCCTCAAAGTTAAGTGCATTTTTGTGCTCAAGAAGCTATCCAAGACTCAACAAATTTTGGTCCAAATCAGGAAGAAATACAACATCACGAATAAACTTTGTACATTGCTTGGTTTGGACTCCAAAGGTTCCCAATCCTTGTGCTTGAGCTATGACTCCATTTCCCATCTTCACTTCAGTATTCACAGATTCATCCAAGTTAATGAAAATGGCTTTATCTATTGTCATGTGATTGCTACAACCGATATCAAGGTACCCCCACACTATTCTTGATCTCGATGACCATGTGACAAGCATAGAACAGATTTCCTTCACCTTTTCTCTTCTGAAAAGTGTGCAGGTTGATTGGTTTTGAATCTGAATTCTTTCCCAAGGTGACCAAATCTCTTGCAATAATAACACGTTGGCTTGTCTTTGTGTCACGCCCCGCTTCCCAAAAATATGGAGGTGAAGCGTGAGAAGGTCCGCTCAAAACTTGATTGGTTTTGAATCTGAATTCTTTCCCAAGGTGACCAAATCTCTTGCAATAATAACACGTTGGCTTGTCTTTGTGTCACGCCCCGCTTCCCAAAAATATGGAGGTGAAGCGTGAGAAGGTCCGCTCAAACTTGAAGCTACAAAGCTGCAAGCCCGATAAGCGTCAATCAACTTTAAATAGCAGGTCCTTGCAACGCGAGACGAAACAAAGATAATAATAAAGAGATGAGACCAAAGAGGAATCTCAGAATATCCATAATAATAAACTTCAACATCACAGAAAAGCCACCAGGCTGAAAAGAAAAGGAGTCTAAAGGCCCAAACATGGCCAACAAAAGAACAACGTACAAGGTAAAGGTGCCACGCACCGACAACTAACAGAAAACCTAAAACAAAAGGAAGCTCAGCAAAGTCACTAAGAGTGGTCACCGTCGTCCACAAAACTCCTCCTGGGCAGACATGGACATCAGGCTCAGCGTCAGCAACTACCATGTACTCAGCAACGGTCTCTGGCTCAGGGTCTAACATGTGACACCCAAAAGAGCAAGGGGCACATGTCAGCAAGTCTACAAGAGACTTGTGCAAGGAAACTGAAAATAGGTAAAGCAACCTAGCAGTTCTAGCATGAATGCAATGACATGACAGTTAAAGTATGAGTGCAACAAGTAAAGTAAAGTAAGGTACGAGCATTGCTTGGATGTCAAGTTTTACAAGAAACACTCACTAGTACAAGACAAGTAAAGTAAGCACGTCGTGCACAGAGATTACGCCTTTTGGCTAGAGTGGCTGCGTGGCCAACTCCTAGCTCAAGTGATCGCTTATCCCTACCCCTCCACGTGTATCGAGCCAGGGCATTACCCCCGAACGCGTATGCTCGCTTCTGGATCACGAGCCAGGAAGTGTATTTCAATATGGCATAGGGGTGCACCTAGCCAGACAAGGAAATCGGGCATTGGTTTTTGACCAACACATGAGGCCCGCTTCTGGATCACGAATCCAGAAGTATTGTTCATGATGGCATAGGGATGCACCTAGCCGGACAAGGAAGTACAAGTATTGTAGCGTGTGCTACAAATGCAACAATCAACTTGGATGACATATAAGATGCAATGCATGGCAGTTAAAAGTGCGTACATATAAGGAATTTAAACGTGACAGATAACAATGCATGAATGACATGGCAGGGTGAAAGATCTAGCTTCGTTGTCAAGCTAGATCTTAAACTTGCGTCTAAACAGCTATCATTTCACTGTCTAGTCTCTTTTACGCTAAAAGCAAGGAAGTGGCCTAAGAACACAAAGCAAAAGTTGGCAAGTTTCACTTGCCTGCAAGTATCACGTCAGAGAAACACCGTCCAACGAGTCCAAGTCACAATTATCCTACGTGCACAAGTCCACCAGCCTAAAGTCCATATTATTAATCTTGATTAGTGAATTTAAAACACTTAAAATACTTTAAAAACATTGATTTTAGTCTTGATTAACATGCAATAGGTTGGGGGTCCTAGGGGTGCAAAGCGTTACCTCAACACGACGCGAAAGCTACACTGGCATCGGGTAGCGACGCCAGGGGTTGGAATAAGAGAACGCGCTCCAAGTCCAGATTCCAATATAGATTCCTCGCTGAAAAGTTCAAAGCAGCAACCGGAGCGACGAATCCAGATTCCAAAGCTAGCACGTGCGACGACGGGCTACGACGTATCGTAACGTCGTACACAGCAAATCGTCGGAGAGAAAGCACCTAGGTGGGGCCCACAGTAGTCCTAGGGACCAATAGGGGACCCAAAATACCTCTGGAGAACTTGGGGGGCCCACTGTGGCAAGTGGTGCGACGGGTGCGGAGTTGCGATGTTTGGCTCTCGTTCAGACACTAGCCGGTGCGGGGAGCTCTCTCGGTCGGGCACTAGGGGAGCAGGGATCGCAGCGCTTGGGGTTGCAGCGGAGCGGGTGTGCGCTTGGTGCGGAGAAAATCCCCGGTCGGTGCAGGAGACAGTGCCGGTCGGGCGCTTGGCGGGGGCGTTGCAACGTTGCAACGTTGCAACGAAGCGGGGCTTCGGTCGGTGTGGGCGGGCGCCTCGGTCAGACACGGGGAGAAGCGGGGTGCGGAGTGGGCTTGCAAAGCGGGTGCGGGCGATGCTTGGTGCGGAGCGGGCGATGATTGGTGCGGAGCGGGCGATGCTTGGAGCGGAGCGGGCGACCGGTCAGACCGAGAGCTCCTCTTGGTCGGGCACGGTGATGCGGAGCGACGGCTGTGCAGAGCGGGGCGGAGGCTTGGTGCGGGCGGAGCTGTCGGTCGGTGCGGGGGATTTGGGGCCGTTTCCTCGGTCGGACACGGGGGGCGGCTATCGCAACGTTGCGACGATTCGTCGCAAGTGAGTTTTGGGATTTTGGAAGCGGCTAGGGTTATTTTCTTGCGAAAATAGGTCTTCCTAGGGATTGTTTATATAGTGAAGAGGGGTTGACTTGGTCTAGGGCTAATCCTAATGGGGTTAGAAGTTTAAAAATATTTAAAATTCGAATCTCACCCTCTCCAACTCGCACAAGTCTTGGGTGCGGCCCAAATGAGCTGAGATTTGGCTCAAAAATTGTTTAAAACATTTTAAACTTAAATAAATTTTATTTGGCCGAAAATAATTTAAAACGTAGCTATTAAAAATATTTTAAACCTTGCTAAAAATATATATGTGTTCAAATAAACTCTAAAAATTATAAAATAAATATCCGGGCGATCGTGATGACGAAAGGAAGCTAACTAAGAAGATGGATCTCAATTTCGATGTCGGACGACGAAACTAAAAATAGAAACGTCTCCCGTCAAAAGTGAAAATCACAACGTCTCTTCGAATAAGATCAAATCGTGGTAAAACGACTCGAGAAATGTTGTTCCAAATTAGTGCCACAATTTACTACTCTCAGAGACGTTCACAACGGCATATCACACTAGAGTGTTCACAAACAAACAAAATCTAAAATTAATACGTGCACGGTCAGAAGCACGTGCACGAACAACGTACAACGAAAAGTGGTCGTTACATCCTCCCCACCTTAGAATAAAGTCCGTCCTCGGACTTTCTAACATATCTAGTTGTTCTAGTAGCTACCCCAATCATGTCACATTATAATTCAAACCAGGTATAGTCATTACAAGTGCTTATATATGCACTAGGTAGTCAAACATTAACACTACCAACATGTATCTATATATATTCACGTACGTTATACACTTATACCTATTATAGTTAGTCAATTTCATACATGTATTTCAATCATATACATATACGTACATCCCTTATATAACTACTACTTACCTAGCACAAACAATAGTTCAGATACTCATATAAGATTAGTCTTATACCAGCAAATACAATCATTGCTCCACGTATAGATAGCTACATATGCACAAACAACATGGGTAAACTACTCTCTAATACCTCCTAGTGTACATTCCATACCACACATCAACACATGTGATCACACCATACCATTATTAAATCAAGTTTCACTATATCTAATATGCATTCACCACTACTATAGTTTCACAATATATAGTCATTCAAATGCATGCAAATAGTTCACCATATATTCACATCACATACGGTCCTATAACTGTATTTACGACACGCCACATATACCATAGTCACCAATACCTATAACTAAGCACATAATTACCCGTGCATGGTGCACACCCACGCACGCTAACTTTTCATTCACGTATACCAATCGTATCATTATTTAACTAACACATCTACACACCTAGTTTAGCTAGCGCACATACGTTCACACGGGCAAGTCCTTAGTAATTAACTATACCACAAGACCAACACCTATAACTATATACTGGTGTAGCGACCCACAAGCTTGTGCGTAGCACAACCAGGCACAAACAATACTATCACTATACTTACATCAAACATCGCTATATGCAACCACCGTCATACATAACAATATACTTGGAGTATACCCACTCAGGCTTGAGTGAGACTCGAAACACATATCAGATTATTCTATATACGTAACACGGTATTTATACATATACCAATACCACTCCAATGTATACACATCTACCAATACAACCATATACATATCATATGTCCATCACACTTAATATTTAGTCAGGTAGCCCTCACCTAGTTCGATCACCTTATATACCATAATACAGACATCAGCATACGTATAATTATAATACCCTCCCTAATACATACGCATTCATCGTATAGTCACACACATGTAACATATATATTCACACCATAGCCTACTGCCTATAATTAGTATACTAACACATCTACATATACATAATTAAGATGTGCAATAGTCGTGTATACCTCACGGTATGCACGCATACAATATCCCGTAAAAGCAAGCAATACCAATCAGAATTATAATCCTACTACCATATGTATATCACCTATATACTCATGCAACGAAACATAACTACTTACGTCTAAGCACGATACATATCTACGTACGAGCACGCACTCACACGTACTAACATATGGGTCACTTAATAGGCCTACTCACTTATCTATACGCCCACCTATTATTATCACCCCTAACATACACATAGCTTTACCAATCATTTTATTTCAACCATTACAAGTATCTCTAACTACATACACCCCTTAGATATTCCCACGCTAATTCTTATATACACAGGCATCCCTAGAATGGTGTAGCTAACCACACACAAATCTATAAATACTAACACTCAAACAACTTCATAATATCACGAATAACTCCGAGTATATATATATATATATCACACAATAGGCAAACATTGATACACTATGGGGGAGTACACTCATTCAAGCCCACGTACACAACTTAGGTACATGCACCACGACAACATCACAAGGTCCAAGGGCCTACTAACAACTTAGAGTTGACACAGACATTGACGATCACTAAAGCCTAAGCAATAGAGGGAGGTCGAAAGCGTGACGAGGGAAGGATCGATAAGCACGAATTCAGATAGGACAACTAAAAGGAGACAGCTTGATTAAGTGAAACATCGAATCAATTGTGAATGCTTAGGTAGAGGAAAGGGAGGTGTAATGATACTTTTATAGGATACGGGAAAAGAAAATAGGGTAAATATCATAAGCTAAGATACGTGAAATTTGAAAACTGTTGTACTTCAAAAGTTGAAGTCCTCGCCTGTATAAAATATTTGGAGATCGATAAAACGAGTTGTTCGAAATAAGTTTGAGTCGAAAATTCATAATAAGAGAAAGTGATTTATTGGCTTATCGAAATTCATTATGAAAAGGAAGTAAATCATTCACACGAACATTAAAGACGTAGTTTAGAAAATATTATACGGCAGTGATTTAATATAAAGCTGGCAAAAGCTTAAAGAATGAAATTAAATTTAACTGAATAATTTAAACATATGTTAAATACTTTCAAAGTCTTTAGGCCAGGGAAAATTAAAATAATCAATATTGGAACTGCTTTTAGAGGAACCAGGATGTGCCAAAAATAAAACTGGTTTACACAAAGCTCTTAGCATATGAGCACAACGAGCCTGGTACGGATAATTGAAATTCAATTTAGTTTAGAAATTATTCTAAAAGTATGTATGGTGAGCGGAAAGACAATAATAATAACTTAGTAGTAGAATTATCAAAATTGATAGTAAAGCTTTAAAATCAAATCATGGAGGGTCTAAATCAGGAAGTGGTTATGAAATAGTAATTTTACAAAAACCTGAAATAGAGAAAACGATGAGCATAAAATCGACTTGCTGAAATCTGAAATTCCATGTGACTTGAAAAGTATATTAAAAGGAAGCGCGATGTGTCGTTTGAAGGGCATAATAAGAAAGGAAATTATAAATCGAATTGGACAAAATAAAAGTACGGTTCAGAATAAAATTAATATATGAAAGGAAAATGTATTTTCATAGGTACAAAAAGTGTAGGCTGGAAAAATACCATAAGCTAGTATTCAAAATTTCGACCAAAAAATTTTAAGAATTCGAGTCAACGAAGGAGTATGAAGTATAAATATATACATTAAATTTTTGAACAATTTATACTTAGGGAAAGAGGAAATCGAAGAATAAACTTCCAAAAGATTCAAGATTTGTAACGGAGAGGTTCGAAAATTGACGACGATCGTCATGAGGCGATCTCGTGAATCGAGGCAAGGAAAATGGTCGGATGGTCATACATACATACGCCTAGGATATGAACCAGGAAAATCTACGGGGAAAACTCCTACAGTCGACCAACTAAGTATTAAGAAGCTAAGTGCTAAGACTCTTTAAGGGGCTAGACGGTAACGAAATGCGTTCAGCTTGGTCCGAAATCGATGAACCCAAACGAACGACTAAAGGAAATTCTAGAAGTCTAATATGGTCAGAGTTAGACAAGAACCACTAAGGTAACTCCTACGACGATTAGATCAATTACTGACAGGGAGTCTAACTAACAATCAGAGGCCTCTAACTAGCAAGCACAGACGTCTAACTAAGTCTTCTTACTACCTAGTGTCATAAGAAAACGACTAGACTCCAGGCTTATGACTCGGATGTTGAAATTTATTTAATGTACATTCCGTTATTATCGTTGTTCCGTTAATTCGCAATTGCAAGACGGACCTGCATGGGCCACCAAAAAAAACATGTCACGCCCCGCTTCCCAAAAATATGGAGGTGAAGCGTGAGAAGGTCCGCTCAGACTTGAAGCTACAAAGCTGCAAGTCCGATAAGCGTCAATCAACTTTAAATAGCAGGTCCTTGCAACGCGAGACGAAACAAAGATAATAATAAAGAGATGAGACCAAAGAGGAATCTCAGAATATCCATAATAATAAACTTCAACATCACAGAAAAGCCACCAGGCTGAAAAGAAAAAGAGTCTAAAGGCCCAAACATGGCCAACAAAAGAACAACGTACAAGGTAAAGGTGCCACGCACCGACAACTAACAGAAAACCTAAAACAAAAGGAAGCTCAGCAAAGTCACTAAGAGTGGTCACCGACGTCCACAAAACTCCTCCTGGGCAGACATGGACATCAGGCTCAGCGCCAGCAACTACCATGTACTCAGCAACGGTCTCTGGCTCAGGGTCTAACATGTGACACCCAAAAGAGCAAGGGGCACATGTCAGCAAGTCTACAAGAGACTTGTGCAAGAAAACTGAAAGTAGGTAAAGAAACCTAGCAGTTCTAGCATGAATGCAATGACATGGCAATTAAAGTATGAGTGCAACAAGTAAAGTAAAGTAAGGTACGAGCATGGCTTGGATGTCAAGTTTTACAAGAAACACTCACTAGTACAAGACAAGTAAAGTAAGCACGTCGTGCACAGAGATTACGCCTTTTGGCTAGAGTGGCTGCGTGGCCAACTCCTAGCTCAAGTGATCGCTTATCCCTATCCCTCCACGTGTATCGAGCCAGGGCCTTACCCCCCGAACGCGTATGCTCGCTTCTGGATCACGAGCCAGGAAGTGTATTTCAATATGGCATAGGGGTGCACCTAGCCGGACAAGGAAATCGGGCATTGGTTTTTGACCAACACATGAGGCCCGCTTCTGGATCACGAGTCCAGAAGTATTGTTCATGATGGCGTAGGGGTGCACCTAGCCGGACAAGGAAGTACAAGTATTGTAGCGTGTACTACGAATGCAACAATCAACTTGGATGACATGTAAGATGCAATGCATGGCAGTTAAAAGTGCGTACAGATAAGAAATTTAAACATGACAGATAACAATGCATGAATGACATGGCAGGGTGACAGATCTAGCTTCGTTGTCAAGCTAGATCTTAAACTTGCGTCTAAACAGCTATCATTTCACTGTCTAGTCTCTTTTATGCTAAAAGCAAGGAAGTGGCCTAAGAACATGGCCCAAAGCAAAAGTTGGCAAGTTTCACTTGCCTGCAAGTATCACGTCAGAGAAACACCATCCAACGAGTCCAAGTCACAATTATCCTACGTGCACAAGTCCACCGGCCTAAAGTCCATATTATTAATCTTGATTAGTGAATTTAAAACACTTAAAATACTTTAAAAACATTGATTTTAGTCTTGATTAACATGCAATAGGTTGGGGGTCCTAGGGGTGCAAAGCGTTACCTCAACACGACGCGAAAGCTACACTGGTGTCAGGTAGCGACGCCAGGGGTTGGAATAAGAGAACGTGCTCCAAGTCCAGATTCCAATATAGATTCCTCGCTGGAAAGTTCAGAGCAGCAACCGGAGCGACGAATCCAGATTCCAAAGCTAGCACGTGCGACGACGGGCTACGACGTATCGCAACATCGTACACGGCAAATCGTCGGAGAGAAAGCACCTAGGTGGGGCCCACAGTAGTCCTAGGGACCAATAGGGGACCCACAATACCTCTGGAGAACTTGGGGGGCCCGCGGTGGCAAGTGGTGCGACGGGTGCGGGGTTGCGACGTTTGGCTCTCGGTCAGACACTAGCCGGTGCGGGGAGCTCTCTCGGTCGGGCACTAGGGGAGCGGGGATCGCAGCGCTTGGGGTTGCAGCGGAGCGAGTGTGCCCTTGGTGCGGAGAAAATCCCCGGTCGGTGCGGGAGACAGCGTCGGTCGGGTGCTTGGTGGGGGCGTTGCAACGTTGCAACGTTGCAACGAAGCGGGGCTTCGGTCGGTGCGGGCGGGCGCCTCGGTCAGACACGGGGAGAAGCGGGGTGCGGAGCGGGTGCCGGCGATGCTTGGTGCGGAGCGGGCGACCGGTCAGACCGAGAGCTCCTCTCGGTCGGGCACGGTGATGCGCAGCGACGGCTGTGCGGAGCGGGGCGGAGGCTTGGTGCGAGCGGAGCTGTCGGTCGGTGCGGGGGATTTGGGGCCGTTTCCTCGGTCGGACACGGGGGCGGTTGTCGCAACGTTGCGACGATTCGTCGCAAGTGAGTTTTGGGGTTTTGGAAGCGGCTAGGGTTATTTTCTTGCGAAAATAGGTCTTTCTAGGGATTGTTTATAAAGTGAAGAGGGGTTGACTTGGTCTAGGGCTAATCCTAATGGGGTTAGAAGTTTAAAAATATTTAAAATTCGAATCTCACCCTCTCCAACTCGCACAAGGCTTGGATGCGGCCCAAATGAGCTGAGATTTGGCTCAAAAATTGTTTAAAACGTTTTAAACCTAAATAAATAATATTTGACCGAAAATAATTTAAAACGTAGCTATTAAAAATATTTTAAATCTTGCTAAAAATATAAAAGTGGTCAAATAAACTCCAAAAATTATAAAATAAATATTCGGGCGATCGTGATGACGAAAGGAAGCTAACTAAAAAGACGGATCTCAATTTCGATGTCGGACGACGAAACTAAAAATAGAAACGTCTCCCGTCAAAAGTGAAAATCTCAACGTCTCTTCGAATAAGATCAAATCGTGGGAAAACGACTCGAGAAATGTTGTTCCAAATTAGTGCCACAATTTACTAGTCTCAGAGACGTTCACAATGGCATATCACACTAGAGTGTTCACAAACAAACAAAATCTAAAATTAATACGTGCACGGTCAGAAGCATGGGCACGAACAACGTACAATGAAAAGTGGTCGTTACACTTTGTGCCAACAATCCTTTTGAAGATGGTTACTCTTACCACAATAGCTGCAAGGTTGTTCAGCATCAAAGGCTCTTTGAAGGTTGTTTTTTCCTCTTCCTATTGAATTTCTACCTCTACCACATCCATGGCCCTGTATATACCACCTCTTTGGTAGTAGCTAGATGACTCTCCCTCGTTGGTCTTCGGGCTGAAATTCAATTTTGATTAGAAAGCACTTTCGATGTCTTTTTCAGCATGTCTAGACATCATTATCTAATGAGCCTTCAAGGATCACATTAACTCTTGAACAGTCAACGAGGAAATGTCTTTTGTCTCTTCAATTATGGACACCATTAGATCAAACTTTGGCGGTAAACTTATAAGGATCTTCTCAACAATTCTGCTATCACTAATTTCTTCACCAATGGTTTTAATTTCACCCACAATTTAAGTGATCTTTATGTCGTAATTTTGTATACTTTAAGCATCATTCAAAATTTCAAAATATTTTCTAAGAGTTTGAAGAGTAATATTCGTACGTTGAGATTTCCTTGAAACTCCTTTGGTAGAGTCTCACATGCTTCCTTGGCTTTTTCGGCTCCCGTGATTCTTGAGAAGATATTCGGACTCACACCTTGCTAGATATATGAGAGAGCTTTTGCATCCTTCTTTGCTCCTTGAGTGTCTTTAGTTGTTGATTGTTGAGACCTTCTTCACTTTCTGACTCTTCATAGCCTTTCTCTACAAATTCACACAGCTCTTGTTATCTGAAAATGGTTCTCATTTTTACATACCAATGATCATAATGATCACCGGAGAAATGGGAATTGGAGGAGCATCGGGAATTGGAGGAGCATCGCTAGTAGGATTGGCTATTTTGTATAGTTGGAAATCATTCAAATTTTTTTGGTTTAAGGGATGAACTAAGGCTATGGAATCGATCTGATACCAATTTTGTTGGGAAATAGGCTAAAAATTGAGAAGATATTTTTGGAGCTAAGAATGATTCATGATATATATTTCTCTTCATTGCTTCATCTTGATATTTACAAAGCTCTATACATAGGAGCACTTTGGAATTCATAGAGACGCGTTGGAATACATAATGTCACCTTGGGATACAAATGGACTAATTGGGATACACGGGGACTCAGGGAGTACACAAGTAATCCTTGGAATATACAAAGACAATTCCAGATGAATGAATCTAATAAATGCTAGCTCATTACTCAACAGTATATACTAATTGGGGTCCCATTTATTTGCCAACTATATCATGCAGGAGAAATGATCTTCTTTAATCTCTACTTGCTAAAACTCAGGATTAAACAAAGAAACAAAGAAAACCCTCTAATAAATAACAACGTCGACTGCGCTCAAATAAAACTTGAATAAAAACATGGCGTGGGCTTTCGCAGCTGTTCTTTTTGTGTTAGGTGTACACGTGCATCCGTTTTCGTCATGCACAGTAAGCTACACATACCCATCAAGTTCATTCAATGGGTTAGTCAAATCTCACAATTCACAAGCCTACCAGTCCAAAATCTAAGATTAGTTGCTTATGACAAGCCTAACAGTCCAAAAATCTTTTCAGACATCAGAGAATTTTTAACAAAAACTTAAGATGACCTCATCGCTGACCGGAGGCCTATATAAATCATTGAACTTTTGCCATAAGCATCACAACAAGAAACAATTGTTACAAGTTCCAACTTCAAAGCTTTCGATTTTCCCAGTTCCCCTTTCGTATTGAACAATGGCCCCAAGCAAGGTTCTGGTCGTCGGAGGGACCGGATACATCGGCAAATTCATCGTAGGGGCCAGCGTGAAGTTAGGTCACCCCACGTTAGCTCTAGTGAGAGACACGGCCCCCTCCGACGCGGCCAAGGCCAAGGTTCTTGATGGATTCCACAGCTCCGGGGTTACCCTCGTTAAGGTTGCTCAATTTGTTTTATTACCGTCGACGGCTTCACGTTTTGTTAGCAATAAATGTTTCAATTTGATGGAGTGTTTTTTTTTTGTGTGTGTAATATATGTATTGCAGGGGGATTTGTACGATCATGAGAGCTTAGTGAAGGCGATCAAGGATGCAGATGTCGTGATCTCAGCTGTGGGAGCCCGGCAGTTGGCTGATCAGACCAAAATCATTGACGCAATTAAAGAAGCTGGAAATGTCAAGGTTGAATATAGCCGTTAATATTTGCACACTATCTATATATCCAGATTTTAAGGGGTAACTGATATTTTGTTTTTCTCATTTTTTTTTACAGAGGTTTGTGCCATCTGAGTTTGGATTCGATGTGGACCGAGCAGAAGTTGTGCAGCCAGCCAAGTCGATGTTTGCATTCAAGTCTAAAATTCGACGGGCTATTGAAGCAGCCGGCATCCCTTGCACAATTGTATGCTCCAACGCCTTCGCAGGATATACGCTACCAGCGCTAGCCCGCTCTGATGAAGTCGTCATCTATGGCGATGGGAACACTAAAGGTGTGTTTGCCATCATCACATGCACTACAAATGATCGATGAACACATATACAAACTTTACAACATGCGTACTTACATATAGTTATATATACTTTGTGCTCCAGCAATTTTTCTGAGCGAAGAGGATATCGGAACATACACCATCAAAGCCGTAGATGATCCTAGGACTCTGAACAAGATCTTGTACATGAGGCCTCCCGCCAACATCTGCACTCAGAACGAACTCGTGTCTTTGTGGGAGAAGAAGAGCGGGAAAGCACTGAAAAGGATATATCTTACAGAAGAGCAAGTCCTCAAGAAGATTGCAGGTAAACATAGTTAAAGTTATTATATCGTTTCTTGTAGAACTTAATAATTTCGTCGGGGCTCATTTTCTCACAAATTTTGCGATTCGTTGCTGCAGAGGCTCCATTGCCACTCAATGCTATAATGGCCGTCAACTACTCACTATTCCTAAAGGGAGTCACCACCAATTTTGAGATCGATCCATCAGTCGGAGTCGAAGCATCTGAGCTCTTTGAGGATGTCAAGTACACCACGGTTGAAGAATACTTGGGCCGCTTTATTTGAGGAACTCGGCTATATATATGCCTACTGTAATTAGTCCTTCAATGCTGATAAAGCATTTTGATCAAGGGCTTGTTATATCTAGGCGTCTTGAGCGAAAATAAAGCTATGTAATCAGGGCTAAGAGTTTATCCTTCGCGTTTGTGTGTTGATGATGATGTTGTTGTTGTTTATGTAAGTTTTTTCTTTCTGAAAGGTCAGCAAATTTCATTAATATAAGTGTGCACTTGACAAACTCATACCTATGAAGCATCCTCATCAGTGCAAGAATGTTCAATTGCTTTCTGTCAATCAGGACCAGAGGTCCAGAGCCAATGTTTACTACTGAAATTTCAGATGCGAAAGAGTTTCCCAAATCAGTGATTTGCCCTGCGCCATAATATCAGACACTCCCAATGACTTTGCTCGGGTGGGACTCTGTAGCATGCTCCGACAAGGCACTCCATATATGCTTCAGTGTGCTCCCTACTCCCTAGGATAAATTTCCACTTTCTCCAGTGAACAAGTGATTTGTTGGCATAACGAATTGGTGTTGACTGTAAATATTTGGTCCACGTATGGATTCCCCATGGTGAAGATGAAGTGTGAACTGCAAATATTTGTGTTCCTGCTGATATAACCATGGACCGCCACAGAGACCGTCCAGCCATGTGTCTCCAATCGACAACCCCAGTAAGGCCCACAACTTCGACCGAGCAGTCTGAAAACCCACACGTGCAGTCGACCAATTCCTTGTTCAAAGCGACAGCTTGACAGACCGTTGGGCTCTTCCAGTTAATGGGTACGTTCATGATCCAGGTGTTCAATGATTGGTCGTTAGCTTGACAGATCGTTGTGCTCTTCCAGTTAATGCCGACAGCTCAGGCCAATACAATAAAGCGTCTTTATGCTCAGTCGTTAACTGAACAATCGGCACCCCAAAGGGCTATTGCCTATTTATAGTCTCAAGATCAACAAAAGAAGACTTCAACTCCTGACTCTGACATCCACTCAAGTCAGGTACTCCTAAACTTGGCATCGGCTCCTCCTCATAAATTTCCTCCATAGTTTGGCTTAAGAACTAACGGACGACCGCTTCGCCTGAGAACTAACGGATGATCTCCCAATAGGTCGGACATAGTTTCACCGAGCCTCCTTGAGTCCTTTACTGACTTAAGCATCAGATGGGTTTAGGTCGAACTCCAGATCCGACCCACCTTACGAGCTTCCTGTGTTGCATATATACATCCCGAAGATAACTCGGACCCGACTTGTATAGCTCGGATCAGAGCTCATTAAGCATGTGGTTAGTTCGTCAGGTGTCCAGATAGTGGTCCACATCATCCTACGTCAGCTGCTACACCCAACACTTCCTTCAACAACGTCAGTGGTGAGAAAACACCCCGAAACATCTAGCGCCTTCTGTAGGAATCAAGTCAGCATCCACGTCATCATCCACACCAACGATACTCAATCCACCAACCAAGGGTCTAAGAGGCTAATCACCATAAGGGCACAGCCTCTACGTCGTCCACTGTGAATCCTAGTTACTCTACCCATGGAATGCTCGAGCCACAATTAGTGACTTTGGAGCAATTTTGCACATTAACTCAAGAGGTGAACGTCAACATCCAGGCACTGGTCGTTGTGATAGAATGAATGACAGGTGTGCCAGCCAATCCACCCACGAAACCATCAGTCCTCCCAATTCTCTCTCAATAGCGTCTCGTGATGCTTCACATCACGATGACGGGCTAAGAAATTATGCCTCATACCCAGAGCAACGGTTCAGCATGCCCTCTTTTTCGCTGCAACGGTAACAACCCCACATCTCCCCTCATCCCGAAGGAGCTCATGGTGATGAGATTGTAGGCCACAACTCATCTGCAGCCGATTTCAGAAGCCAACTACCCTACCTGAGGGAGCAGAGGACCGTCGCATTGTTCTGCATAATGATCAACACCAAGAGAGCCGTCAGGGGGAGGTCGTAGCCCTCACCGTGCATCGCACAATGGCCATAAAAGGAAGTGTCAGAAACATAACATCCGCATCTTGAGCAACTTCGACAGCTAGGATGAGGATCAAGCAGACTCTTCTAGTGCTATAAACTGCCAGCCGAGAATATCCAGCATCGAAGCGAAGCACGACGACATCGCTCTTCTTCTTCGAGCTTAGAGGAAGAGCAGAACCCCTTGAAGAAAAAGATCACCTCAGCCATGTTAACATCTAGATCCAAAATGCCTGATTTGGACAAGTATGATGGCTCAGGCGACCCACAGGAGAATTTCCAAGACTATAAAGGTAGTAGATTAGCATGACGATGGATGGTGGGACTACTGTGCATTAGAAGGCGGCATGTATAGAGAGTTTGGAGGTCTCACAGATACATAATCGAATATCAATAGAAATTCCACTATGGGCATCCCAGTTTGAGAGTAGGACAAAGGAATTTTGGTGTTGATTGTAGGGTCTACAAGCTGAACATGCCAATTTTTAGGGGGGGGGGATCATTATGTTTGAGTTCACCGTGTAAAGAGATATTTCATGATGAACCACTTGACAGAAGAGGAGAAATTGATGGATGTGGATATATATTTGGAGGAAAATACATTGTCCCGATACCAGTAAAGAAAGTAGAGGCAACCTATGTGCTCATGAGAGGAGTTCAAGAACTACAAGAACTACCTGATCGACCAATTTTGCGACACTCAGGGAGAAGATTTATATAAGTATCTCATTGAACTCAAGCAAGAGGGCACCATTAAAGAATACCGGAGCGGTTCGAGATGCTTTCAGATTGAGTAAAGGGGATATCTGAGGTGGCATTGGAGGGGATTTTATGAAGGGGCTTAAAGCCAACATCAAAGCAAATCTTTGTATACTGAGGCTGAGGGTGCTTGGAGAGGCGATGAATTGCTGGCCCAAATGGTGGAGGACAAGAACACTGCTCAGCAGGCTGACAAGTAAGCGATGATCAAGGCCACATCCAGCACTTATGCTAAAATAAAGATATAGAAGTCCCAGGTGACAAGGGTTTAGATGCACCAGGAGAAGAATAGCGAGTCTCAACCCAACAGCAGGTTCAAGCGCCTCACGAATGCAGAGATGTAGAGTAAGTGCAAACATGGGCTACGTTTATGCTATGATAAGTATTGGATATTGATGCCCCAGATATAGTTTTAATGATGATTAATAAATGATGGAAATGATTATTTTAAATGAGTTTGTATGTGCCAAAAAGGTTTTCATATGAAGAGCTCAACGTCAAAGGACAATGTTAACCAAAGTTGACCAGTGAAGCTCAAAATGATGAAGTAAAATCAAATTGGAGCTTGTTGTTAAGATAGAGTGTGGAGGAAGCTCACTCAAAGGAAATGGAAGCTCAAAACTCAAAGGCATGGAGAAGATGGACTTCAAGCTACATCAAGAAAGTATTTTGGATGTATTTTTTGTATTTTTTAGTCCATGGCCTTAGATATGTTAGAGCCTTTAGTATGAAGCTCTACACACACTTAGAATAATACTTTAAAGTTATAAAAATTATTTTGAAAATATTTTGAACATATTTTGGACATATTTTGAGTGTGTGTCACACTCCTCCATGATACACACCCATGTATCATGGAGGGAGTCGACTCACTGATGAACTGGAGTCGACTCCTGAAGTCTTAACAGACCCAGAGCGGTTTCGGCCTGTCATGCCCCGATCTTCAGAATACCCGAAGCCTCTAAATTTTTTTTGTATCCTGAAGGGCGAGGATGATGAGAAAGGAAAAGAGAGAGAAAGAAGAAACTGAATATGCAGGCCAATGCGCACATGTTGGGATAGTACAGGTGAAGCTCCACTAAAATATCAAATAGTCTCACAAAACAACAATAACATTTTATATATAACATGTTTCATTTTTTATACATAGTCCAAATACATCAATACATAAACACCACCACTCTCCATCTCTCAAAACAACCCAGTCATAATACAAACTACAGCTCTCACAAAGGCTATCCTCGAACCCAACCTCAAGTCACCACCAACCGTGCCGCCCCTACTACCTGAAAAATAGGGAGGAGCACGTCAATGCGTGCCCCGGTAGGAACCAACTTGGATTTGGAACACTAATTTTAAGTTATCAATCACAAAGCAGGTAAGATAAATAAGATCGACGTGCAACTAAATAATGTGACAAAAAGTAAACAGCTAAGTAGGAAATCATACCTGCGGTTTGATGTCGAGCTACTGCAAGAAAAGAGTCAGCACGAATAATAATACAAGTGTTCGCACAACATATACTAAAAGAGGAATCACAAATGCCATGTGTAACTACAATGTCACAAGCAAGCAGGCAAAGGAAAAGGGAGGCGTTGCAAACAGAAGAAGCAACCTATAGAACACTTGTCTGTTAATTTATTTAGTTAGAAACTTGGGTAAACTGTGTGATACCAAGACCTGGACTTCATCCCAATTTGGAGTGAATATAGCACACGGCGCAGTGGACACGGGCACTGTACGACACCTGGCCTCTCAGCTCCCCCGTCCCTGGTAGGAGTGAGGATCTCCACATAATAACACAACTCATGTATGTCCCCTCCACTTCCGATAAAGACGAGTGGGTATAAATATCCCATCCACTCCCGGTAAAGGCGAGTGGGTAAAAACTTCACATATCACATAATCATTTCTCCCAACTTCTCAGTTCCGATTTACTCAAATCCCACCTAAACCAGTGTTTTGCTAACTCACCCTCGTTAGAGAGGACTGAGACATTCAAGAATTTCGTTTTATCATTTTAGTAATGAAGGAGTCATGTTGCATGGCATCACATTCCATATGCATATCAACATGGGTCATACACCGAAGTGACATGCCCTCCATCGTAGTCATATCAACCCATCATCACATCACATATGGTACCCTGCATGACATGCTCTCAACAATACATGTTCATATCAAATCTCATTTCATAACCATATGATTGAGTATTCCTCACATTTCTGGCATTTGCCTTCACTTAGGCATTTTCACAAACACGTGGTGGGCGTGACGTATATGTCTGTAATCACATTAGCAAACCAATTAACAAAAAATATTATTAGCATATCTTCCATGTAAAAACAATAGTCATGTATCATAGAGGGTGGATTAGTAACAATGCATAATTCATCACACCACTTATCCATTTAGCTTGCAGGAAATACACATGCAGTCATAAAAGATGGCTCATATCACCCAATTATGGTCAGAATTTAGCAAAACTTCCTAAATGAAAGTTATAGATATGTTAGTCCTGGATTCACAGATAACATTTCAGGAAAAAATATTAAGTATATGATTTATAGTGAATTAATTGGTAAAGTGTGTCAAATCTGTTTTCAGACAGATTTCAGTGTCTGTATTGAAAGCCAATTTTGGGCATGTTGCAGCCAGAAATTTGACATATAAGCACTGTGATGAAATTTTAGAAAAACTTGTTAACTTTTCAACAAAGACCAAGAACATAAAATGCCATTGTGTGTGCAGGTGCTGAGGTCAATTCTATTGAACTGTGTCAAGACTGCAGATCATACAAACATGTTGTAAAGATTGAATTTTTCTCCTAATTTCTGAATTGAACATATATCAAAATTTATATGATTTTGGGGTAGAACTTCAAGATTTACATGTACATATTTTTTTCGAAACCCAATTCAAGCTACAGTAACCAGAATTGAAGCAACAATAACCATCAGAATTTCAGAATTTCAAAGGAGATGATTTTGCTAAGGATTTCAAAGGGAAATTGTGAAATTGAGTCATTGCATGTAACAATTAACTATTCTTATCACATATTGGATAAAAACATGCTATAAAAACTTGATAGCAAGAACCAATTATTAGGGTTCCAAATCCAAGAGATCCCTACCTCGAAACTTTGGTTTTTCCTCTTTTCCTCCTCTTTCTTTCTTTTCCAACTTCTTCCCACTTGCAACCACTTGTGCTACTTGATTTTTGGGAGAAATAATTAGGGTTTTGAGTTGAAGAATAAGGAGGAAATGGGGGATGGGTGGCCGGCCGGGTAGGGTGGAAGAGGGAGAAAAGAAAAATGAAAGGAGAAAAGAAAAGTAAAGTAAAGAAGAAAGGAGAAACTTCACCTAAAATATCTCCACCTAGAAGCCTCTTAGGATAAGCATGAACCATGTTAAATGAGCAAAATACCCTCCCAAAAATGCCCCTCAACTTTTAGGTATTTACAAGTTTGACATTACTTTATGCACACACAACTTTAGTATGTACGCACAGCAGCTTTAGTCCAAATGACTGTTTTGCCCCTAACCTTTCTAAAAATTTACGGGAGTTGCCATTGACCCCTAACCCCTTTCACACTATCATGGCTCTTCCTACACACATCCACGCACATCCATGCATGCATACATGCTTCACACACGCACGTCTAACTTCCTGTTGTTTTACACCCACGGCGTCATTTGCACTTCTCCCACATTCATATTTCGCATTCTCTTTCTTTAGCCACATATTACGGCCTAATCTCCCTTTCACTACGTCACATACATCGATATCTACACTTATTTCAAGCCCACGTATGCATCGTAGGTAGAAATACCACATGTGTTCGGTAGAATACACGTATAGTGTAAAATAGGGCATGATACGGCCACTAGCTGGGAGTCGACTCCTTCAATGCAGAAATTCGACTCCTAGGAGCACCAGTTGATTCACAAATGAACATAAGTTGAATATTAGGCCCTTAACGGTCATATTTTGACTGCTTCCTTGATTAACACATTTTGTCGATTTTTAGCCGTTGAGAGATAATTTTCCAGGTTTGTTTTGTGCGAAAATTGTCTTTAAATACTAAGAGTCTTTGCTAGGTTTTAACAACAAGGAGAAAATATTTTTACAAGTTTTTCTAGGCAAATTTTCAAAACTTTCAAAGCTCTCAATCTCTATTGCTCTCGCAATTTTTAGGCCAATTTTGCTATTGATTTCAAAAAGTTTTTAAGCAATTTATTTTTGGCCTTCTCTTGATCTCAATCCTTAGAGCTTCATTTTTTACCTCTAAGTTGGACCAAGAAGTGTTTTTGATTCTCAAGTAATTTTAGTCTTTAATCTTTTTCTTGAGATCAAAGTTTTCTTATAGCCACTTATTCGCATGAGCTTCAAATCAATGGGCTGTATGATCGTTATAATCGCTGCAAAGAGTAAGTATAACCACAAAGGTGATTAATTGGTAAGTTGTAAGTACTTTGTTTGTACTTGGTGATTGAAAAGCCTCTTGCACGAGATCCTCACGTGGTGAGGTAATTTTTTTTGCTGTAGAATCCCTCTTATCAGATAAGTGTAGGGGAATTGGCGGTCCCTCAGGGCACAAAAATTCTAGTCCCGTCCTAAGTCGGACGGAACATAGACACAAAAACATTTGCAGCGGAAGAAAAAACTTATGTTAACTAATTAACATGCAGTTAAAAAACACCTTTTTTTAACTCAGCCCTAAGGTCCAAGACCCTATGCCAAGATCTATGCCGACTTGAGATGGATCTGACCATCCCAAGAAGGATCTAGCCTACTGCGATTAAACTAAACTAATGCTAAAAATACTTTAACCACATACCCGGAATCTCAGCCCTGGAGCAGGCGAGATGTTCCGCGCCGTCTTCCGAGCTGCTCCCGTCCCACGCCGAGCCACTCCTTGAACCGCTCCCCGAACCGCTCCTCGAACCGCTCCGCATCCCGAGGCGATCAATCCCCGTGCCGCCAAGCCAACCACGCGCCGAAGAAAGTTTCACGCGAGTGAAACCTCCGCTAAGATTTCAGATTCAGAATCCGAACTCCTTTGTAGCTTTGCCAGAGCCCGCAGGAGTAAGGCAGAAATTTAGGGAGAAAGAGACATATTTATTTAAGCTTAGATCCGAGCGTGCTCCAACATTTACGAGAGCCGCTCAGATCTAGAGCTTGGGACGAGTTTTGAGGAAGGGGGGAGACCCCTATTTATATAGGCGGCGGACTCTCCCCCTTTCTCAAAATCCGATGTGGGACTAAAATTTAGAGTTAATTAAATCAAGTTAGTTTGCACTTCACAAAGTGCAAACTTCCGTGAATTTTAACTCACTCACCGTTGAGCTTCAAGATTGATACAACCTATCAATACGACAAGTGTTCAACGGTGAACGCATAGGAAAAAACCGTTCGTCAATCGGAGTTCGTTTGACCCTCCAATTGATCGTCCAAAGATCAACCCACGGCTAGTTTTTCATAAAAACTGAGCCGTCAAATCTGTTCTGCCCTAGGGCAGAATTTCTGCACAAGCGGGACCCACCAGACCAACTGGGTGAGCCCAGACCAGGCTGGACGCCTGGTCTGGGCGCACCCAGGCTGGTGCACCCAGTCTGGGCGCCTGGCCCAGGCCAGGGCGCCTGGCCCGGGCCTGGGCCAGGCGCCCAGGCGCCCAGGGCGCCTGGGCGGCCCGCCTGGGCCTGGCCCAGGCGCCAGGCCCAGGCGCCCAGGGCGCCTGGGCGGGCCCGCCTGGGCCTGGCCCAGGCGCCCAGGGCGCCTGGGCGGGCCCGCCTGGGCGCAGGCCCAGGCGCCCAGCGCCTGGGCCTGAGCCCAGGCGCCTGGGCTGGCGACCTGGCTCAGCCAGGTCTGGCCAGGCGCCCAGGCCAGACTTAGTCTGGTCTGGGTTAGCCTGGTCTGACCCGGTCTGATCCTATGGGCTGTTTTGAGCATAACTTGATCATCTGGTGTCCGATTTGGACGCCGTTCGAACCTGGGTCTAGACCGGGACATTCCCGTCTTACCCGAGAACTTTTCCTTGCGTTTATTTCATTAAATATATTAAACAATTTAATACATATTTAATCACTTTTGCATCAAATGCAAAATAGTCCCTATCTAAGCTTAAATTATCATATTGCATCAAATGCAATTATCTCTTCTTTTGCATCAAATGCAAATATTCTCCCTAACTATTTTCTACCTATTACTAGACGAAGCATTGCACTCTGTGTGAGACCCTACAGCCTGACCCTTACAACAGGTTGGGCTCGAAGCCCTATACGGCAGTGACCACGAGCAGTGGTTGCCGTCCCTGCTTCAGGAATCATCATTATGTGGTTGACTCATTGACATGAGTATTGTCGGGACCACCTGACTGTTTCCGTGATGAATTCCGTAGTTATAGTCTCTTCGTCTTAAATATGTCGTTCGGATCAAGTCTGGGGTACGGTCAAACTGTCAACCCCAATAACTTGACTCCGGTTAGTTTCTATCGATCTTTAGTCAACTAATGTTGGACTTCTTCCAACATACTCTGCGCAGAGTTTTTACTAAAGACCGAACTAACTCTACGACACTAACCCCCATTGACCGGGAGAGACGAATCCTCTCTTGGTCATTACTCGCCTCGTACGTTTCAAGTGACACCCAATCAAAAGACCTTTCGACAGGCCTTGCCTCGAAGCTAGGTCAGTTGATCTAAGTGGCACCGTTCACGCACAGGTCCGTCAAAATGACCTCAAGTCAAAAGACCAACTATCCTATCATCACTCAGAGTTATCACTGACAGATTGGTCAATATAACCATATGATAACTCTTAGTGGATCGTTCAGTGAACTCATTCTAATGAGCACCTGTGTCTCGTCTTCGACTTCGCCAAGTCAAAACGATCATGAGATCATCGCCACCGCTAAACGGTGAAGACTAAGACACAATGGTCTATCCGATGTTTCGATATCCTTGTCTCGAAACATCTACGACCACGAACCATTTCAGACTTATGCTACAGACGGTCAAACGTTTCTCCATGATCGAGATACTCATCTCGATACCCGTTTGACCTTGCATAAAGTCTCAGGACTTTACCTAAGTTGATATCTAATGTTAACTACATTACATTATAACTTAGATAAATTATTACCAAACAGCTTACTGTTATTTCGAACAAGATGTTTGTGCTATTCACACAGGAATAAATGGCCTCGAGGGCATCATATTCCTACATCTCCCACTTGCACTCAGGCCCATTTATCTCGATATCTAATATCGTTTTCACACATAAGTTTTCCCGACTTCATGTGATAGAGCCTTCGTGAGTGGATCTGCTAAAACCGTCTACACTATAGACTTAAGGGGTTTTTATGTTTGTGTTAGACCAACCTTTTGAATTTTATTCAAATAATTCATTTGGTCTGTCGGAATCCATAATATTTTATTTCCCTGGATCTTATCCAGTTTATCGTACTTTACGATAATCATTTCAAATTAGTTATTGGTCATTTCAAATGGTTCATATCCATTTCTGATAAAGTATCAAACTCTTTGATTACTTAATCAAAATATATGTTCCATCTCTTTGATGTCTCGCATGTAATTTACACGCTCCCACTGACCTTGAAAACTATCTGGCTAATTCATATAAGTTGGTTCGTCTAAATCATATTTAGAAAAACGAACTTATAAGTGAACGCTCCAATTTTCGTGGTCAATTTAAGCGTTTTACATCGGCTTTGGTCCGAGTAGATCTGTACACATCTGTTGGCGAAACCGGTTTCATCATAATCCATTTTAAAGAAATTAGGATGAAAACCGTTCCCGTCCAATATTATTGTACTTCACTATTTTCTTTTCTGCACCCATCTTTCAACTTTAAAGATTTACTTGCAGAAAGTGAGGAAACATTTTCCTTGGGCACGTAAACTAAATTCTCAAATTTATTTACGCACACGGACCTGCATCAAGTTTTAAATCGGAGTTACTACTCCGGATTTCATCCTAAAAGTTGACTAAGTCATCATTAGTTATGATGTCTTAACTTGACTTTTCGTCTTACGAAATTCGAGTAAATATACAACTTCCTCATGTTTGATTTAATGAATATCTTATTGATAATGTTCTCATAGAACTTTATCAAAACCTAGGCATTACTATTTGGGACTTAACCCTGAGGGAGGACTTAGCTCAGAGTCACTTACAATGGATCACACTAAATCTAATTAAGTATGATTCATACCTTTTAACACACCGATGTGTTAACAGACTTGATCTGAGAGAAAATCACATTTTCTTTTAATTACACAAGATTTTATTTAGCTAAGTATTTGACCATTCGATCTAATCGAATCAGTTTAAATACTTTGGTCACTTTGTTCTTTATTTTATCAGACTCGCGTTTCATCAAGAACACGTGTCTTAGTAAAATATATGAATAACTTATTTTGTTAAAAATAGACTCGGGTACATCAGTATGTACGAGACTGAGTTCGACAACTCATTCTCCCACTGTCTTACAGATGGGTTTCGGCCTTTGTATCAAAGAGGCTAAGACTCACAAGTGTCCGTAGACTTCATAATACGAGAGGTCAGACCCCTCTTTATGTGACTTGTGAAGCTTAATCTCTTGATACGGCCTAGTCTAATTTTACCATATAAGTTTGCTACTATCTTGTGTATTTATATATTAACATTTAATATATATTTAGTTATTTACAAATTACTTAACACAAAACATTACTTCAGAAGCAATGTGACGACATTCGTCAAAATGTGTTAAACGTCTTTTGTATAACAACTTATTCCGAAATGTGACATTTAAAATATGTCATGTTTTCATTTCCTCCTACTTATGCCTCTACTAATGATAAATTAAACTAACTTTCTCAATTGACTTTCCGAAGTGCCTTCTTCCTTTTCTAAATCACATTTAGATATCAACATAAATAAATAGATATGCAAGTAACTTATGTATCCAAACGCTTGAGCTTTGCAATCTTGAGTGTAGCTCAAGAAGTTGCTAGTCTCAAGATCCGGTTGGGATACATAGTTTTGCATCGCTCATGCACTCGTATTCGATTCAAACGGTTTAATCGAATTCTCGAACTTTGCGGATCAAAATTGTTTGTCCATACAACCTTGAGGGTAGCTCGACAAGTTGTAGGGAGAAACATACTTTGAATGTCCTATATGTTCAAGCTGCCTCATATAGAGACGAGTGACATGTAGCTTTAATTTATTTGTTGGACCCAGAACTTAATGAAATCATATTTCTTAAGTCTGTTCTTTAGAAGGTCATTTAATGTCAATGAGAATATAGTTTAATTACATCAATTAGAATTTAACTTGATATTCAATTTATCAACCTTTTGACCAGTTAACTAATTCCAATATTATCAATTGATTCTTTCGGTAAACATAGTCTTGCCCTAGTTTTAGCATATGTTCAATATTAAATATAGGTAGATTGGCTTTTATCTATCTATATCCTCCCACTAATTTTATGAACGTTTTAAAAGCTTAATAACGAACGATTTAATCGAATTAAAATTAATGGGTAAGAGTTCCAATCACCTTGAGTCTAAACAACCTTGAGTGTAGCTCAACAAGTTGATTGACTCTGCGATCGGAAGATGACTCTTCATCGATCATATCGGATATGACTCTCTTAATCGGTTTTTGCCCCTAGCCATTCGTGATCATGAGTGTGCTCATCCAAATCACAATGTCTAGTCTAGTCGGACCCTTGTTTTCATGTCTAGCCTGACTTGCCCTCAGCTCGGTGTATGCACGACACGTTGGTTTGGGTCAGGTCTTAGACTACATCTAGGCAGACTACATCGTTGACTTAACTTACGCCGGCGCTCGGGGTACGAGACGACGGTTAGGGTTAGTCAAGATTTCATCTTATGTATTCAAGGAGTTGGTTTCTACAGGGTTGCCATGTCACAGCTTGAGTGTATCTCAACAACTATAACACGGGCCCTATAGTTGCTAACCCCTAAAACAAGGAGGGCTACGGCTAATCTTGAAAAAGATCATTAACGTATTTGACTTAGATATAGTCCAGGGTGTCATACAATCATGATTCGCGACATTGCGGTCCAGCGGAACTCAGCCAGGGAATTGACTAAGCCAGGATCACTACCCCTTGGACTAGCAAGGGTTGACCCAGAACTCTTAGCCAAGCACATTGACTGGATCATGGTCCATTGAATGAAGCTTGTCATTTTTGTATGTATGCCATAGACTAAACAGCTTTTATTAACAACTAATTAATCCTATCAACTAGTTGAATCCTTAAATTCAAAATTTTTAGGATTTGTTTAATAACTTTTATTAAGTCCTTATCAACTATAAGGTTCACGTGCTACCCTAATCGTTATTAGGATTTTAATAAATTATTAACAACGCTAGAAGCGAAGTCCTTTAATGAAAATTAATTATAACAATTAGAATTTGAAAATTCATTTAAAGGACTACCCTAATCAGGAATTAGGTCTTTAATATTGTTGTTAATGATTTATTAAAGCATAGCATGTCATTAAAATTCAAGTAATAAATTTTAATCATTTTTAATGGCTAACCTAAGAGGTTATCTTGTGTTATCAAATAAGGGACAAGATTAACAAGCCATAAACAATAAAGCTACACTAATTTATCGCATAAAGATAGTGCACAACTATTTAAAATTTAAATATACTAAGTTTATCGCATAAACTATTTCTGCATGCAAACATAAATTTAACAATTAAATTTAAAATATGATTTTGAAATTATTTTATTTTTATCTCATAAAAAAAACTTAATTTTAAAATCACTAATTTGCATGCTACGTTTTTATCGCATAAACATTTAAAGCCTTCAAATCAATTTTACATAAACTTAAAATCATCATTTTAAAATTTTCATGCTTAAAAATTTATCATATAAAAATTTTTAGGCATCCAAAATAAATTTTAAACTTTTTAAAAGTTATCACATAAATTTTAAAACGTCATTTTAAAAATTTCCATGTTCAAAAATTTCAAAGGAAAATTTTAGAACATCTAAAACATTTTTAAAATTTATCTCATAATTTAAAACATTTTAAATTAAAAAAGTATTTAAAAGCATTAAACACGTTTAATAAAATCGCAGTACCTAGATCGCTACGCAAACCTAGGCTCTGATACCACTGTAGGGGAATTGGCGGTCCCTCAGGGCACAAAAATTCTAGTCCCGTCCTAAGTCGGACGGAACATAGACACAAAAACATTTGCAGCGGAAGAAAAAACTTATGTTAACTAATTAACATGCAGTTAAAAAACACCTTTTTTTAACTCAGCCCTAAGGTCCAAGACCCTATGCCAAGATCTATGCCGACTTGAGATGGATCTGACCATCCCAAGAAGGATCTAGCCTACTGCGATTAAACTAAACTAATGCTAAAAATACTTTAACCACATACCCGGAATCTCAGCCCTGGAGCAGGCGAGATGTTCCGCGCCGTCTTCCGAGCTGCTCCCGTCCCACGCCGAGCCACTCCTTGAACCGCTCCCCGAACCGCTCCTCGAACCGCTCCGCATCCCGAGGCGATCAATCCCCGTGCCGCCAAGCCAACCACGCGCCGAAGAAAGTTTCACGCGAGTGAAACCTCCGCCAAGATTTCAGATTCAGAATCCGAACTCCTTTGTAGCTTTGCCAGAGCCCGCAGGAGTAAGGCAGAAATTTAGGGAGAAAGAGACATATTTATTTAAGCTTAGATCCGAGCGTGCTCCAACATTTACGAGAGCCGCTCAGATCTAGAGCTTGGGACGAGTTTTGAGGAAGGGGGGAGACCCCTATTTATATAGGCGGCGGACTCTCCCCCTTTCTCAAAATCCGATGTGGGACTAAAATTTAGAGTTAATTAAATCAAGTTAGTTTGCACTTCACAAAGTGCAAACTTCCGTGAATTTTAACTCACTCACCGTTGAGCTTCAAGATTGATACAACCTATCAATACGACAAGCGTTCAACGGTGAACGCATAGGAAAAAACCGTTCGTCAATCGGAGTTCGTTTGACCCTCCAATTGATCGTCCAAAGATCAACCCACGGCTAGTTTTTCATAAAAACTGAGCCGTCAAATCTGTTCTGCCCTAGGGCAGAATTTCTGCACAAGCGGGACCCACCAGACCAACTGGGTGAGCCCAGACCAGGCTGGACGCCTGGTCTGGGCGCACCCAGGCTGGTGCACCCAGTCTGGGCGCCTGGCCCAGGCCAGGGCGCCTGGGCCAGGCGCCCCGGCGCCCAGGGCGCCTGGGCGGCCCGCCTGGGCCAGCGCCCAGGCGCCCAAGGCGCCTGGGCGGGCCCGCCTGGGCGCAGGCCCAGGCGCCCAGCGCCTGGGCCTGAGCCCAGGCGCCCAGCGCCTGGGCCTGAGCCCAGGCGCCTGGGCTGGCGACCTGGCTCAGCCAGGTCTGGCCAGGCGCCCAGGCCAGACTTAGTCTGGTCTGGGTTAGCCTGGTCTGACCTGGTCTGATCCTATGGGCTGTTTTGAGCGTAACTTGATCATCTGGTGTCCGATTTGGACGCCGTTCGAACCTGGGTCTAGACCGGGACATTCCCGTCTTACCCGTGAACTTTTCCTTGCGTTTATTTCATTAAATATATTAAACAATTTAATACATATTTAATCACTTTTGCATCAAATGCAAAATAGTCCCTATCTAAGCTTAAATTATCATATTGCATCAAATGCAATTATCTCTTCTTTTGCATCAAATGCAAATATTCTCCCTAACTATTTTCTACCTATTACTAGACGAAGCATTGCACTCTGTGTGAGACCCTACAGCCTGACCCTTACAACAGGTTGGGCTCGAAGCCCTATACGGCAGTGACCACGAGCAGTGGTTGCCGTCCCTGCTTCAGGAATCATCATTATGTGGTTGACTCATTGACATGAGTATTGTCGGGACCACCTGACTGTTTCCGTGATGAATTCCGTAGTTATAGTCTCTTCGTCTTAAATATGTCGTTCGGATCAAGTCTGGGGTACGGTCAAACTGTCAACCCCAATAACTTGACTCCGGTTAGTTTCTATCGATCTTTAGTCAACTAATGTTGGACTTCTTCCAACATACTCTGCGCAGAGTTTTTACTAAAGACCGAACTAACTCTACGACACTAACCCCCATTGACCGGGAGAGACGAATCCTCTCTTGGTCATTACTCGCCTCGTACGTTTCAAGTGACACCCAATCAAAAGACCTTTCGACAGGCCTTGCCTCGAAGCTAGGTCAGTTGATCTAAGTGGCACCGTTCACGCACAGGTCCGTCAAAATGACCTCAAGTCAAAAGACCAACTATCCTATCATCACTCAGAGTTATCACTGACAGATTGGTCAATATAACCATATGATAACTCTTAGTGGATCGTTCAGTGAACTCATTTTAATGAGCACCTGTGTCTCGTCTTCGACTTCGCCAAGTCAAAACGATCATGAGATCATCGCCACCGCTAAACGGTGAAGACTAAGACACAATGGTCTATCCGATGTTTCGATATCCTTGTCTCGAAACATCTACGACCACGAACCATTTCAGACTTATGCTACAGACGGTCAAACGTTTCTCCATGATCGAGATACTCATCTCGATACCCGTTTGACCTTGCATAAAGTCTCAGGACTTTACCTAAGTTGATATCTAATGTTAACTACATTACATTATAACTTAGATAAATTATTACCAAACAGCTTACTGTTATTTCGAACAAGATGTTTGTGCTATTCACACAGGAATAAATGGCCTCGAGGGCATCATATTCCTACAATAAGATGGCAGGTTGTAAGAAGCCCTCTAATTTGAGGCAATGTAGCTCTCACTTGAGAGTTAGGTGGTGGAAATCCAAGACGGTTGGCTTGGTACTGGAGGTAGATTGGGGATGGGTGAATCAATATAAATCTCTCTGTGTTTGCGATTGTATTATCTCTCATATATCATATCTCTCATTGCTTGCATAGTTATTTAATTTCTGCTATGCACTTTCATTCCATTACAAGTAATATTGTGTAGTTGATTAAGTACCTAGTGGAATAACATCCGTAAGAGACTTGGGCTTTATAGAAGAATTTTTATTAAGATATTGTTTTTTAGCAACAATATTCAACCCACCATTCTAGTATTGCTTGTCGTCTACAGGATCCTAACAATAAGACGTTCACGCTAGGACATCATTACCATGATCGTGCTCTCCAGGTGATGATGGTCGAAGATGAAGAGGGCAAGGGTATAACAGCTAAGGAGGAAGAGCCAAGAGGGGATGAGCACCTTCATTTGAAGTAGCGTGCACCCATGGACTTCATGACATCACCTTGAGAACAAGGTGGTTCTTTGGGGGTGGAGTAATGATACGACTTAGTGGTGTGGCGGCAAATCAGCTACAAAAGTTAACCAGTGGCAGTTTTGTAATTCTAGGCTCCAGTGACAATATTGTAATTTTGGCAGTCAAAGGGTATATCTGTAATTTTAGAGAATCGGTCTTATCTGTAAGTGAGCTATGGTAATTAGGGATATGCTGAATTTTGAAAAGAGAATTGAGAAGCAGAAGAAATTAGGAGTACGAAACCCAAGATTAATATGAGAGTTAAGCATTCCTCTCAAATTAAAGGCTATGAAAGCGGTCATCCCCTCGAATTGAGGCCAACTATCCTTCGTATCCACATTTTATCAGTAAAAATCTGATTTTCATCCCAAATCCCTAGCGGGTCATATCAGATCCCTAATAGAATCCAATTCGAAGAAGTGATTTATGCATGAATGACTAACTCCATCCAAGGAACAGTCAAGTAACATTTTTCATGAAGACATTACTCATATTGCTCTAGTATTCGCTTCACCTCTTAGGGTATGTTTTGTTTTTCTTCTCATAAGGCATGTTTTGTATTTATTTGTTCAAGTGCACTTCAGTTTTCGCCTGCTTAGGTGAGCATTGGTGTTTCACGTTTTAGATTCTAATCTCATGGCATGATTTGATTTTGTTCTTTTGGGCATGTATTAGTTTCGTCCAATAGAGTTCATTTTAATTTTATCTAAGCAGTAACGAAACTCGAAAATTATTACCCTCTTCAAAATTTAAAATTTAAACGAATGAAAATTTAGTTGCGTCTTCGACACGGAATTATGTGTTGCAACATATGTTATAGTTTATAGTTTTAACTTCATCCCGGCCGAATTTGTTTTTATCCAAACAACTTGAGTGATTACGTATGAACACGAGGACTTGGTGTTCAGATCAATGGACAAAATATCCTTTAAAAACAATTTCCCTTTTGTCATTAATCAAAGAGATGAAGCCCAATACGGCACCGCGCAAGACAGGCCTATAAGTCTCCTCAGGCTTCAAATGGCTCCAAATTTTTTTTGTCCTGCCCCAAAAGGAAACAGATACCAATTTAACGGCTAACCAACCATTCGAGATTCCTTCAAAATAATTAGGATCCCAAGAAAACCTCCGCCATTCACGAATCCCAACCCTAAACCCTAACTCAACTTTCGACCTCTCGGCCTCCTTTCCTCGCTTAGATGGAGAACGGCGGTGGAAGACGAACAGGGTGGAACTTCTCGTCATCCGGCGTTCCGGATGCCATCGCCGGCGGCCCCATCACCATCCGTGGGTACCTCGACATGTTGAACTCTAAGGTCGACAAGGATCGAGACGCCCCCGTGATCCCCCTGAGCCACGGCGACCCCTCGAGGTTCGCGTGTTTCCGTACGACTCCGATCGCCGAGGATGCCATCGTGGCTGCCCTCAGGTCGGCGGAGTTCAACGGTTATTCGTCCACCACCGGCATTGCTCCAGCTCGACGGTGATTCTTGATATTAACAACCTTTGGGTTGTGTTTTTAATTTTAGGTTTACTTTTAATGTTCAATGAAACAGTAAGATGCTAAAGAACACGTGGCAAAGTAAATCTAATTTATTGAAAGATAAGAAATCTATTTGCTTTTGAAAGAGTAAATTGATTATTAAGAAATTGACCATACTCGTATGAGCCAGAATAAGTATTTAATTTGATTCATAAAATTTTATTCGATGTAAAAAGTCCTGGCTTTTTATTTCGTTTGTCACTATTTTCTTCTTTAGTTCTGCATATGAGTAAAGTTTGCATGTATTTTTCGCTCATTGAAACCAAGTTTCCTTACATGAGAAATCATCGAAACCATGTATATGGTTTTAATTTTTTAAATTTAAATATTCTAGTTGGTATTCATTGTGGGTAGAAGTTCTAATTACTCTGTTTTCTAGCACATTGTTGAGTGCGGAGATGGCAAAAAATTTTAGGTTTTAAGTGAAATTGTTATAGCTTTTGGCTTTACTTTCTATCTTAAGGTTGAGCTTCCTCGAAGAAGGCTTAATTTATTGACCTAAATTGCATAGTTTCCCATTAATTTTATGGCTTAGCGTAAAAAATAAATTGTTGTATATATATATTAGATTTTTATGGGTGGGATCACTGTGCCTTATTAGTTTTTTATTTATTAGCAAAATTTGACCAATGTATTTAAGCCTTACTCACAGAAGTTTATCACTTATTTTATGCTTTACCGTAGAATATGATGTGTGGCCATTGATCATTGTGTGTTAGTATTTCTTTCTTTTGGTTACTTCCTTTTTTTCTTTGTTAGTCTGGTTTTTGTTTGAGATTTTATTGTTATAGTTAGTGGATTATTTGAATAATATCGTTCTGTTTTGTTCTGATACCTCCTAGCTTGTTTTAGTAAGCCAGAAAGAAGTTGGCTTTATTAAATAAAATCGTTATGATTTGAGTCGGCTTTCCATATAATACCCTTGAATTTCATGTTGGATATGCTTATGCTGATTAGTTTAAATGGACCGAGCTTTGTCAAGGTAGGCTCTGTTTTCAACCCGAGGTTGGAAATGTCCAAGCCAACTCAAGCATGTTTCTTTCATAATTGAAAGTGCATGATGTTCATGGTCGGCTGGTTTAAATACCAATTTGACTACAAGATGAGCTGAACCATTTGTGGGCGTTTTGTTTAATTATTTTTAACCGTAAACCTTTGCAAATAGCCTAATATATATAACTGTCATACACTTACGCTTCCTTAACAGAGAAATAATCTCTGAAATTGAAAGGATTCTACAGTGTCAACTGACACCCATGTTACAGTTAAGTATACTTTAATAATATATTATATAGTTCAGGCCGAACATGACGAATATAATAGTGTTGGTATGTTTAACTTTCAAATTTTGTTTCAGAACATAGGCTCAAGTTTAACTTGTTTGCTAATTTGTCAAACCCCTTCTGTACTGAGCAAGTCAACCTGTCACAGCTGAGATCTGATATATATATATATTAATGTTCGAAATCTCCGTTTCGTTCTTACTATCGACTGATGGTGTGTAGTATTAGTATCGGTTGTATCGAAAGTATTATATGATACATATCGAAAGTATTAAACTTTATGTATCGGTTAACTTAGCTCAAAATTATGTTACTTGTACATAGGTCGTCATCTTCAATGAGTGTTTTATTTATTTATAGAGCATGTCTGTTAATTTTCTCTTTTTATAACCCATTCGATCCTGGGCTAATATTTTATTTGATTTTGACCGTAAGATGACAATTTTTAACGCTATGGTGGCATCGTATTGACATACTTGAAAGTCTGATCCGATATGAGTGATACATGTAGGTATTGGCTAAGATTTCAAGCTTTGATGAATATATAATGTTTAATTTCAAGTGGACGTCTTTGGATTGTTTCTCGAATTAAAGATTGAACCATTGTCAATATGAAGAATTCACATTACTTTTCATCATAGCATTGATTCCTTTTGGGAGTTGTAATAGCCCAATATTGATTCTATCTACAAATTTTCATTTCCCCAATGCTTTCCTCTGTTAATTGCAAAAAACAAAAAAACAACCTCAATGTTCATTCTTATGTTTGCCTTTATGCATCAATGTGCAGAGCAATTGCTGAGTACCTCAACAAGGACCTTCCCTACAAGCTCTCTCCTGATGATGTATATGTTACTAGTGGTTGCACCCAAGCAATTGAGATCATAATATCCGTCCTTGCCCATCCCGGTGCAAATATATTGTTGCCGAAGCCTGGCTTCCCATTTTACGAGTCACGGGCTGCTTTCAGTAATTTGGAGGTTCGGCACTACAACCTCATTCCAGAGAGAGGTTGGGAGGTTGATCTAGATAATGTTGAAGCTCTTGCAGATGACAATACTGTTGCTATGGTCATCATCAATCCAGGAAATCCCTGTGGGAATGTTTTATCTTATCAACACTTGTCCAAGGTAAATGTGTTGCTGTTAAGTTTTTAAAAAACATAAGTTACATTTAAAAAATTTCTTGTTGTAAATGTGGTTTTGTTGAAATATTTAGATTGCCAAGACTGCAAGTAAGATTGGCATAATGATAATAGCAGACGAAGTATATGACCACTTGACCTTCGGGAATACTCCATTCGTGCCTATGGGAGTATTTGGGCAGACAGTTCCTGTCATTACCTTGGGTTCTATATCAAAGAGGTGGGTTGTTCCTGGTTGGCGACTTGGTTGGATGGTGACAAATGACCCGAATGGTTTTCTTAGAGAAGCTAAGGTAAACGACCTTACATTCTTGAACCCAAATCTGCTTCTTAGGAAACTTCTTTCTGTTGTCTTCTATTGATAAATTCACCCAGTTCTTTTTATCTTATTTTCCAGTGAAAGTTTTCCTTTTTCATCTTAGAAACTGTAAAGAGGAAACATTGCTCTTAAATATTTATTACTATTTATTACATCACATGGGAGTAGTTCCAGTAACTAAGTGGTAACATCCTTGATCATACTTGTTTTTATGCTGAAAAATCCAACATTAGCAGCATCAGCTGTCTGGAGTTGTGTCTCCAGACGTCTGGACGGGACCAGACATCTGGAGTATTAGGCACAGACATCTGGCGTATCCGTTGGCTTCAATGCGGAGGCGGCCAGACGTCTAACCGCCTCACTCCAGGCATCTGATGGCATAAGACGTAATTATTTTGAACTCTCGAAAAAATGGAGCAAAATGGTGCGACTGTGGCTAGACGTCTCGAGTTCACTCTCCAAACGTCTGGTGGAGGGCCGGACGTCTGGAGTTGAACCTTCAGACGTCTGACAGTCGGATGTGCTCATTTTCTGGGCACAACTCTTGGCCATCGGATTGAGTTCTTTTCTCAATCCGACGGCCACAATAAGTGCGTCACTTAGTGCTATTTAGGAGCAGCCTTTGGGTTGTTTGTATAGGGCGTCATTAAGAGAGTTGTTGAGAGCATTCATGGGAGCTTTGAAGAGGGATTAGAAGAGAGAAGAACCATAGAAAAGAAAGCTAGGGTTTGTGGGATTTATTGTGTTCTTGAGTCTTCTTTGTATTCTCTTCCACTTTTCTTTGTGTGACTTGATAGTGAGGGTTTGGTGTGTTATTATTGAGTAATGTGTGTGTGTGAGGAGTAAATTGGGTGTGTGTGTAAAGAAAGTGTGAAATCATATAAATAGAAGTGATAGCCTCACTTTGGAGGCTAATCACATTTTCCCCCAACTTTCTACATGGTATCAGAGCTAAAAACCCTAAAACCCTAAAACCCAAACCCCTAGCCCCTCCCACGCGCCGCCGCTGCTTGCCGCCGCCCGCTGCCGCAGCGCGCCGCCGCTGCCGCTGCGCCCGCCGCTGCCGCGTGCGCCGCTGCTGCGCGCTGCCGCTGCGCCTGCCGCAGCCGCCAGCCGCCGCAGCTGCTGCCGCCGCCAGCTTCCGCCGCTGCCCGCCGCCAGCTTCCGCCGCTGCCGATAGCCTTCTTCTCCTCTCTCAAGTCCTCTTCTAGCCCCACAAAGCCCTACCTAGCCACAAAAAAGGGAATCCCAAAAAAAAAAAACCTAACCCTAGATCTATGGTAGAGCCATGAAAAGGACTCCATAGGTTTACGGTTAGGGTATGACCTAGAAGAGGAGAAGGAGAAGTAGATCTGCGGATCTAAGGAGGGAGAAAGGAGAGATCTGCGGATCTGAAGAGATGGGGGACAACCTTACTTCAGCGGACATGAAGGCCTTCATCGGGGAGATAACGAAGCTACTTGCTTCGAAGGAGTTGGGATCCTCGAGTGGATCGACGCCTTCACGTCCCGTGCAGAAGCTGGAATTGATGCCCAATGATGTGAAATTGGAAGGGACGAAGAATTACCTCAGTTGGTCCAGGAGGGTGCTTCTCATTCTGAGGTCGAAGGGGTTAGAAGGAGTCGTTCTGGGTTCATGCAAGGAACCGCTGGACAAGGATGTGGATGATTGGAAAGTCTGGAGCACCACCAACTCACTGGTGGCTGCTTGGTTGATGACATCGATGGTTCCACCCATTGCTGGGATGGTGGAGGCCATAGAGAGTGCTGCGGGGATTTGGAGTATGGTGGAGAAAATGTACTCAGGAGCAGGGAATGTGATGCTCATGATGGAGGTTCAGGGCAAGGTCGACACCTTGAAGCAGGGGGAGATGACTATTCTAGCCTACTCTGCGGAGTTGAAAAGGCTTTGGTCAGAGTTAGATCACTATGACCCTATTGACCTACCTGATCCTAGGAGCGCTGCGATACACAGGAAGTGGGTGGAGCGTAGGCGTGTGACACACTTTCTGAGGAACCTGAATGGAGACTTTGAGGCCAGGAGGGCGAGTATGTGCCACCTATCCTCCATCCCATCCCTGGAGGAGGCCATAGCTGCAATGGCACAGGAGGAGACCAGACTGAGGGTTATGAAGGATGAGGGTACTCAGGTCACTCGGGCTGCACTGGCTGTACCCCCAGTGGCAGTAGTGAGCGAGGATCGAGAGTGCTACACATGTGGGGTGAAGGGGCACCTGAGCTTCAACTGCCCACAGAAGGGCAGTGGACGAGGACGTGGCACTGGAGGCAGAGGAGGAGGTCGTTGGGGCCGTGGAGGCCGTGGACGAGGTCGTGGTGGCCCACGGGCCAACTTTGCTACCGCTGATGGACGACAGGAGACAGTGATGATTGAGGCTACGCCAGCTGAGGCGTCAGACCTAGAGCAGCGGAGACAGTCCAGGTCTACTACTGAGAGCTCGGAGAGCCATGCAGACCAGACTGGGGATATTGCCTCGCCATTCGGTAACTTTGCCCACTTCGCTCACACAGGCTCAGGTAACCGATTAGCCCTTTCATGTAGAGATCATATAGAGTGGATTATTGACTCAGGTGCATCTAGTCATGTGTCAGGAGCATATAGACAATTTTCCACATATAAACCACATTCCATTCATGAAACCGTTCAGACAGCTGACGGCACATCCCAACCCATTAGAGGGACTGGTACTATTCAGTGCACTCCCTCCATACGCCTCTCTTCTGTCCTTCACGTCCCATCATTTCCAGTCAACCTCTTATCTGTTGGCTCTATTGTTGATGATCTCGACTGTAGCATTACTTTTGACTCTACTCATTGTGTGTTGCAGGAAAGGAAGACTGGGAGGAGGCTTGGGACTGGCGTCAGGCGTGATGGACTGTGGTATCTTGACAGAGCTAGTGGGGATGCTGCACTGGCTGTCGTTGGTGGAGAGAAGGAAAGGGATGTACTTTTGTTGCATTGTCAGTTGGGGCACTTGCCCTTTGATATTTTGAGTAAAATGTATCCCGATATTTTAAATGGAGTGAATGAAATGAATTTGACATGTGATGCATGTGAATTTGGGAAACACACTAGGACGTCATATCCTAGTGTAGGGATGAGGAGTGTAGAGAAGTTTCATCTTATTCACTCAGATGTTTGGGGGCCCTGCCCAGTGACTTCAGTGAGTGGGTTCAGGTGGTTTATCACCTTCATAGATTGTCACTCTCGGATGACATGGCTTTATATGATGAAAAACAAAGGCGAAGCGCTGAAGTGCTTTCAGGACTTCCATAGAAGTGTCAGGAACATGTATGAGGCCAGGATCCGTGTCTTGAGAACGGATAATGGGACTGAGTATGTAAACAGGGAGTTTGCATCTTACCTATCTGAGAGTGGGATAACTCATCAAACCACCTGCCCCAACACCCCCCAACAGAACGGAGTTGCTGAAAGAAAAAATAGACACTTGTTGGAGGTAACTAGGTCACTCATGCTCACCATGAATGTACCTAAGATATTGTGGAGTGAAGCAGTGATGACAGCCACATATCTTATCAACAGGATGCCTTCACGGATCCTTGGTATGAAGTCTCCATGTGAGATTCTTATGGGAAAGAACACTTTCGTAGTTCCACCAAAAGTGTTCGGATGCACATGCTTTGTGAGGGATCATAGACCCTCTGTGGGGAAGCTGGATGCTCGGGCAATTAAATGTATATTTGTTGGGTATCCTTCAAATCAGAAAGGCTACAGGTGTTGGAGTCCCTCAGAAAGAAAGCTGTTTGTGAGCATGGATGTGACGTTCAGGGAGACTGAACCGTTTTATGGAGGACTGACAGATTCTACATCAGTATTTGATACTGGGGCCTCTCCAAGCACAGGAGGAGTTGGTCGAGAGGGGGAGACTGATGACAGGAGGGTAGTGGTTGGACTTATACCATGCCCTGTCAGGGCTACTGGTACTGGTCCTGATAGCAGGGAGGAAGGAAGGACCTTGGTGGAAGAGGAGGAAGACAGGCTGTACGGCAGGAAATATAGCAGGAGACAGAAGGATAGTCATGGCGATGGAGGACAACAAGAAGACATCTTCCCCACTGAAGAACCACTAGCTCCACTGCCCCATGTCGAGGTTGATCAGTCTATCACGCCTGCTCGAGTCCCGACCTCCTTACTGCCTTCCTCTCCTACCACGGATGGTAACCTTTCTTTGCCTTCCTCTAGTTTAGATCTTCCACTTGCATCTCGTAGGGAGCCTCGTATCAATGCCGGCAGGCCTCCTGTACGGTATGGATATGAGACTGATATTGCTAATCATGTCTCCTACGCTTCTCTTACACCTGCATATAGGGCTATCATTGCATCCTTACAGTCTATCCCTATACCAAGTGATTGGCGAGTGGCAAAGCAACATCCCCAGTGGAAGAAAGCAATGCTCGAAGAACTTGAGGCACTGGAGAAGAACAAGACATGGAGACTTGTCTCACTTCCAGCAGGGAAGAAGGCTGTGGGCTGCAAGTGGGTATTCACAGTAAAGCAAACTGCAGAAGGGAAGGTGGACAGGTACAAGGCGAGGCTGGTTGCCAAGGGTTACAGTCAGACTTATGGGATCGATTATGATGAGACATTTGCCCCAGTGGCAAAGATGAGTACTGTGAGAGTACTGATATCCTGTGCAGCGAATTTTGGATGGAAATTGCATCAGTTGGATGTAAAGAATGCCTTCTTGCATGGAGACTTACAGGAGGAAGTATACATGGAGGTTCCACCTGGCTTTGGCACACAACAGACGGTGGGAAAGGTGTGTAGACTGGACAAGTCTTTGTATGGGCTGAAGCAATCTCCAAGGGCATGGTTCGACAGGTTCAGGCGTGCAGTCATCACCATGGGCTACAAGCAGAGTAATGGTGATCATACTGTGTTCTATAGACATTCAGGGCAGCGGATCACTCTTTTGGCTGTGTATGTTGATGACATTATTATCACTGGAGATGATGAAGAGGGAATCTCTCACTTGAAGGTGAGGTTGGCGAGAGAGTTTGAGGTCAAGGACCTTGGACAGTTGGGATACTTCCTTGGACTGGAGATTGCCAGGTCCAGGAAGGGTATAGTTCTCTCACAGAGAAAGTATGCACTGGATCTTCTGGCTGAGACAGGTATGTTGGGGTGTCGTCCAGCAGTTACTCCTATTGATCAGAATCATAAGTTGCATTCACAATCAGGGGAGCCAGTGGACAAAGAGAGGTACCAGAGACTTGTTGGACGCCTCATCTACTTATGCCATACCAGACCTGACATTGCCTATGCTATCAGTGTGGTAAGTAGGTACATGCATGATCCTAGGACTGGACATATGGAGGCAGTCTTCAGGATACTGAGGTATCTGAAGAATAGTCCAGGAAAAGGCATATTATTTGGTAGTCATGGTCACATGAATGTGACAGGCTACTGTGATGCAGATTGGGCCAGTTGCTTGGATGATAGGAGATCGACCTCAGGCTACTGTGTGTTTGTTGGGGGCAACTTGGTCTCTTGGCGCAGCAAGAAGCAGGATTTGGTGGCTCGTTCCACTGCAGAGGCAGAGTATCGTGCTATGGTGCTTAGTACTTGTGAGATGATCTGGTTGAGATCACTTCTACATGAGCTACGCCTGCTGAGAGAAGGACCATTGCAGTTGTTGTGTGATAACAAGTCTGCAATTAATATTACCAACAACCCAGTGCAACATGATAGAACGAAGCACATAGAGATTGACAGGTTCTTCATTAAAGAGAGACTGGACAAGAAACAGTTGGAGATCTCCTACATTAGCTCTGGACAGCAACTAGCAGATTGCCTTACGAAGGGGTTGAGCTCTAAAGGAGTGGAGGATGCTTGTAACAAGATGGGCATGATAAATATCTTTTGCTCATCTTGAGGGGGAGTATTGAGTAATGTGTGTGTGTGAGGAGTAAATTGGGTGTGTGTGTAAAGAAAGTGTGAAATCATATAAATAGAAGTGATAGCCTCACTTTGGAGGCTAATCACATTTTCCCCCAACTTTCTACAGTTATCCAAGTTATTGTCCAATATGTGTCATGCTAGAAAAATAATTGTTTTTGGATCATTCATGTATGGATCATATGAAATGCTCATGATATTTCATTTATCATGTTTTGTGATATTGGAAATATGTGTTTCATAGGAGTTATTGTGTATATTATGATTATGTGGATAAAATTTGTATGTTGTGATAATTTTGGCAATGTTGGTTATATTGGACTCTCTTGGACATTGCTATGAAAATTTTGTGAATTATTGCATATTGTTGCATTATTGAGATGTAATGTCGAAATATTTCATTTATATGGATCATTTGCATATAATGTTGGCTAATTCATGTTAAATATTTGGATATGCAATGTTTTGATATTATGTCATATTTGAACATTACCATCTTTATGGTTGAATTTATGTAATCTAATGTCACATTGTTGGACATTACATATGTTAAGATTTATAAGCACATCTTGGTTATATTAGTATGTGATATCCATAATGTCTCATTTAGAACATTGCTATGTTTCTGGATTCATCATTTATGCAATGTTGGTATTATGAGAATTATGAGTTATGAAATTTTGAGAATTATGAGTGTTAGCATGTGATTTCATTTAATATAATCCTAGTGCTTGTCTATTTGATACCCTCTTATCGCTCACAACTCATTTGGAACTCACAATATTGAGTATCACATTTTGACCAAAATTATTTAAAAATTAGATGTTTTAGTCATTTCTATGAGATTTATAATGAAAACTTTTGATAATTGCAATATTGATTATATGTTCATGGATATTGCACTTTATATGAGCTTATGATATGAGTTTTTGGATATGTGCTTATAGTAAGGAAAATCGTCATATTTTTTTGGACATTGCATATGATTGGACTTATTTGCAAATTCTTATGAATTTATGATATGTGCACATGTTGATATAAACGTCACTTCTTATAGGAACTTATGCACATATGTATATATGAGAAGAAACAAAATGGAATATGTTTCATGTTATACTTTTTTGGACAATACTTCATGATATACTTTTTGTTACGTTGAAATATACTTCACATTGCAAAATGTGTTATGTTTCATATGGAAATGTGCTTCATGATTGGACTTTATGTTTTATATTGAATTTCATGCTTTTGAAAAAAAATGAAATCATATTTTGGCTTTCATTTGAACTATGTTTTTTGCTTGGACATGCATATTTTCGATATGCATGGAGAAAATTTTTAAGTTGATTAAAATGATTTGATTAGTTTAAGTATACTTAATTTATGTTATGTCACACTATATCTTTATCATATGACATAAACATTTGTGTATGCATAAACATTTATGATACATATGCTCTAAACATGTTATACACATAAGTATTTTGTATGCATAGATAGTTTGTATGCATGAATTTGTGCATCACTCATTTACTTGTTAATGACACTCTATATTGAATTACTTTTGCTCACCCCTTGCTTTTTGATTATGTCGAAAGGGGAGAGTGATGTGAAGTGTCATAACATAGTTGTTGACTTTTACACTCACATTGGCACTTTGATTAAAACTATGATACATATGCTTTATAGTTGCTTATCTCTAATTAGCACTAATGCAGGGGAGTAACTTCTCAATAACAATTATGCATTTGTGTAAATGGAGTAAGTATCTAAGCTTTTGTAATTTCATAATTTTATCAAATTGTTTGGCATCATCAAAAAGAGAAGAATGTTGGTTATTGCAACACACCAAGTTGGTTTTGATGATTAAGCATACTAAGTATCTAAGCTTTTGTAATTTCATAATTTTATCAAATTGTTTGACATCATCAAAAAAGAGAAGAATGTTGGTTATTGCAACACACCAAGTTGGTTTTGATGATTAAGCATACTAATTATGTTTTGTGAGTTCTTTTGTCAGTGTATGAATTAAAGTGAAACAATGGTTAACTCAAGCTTAAAGATAATTAAGACATAAAATTAAAGCTTGATGATGAAGAGTCGAGGATCTTGAAGCTCATATTAGATATCATAAGCTCAAGACAAAGACTCATAAAGATGCAAGACTTCAAGACAAGAGGATTAAGCCTATTGATGACACAAGTCTCCAAAGATTGTATGAGTTGTCTTTTTATCTTACTTGTCTTAGAATGTTAAAGCTATTAAGTTGGTGCTACACACACGTTTTAAATCATGTTTTAAACTTGCAAAATTATTTTAAAGCAAAAAACTTATGTATCCTAAATATAGTCGGATACTTTTTAGTAGGAGTCGACTAGTTTGAATGGGCGATGGGATGTGTTCTCTGCACCCAAAAGAGTCGACCACAGCTTTGCTGGTAGTCAACTGCAGTTGATTGGGGAGTCGACTACCAGAAGAACGACGGTCAACTACTTTGACTTGACGACAAAAATAAAACACAGTTTCAGACTTTACGTGATTTTGTTTTTTTTTTCAATTGTTGCAAAGGTATTTTAGGGAGCAAATTTCAATGGTTTTTAGCTCTATTTAAAGGGAGATTGCTGAAATTTTTGGCTAACTTAATGAGTAATTTTTAAACAAAATACTCAAGTTTTCATCTCTCTCAAGCTCTCTAAAAATTTTAATTTTTAAAATTCTTAAAGATTTTAATCTAGCCTTGAGCAACTGAAAATCTCTTTAAGTTTTAATTTGATATTTCTCATATTTCAGTTGGTTTTTCTCTTGATCTCTTGTTTTAATTTTCATTCTTTTGAGATAAAAAAATAGTTTTCCATAGCCATTCACATTGCATAAAAAGGTTCAACTTAGCTATAGGAGATTGTAAGAGCTTCATCCTTCAAGAAAGGTAGCGTAAACCCACAAGTGTGGTGGTAATTTGATTTCGGTTGTATTTGGTTGGTTTGAGAAAACCTTGAAGTATTGAGGTCCTCAAGTGTTGAGGTTGTGTTGTTGGTTGTATTTGGAAAATCTAGTAAGTGCCTAGGTGCTAGGAAATTCCTAGCAAGATGAGCTAGGAGTTTGTTGTAAAACCCATCATTTGAGGCATGTTGCTCTCTTGGTTGAGAGCTTGGATAGTAGAAAATCCCAACAAAGAGGTTAGGGACTGGAGTAGCACATGGTAGATGAACCAAGATAAAAATCATGTGTGTTTGCGGTTGTTGATTTTCTCACTCTGTCTCTTACTTGCAATCTACGTATTTTAGATTCTGTTGCATATCTTATTTCTTCTTGCAAGTATTTTGTGTCGATTAAGTACTTAGAAGGTGACTCTTTTAAGAGGCTTAAGCTATTCTTGAGGGTTTAATTTTTATTTGTGCATTGTTTTTAAGAAACATTCATCACCCCTCCCCCCTCTAGTGTTTAGCTTGTTGTCTTCAGTATCCCAACACTAGCTGTCGTTACCAATACAGCTACCATTACATAGAGATAGGGAGAGAGAGATGAGATTAGTTAGATTCGAAATTATAAGAAGTGTGTCTGATGCCAACCTAGTTATAACTTAGACCCGATAATAAAAGTATCATGTTTAAATTATACGAAACGGGTCTAGAACCAACCTGCTTCTTATATAAGTTGTGAAAGGGCTTGCCCTAACCCAACCCAATCTCATTCTTTTTTAGCAATAGTAGAAACAAAAGAACGGCCATGACAATGATGACAAAGAGGTAAGTGCTCTATAATGTTTCCCATTTTTGCAAGTTTCTTTTGGATTGATGATTTTTTTATTAGTCTTTTTGACAAATTTCTTGATGAATTTTGCTTAGATTATTGTCAATTTATTGTTTGTATAGTCAATTTTGATTTGTTCCCGTTTTTTATGGGATTGATGAAGAAGAAGGTAATTTAGTCACAACACTATTTCTTCATAAATTTTGGTTAAAATTATAGAATATTTCTATTATATTCTTTTTGACTAACAGATTGACAAGCTGTTAGGGTACTTTGTCTTAACTTGTGTAAATTGGGGTGTTGATATGGGAATACCAAGTTTTGATGTGGTAATACAGACTTAGACAAAAATTTGGATGCTTGTATGGAAAAATCCCTTTAAAGTATTATTATTGTATTGTCAAATTTTACTTTCAGTGAGTTACTTACTTGTTGTCTAGGTACACATTTGCATACTATTGTGCAATGAAATACAATGCTTGAGCAAGATGATACTACTTTTTTTAAAGCCTGTTTTGCATTATAAATTTAGTGACACCGTATAGCTCTTTCAAACACCTGATGAGCCATTTTGCAGTCTGATTGAAATTAGTCATGAATGACCTTTTTGTTCTTTACAGATTGTTGTGAGCATTGAAAGCTTCCTCAACATCTCAACAGATCCTGCGACATTTATTCAGGTTAGTATTCCCATGTGGTCGTGAAATAATGCCTTAATAGCTTAAATATTTATATAATTTTGATATGTAGAAAAAGCGCATTATTTTATACAAAAATTGTGTAATTGATGTTCGCATAGTGTCATTCATGTTGAGAGACACTGCTGTACAGTAAACATGTGGCTTTTCCTGTTATATCTTGCAGCATTTGTAATTCTAGTTCTCTTTAAGAAAGGGTAACCTTTTTGCCCGTTTTTGGAGCCTACTCACTTCTATACAGACTTGCTTGGGTGTTGATGTCCAAAATCAAAATGATAATTGAAAGTGAGGGACATATTTACACCCTATGCTAATTTCTGACATGTTGTGATCCCATGCATAAGCTTTTACACAATTGATTTCCTTTTGTGCACAACCTTTCATTTTGGTTAAAACTTTGTATGTGGCTCCTATCAAATAGCCACAGCTTGCTTTCAATTAACTAATTAGTATTATTCTTATTGTAATTTTAGTTCTTTATTATAGGTCTTTGTAATACATATTTGTTGATAAAAATTGTTGGTACCCAGCAAGGAATCATCAAGCCCCAACAACCACAATAAAGAGGTCAGGCCCCTTCGTCATTGTGCACAAGAAGACTTTGCAGCACAACATTTAACAATCTTATCTTTCAAAACTGCTATGGAACCCCATGATGACTGATATGACAAAGGGTTTTCTAGATATTGGTCCTCATTTTTATGTCTAATTCGAAAAGAGTCTTTCAGATCACATGACCAGGTCTCCAAATTTATTAAGATGCTCAAAAAGAGTCCACCTTGATAGTTATTATCCAAAATTTGGCTGGGGTTTAATTAGCATCTAACCAAACTTGAGTTAAGCCTTTCATTTTGAGTTTCGGGGTTTAAGTTAGGGTTTGGATTAGGATTTTTTTTAGGGATGAGAGGAGAAAGGAGGGGAATTGGTTAGAGTTTGGGTTTAAGAGAGTGTTTCTTGATGAAATAGAGGAGGGAGGATGGAGATGCGGTTAAGATTAGAGCTTTTGAAAATCTCTTTGAGTGATGAAATGAGAAAAGTGTATGAGATTAGGGTTAAGATTTGGAAGATTTCTTGAATGATGAAGGGAAAGAGGAGGAGAGAACAGGGTTTGGGTTAGGGTTTTGTTGAGGGATTTCTTGAAGGATGAGGGGAGTATGGGAAACAAAGAGGGAAGGGGGTAAGCTGGCATTGGAAGTTGAGGGAGAGATGAGAAGAGGGAGGAGGAGAATGATGAGGTTGGAGAAAAAAAAGATATATTCCGTTTATTTTAACTTAACGGAATATACCTTAATGTTAGACTGAAATTAGCTAGGTGACCAAGTCACAAGTCATGATTTGACGGATTCTTTTTAAATTTGACGTAATTAGGTGGACCAATATCTAGAATACCCTATCATGAATTATATTGTGGAAACATTCTACAATGTAGGCCAATCCAGGTCAACATATGTGGTTGATATTTGTAGCAGTTCTGTTTTTAGGATGGTTTTGTGGAAAGATGTGTTAAATTGTATGCTACAAAATTCATATTCATGCACAGTTCCTTTGGGCCCTCTCTCTGAAAATTGTTGTTGGGACTTAAAGGAGTGTTGGGGCTTTCTCTTTGGCCTACCGACAGAGATATAAATGCAGTGTAAGTTGGATCCGAGGGCCAAGAAGTATATTTTCCTCGGATATGATGATTGCATGAAAGGATATCGCTTGTGGGACCCGGTGGGCCGCACAGTGATTTTGAGTAGGCACGTCACCTTCGATGAGTCTGTGATGCTCAGGGCGAAGCATACTCATTGGAAGAGGGACGCGTCACCCAAGGAGACCGTGCTAGAGACGATTGATCTCCCGATCCCATTTCAGAGGAGACCCGGTAAGGAGCCGATGGTCGAGGTCCCATTGCGGGACATAATGAGATCCATGTTAAGGACCGTATACAGACTGTAATGTCCCACTTCCCAGGATACCCGAGAGGTATATTTCCGTCCCATGATCTCCCAGAGTAGCGAGTGTTACGAAGAGAGAAAGGAAAATACAAGGAAACAACAGGCTCAATGCGCATTGCTGGGATAGTACATGTAATGTTCCCAAGAAACAAACCAACAACACAGCACAGAACTCACAGAGAGAATCATAGGAAACACTGCACCAACCCAAGGACGACAACTAAAACTAAAGAGAAACTTTGATCTTTAATCATCACATAGGTCTAATACATCCATTTATGCACGAAATCCCACTCTCCCCAAACAAACCCCAAGAGTATAAGTCTCTCATCCTCTCCCCTCACCAACCAACCCATAACTCCAGCTCCTCAACCACAACTCCAAGTCCAGCAACCAACTCAAAGGCTTGAAAAGTCAACAATTGGAGCACGTCAAAGCGGTTCAAGTAGGAAATCCAACTCATGCATATAAATATTAATTTAGGGAATGTTGGTGTTATCACATCATCGCACGTGGCATAAGAAGGAACATAGAATCATCAGACAAGGAAAAGGAACAAAACTGCATAAAGGAAATTCACAGAAATCAAGTGAACCATAGCAGATGGTATAAGGGAAGGGGTAACGATCGTAACAGTAAATAATAACAGGTTCTACTAAGGCATAAATGAGGGTCAGTCAATCAATTACATACAATGTTAGCTTTTGGAATCCTAATATCGAATACGACATATGGGATTGGACCTCTCCCAACTGTGTGGGAGAGCAAAGAGGACTCCCCGCCGCGCTAGCCCGTCAGGAGCCTCGGGTACCACTCTACATTCCCCGCCGCGCTAGCCCATCAGGAATGCAAGTGTACCCACCATACAAAACCACCAAAGACATCACAACCAGTCCATCCCATAGGCCTACCCGATACTTCAAAATTTCCCCAACCCGTGTCACCCTCCTTTAGGAGGACTAAAGCACTATCGCACTCTCACATATTCATGAAACCAATGCACTTTCCATTTCCACATATGTAACCATCCATTTCCAACTTCATCAAGCCATTCTTTCATTACCATATCCCAACGGAACCCATAACCACATGTACATGGAGCAATTCATCCACCTTTTGCAACACAACCAATTCAACCATCGCATTAGGGAACCAAAGATCGTACTATCGAAAGACACACGAAAGGCCCATGGCCGAAATGTCAAAGGGCATCCCACACATTTCCACTTATAAAGGACCAACTTCGCTACTTGCACACAATTACACAATAAGAGAATTAAGCTAACAACATAGGTAGTATTCTTAATTAAGGGAACAACATTTATAAGCATGCTTTATCAACATGAGAGCTTGTGCATGGGATTTAATTAAGCCATTAGCTTACACTAAAATAACAACTTTCATTTGTAAGAACTTCAAGGTGGCAACTGTCATAAGCATATGAAAGAACAATACCCAAATTGGCATTTTAACAATTAACACTTTCGGGAGTTACTTAGTAAGCGTTAGGCCAAACATGCACTAAATAAACATTCTTACAAATCCAAGTCACGGTCTTGTCATGATGACACAACAAGGAGAGCAATTTAAGTTAAGTAAACTAACATACAACGATAAGGGAAATAGTTTGTAACAACATTGAGGTGACATGAAGAACAACATTAAGCAGGCTATATTAAGGTGACATGAGAAACCACAATTCTAATTGCATTTAAATAACAAGGCTAGTATATAGCATTAATTGAAATGAAAGTAAAAAAAGAAAAGCCATGAATGAAAGCTTTTATGTAGTACACAATATGTCGCATGAATCCATGCCCACCATAATCCAAATCCCACTTACACATAAACATAATCTCACATCATTCCATCAACTTCAACCTCCAAGTCCAACATACACTTGCCCTTCACAATTTCCACTTGCATTTACGGGTAATTGAATCCTTTGCGCATAAAATTTCAAACCAACATGCTAGCTATATGCAATATAACGATTTTTACCAACCCACAAGCATTCTTTGGCAAAAGGTGACAACTCTAACAACCAACATGTAGGATTTGGCCATTTTAGCAACTACAATGCAAGCATTAGGTTTGAAACGGTAATTTCATATAAACAACTTTAATAGCAACATTCTATGTTTTATAGAAAAGACCTAATTCTTAGAGGCTACATGGAGAATCATCTAAAAAATGTGAAAACTTTGAGGAGTCACACAACAAATTACTTTAGAATTACAAACGTTTTTACGATGAACTTGAATGAATGACACTTTCATTACAACAACACCACTTTCTTTTCAATGGACTTGAATAAAATGCAAGCTTATAAGTAATACCCATTTTATAAACTACTTAACAACACCCACATTTGGTTGCAAGATTAAGCAATCCATTACAAGTGTAACATTTGTCAACTAATGAGAATTGCATGAAAGTGAAGTCTATGCAAAGGTGAAACCTTAAACAATTCTACACTAACATGCAATCTTTATAAAGACTAATAGAAATTGCATGCATTTAATACCTTTTTAATTAACACTAATTTCATCATGGCATTATTGCTAATAAATCCTTAATTAGTGGGAAGCTCATTGCCATATGCATATGTTAAGAAGAGAAATGTTAGCTTTAGGCAACTTATCAATTTTTACCAACCTACAAGCATTCTTAGCATATTGTGGCAAACTTAATATCCAACAATGTAAACTTTTAATAACTTTAGTACCTAATAGGCAAGTATTAGCAACAATAGTAATCTTAGCATTAACATTCTTAAAAATGAAGCTTTTAAGGAACTACACAACAATTTACCATAAAGTTGCAAATTTTATTAAAACCTACAAGGGATTTGTCCTAAAAATGCAATCTTTAGCAAACATATATAGGGGATGACATTAAAAATACCAACTTTACTCTATTATCATGAACTAATCAATTCTACAACAAATCCCAAGTTAGCATTTAAAGCACAAGTAGGGATCCTACCTAAAAATGAGGCCTTGCCAAGAATCCTCCCATGAAAAATCCCAAGACTCCACCTCAAGTTATATGAATCCCGTTTTTGGGCCTCACCACTCCAAAATACATCATCCTAAGCCATGAAATCACCTCCTTCTAGCTCCAAACTCCCCCACATACATCTAGCTAACATTAAGGTTCAAAAGGAGCATGAGAAAAGGGAAATTGGGATTGAAATTGAATGAAAAAGAGCATGAACAGGTTCGGCCAGAATTGGACAGTTTTGGGCTAGGTTTGGCCATGGAGATTGAGAGAAATAGGTAGAATTGAGAGGGGAGGAAGGGAGAATAAGATGGGATTCCTTTATGGCTTCGTTTTCTCTTCTTTTCTTCTTTTTCTCTTCTTTTTCCCATCTTTTCTCCTCCATTTCTCCAGAATTTTCGACAGCCCCAATTCTGGTTCGGGTTCAATTTTGGGGAGGAGAAAGGAGAGAGAGAGAGAAGTGGAAGAAAGAGGAGATAAGTTCCCCTTTTACACAAAACACCCTATGCTTACAAAATTGCAAAATAATTACAAAAATTCTCATACTTCCCATTAAACATACACCAAAGTATACACTACCAATAATACTCACTACCATACATATCTATTCATCCAAATATACATTAAGATACAATCATTTTAACATTTATTCATATCTCCACATTTAAATTTACTATAGACATACCACTAATATTTTCATACATAATATTACCAACCATATTTCTTACATCATATTAATTAGCATAATTCAACACTCATGCATCCATATACACATTTCATATATATCCCACTAACTATCCAATACTATACATATCAATACACATGATTACACATTCAATTTATACACACATATACCACATATCCATTCAAGTTTGCACACATAATAGCCATACACATACTCATATCAATACCACATAAATATATCCGATATGTATTATACACAAATACTAGTATTACACACTTAGGGGTATTAAAATCTACCCACCTTAAAAATAAAGTCCGTCCTCGGACTTTTAGACAGGTTGGCCTAGGGATGATAAACACCAAAAATCACCCTACCACATGCATACATAAACCATAACATAACATAAGACAAGGTTAAAACTCATCAATCCCACACAATCTGTATCACATACAACAAAGAGGCATACGCAAGTAGGGGGCCAATATCCACATACAACCCTATAGAAACACATGCACACATATAAGCACTTATATACACACATCCAATTAATCACATACGGACACCTATATGAGCACACAATTATACACACCACATGTCCTGACATGTGTACTAGAATACTCCAATAGAAGTAGGCATATAGGCACTCACTATAAGCATACCAATATAGGCTTATGTTTACAATATCCACATACACAAATATACTCAAGCAGACAGACTTCTATACTATACATCCATACATACAACTACTATCCATATAACTATTATCTATACCTGCAACAAATAGTATATAGTTACACCCACAACTACAACGAATATATACAACGGCTAGTATACCTCCATACATACAACTAAGACACAACTAATACATACACCAATAACGACTACATTAATACAACCCACACATACAATAGAATACTGCACAAATGTTCTATCTCACACATAATTTAGTACACACACAAAAGTAAATATGAATTCACATATGCATAATACAAGTCCATATAATGACGTAAATGCACTAGAATATCAACTCCTATCACAACATAATAATACATATGACACACACACAACATACGTATTTATAGGCACGCACACCTCCACACATTTTACTTCCTTGCAGTCTAGACACCACCACAAGTGACATGACACACACCCACTTATGCTCCACATATACATCCAAGTATAAATACAAATATACAAGTATGCATCCTAGTAGACATCCAAATATACACACATGTATCACCACAAATGTGCATACCATACATTACAGTATAACATCCATGCTACTTACATAAGGCACCCATATCCATGCTATTTATACAGATACATATAATTAAGCACATAACTAATAGTCATAATACTCACATACACTACATGCACTTAAACGATCCAAGTTGGCACACCATGATACATACTAATATGTCGGGATCTAATCTACACATATGGACATGTAAATAGGACACATGAATACATAAACCAATAACACTTATAAGCAACTGTGTACTCCCATACCCACATATACATCTAAGCACATATAGAAATAGAACATATCCATACAAGTATACTAACAAAATACTACTATATCTAACTATATAACTGTATATCATACACACACCAACACCATCGTTCGATACCGAACTATTGACCATACATACATCCACATTAGAAGTGCACTACATAATACGAATACACATAGACACCCATATCTAAAGGCTGCTGTCATTATACATTCTAATCCCAGCTATTTACAACTACACATATCCCCGCACTAAGATAGGTACATACAATAAGTACTCACCCAATCCATACCATACCATATATGTAGTACCATAATATCAATCTAATGCCACGCAATTATACATACCATAGCTATACCTAAAATACAAAACATATACACTAAGCCATACGAACATTCGTACCAGTTTAAACCATCTAATAAATCCAACTATACAATACTCATACAATAGCCATATATGCACCTCCTACATACATAGCATGTACACACATATCATATGATGTACAATACTGGACATCGTACGTATCCATACATTACACACACCACAGGTATACACAATCACAATCTACATATGCAACTATTTCGACACATATTACCACAACCAGAATAATACATCCCACGTATTCGTATCCTTGGAAAACATTATAATGTACTATATACGCAAACAGACATAGCAGCCAACATTTCATATACAGCACATGACATAAGACACATAGGGGGTCTCATCTAGTCCTAGTCACCTACCCACCTTAGGACTCGGCTATCCCTACGGGAACATGACACGCACTATCCATACGCAGCCGCAGTGCATGACCTGCATGGGCCACCAAATGTAACGTCCCACTCCCCAGGATACCCGAGAGGTATGTTTTCGTCCCATGATCTCCCAGAGTAGCGAGTATTACGAAGAGAGAAAGGAAAATGCAAGGAAACAGGAGGCTCAATGCGCACTGCTGCGATAGTACATGTAATGTTCCCAAGAAACAAACTAACAACACAGCACAGAACTCACAGAGAGAATCATAGGAAACACTGCACCAACCCAAGGACGACAACTAAAACTAAAGAGAAACTTTGATCTTTAATCATCACATGGGTCTAATACATCCATTTATGCACGAAATCCCACTCTCCCCAAACAAACCCCAAGAGTATAAGTCTCTCATCCTCTCCCCTCACCAACCAACCCATAACTCCAGCTCCTCAACCACAACTCCAAGTCCAGCAACCAACTCAAAGGCCTGAAAAGTCAACAATTGGAGCACGTCAAAGCGTGTCCAAGTAGGAAACCCAACTCATGCATATAAATATTAATTTAGGGAATGTTGGTGTTATCACATCATCGCACGTGGCATAAGAAGGAACATAGAATCATCAGACAATGAAAAGAAACAAAACTGCATAAAGGAAATTCACAGAAATCAAGTGAACCATAGCAAATGGTATAAGGGGAGGGGTAACGATCGTAACAGTAAATAATAACAGGTTCTACTAAGGCATAAATGAGGGTCAGTCAATCAATTACATACAATGTTAGCTTTTAGAATCTTAATATCGAATACGACATATGGGATTGGACCTCTCCCAACTGTGTGGGAAAGCAAAGAGGACTCCCCTCCGCGCTAGCCCGTCAGGAGCATCGGGTACCACTCTACATTCCCCGTCGCGCTAGCCCGTCAGGAATGCAAGTGTACCCACCATACAAAACCACCAAAGACATCACAACCAGTCCATCCCATAGGCCTACCCGATACTTCGGAATTTTCCCAACCTGTGTCACCCTCCTTTAGGAGGACTAAATCACTATCTCACTCTCACATATTCATGAAACCAATGCACTTTCCATTTCCACATATGTAACCATCCATTTCCAACTTCAAGTCATTCTTTCATTACCATATCCCAAAGGAACCCTTAACCACATGTACATGGAGCAATTCATCCACCTTTTGCAATACAACCAATTCAACCATCGCATTAGGATGATGTATTTTGGAGTGGTGAGGCCCAAAAACGGGTTTCATGTAACTTGAGGTGGAGTCTTGGGATTTTTCATGGGAGGATTCTTGGCAAGGCCTCATTTTTAGGTAGGATCCCTACTTGTGCTTTAAATGCTAATTTGGGATTTGTTGTAGAATTGTAGAATTGTTTGTTGTAGAATTGTAGAATTGATTAGTTCATGATAATAGAGTAAAGTTGGTATTTTTAATGTCATCCCCTATATATGTTTGCTAAAGATTGCATTTTTAGGACAAATCCCTTGTAGGTTTTAATAAAATTTGCAACTTTATGGTAAATTGTTGTGTAGTTCCTTAAAAGCTTCATTTTAAGAATGTTAATGCTAAGATTACTATTGTTGCTAATACTTGCCTATTAGGTACTAAAGTTATTAAAAGTTTACATTGTTGGATATTAAGTTTGCCACAATATGCTAAAGAATGCTTGTAGGTTGGTAAAAATTGCTAAGTTGCCTAAAGCTAACATTTCTCTTCTTAACATATGCATATGGCAATGAGCTTCCCACTAATTAAGGATTTATTCGCAATAATGCCATGATGGAATTAGTGTTAATTAAAAAGGTATTAAATGCATGCAATTTCTATTAGTCTTTTTAAAGATTGCATGTTAGTGTAGAATTGTTTAAGGTTTCACCTTTGCATAGACTTCACTTTCATGCAATTCTCATAGTTGACAAATGTTACACTTGTAATGGATTGCTTAATCTTGCAACCAAATGTGGGTGTTGTTAAGTAGTTTATAAAATGGGTATTACTTATAAGCTTGCATTTTATTCAAGTCCATTGTAAAGAAAGTGGCGTTGTTGTAATGAAAGTGTCATTCATTCAAGTTCATCGTAAAAACGTTTGTAATTCTAAAGTAATTTGTTGTGTGACTCCTCAAAATTTTCACATTTTTTAGATGATTGTCCATGTAGCCTCTAAGAATTGGGTCTTTCCTATAAAACATAGAATGTTGCTATTAAAGTTGTTTATATGAAATTACCGTTTCAAACCTAATGCTTGCATTGTTGTTGCTAAAATGGCCAAATCCTACATGTTGGTTGTTAGAGTTGTCACCTTTTGCCAAAGAATGCTTGTGGGTTGGTAAAAATCGTTATATTGCATATAGCTAGCATGTTGGTTTGAAATTTTATGCGCAAAGGATTCAATTACCCGTAAATGCAAGTGGAAATTGTGAAGGGCAAGTGTATGTTGGACTTGGAGGTTGAAGTTGATGGAATGATGTGGGATTATGTTTATGTGTACGTGGGATTTGGATTATGGTGGGCATGGATTCATGCGACATATTGTGTACTACATAAGAGCTTTCATTCATGGCTTTTCTTTTTTACTTGCATTTCAATTAATGCTATATACTAGCCTTGTTATTTAAATGCAATTAGAATTGTGGTTTCTCATGTCACCTTAAAATAGCCTGCTTAATGTTGTTCTTCATGTCACCTCAATGTTGTTACAAACTATTTCCCTTATCGTTGTATGTTAGTTTACTTAACTTAAATTGCTCTCCTTGTTGTGTCATCATGACAAGACCATGACTTGGATTTGTAAGAATGTTTATTTAGTGCATGTTTGGCCTAACGCTTACTAAGTAACTCCCGAAAGTGTTAATTGTTAAAATGCCAATTTGGGTATTGTTCTTTCATATGCTTATGCCAGTTGCCACCTTGAAGTTCTTACAAATGAAAGTTGTTATTTTAGTGTAAGCTAATGGCTTAATTAAATCCCATGCACAAGCTCTCATGTTGATAAAGCATGCTTATAAATGTTGTTCCCTTAATTAAGAATACTACCTATGTTGTTAGCTTAATTCTCTTATTATGTAATTGAGTGCAAGTAGCGAAGTTGGTCCTTTATAAGTGGAAATGTGTGGGATGCCCTTTGACATTTCGGCCATGGGCCTTTCGTGTGTCTTTTGATAGTACGATCTTACACTTAGGGGTATTACACAGACACCAGTCCCAGCTCAGATACGTGATGAATTTGTTGCAGATGAGGTGCGGAGGTCAAAGTGAACCAAGAAGGCACCCGAGAGACTTGGAGCTTTGGATTACACGACATTTTCCTTTGACGACATGGCGTCTTGTGCCTTAAACACGGTGGAGTCATTAGCTCGAGTGATGCGGCAAATTGGTAAGGAGCTATGGAGGAAGAGATGGAGTCTCTCCACCACAATGACACGTGGGAGTTAGTGCCTCTACCACATGAGAAGTGTGCCATTGGATATAGGTGGATCTACAAGGACAAAGAAAGCGCATCCGAAGATGCTGGTGATGTACGGTACAAAATAAGGCTAGTTGCTAAGGGTTTTGTACTGAGGAAGGGAGAGGACTACAATGAGATATTTTCTCCAGTGGCGAGACACACTTCCATGGACATAGAGTTGGAACAACTCGATGTCAAGACTGCTTTTCTGCATGGTGATTTGGATGAGGAAATTTACATGCACCAACCAGAGGAGTTCGTGGTGGAATGCAAGGAGAGGATGGACTGCATGTTGAGAAAAATCCTTGTACGAGTTGAAGCAGTCACCCAGACAGTGGTACAAGTGATTTGATAGCTTCATGATGGGTGTAAGATTTGAGCGGAGCGTGAATGATCAATATGTATATGTGCGCACATTGGATGATGGCTCACACATCTACCTCCTACTTTATGTTGACGACATGTGATTGCTTCCTCAAACATGTCGAAGGTTAAGAAGCTAAAGGTGAAGTTGGGTAAGGAGTTCGATATGAAGGATTTGGGCCTGGCGAAGAAAATCCTAGGGATGGCGATATCTCGGGATAGGAGGAAGGGTGAGTTGAGGTTGTCGCAGGAGGTGTATATTGAGAAGGTGGTCATCCGTTATGGAGTGGAGAGTGCAAATCCCGTGGGGACACCTCTTGGTGCTCACTTTCATCTTTCGGCGTTACAGTCGCCGATCACCGAGGATGAGAAGAAGGCTATGTCTCAGATGCCATATGCTAGTGCAGTTTGGAGTTTGATGTACGCCATGGTCTGCACGCGTCTAGATATTACACAGGCCATGGGAGTAGTGAGCAGATATATGACGAACCTCGGCAAGGAGCATTGGTGTAACGGCCAGTATTTTTAAGCGTGTTTTCAATTTCCGTATCTGTATTTTTCTTCAGACATCGGGTTAACTTTTCGTCCGTACGAGTTGACGCGAGCGCGTCACTATTTTCATTTTACCGTGTCGTCAATATTTACCGTCAAGTTTAACTAAATTATCCTGCTAATCACTTTCACTAATTACCTTGTTAATTACATCTAAAATTTACTAATTACAAATTCCTAAATCGCTTTAATTACTTTCACAAATTACATTTTTTATTATTACTATTAAGACTTACTAAATTACGTTAATTACGTAATTACCTTAACCCTACCTAAAACGACAAAACACACGTTGATGAATAACTCTTCGGTTGGTCAAATTAGGTTTCCTTCTTTATTTTTTTCGTTTCAACAAAGCTATACGTCTCTCCATCCATAATAAGTCTAAAGATGATAATAACTTCTATCCTAATCAACTTAATGCTGCTTTGACAAATACTGAGGGGGTGTTCCCCTGCTCACTTCTTAAGTAGCTTATTCTCCCTGCCAACCTGCAAACAATTCTACATTTCCATAACGCAAACCAACAAACAAACCCAATCCACCGTCATCGCCCAATTTCTGATTCTTCCCAAAAATCAACCAAATCCCCAAACTCCAAAACTGAAATTCAAATCCCATAGAGGAGAATTACAGATCTGAAGTTTTGAAAATCAAAATCAAACACAAAGATCAAACCAAAACTGAAATTAGATTCCAGATTCAAAAAAAAATACCAAACAAACAACCCTCTTCTTCTTCCTCTTCCTCATCTTCCTCCCTCAGCCCCAAACCCTCCCCTTGGCCGCATCTCCCCCTCACCCACGCCTGCAGCGAAGCCGCCGGAACCCTCCCGCCGCCGGCCAACTGCGCTGCGCCGCTGCCCGAAGCCGCCCCGAACCGCCAGCGCCGCCGCCTGCCGGAAGCCGCGCCGCCGCCTGCCGGAAGCCGCGCCGCCGCCGCCACGAAGCCCTGCCGCCGGCCGTTCTCCTCCCCCGTCGACGCCAACAAGGTGAGCCCCTCCTCTCTCTTGTTTTCGCTTGAGCCCCCTTGTTGATGCTGCCGAACCTTGTAAGCACAAAAAAAAAGAGAATGAAACTTGATGTTGACAGAATAGAGAGGAGGAGACAGAAATAAAGGGGAGTTTAATAGAATAGAGAGGGGGAGACAGACAGAAATAAAGAGGGGGACAGCATGAGTAAGGGGAATATTAAAAATGAAGGGTTGAATGAATAAATTAATGTTAATGAGAAGTGTCAGCCTTGGGATATTAAGGAGAGGGTGAGGGCCTTAGTAAATAAAGATATAAAGAGTAAGTAAGGGTAATTGACAGCCTTAATGATAATAATAGAATTGATTAATAATGAGTGACAGATTATGAAAGGGCTTGGCCTATTAAGAAATGAAGAGAGGACAAGGGGGAGGTTGAATGTGACAGCTTTAGGGTTATAATAAAGAATAGAGGTGATAGAAAGTGTTGCCTAGCCCTATTACATAATGAAGAATAGGTAGAGTAAGTGGGGCAAATAATATATCTTTAACTTTCTGTTAACCATGTAGATTAACTTAGTTTGTAGTTGGTATGATAAATTGTTAGTGAAACTTTACTCATTAGTTAGATATTAGTATTAACATGTTAGGGTGATAATATTAAATAAATGAGGCGTATCATGTTAGTATAACCCCATATAAACGCCACACTAGCCGGACAACCCGATAAATTAAACGAACCCATTTTTGAGATTTTTACGATAATATGTTTATTCACGAAAATCTAATTCTATGAATTCTTTAACCGAGACAGAGAACCGGACATACCAACCCGTAATACCCGTCGAGACAAACCCAACGGCACCAATTGCACCGGAACCAGGCAAGTATACGATTTATAATGAATTTACGAATTGGATGTTAAATTAGTCTCTTGTATGTAAATGTTGCTCGTTACTCTCGTAACCATGAAAATTGTTGTTTAAAGATAACTGGTCATATTATTTAATTGCTGCATGCCTTGAAATAATTAACTAGCATGTGACATCGTGAGATCGTGCGCCTCGAAGGCGAAATCGTGACTTTCGTGATGTCATAGAATTGACAAATTCGTGCTTGTAATTCGTGAATTAGGCTGGCTCGTGTTCCAGCACAAATCTTGGGTGGGGTTGGATTGGGCGGCCACTAGGCGTATGAAAGAGTACTCTCTTCAAGGGCACCACCCGAAGGCGGTGGGTTAGCGCCAATCACGGTAAACCCCCGTGAGAAGGACGACTCGCTCATCACGACCTAAAGGCGTGAATCCTTTTTAGACATGAAATGCTAACAGACATGAAATGCTAATATACGTGAAATGCTAACATGAAACAACTTACTAACTTGGAATTGTTATCTCTGTTAAATTGCCATGCTAATGAACCAAAGAAAGGATTCCTCTAATTGTTAAACTGCTTAGAATTGCATGATAGGATGTCTTTTACTTTATTCCATTTTATAAATTACTTGTTTAAATCTTGTTGTCACCATCTCATTTAAATTATTAACGCCCCTTAAATGCAGTATAAATTTGTATACTTCTTGCCTTGGGTTCTAACACCTTTTTGCAGACCCTTGCTGACATACATTCATGTTTTTGGATGTATGTCAGATCCCGAGATTGAGTATCAGGAGGTTCCTTACGAGACACCTGACTTGGAGAGTCAGGAGTTCGCTGTAGACGTCGAGTCTCTCCCTGCGGAGAACTAGTGGTCGATTCCGTTGCTGCTTGCCGTAGTTGTTTTCTATTATTATTGAGTGTACGTCTTTACTTTGGCCCAGCTGTGGCTTGTTGATGTATTGCGTGTACGAACATTTACAATTCTGGATTTGGCTTGTAATGTATGAATATTTTTATTGTTTCTGAAAAGCATGTAAGGACCTCTCCTGCGTTTTTACCACAGACGCTTATTGAACTTGAGTTTCACCGCTCTAGTTCAAGCGGGCCCAGTAACGCTCTCGCTTCCGTCGTGTTTTGGGAAGCGGGGCGTTACAGGTTTTAGTGGTGGCCCATGCAGGTCCTACATTTGCGAATTCAGAACAATGAGAATATTTTCATCGGCCAAACATCTAGAAAGATCACATGCGCGAGTTTGACTTGGGATTTTCTTATCTCAGAATGACTGGGAGACGAAACGCCCGAAATGGACCCAGAGCTGCTGGAGGCGGAGAGGACGACATCCGCCAGATGCTTAGTGTTATGAGAGAAATGCTGGAGGTTCAGCACCATTTGGTCCAAGAAGGACGTCAGGCTGCACCAGCTGCTCCACCACCTCGCTATGAGCCTGGAGCCAAACAGTTCCGAGAGATGCATCCGACGAACTTCTCTGGACGAGAGGGCCCACTAGCGGCCGAGGAATGGCTTCGCAACACTACGGATAACTTGGGTCTTGCCCGAGTCAATCTAAACGAGTGGGTGGAACTCGCCAAGAAACAGCTGACCGATAATGCCCGTCACTGGTGGGATGCTGAAGAGGCTAGGCTGACCAAGCCGATTCCTTGGGCTACCTTTCATAAGAGGTTTGACGCCCAGTACTTCCCGAAGTCTGCAAAGAGGGAGATGCAGCAGCGCTTCATCAACCTGGAGCAGGGCACCAGGACCGTCGATGAGTATGAGGCGGAATTTACCATGCTGAGTCGATTCGCCCCTACACTGGTAGCAGATGAGGAGGACTGTGCACACCGCTTTCTACAGGGCTTAGATCTGGACATACAGGGTGTGTTGTCCGGGCACACCTTTACCACGCATGGGCAAGTCCTAGTAGCTGCAAAGAAGCACGAGCAGGTAGCTTATCAGAAGAAGGCACGTCAAACGGGCAAACGCCCGATGGAGCTACAGAGGAGTGCACCTAGGCCTGGTTTTCGTCCTGTTCAGACCACACCATTCAAAAGGCCAGCTGCACCTATCCCCAACCGAGCGGAGCTGACTTGCCACTTCTGCGGCAAGCTTGGTCATATGAAGAAAGACTGTAGGAAGATGCTGAATCAGTGTTTGATCTGTGGATCACCTACTCATGCTGCAAAAGACTGCCCCCGCAGTTCTCGACCCGTACCTGCTGGAGCACCTGGACCTGCACAGCGGACCGCACCTGCACCTGGACAGCGAGGACCACCTCTGGCTCCACAGGATCGAGCCTTCCAACAGGCCAATCCACCTAAGCGTCGTGCATTCAATATGACAGCCGTTGAGGCTGAAACCGAGGACGACGTGATTGCAGGTAACCTCTAGACTAGTCTTTCTTATTTATGCATTATATTTGATTAGTTAGATCCATGTTAATTTAGTTGTATATTACCCTTAGGTGTCATTTTAGTTTCATCTCAACCGGCCTTGACCCTGTTCGATTCTGGAGCTTCCATGTGCATTCTATCTCGGAAGTTCGTAGTCGAACACTCGATACCCACCTATACACTTCCCAAGTGTTGGAATATTACAACTGGGAATGGTGTGGTGAAGGTTGCACTGGGATGTAGACCATGCCCATTGGTGGTTAGTGGACACGAACTATATGCTAATTTCATTGTCCACGACCTATCAATTTCGATGCTATTCTCGGCATTGACTGGTTAGGAACTTTTTACGCCACGATCGACTGTCATCGGAAGAAAGTGGTGTTCGAAATTCCTGACCACCCAGTATTCGAGTTTGTCAGCGGAGGACATTCGCTTGGACCCGTCAAGTTCCGAGCCCAGCCGTACCAATTGACCGTTGCATCCTTGATAGCCGAGCCAGAGAAGCCTGCAGTAGTGAGAGACTTCGAAGACGTCTTCCCTGAAGACATTTCTGGACTGCCGCCCGATCGAGCGTTGGAGTTCGGCATCGACCTCATGCCAGGGGCTCAACCAATTTCAAAGGCACCGTACCGTATGGCTCCTGCGGAATTGGAAGAGCTGAGGAAGCAGTTGGACGAGCTACTACAGAAGGGTTTCATTCATCCCAGCGTATCTCCCTGGGGTGCACCTGTACTGCTAGTCAAGAAGAAGGATGGCTCGAGGAGGATGTGTGTGGATTATCGGGAGCTGAACAATGTCACAATGAAGAATAAGTACCCACTGCCTCGTATTGATGATATCTTCGATCAGCTTGGTGGATCGAGGGTATTTTCGAAGTTGGATCTCCGGAGCGGATACCATCAAGTCAGAGTCAAGAAGGAAGATGTACTCAAGACCGCTTTTCGGGACTAAGTACGGGCATTATGAGTTCGTTGTCATGCCATTCGGTGTGACCAACGCCCCTGCTGTGTTCATGAATCTCATGAACCTTATCTTTTACGAATTCCTCGACAAGTTCGTAGTGATCTTCATCGACGACATCCTGGTGTACTCGAAGAGCGAGGAAGAGCATGCAGAACATTTGAAGATAGTATTGGAGACTCTCCGTCACCATAGACTATATGCCAAGTACAGCAAATGCGAATTCTGGCTGGATAGAATTGCATTTCTTGGTCATGTAGTATCAGGAGCTGGTATCTCGGTGGATCCGGAGAAGGTCAAAGCAGTCAGTGAATGGCCTACACCTCGATCGGCATCGGACATCAGGAGTTTCCTTGGATTGGCAGGATACTACCGCAGATTTATCAAGGATTTCTCGAGGATAGCTGAGCCGATGACAAGATTGACAAGGAAGGATGTTAAGTTCAGTTGGTCAGACTCTTGTGAGCAAGCTTTTTCTACCTTGAAGGAGAGACTGACTACTGCACCAGTCTTAGCTATTCCGGACAGAAGCGGAGGCTTCGAAATCTTCTGCGACGCATCAGGCAAGGGGCTTGGATGTGTTCTGCACCAACACAATCATGTGGTCGCATATGCTTCACGACAGTTGAAGGTCCATGAGAAGAATTATCCGACCCACGATTTGGAGCTAGCCGCTGTCATCTTTGCACTGAAGATTTGGCGACATTTCTTACTAAGTGAGAAAGTGAAAATTTTCACTGATCACAAAAGTTTGAAATATATATTCACTCAGAAGGAGCTGAATATGAGACAACGCAGGTGGTTGGAATTGATGGCAGACTATGACATCGACCTTCAGTATCATCCAGGGAAGGTGAATGTTGTACCGGATGCCTTGAGTCGATTGCCCGAAGTGATGACTCTCACAGCTCAGTGGAGATTGCAACAGGATCTGCGAAGGATGAATGTTGAAGCTATACTGCCGGGAATCACATCGTCGTTGATGAACATGCAAATTCAATCGACGATTGTGGATCGGATCAAGACTGCTCAAGCTGGAGATGATAAGTTGAAGAAGATCAGAGAACAAATCGAAGCAGGACTTCGGACAGATTTTCTGATTCATGCAGATGGATCTTTGAGATATGGTAGTAGGATCTGCGTGCCTGCAGGAGATATCAGAGAAGAGTTGATGAATGAGGCTCACAGTTCACCTTATTCTATTCATCCTGGGGGTACTAAGATGTACAAGGACCTTCGTCAGAATTTCTGGTGGCATGGGATGAAGAGAAGTGTGGCGCGTAGCGTTGCCAAGTGTCTCGTGTGTCAGCAAGTAAAGGCTGAACATCATCGCACTGCTGGACTACTTCAACCTCTGCCGATTCCCGAATGGAAGTGGCAGCACATCACGATGGACTTCGTGACTGGCTTACCTCGGAGCACCAAACAGAATGACGCGATCTGGGTCATCGTTGATCGATTGACCAAGTCCGCGCACTTTATACCTTTCCGAGTTGGACAGTCCACGGAAATATTAGCAAGGAAGTATATGGAGGAGATCGTGCGTCTGCATGGAGTCCCTGTGAGCATCGTATCAGATCGTGATACGAGATTCACGTCTCAATTCTGGAAGAGTTTGCAGACGAATTTGGGTACCAGTCTGAAGTTCAGTACTGCGTATCACCCACAGACGGATGGACAGTCAGAGCGTACCATTCAGATCTTGGAGGATATGTTGAGAGCCTGTATGTTGGATCTCAAGGGTTCGTGGGAAGATCATTTGCACCTGGTGGAGTTTTCCTACAACAACAGTTATCAGGCGAGCATTGGCATGGCGCCTTTTGCTGCTCTCTACGGGAGAAAATGTCGATCACCACTAAGTTGGGATGACGTAGGTGATAGAGAGCTCTTGGGGCCAGAGATGATAGTGGAAGCCGTTGATGTGGTACGAGATATCAGAGATAAGATTCGGATTGCCCAGGACCGTTATAAGCATTGGGCTGATGCTAAACGACGTCCTCTGGAGTTTCAGCCAGGAGATCATGTGTTTCTGAAGATTTCACCAAATCGAGGAGTGATTCGATTTGGGAAGAGAGGCAAGCTTAGTCCGAGATATATTGGACCCTTCGATGTACTAGAGCGAGTTGGAGAAGTAGCTTATCGCTTAGCTTTGCCACCGTCTTTGGAGGGAGTTCATGATGTCTTCCATGTGTCCCAGCTCCGTCGTTATATCAGCGACCCTTCTCATGCTGTGGATTACTCGGAGATTACAATTCGACCAGATCTGACGTACGAACAACAACCCGTGGAGATCCTAGATCGACGTCAGAAAGTGTTCAGGAACAGGACTGTTGATCTAGTCAGAGTTATGTGGCGTCGCGACTCGCCAGGAGAGTCTACCTGGGAGCGGGAAGATGAGATACGAGAACGATATCCGTATTTGTTTTCTACTCCTTAGTTGATGAGAATTCCGAGGACGGAATTTTTCCTAAGGTGGGTAGAATGTAACGGCCAGTATTTTTAAGCGTGTTTTCAATTTCCGTATCTGTATTTTTCTTCAGACATCGGGTTAACTTTTCGTCCGTACGAGTTGACGCGAGCGCGTCACTATTTTCATTTTACCGTGTCGTCAATATTTACCGTCAAGTTTAACTAAATTATCCTGCTAATCACTTTCACTAATTACCTTGTTAATTACATCTAAAATTTACTAATTACAAATTCCTAAATCGCTTTAATTACTTTCACAAATTACATTTTTTATTATTACTATTAAGACTTACTAAATTACGTTAATTACGTAATTACCTTAACCCTACCTAAAACGACAAAACACACGTTGATGAATAACTCTTCGGTTGGTCAAATTAGGTTTCCTTCTTTATTTTTTCGTTTCAACAAAGCTATACGTCTCTCCATCCATAATAAGTCTAAAGATGATAATAACTTCTATCCTAATCAACTTAATGCTGCTTTGACAAATACTGAGGGGGTGTTCCCCTGCTCACTTCTTAAGTAGCTTATTCTCCCTGCCAACCTGCAAACAATTCTACATTTCCATAACGCAAACCAACAAACAAACCCAATCCACCGTCATCGCCCAATTTCTGATTCTTCCCAAAAATCAACCAAATCCCCAAACTCCAAAACTGAAATTCAAATCCCATAGAGGAGAATTACAGATCTGAAGTTTGAAAATCAAAATCAACACAAAGATCAAACCAAAACTGAAATTAGATTCCAGATTCAAAAAAAATACCAAACAAACAACCCTCTTCTTCTTCCTCTTCCTCATCTTCCTCCCTCAGCCCCAAACCCTCCCCTTGGCCGCATCTCCCCCTCACCCACGCCTGCAGCGAAGCCGCCGGAACCCTCCCGCCGCCGGCCAACTGCGCTGCGCCGCTGCCCGAAGCCGCCCCGAACCGCCAGCGCCGCCGCCTGCCGGAAGCCGCGCCGCCGCCTGCCGGAAGCCGCGCCGCCGCCGCCACGAAGCCCTGCCGCCGGCCGTTCTCCTCCCCCGTCGACGCCAACAAGGTGAGCCCCTCCTCTCTCTTGTTTTCGCTTGAGCCCCCTTGTTGATGCTGCCGAACCTTGTAAGCACAAAAAAAAAGAGAATGAAACTTGATGTTGACAGAATAGAGAGGAGGAGACAGAAATAAAGGGGAGTTTAATAGAATAGAGAGGGGGAGACAGACAGAAATAAAGAGGGGGACAGCATGAGTAAGGGGAATATTAAAAATGAAGGGTTGAATGAATAAATTAATGTTAATGAGAAGTGTCAGCCTTGGGATATTAAGGAGAGGGTGAGGGCCTTAGTAAATAAAGATATAAAGAGTAAGTAAGGGTAATTGACAGCCTTAATGATAATAATAGAATTGATTAATAATGAGTGACAGATTATGAAAGGGCTTGGCCTATTAAGAAATGAAGAGAGGACAAGGGGGAGGTTGAATGTGACAGCTTTAGGGTTATAATAAAGAATAGAGGTGATAGAAAGTGTTGCCTAGCCCTATTACATAATGAAGAATAGGTAGAGTAAGTGGGGCAAATAATATATCTTTAACTTTCTGTTAACCATGTAGATTAACTTAGTTTGTAGTTGGTATGATAAATTGTTAGTGAAACTTTACTCATTAGTTAGATATTAGTATTAACATGTTAGGGTGATAATATTAAATAAATGAGGCGTATCATGTTAGTATAACCCCATATAAACGCCACACTAGCCGGACAACCCGATAAATTAAACGAACCCATTTTGAGATTTTTACGATAATATGTTTATTCACGAAAATCTAATTCTATGAATTCTTTAACCGAGACAGAGAACCGGACATACCAACCCGTAATACCCGTCGAGACAAACCCAACGGCACCAATTGCACCGGAACCAGGCAAGTATACGATTTATAATGAATTTACGAATTGGATGTTAAATTAGTCTCTTGTATGTAAATGTTGCTCGTTACTCTCGTAACCATGAAAATTGTTGTTTAAAGATAACTGGTCATATTATTTAATTGCTGCATGCCTTGAAATAATTAACTAGCATGTGACATCGTGAGATCGTGCGCCTCGAAGGCGAAATCGTGACTTTCGTGATGTCATAGAATTGACAAATTCGTGCTTGTAATTCGTGAATTAGGCTGGCTCGTGTTCCAGCACAAATCTTGGGTGGGGTTGGATTGGGCGGCCACTAGGCGTATGAAAGAGTACTCTCTTCAAGGGCACCACCCGAAGGCGGTGGGTTAGCGCCAATCACGGTAAACCCCCGTGAGAAGGACGACTCGCTCATCACGACCTAAAGGCGTGAATCCTTTTTAGACATGAAATGCTAACAGACATGAAATGCTAATATACGTGAAATGCTAACATGAAACAACTTACTAACTTGGAATTGTTATCTCTGTTAAATTGCCATGCTAATGAACCAAAGAAAGGATTCCTCTAATTGTTAAACTGCTTAGAATTGCATGATAGGATGTCTTTTACTTTATTCCATTTTATAAATTACTTGTTTAAATCTTGTTGTCACCATCTCATTTAAATTATTAACGCCCCTTAAATGCAGTATAAATTTGTATACTTCTTGCCTTGGGTTCTAACACCTTTTTGCAGACCCTTGCTGACATACATTCATGTTTTTGGATGTATGTCAGATCCCGAGATTGAGTATCAGGAGGTTCCTTACGAGACACCTGACTTGGAGAGTCAGGAGTTCGCTGTAGACGCCGAGTCTCTCCCTGCGGAGAACTAGTGGTCGATTCCGTTGCTGCTTGCCGTAGTTGTTTTCTATTATTATTGAGTGTACGTCTTTACTTTGGCCCAGCTGTGGCTTGTTGATGTATTGCGTGTACGAACATTTACAATTCTGGATTTGGCTTGTAATGTATGAATATTTTTATTGTTTCTGAAAAGCATGTAAGGACCTCTCCTGCGTTTTTACCACAGACGCTTATTGAACTTGAGTTTCACCGCTCTAAGTCAAGCGGGCATTGGCAGGCCGTTAAGTGGATATTGCGATATCTGCAAGGCACAGTTGGTGTCGGTTTGCACTATGGCAGAGGTGACGATGTGGTGCTGACTGTGTACTGCGACTCAGATTTTGATGGCGATAAATTGGACCGGTAACCATGGATTCCTAAACCTCCCACGCAAACAAAGCGCCGCGGGACAGGTGGAGATCGACCACATGTTATGTGTTTACGTTGGGCATATCAACAGTGTCGTGACGATCTGTCCTAAGTCGGTGTCGTGTTGTCAACCACAGAGGCCGTGTTGATTGCTCTAGTAGAAGCGGTGAAGGAGGCCAAGTATCTCAGATGTCTGCTTCAGGATTTGGGGTTGCCGCAGAGATTATCATTGGTTTTCAGCGATAGCCGGAGTGCTATTCATCTTGCAAAGCATCAGGCTTACAGTTCAAGGATGAAGCACATTGAGGTCCATGATTGCTTTCTAGAGGAGGAGAGTAAGCAGATTGAGCTTCAAAAGGTCCCAACTGAGAGGAACCCTGCAGACATGTTCACCAAGCACGTTCCTGCCATCAAGCTCAAGATATGCTTGAGCTTGATTTGTTTGGTTGCTTGAGTGTGGCGCCGAAGGGTACAGATTCTGAGACAACGAGGAGGTCCGTGGAGTGACCATAGAGTTGATTTTTTGTAGCAATATAAAGTGTTAAATTGTATGCTACAAAATTCCTATTCATGCACAGTTCCTTTGGGCCCTCTCTCTAAAAATTGTTGTTGGTAACTAAAGGAGTGTTGGGGCTTTCTCTTTGGCATGCCGACAGAGAGAGAAATGCAGTGTAAGGCTGAAAACAGAGGGCTCCCCTTTTTTGGAGGTGAGTTGCTGTCGTTGGTCTTTTAGTGAGAGAGCTTCCATTTCCAGCGAGTTGAGAGCAAGGAAGTGTGTGAAGGGCTGCCGTTGTTCTCTTTGCTTTTGGGAGAGAAAGGTATGAGTTTTGAGAGTTTAGAAGAGCTTAGGTCTTCTAGTGTTTCTCATTCTCTTCTTCTTCCTTTGTGAGATTTGTGGGGGCTTGGAATTGTCAAGTTGTTACTCGCAAGAGTGTGAAGAAGAAGGTGTTGGTATAAGCTCGTATATTCTCCTTGATTAGTAGTGGATCGTCTCGAAATGCTGGAGTAGGTTGTTCGCAATCGAACCAGGGTAAAATCCTCCGCCTCATTTATTTTCTGCTTGTTGAGTTTGTTGCATTTCGTTTACTAATTTACTTACGCAGGATCCAAAGAGGGATTAGTTGTTTGGTTTGTTATGTGACCTAATTTTTCAAGCTTTAGCTTCCTAGCTAGTTGTTAGGGTTTGTTGTTCCGCGGGGTTTCCAACGGGTTTTTATCAACAAGATGAACTTGAAACACATGCCAATGGTCAACAAACAACAATATATATTAATGCTTGCATTATGTTGTAGGTCAATATAGACTGATTAATGCAATGATTTGATATTTGATTTTTGATGGACATCCCATGTTTTTATTATGTTTATCTTGCTGCTATCATCCCTTTGATAATAGGACAATCGACATGCCAGCAGTCCATAGATAGAAATTTGATACTGGATGCCAAGTGCCAAGCATTCTGCTTAACGGATGCCTTTGAAGTACAGATTAGGATTTACTGAATGTTCCCTGAAGAAGTTAAAATACTTGTATATAAATTCCAAAAAAAGTTGTGTATTTTGAACTACTTTACCATCGTAATTTTTATTTGCTTTTGTCTGGTCCTCCTTTGTTATTGACCAAGATTGATTTAACTTTGTAGCTTAGTTTTTAACATAAATTTTACAGGGAGCAATCCCACACATTCTTGAGAACACCAAGGATGATTTCTTCAACAAGATCATTGACATATTAAGGCAAACATCTAATATATGTTATGAAAAGTTGAAGGAGATTGACTGCATTACTTGTCCCCATAAACCAGAGGGATCCATGTTTGTAATGGTGAGGTTCTCAAAGATCTAATTTTAAAGATTCTCATAGATTGTTCGTGATTGTATTAGTTGACAGTATTCCATAATAATCTTTTCCAGGTAAAGCTGAATTTGTCTTATTTAGAGGGCATTATAGATTGTGTCGACTTCTGCTGCAAGTTGGCCAAAGAGGAGTCAGTGATAGTTCTGCCCGGTGAGTTCATATTATTGTTGTAATCTTGTTTGAATGATAAACTAACTGTATAGAAAATTCACTCATTAGCTCTTCATTTGTCGATCGTGGATATCTAATGGAGGTTTTAGTTTACTAGAAATTAGGTGGGCAGATAATTCCTCTGTTTGCATTGTCCTTACTAATTTAACCCTGCAACATCTAATAAACATTCAAGAGCTACATTGTGTGTCTGACATATGTCACAAATCAATCTCTATAGTTAGTAAAATTCAAGGCATATATGTCAACTGGTTTTGAAAACATGCGCCAACTAAATTAAAAGATTGAAAAAGATACTCGAGTGTTCATGTTGAGGACCTTGATTGTGGTTCCTCAATTGCGGCGACATGCACAAGACAGCCTTCTCATGGATCAAAAGAACTTGGAAAAATATCAAACTAACTTTAAAAGAAACACAATTCAGTTGAATTGGACTCACAGAACTAAAGGGAAAAATTAAAGAAAAATCAAAAGAAAACCAAAAGAAAATAACAAATCAAAGAGAGAATTTTATTATTTTCCTTCACAAAAATTTCTTACAATGCCTCTTTGGGCTTTTATACTAGTATTTGAGGGTAGAAGGCAACTGGCTTTTTACAAAATTAGTTATCATCACTTCCTTCTAACCACCTTAACCGATTAGCTACTTCAACATCCCAACCGTCTAGTCACATTTAGAAAAATATGGTTGTAATATTGATGAAGTTTTGAGATGAAAGTGTCCTCTCTTGGATAGTTAGATCACCAAGTGGATGGATAAGTAGTCTTAATTTCATAACCAACCCAAGCAAACCAAATCAATCGACACATTCCAGAATGATCCATTTCTGCATTGGTTATTCGACTAAAGCTTGGCTGTTAGTTGAGAACCCGAGAGCAGGTTAGTCGACTAACGCTTATTTGTTAGTCAACTAGCAAATGACTGATATTCTAAAACATCTCCAACTGTCAACCATTAGTCAACTAGCCTACTAAAGTTAGTCGATTAACTAACGTTGGTCTTTTTCAAAGTGTTTCACGTGATCTGTTGGGTGACTCTGAAGATCTCTAACCTTGTTTTGGACGCTTTGACATTTAAATTTTGGGTTCCTAACATTGCCCTCTCTATTTTTTTTATCGTGCCTCAAGGTCAAATGTCGGAGATCTTTTCATTATCTTGGATCTTTGTTCATATCACACCATGTTGGATTGAGTTTGGAAAGAGAAAATTCATCTTCTTAGTGATCTTCTTCTTTTTCTTGTTCACATGGTGTCTTCTCCGGCACATGTTCCTTCTAAGATGTAGATTTTCCTTTCTTTGTACTTATGGTATTTATTTCACTAGTCATTGAAAAAGAAACACAAATTATTCTTCTTTTGGTGGAGAAATTCTTCAGTGATGAGTTTCTTAAACGGGTGTGAGCTCTTGGAATTGATAATAGTCATAGCATTTAGTTGATTTAATGGAGGTTGGTGAGGTTGGTGGTTGTTTTGTCGTGCTTGCACATCCTTCTCTTCATAATTTTTGCCAAAAAGATTGCATGAGCCAAGTCCTGAGGTCTTGTGGCAATCACCTCATACTTGATGTCTTCCTCTAAACCTCCAATAAGCTTATCTAAAACATATTTTTGGGGCAATTTGGACAACAATTCCCTGATTTGCTCAAATTTCCCAAGATTTTCTCGGACCATACCACGTTGCTTAAGATTGGAGAAGGAATTGAATGGCATCTCTAACTCAGGAGGACCAAATCTTGCAATCAAGACTTCTTTAAAAAATTTCCACTCAAAGAAGTTGTTAATATTAATGTTTCCTCGTTGAAACCATTAGAGGGCTTCATCCTTCATGTAGAAGGCGCATACATTAATCCATTCTTCTTTCTTTGTCTCATAGTAAACAATTGTACTTGATTTATCCATGGAAGAACATCTTCTTCCTAAAATAGGACACTCGGGTCTCAAGGCCTTAGGTTGGAATGGTTGTTGTCCCGCTCCCGTGCTATTGGTTTCCTGTGCACCTCCCCAATGCTTAGGTTAGGTACACAACGCCACCTACAATGCGCAAAAACGGTGGCCAAACAATCCAAGCCCGAATTCCATCGAGATGTCACTTAGGCACAAAACCAAACACCTCACGGGCACAAGAGAGAGTTGTCACCAACTTCCAACTTCATCGACGATCTTGCGATAGATAATGTAAGCATGCAAATATAATACGAAATTAAGAGCAATACAAAAGAGACAGAGATTTACTTTGGTTCGGTTGCGAACAACCTACATCCAGCATCCAATACACCAGGTTCCACTAATGATCAAGTAAGGCATTACACCGACCCCATCGTCTTCTTCCTCCACAATGAGAGAATAGCTCCAAGCAACAAGACCTAACCCTAGATCTCTCACCAAGCTCACACACTCTCAACCAAATGGGAATTCTTGATAACAAAGCCCATACAACATGTAAAGCTCCTCAAGGGACCAATACCACGTCTAGCTAGATCACTTCTTGGTAATATAGCTCCAAACTAGGAAAGCTACCCAAGGGACTCAAGATCTATAAGCTAGAGGAAGAAGAACACTCAACATGGATCTCACACGAGAAGAAGCTCTCTTGGTTCTCCAAAACCTAGCTTCATTCTCCTCCAATTTCATATCCAAGCTCCCACTGCCTCTCCCAAAAGAAATGGCAACCGGCTCCTCTCTTTGGCTCTGGAAAACTGAACTGCAACCAGCCTCTACCGAAAAAAGAAAAAAAGATGCAGGCTCACCCTTTGGCCGTCGGTTTACCCAAGGAGACAAAGGCCAAGAACCTTTAATTTCCAACAACAAATGTGATACGTTTTGCTAGGGTTTGGATGATAAAAGAGGGATTTTTATTGGAACTCAAATCTGGAATTAAAAAGAAATCCTACTACAACTCATCTACTCGCTAACTAATGACTAGAAGACAATTATTACCCTAGGGGAAAAGCCAAATCCCAATACAATTAATCTAAGGGAATAAATAAAATAACTCTCACAATTTTCGCATCTCTCTAGGGCCGGCTCAACCCCCTTTAAATAGAAAAAACACCCCTAATTGTTTTTAGTCAAACATCCCCTCCCTCCAATTACTAGCCGCATCACTACTCCGTCCCTGAAAATCCACCTTGTCCTTAAGGTGGTGCATGATGTCCGTTGGTCATCCATTCTACCAGGTCGATTGCAATCCTCCTCCCGGGTCTAACGGATGTGAGTGGTCCCCACCGCTTTCAACGAAGTCCGGAAAAACATCGTCGGGCCAAGGCGGGATCCAAAAAGCGTCGTCGGGCCCCCACAAATACTCTGGAGAGTCCCACCTTTGTGAATCCGCTCCGTTCTGTTGGTTGTACGGATCGAAGCCTCCGTCTTCTTCATTTTCTGGATCTTCCTTGTTAAAAATCACATTTTCTGGATCTGAAAATTTCAGATCTGGATCGCCGACAGCCGCAGGCTTCAGATCTGCACCATTTTCCTCCGTCTCTTTCGGATCTGAATCTGATAATTTCAGATCTAGATCTGATAATTTCAGATCTGGATCGCCGACAGCCGCAAGCTTCAGATCTGCACCATTTTCGTCCGTCTCTTTCGGATCTGAATCTGAAAATTTCAGATCTGGATCTGATAATTTCAGATCTGGATCGCCTACAGCCTCCGACTTCAGATCTGCACCATTTTCCTCCGCCTCTATCGGATCTGAATCTGAAATTTCTAGATCTAGATCTGAAATTTCCAGATCTGGATCTGATAATTCCAGATCTGAATCTGAATATGGTGGATCTGGGCTTGAAATCGTCAGATCTGTCTTTGTCTTAGCAGGGGAAAGGTAGCGACGATCGATCTCCGCCACTTTCTCCTTGTAGCGACGATTGATCTCCGTCAAATCCTCCACTAGTTGACGGCGAGCCCTTTCTTTTCTCTCAAATAATGCTTCGATCCGTTCTATAGATCGGATGCTCACCATGGATCTAGTGCCCTGATACCAATTGACGCGTTTTGCTAGGGTTTGGATGATAAAAGAGGGATTTTTATTGGAACTCAAATCTGGAATTAAAAAGAAATCCTACTACAACTCATCTACTCGCTAACTAATGACTGACTTGAAGACAATTATTAACCTAGGGGGAAAAGCCAAATCCTAATACAATTAATCTAAGGGAATAAATAAAATAACTCTCACAATTTTCGCATCTCTCTAGGGCCGGCTCAACCCCTTTAAATAGAAAAAACACCCCTAATTGTTATTTTACGCAAATACCCCTCCCTCCAATTACTAGCCGCATCAAAATGCAAAGAGAGTGGGCCCATGGAGTTATGACTTGGGGATTTATCAGCACATTAAAAACAACACTATACCCTGCTGATAAATCCACACTCTATTCAGTACAGCTCCAGCTCCAGCACCAACCTACACCTGTCGTGTATGAACTTGCCTTGCCTTTACCATCGGACATGTGAACCTCCATCATGTGCATCAGAAATCGTGCCCTGTGTCGCATCAATCCTTCGAGAGACATGCCAAGCTCAGAAGTCGTCTGAGCATAGCTTCACGCATCTCCGCCTCGGCCATCGCCATGTCTGCGATGAAGTCATTTGTCTCTGAGAATAACTCTGCGAGCTCGGACTCCATGAACAAATTAAATGACGATGTGCCAGCGTCCAATGAGCCCTCCATGAATATCCATATCATCATCCCACGGGTCCGCGAGCAACCCATGCTCGCCATGACCATCATCTATGAGAAACATGTCGTCATCCACGCTGCTCTGCAGACTAACCCCAGCTGGGTCACATCGATACGTCGTCCGTGTCCGCTCTGTCTGCTGATGCCTGTCATCAAGACTCGCCGTCCACTGGCTCTACGCCTCAACTGACTGTGCCGACGACTCAAGACACGAATGCACATTCACATGTGCCAAACTGTCTGCCGCACCAACATCTAGACTCTGAAGATCGTCCTCACCTACTATGCCATGTGATGAACTCGCCAAAGATGAGATATGAGCGCACACTGAAGGAGCTCCTCTCGGCTCTACCTCCTCCCTATATCGAGCGAGAACGCACTCGATATGTGGCCTCCTAACTCTCAGCTCCATGTCCCTAGTGGCAACTCCACCTGGGACCACCATCGCAATCTCCACACTGTCGTGGGAGTCTTCATTCTCCACCACGCTATCAGATTTCCTGCTCTTCTGCATCTCCACCGGTCTGGCCTCTGAAGTATCAAAAGATGCGCCCGAGAAATTTCCCCTAGCCAAACGAGAGCCATATCGCCTGTGCACATACTGTGAAGACTGCTCTACCATGCACAATGAATGCTCTACCCTGATGTCAAGCTCCTCAGAAGACCTCTCTACCCTGAAGCTGAAGCTGCACACCTCAACATGCTGGTCCTCCTCAGAAGCAACCAACTTATGCGTGCTGGAAACGTGAGAGACCTTCGTCTCCTCACCTACTGCAACTTCTGGCATCGGTGCAGAAACCAACTGCCCTACTCCTCCGTATATCGACGGCTCTACCTCGAACCTAAAGCTGCACACCTCAGCATGCTGGGTCTCCTCAGGAGCACCCATAATGTGCACGCTGGAACTATGAGAGACCTCTGTCTCCTCATACACTGCAACTGATTGCATCGATACGACGACCGACTGCAAAGCCTCCTCGTAGATCGTTGTCCTCTGCACCTCCAACTGAACTGAATCTGGAGCTACATCGTGAGATACATGCTGATCACTGACACTGACCACATCGGATGAACGATGCACCCTGTCCGTCTGCACACGTGTCTGATCACCTGCCTGAGTCTGAATCTGAATCACCTCATCTTCTCTATGGACCGGGCTGTCCTCTGTTCTCTGCACACCGTCGTGAGTCTGCTCCGCCCTAAGCACTACAGACTTGTCAACTATGACGTGTCGTCTGACAATCACCTCACGGGTACTAGGACACCATAACATGTACCCTCTCGCACCTCCACCAGCGTACCCGAGTAGGACACAATCATGTGCACATTGTCCTACCTCGACATCGTCCCTCTTGTGTGGCCACACAGGATATCCAAACGTACGCAAGTGCGAGAAGTCAACGACTCTGTCCGTCCATAACTCCTCGGAAATAGAACTACATGCGGCTAGTGACGGTGTTCGGTTGATAAGGTATGTCGCAGTAGCAAGGGTCTCCACCCATAATTCTCTATGAAGGCCGGATGGTCTCAATAGCCCACGTGTCTTCTCTATCAACATTATGATCATTCTGTCTGCTACGCCACCGTGAGAGTCTCCATCAGTAATGGTGTATCGGCACACGATCCCCTCTGACTTGCAAACATCCTGTATCTCTACGTCGTTGGTACGGATCTCTCCTACGGGTCTACCCATCCGCCTCTCGACTATGCTCCTCCATAGCCGCATCTTCTTATGGATCTCCTCCCAAGATCCCATGAGAGTAACCATGACTCTCCTCATCTATGAAGGCCGCGAAGGAACTGTACATGGACCCCATACGTCGGTGTAGACGCACTCTAGGGGCTCCCTACTGTGTCTGACAGCTGTCCCAAACTGCACTTGCCCCGGTCGCTCTGCACCACAATTACTGCAAGACTCAAGCCCACAATCACCGCCGAACACACTCCTCCTCTGAAGAATGTCAAGGCTCTGCTCATCAGCATGCCCCAATCTGAGATGCCACAGTCTCGCTGGATCTCCACTCTCGGACTTCTGTGATCTGCCAGTCTGGCCCACTACTGTGTGCCCATCGAGCACATACAAGTTACCACGCTTCTTTCCCCTCATGAAAACCAAGCATCCTCAGAAAATATGTAGTCGATCCTCCTCGATCACTGCCCTGTAGCCCATCCCGGTCAAAGCTCTTATCGATATCAGGCGCTACGAAGATCAGGAATATGTCGGACACCATCAAACACACGGACGATGCCATCGTGCATCCTGACTCTAACCGTGCCACTCCCAACCTGCTCGCACTCCATACCATTCCCCATGAGAATCCGCTCTCCAATGCATGAAATGTATGAGTCAAACGCACTCTGATTTGGAGTCATATGGAATGAACATCCCGAGTCCAATAGCCACGAACATTGTGCTTCTCCCACGGAGTATGCCACAAATACCAAGCAATCATCCTCGTCAGAAAACATCCCGTCTCGTTCTCCAACATGAGACGAATCCTGAGCAACATCTTCCACAATGCCAATCGACGTCCTCGCTTTCAACCTCGGACAATCCCTCTTCCAATGCTCTCTTTCCTTACATAGAAAGCATTTGTTGTCACCGCGGTCCCTTGACTTGGACCGTCGCCACTGCCGCTGATTCCAACTCTTGGAACGGCCTGTCTTGGATCTTGGAGTGGGTCCGCCCGCTTGACGACCCTGGATGACATTGGATACCTCACAACCATCGGTGTCACCTAATACCAAACTTTAGAGATCCTCCGTATTCCATGCAAACTTCACCTCATCCAACGTGAGTGAGTCTCGACCATTCAACATCGAGCCTACAAACTTGGAATACACCAGAGCAAGAGAACACAGTAGAGCCATAGCATGTTGCTCGTCCTCTATCACACTCTCCAATTCCCGTAAGTCTATTACTATACGGTCCATCTCACCAATATGGTTCCACAACGAGGTTCCTCTTTTCATCATGTGAGTATGAAGCGTTGCCACAATTGTAAGGATCGTCTTACCCTTGCAATACTAGCAACACACACTAAATGGGGGTGAATAGTGTAATGGCAATAAAATTGTCCAATTAAAATTAAACTTGCAAATGCGGAATTATAAATGCAAGAGGAATTAAAAGGCACAATCAATTCAAACGCAAACGCAAAGTTTTACCCTGGTTCCCCAAACTTGGGTACATCCAGCCACACCAATATTCACTATATTTCCACACAGAGAAGTGAATACAAATCTCACAAGGAGATATCCCATAAAGAGGATTTATGCCCTACACAAGGACCCAACCAATCCTACACGAGGATCAATACTCTCACACAGAGAATCACTAACTCCCACTTAGAGAATTAGGGTTAGCCCTACACTAGGACACTAAACTCCCACAAAGAGAGTTACTCCCACAAAGAGAGTTATTCCCACAAAGAGAATATCCTAATCCCACAAAGAGATAACCTCCCACAAAGAGAGATTTAATTCCCACAAAGAGAATTAGAGACACAAAATCACCAAGTAAAATAAATACTCTTACCTATGCCTTGATATGCTTACTCATGAATGAATGCAAAGCATGGAAGAGGATCTCCTTGTGTTGAGATATGCTTGAAAGCACTTGGATGAATTTCCTTGAGCTGGACTTCAATGCATGAAGATGAACGAGAGCTCTTGAGAGAGAATTGAGGGAGTTTGTGAGTTGCTTATAGATCTCTTGAGATATTCAATAGCATCAAGAAGTATAATAGATGGCAGCACACTCATATATATAGGAGCCTTATTTCAAACCCCAAAACCCAAGAAAACAGCCAAAGAATCGATTCTGCAACGGCTAGAAACTGGGCGAAAACGACAGGAACAGTCGACTGATGATCAAAAGACAGTCGACTGATCAACTGATAGAAAATATCCAACGGTTATAATCTGAGTCAGGACAGTCGACTGAGAACAGGACAGTCGCTTGTAAATCCTTCAGCAGGCGACTGCTGCAATGGATGGAATAAAATAGAGAGCTGCACTCTTTCTCCAGATAAGCACACAGGCGACTGTCTATTAGTCAGGCGACTGTAAAACCTTAATCAGTCGTCTGCTGAATAAAATGGAGAAAAGACAGAGAGATGCAGAGATTGCACTTACGCTACTCAGGCGACTGATAACCAATCTACAGGCGACTGTAAACTGACCAGTAGTCGACTGTGCGTAAAGCTCAAGTTTGAGTCAATTGAAATGTTGACTTGAGCTGTGCATATCAGGCGATTGTAGAAGGATTTACAAGTGACTGAAAATCACCCAGTCGACCGTGTTTCCTTCATCAGGCGACTGATGGAAAGCCAGAGACTCCAAATGAGTCTTTGGACAAAGTGAACCTATTGGGTTGGATTCTATGATAATCCTAAGGGTTACTAAGATGGTTAAATGCATATGCATGAGTGAGTAAACCATCTAATAAGGCATTACATTAATTCTACACTCAAAAGAGAGAGAAAGCAATAAAGTAAATTACATGGATTACAATGCTTTACTTAGAGTCTAAGTCTTCAATCTTGATGCCTTGATTGCTCTTCATCATCTCCAAGCTTTGGCACTCCTTGAGTCCAAGCAATGGTCTTTCACTTGATGTACATCCTTGCACCGAGTGATTAGTCTCCAAGAAAGATATTCTTGAAATAAAACTGAGAGACTAAAACATGAGAGTCATTAGCAACAACATAATGTTATGATCATCATCAAAATAAGATTGGTATGAAACACCAATACTCAACATTCTCTCCCTTTTTGATGATGACACACATTATGTAAAACACAAAGAATTAAAGCACAATGCTAATGAGCTCACCCTACTTATATGCACCAATTATACAATGAGCTACACAATAGTAAATACTCATTCTACCAAATAAGATCATGGTGACATATAATAGGCATGGATTACATAAACAAAATGAAATAGATAATATCATGCAAACATGAAAGGTTTATCTAATCTCATATATCTCTCCCCATAGATATATCTCTCCCCATATGCATATGAATATATCTCCACATATACATTTACATAATGCATATATCTCTCCCTCTTGACATCGTCAAAGAGGTGGACATCAAATATATCCCCCTTTGTCATCTTAACCAAGATGTGACAATATGCAAGAAAAGAAGAGATGTATGATACCAAATTGAAGAATTTAATGGGTATCAATTCATTATCCCACGCTCCCCCTAGATCATAGAAAATGTCAACTTTTGACTTCTAGGATCTAATACCAATATTGGAGCCATAGACCTAAAGTGTATCAAAGCAATAAATATGGAAAAATCAAGCTTCAAAGATACACAAAGAATATTGCAAAAACAAAATAAAACATGAACAAGTTGGCAATATACAAGAGGTTAGTTTGAGACCAAAAATAACCAATTGAAAATAATGATTTCAAATAACCTCCGAATCTCAAATAACCTCCGAAATGGGAGTTAAAATATGTCTTAAAATACTTTAAACATATAACATATTAACTCCCACATTGACATACACATGGATCAAAAATGCATGCATGTCAATAAACCCCAAGGTCCCCATTTTCATGAAAAATAAGTTTGAAAATATTTTCAAAATCATGAAACACACACAAACAATGGGTATGCTAAAAAATAAACATTCAAGCACAATACCCATGCAATATGCATATGTGTGAGGAACCTAAACATTAGGCAACCAAACCCAAGAGGAGTTTGATTTCCTAATGTAAGCACATGAGGTGATCACATCCCTAACTAGAGAGTTGATGTAGCTATCCTTCTCTTGCACACTAACTTTAGTGGGAATCCATAATCTCAAGGATTTCCTAGGCAAGGGTTTTGCCTTTGCAAGAGGGGTGGATGTGGCATGCTTAGGTGTAGAAACGAATTTCTTGGCATGCAAAGAATGAGGATTTTGCTTCTTAGCAAAAAATGAAGATTTTTCATTCTTCCTCATTACCTCGTGATCTACATGCTTCTTGTTGATGTTATTGTTGTACAAGAAAGCATGGTGATTCTTCTTAAGTGCTTTAGCAATATTTCTTGTATTTGCACCATAAGAGGAATTAAAGGTGGGATTGGGTACCACATTTTGAATATAACTCAAACCTCATCGTCTGTGTGCTTGGGTACACAACGCCACCTACAATGCACGGAAACGGTGGCCAAATAATCCCAAGCCCAAATTCCATCGAGATGTCACTTAGGCACAAAACCAAACACCTCAAGGGTACAAGAGAGAGTTGTCACCAACTACCAACTCCCTCGACGATCTTGCGATAGATAATGCAAGCACGCAAATATAATACGAAATTAAGAGCAATACAAAAGAGACAGAGATTTACCCTGGTTCGGTTGCGAACAACCTACATCCAGCATCCAATGCACCCGGTTCCACTAATGATCAAGCAAGGCATACACCGACCATATCGTCTTCTTCCTCCACAATGAGAGAATAGCTCCAAGCAACAAGACCTAATCCTAGATCTCTCACCAAGCTCACACACTCTCAACCAAATAGGAATCCTAGAAAAAAAGCCCCTACAACATGTAGAGCTCCTCAAGGGACCAATTTCACGTCTTGCTAGATCACTCCTTGGTAATATATCTCTAAACTAGAAAAGCTACCCAAAGGACTCAAGATCTACAAGTTAGAGGAGGAAGAACACTCACCATGGATCCCACACGAGAAGAAGCTCACTTGGTTCTCCAAAACCTAGCTTCATTCTCCTCCAATTTCAGATCCAAGCTCCCACTGCCTCTCCCAAAAGACATGGCAGCCGGCTCCTCTCTTTGGATCTGGAAAACTGAACTGCAACCAGCCTCTGCCGAAAAAAAAAGTTGCGGGCTCACCCTTTGGCCGTCGGTTTGCCCAAGGAGACAAAGGCCAAGAGCCTTTAATTTCCAACAACAAATGCAAAGAGAGTGGGCCCATGGAGTTATGACTTGGGGATTTATCAGCACATTAAAAACAACACATGCTTCTTGATTCAAGAATCATAGTAGGCTCTCTTTGGAATGAATTAAGAGTGTTACCTTGAAGGAGAGAATCCCTTCTTGTAATGTCATCTTGCTCCTCATTATGCCTTCTGGTATTGCCCCTAGAAGAATGGCCCCAATCAAAGCGGCTCATCATTGTTTGTAATTGGGTGTTGAGTATGAACAATTGGCGTCTTGTTTCTGCTTGTGCCGCAACTTGTTTGGCAAACATTCTTGCTTGATCGGATGCCATCTTCTCTAAACTCAATTGAACGTGTTGGTCAATGAGGATTTGAGAGTCGACAAAGGATTTCGTTTCATCGCATACGTGCTTCCAAAGTATCTTCCATGACCGTTGCTTTCCCTTTGGCTCATGTCTGGCCCTGATGCTAATGGTTAAGCGCCTCGTTTGCGGCACCCTGTACAAAATTTCCTTGCGAAAAAAAGTAAGGAAAAGAAAAAACTTTTTTGGTTATGTTGGGGTTTCATGCTGAAATAATTTCTTCTTTTGATCAAACAAGTGTGTCTGGGAGTGTGCTAACCTGGGTAATTGATGGTTAATCTCTTTTCTGTTTCCATATAGGTACGGCTGTGGGGTTGAAAAATTGGCTTCGAATCACGTTTGCCATTGATCAGTCCTCTCTAGAGGTCGCGCTTGACCGGATGAAATCCTTCTGCTTGAGGCATGCAAAGCACAAGCAGCAATGAAGCAGCAGCAGCAGCAGCGTACTTGAGCTTGAGCTTGAGCTTGCCTAGTTAAATAATTTTGTGGCTATCTGCAACATCGCGTTGCGTCTTCCTCGCCCCCAACCGCTTAAATCGGCGATGATCAGCAACACCTCGTTGCCTCGCCTTCTCAGCTCGTACCATCTCCCAATATGTAATATGCTGCATGCTACCGAATCAAGTGATATCACACAGGCAGAATACATGTAGTATAAATGTTTAATACGATGAAATTGACTAATAATGGCTATTGTCTGTTGTTATATGAATCAGATATAACCTATCAGGCCCAAAACAGAAGCCCATCATTGCCTTTGAACACAAGTGCAGACAACTTCTGCTCTGTTACCGTTTCAAGCTTTTCCAAACCGTTGGACTCTTCGCCCCCACTTAATTAAATTATTAAAGAAAGCTGACGGACAAAAGAGCTCCCACTGCCAACGGCTATATCCTTCAACGAACAAACCAAAACCCCTTCCCCCTCCTTTAAACCTCAACAAAAATACACCCACTCACTACAGCACTACTCACTTTGCTTCCACTCATGGATTCCTCCGCCCCAACGACCCCAGCCTCTCACCGCTGTCTCCTCCCATCGAGACTCGAAGAGCCGACTGAGTCCACCAGCCCCCTCCCAACTCATCCATCAGCAAAGAGATCGCCGTCGATCTCCATTCACTCCCCGCATCACCCCGTGGCACTCCAAGACTTCCTCCTCCTGTCCCCCTCCCCTCACCGCAAATCGAGGCCTCGGCCGAGGCCCATCATTCTCGAAGAGTGCATCGATTCAGCGGGAGCCGCGCTGACCCCCGGCAGCAGGAGGAAGGGGAAGAGCAGGGCTAATGGGATTTCCCCGAGGAACGCGAGGCGGGCGAGGAGGAGATTGGAGAAGGAGATTGTAAGGGAGGAGCGAGAGTTGGCCGTCCCTCTTGAGGATGAGACTGGGAGAGTGAGGAGAAAGAAGCAGAGCAGAGGTAAGAGCACTAGTCGAAATGAGAGGATGGCATTGGTGACTCTGCTCGATCCATCGAGCCCATCTCGAGAGAAGAAGTGTGAGAGAGGAATTGAAGATGAAGAGACGGCAGGAAGCAGGAACCGGCCGTGGGAGATGATCGAGGAGCTGATAATGTGGAAGAATGCGGCGAAGTCTTCGCTCTGGTTTGGGCTGGGGACGATGTTCTTCATGTCCTCCTGTTTCTCCAAGGATGTGAGCTTCAGCATGATATCGGCCTTTTCTCATCTGGGTCTGTTGGTTTTGGGCCTGGCCTTCCTCTACGATTCTTTTCCCCAGAGGTAATTCTTGTGTCCTTTGTTTCTCCTTCATCGCTTGATAAATTGAAAATGATGAGACCATGTTGAGTTTTTTCAGTAGGCAGGAGCAGAGGCCGAGGGGGGAGAGCTTCAAGCTGAAAGAGGAGTACTTGCTCCGAGTTGCTCGGTTGGTGTTGCCGGTGGCGAATGCTGCTCTCGGCAAGAGCCAGGAGGTTTTCTCCGGCGAGCCATTGATGACTCTCAAAGCAAGTTCCAGTCCTAAATTTCTCCATTCTAGTTTTTTTTTTAATGTATTCTAATTGAAAGACGTTGTGATTTGATTTCAGGTGGCACCGATCCTCGTCTTCACGGCCAAGTATGGTCACCTGATTACCCCATGGAGGCTTTTAGCTACTGGTAAATCATCTCCTAATTTTTTTTAATGTTAATATGGTTGATTTTTGTATTCTGTACATGTAATTGATCGATAAAATCGAATATTTGCAGGGTTTTTCTTGAGCTTCACTCTCCCGAAGCTCTACTCTTGTTACTCCGACAGCATACAGAAAAAAGGTAATTTTTTTTTAGTTATCATATGACGATGCCTTTGAATGTCATGTGACAAGGTGTTTTTCTTGATGAATCAGTTGAGGAGATGAGAATCTATGTTTGGGAGGCGTGGAAATCGTGCCCTCACAAGAGATTTGTTGCGGCGTCTACGATCATGGTGTTGTGGAATTTGTTCAGTGTAAAGATGCGACTATTTGCAGGTTATTCAATCAAACTGCCAGTTTCTAGTTTGAATAGTACATGTGTTCTTATGTTCTGGTTTGAATCGCACATGAATCATATACGTGATAGATCCATCGTATCTCGTGATACAAACTATTCTTATGTTCTAATTTGATGCTATAAATGAAGATCAGGCCTAAACTAATTATCGTTGTGTCATTACTAAAGTAAGATGCACCTATTATCATATGAAATGTGATGAAACGATGCTTTTATAAGTAATACTAGCTTTCGGCGTACCAAAGTATACACCATCCAAACCATTTTATATGCTAATTGCACTACATTTAATTTCTGAATGTACTTGTATTTCTGAAGTTTATCGTATTGGATCAAACTAAGTTTTCAGATAATCTTCCATGGAGCACTTTATATGCGTGTGATGTTTGCCTTTTTCATTATAAACAAATTCAATATTGTATTTGTTTATGAAAGATTATTGGGCAAAACTTCAAAAATAACATACAGATGACACATGGGCACTAAACTCGTCTGAATTTTGTTATTTTTTGACAGCATTTATAACTATAGCGGTGTTGCGTTATCATCACCGTCAACAACAGCATACAGATGGTGAAAGTGCAGAAAATGAAAGCAATGGAGGAGAGCTTCAACAACAGCATACGGATGGTGAAAGTGCAGAAAATGAAAGCAAAGGAGAGCTTCAGCAAGCAATCGCTGTAGCTGAATAGGAGTTGAAACAGCAGCATGAGTGTTTTGAAACTAGACCCCCTGAATCCTCTGACTGTTAGTAGTTTTATTAGCACAACCATGTGTACAGTTTCATATAAATGCATGTCCAGTTGCACCCTTCTTGTATTTGACCGAGCAGTTGGCTGGCAGTGGTGAGCTTCGTTATATGGAGCGGCTGAGCAATTGATCTCAGCAGTCGACCACTATCAAACGAACCACTTCTGTTATAACTTGGAATTTAATTTATCATCTAGCGTATGAGAATGGGCAAATGCCCAAAACCTGATGGGCTTCCAATTAGACATGCCTCATTCTCATCTCTACAAATACTTTATTAACGAGGAAGATTGTATAACAAATCCATAAAGTATGTGGTCAGCTCCTGACATATCCTTTCCTTACAGTGATAGCAACTCGTGCATCGCCACCCTAAATCACTACAAAGCAGTAAAATACCAGCAAGACAATGTAAATAACTAGATGCAGGAGGTAACAACAGCCACAAGCTGGGGTGACAAGTCAAAAACTGAAACACAGCCGCAAGCCCAAAATCGATTCATCAAGATACAGAAAGCCAAGCGTCTAATATGATAGATGAAATCAAAACAGCGTAGAGAAAGTTGCCATATAATAAACTTTAAATAAAAGAAACACTGCATGTAGCCGTGTTGTAACACAAGTTTCATAGGTGAATTCCTGCAAGAGAGATGTGATCCCCTTCACATCCATACAGCTTTTGATGATGATACCCTAGAAAAAAGCTGCCTCTAGATAATATTAGAACAGAATTACTCATGGGGTTGTCTCCGTAAAATATGTAATTTAAAAGGTGCAGCGACCCCATGACTGCCTTTTTTTCATATGCAGTTTCACTAAAAGCTCATTTTATCAAATAGTGACCCTCAGCTGCGAATAGTGCCCTCTGCCCACTGCTTCGGTTAATCCACAAACAAGGTGGAGAGAAGCAGGTCCTGCACGAATGTTGCTCTTACGGTAGCCTGCTTCTGCTTCTCCTCCCTCTCCTCCTGACTCAAACAAAGGTCGAGGCTGCCAAAAGACGACATTAAGGGAAAGAATTAGGCATTCAACATTGATGATATGATGGTAACCGCACTTATAAACATGATATGCATGCTGCAAGCATAAAACCTTTAAATGACATCTTCCAAACAGTTTCCAAAATCGTAGTGCCTAATTTCAAATATAGCATTCTGACGACAACCTTCCAACAATTCTGAACCTTCCCATGATGTATGGACACTATGTATCGCATTGCTTGTATTTATACTGTACAAAAGAATGTGCAGTCTAATCTGCTGTGTGTTTTTAGTTGATATGCTTTTTGCAACAGATTTATTCTGCACGCCAAGGCATGGCAACCACACTACAGAAGTGCTCGATAGTCACCGATGTAGGAGAAGCGGCCTCCTTTGGCCAGACCGATGACAAGGCAACAAACTGTATACAGTATAAAATGAATAAAACTATCGCGGACAAGCAATAAAGCAAACACAAGGATATGTCACAATGCAGTCCAAACCGCTACATAAACGGATAGACCCTCCGCTTCGCTGCTTCATTTACTTGGTCTGTGGTAAACTAGGAATTAATTTATCGCAGTAAATTAATTTACCAACAAATTAATTTACCGACAGTAAAACTTTAAAAAGCCTATTTCATCCCAGACCTATTTCAATCATTCTATAATTGATATCAGAGCTTTAAATTCTCCAAGTAAAAGATTGTTGTGTTGATTTGTTGACTGTAGTATTCACGAAAATGAGACCATACTGGTTAGAACCAAAATCAACTTTGAAAATTAAATCCACTGAACGAGCCGCCCCACGTTCGTTGTCTCTTGGTAAGAAAAGAAGATCAAATTTCTCTCCTCATTGTCTTGGCCGACACAGAAGAAAACAAAGCCATATCTTTCTTCCTTCAATTTTTTGTCTTGTTTGTCGGTAAACCAACTCTCTCCCCTTCGTTTATCAGCAAGAAAAATAAAGATTTGGAAATAATCTTCCCTTTTTTATGTGTGTTGGCAAAGTAGAAACTTGTAAAGTGTGTATTTGTAATTCTTATAATAAATACATTCATTCATTTGCCAAGGAAATGATCCCACATTTTAATTTTTTTTCTTTTACTCTCTTGTATGTAAGAAGAGAGGAGGAAAATTTTGGGTGGCACTGTAGCCTGCAGTGTCATTTTTCATTTTTTTCATTTTTTTTATTTTCTTTTAAAGGTTGTTTTAATTTTAAATAATAATAAAAAAACCTAAATAATTATGAAAAAATATGTAATAATTAGATATAGATTCTCAGCCTTTTTTCAAATAATAAATAAATTTTCTCCTATATTCGGGTATTCATTAACGCACAATACGTATTTTGAAGGAAAATTCAGAACGCACAATAATGAAAATTCAGAAAAATTCAAAAAATGTAAAATATTATGAAAATTAGTCATTCACTCTCATTATAGTTATGAATGTAAAATTTTTAAAGATTTACATGTTTGATTGAATTTTTTGAATTGGCTAAATCTGACGGTAATCGTTGCATGATCAATTTCACATGTAACCACTTTTACAAACATGTCAAAAATATTCATATGAGTTTGTTATCATCAAACATTACATCATAGATTATTAGACACAACAGCTACTTCTTCCTCCTTAACGATGCTTCTTATTTTTATTCTTAATATAGCTATTATAGCTTACTGCCACCATTGCTTCTTGCATTTTTCGAACATTCCTGAAGCTACTGCAACCAAAGCAACCATTACCTTTATTACTTGCAACAGCTAACGCAATAACAATCAGCAAGTATTATTAGATTTCATCTTTGAATATAGAAAAGAACTGAAGCGGAAAAATGGGAGAAAGAGATGAAGTTTTGTCATTGTTCGCATAATTTTGCATATTATTGGATGGGATTTAACATTCTATAATGTTGTGTAGTGATTTATGATGCCTATCACATGTGTCATATTGTTTTGAAAGTTGTTGGAACTATGATATTTTAATGGTTTGTGATGTCTGCTCACGTAATTTTTCGTGTTGTATAAATGTGTTTTTAAGCTCCTATAATTTTAATAATTTGTGATGGCACATATCATGCCTCATAAAATTATGCATATTTTTGAATGAGATTTAAGATCTTCTGAAGTTTTTCAATAGTTTGTGATACATATGTCATAGCTTATATTGTTTTGAAAGCTGTTAAATGAGATGTAAACTCATATGATGTTTTCTAATGGTTTGTAACCTTTTCTTATATTTTTATATTCATCACTATTGCTTTGTATGAAAATGTTTACAATAATGCCATTTTGGCCATATTCTGGGTGCTTTTATGACATGATAACATCTATGATGTTACAATTGCCCTTTAGTAATCAAGATTTGTATATATAATGTCTGATATGCACCCTATGATAATAACTTGTATCCTCAATTTATTTCCGAATATCTGATATGAAAACCCACATCCAATACGACCCTACGATACGACCCTAACATTTAAAACATTGTATATACTTTAATTTACAGTTTAGAACACCTCGCAAAAACATTGGAGCAATGTGTCACATGACTCGTACCCTTCTTTCTTCACATAACATTTTCTTTTATATATGAAATGTTTATATAAATGTAATTATATATCAATGACTACACCTTAGTGGAAAAGGTTTAATAAGTGTTTAAACCTTCGATGAATTTGGATATATTTTGATGTAAATATCACAATACATAAAACTACCGAAGCCAAGGACTATGATTAGATCGCATTCAAAGGCACTTTTGTGATTTTGGGTTCCAGGAATGTTTCTATAATTTTGTAAAAATCTGATCAGTATATTAGTGGGTGCTTAGAAAGATTAGGAGGTATGCAGAATTTTGTGAGAGAAATCATTGTTGTTGATTAGATCCCTCTTCTGTAGACAGTACAGTCATCCTCTCGAATTAGTGACTTGGGAGAGCGGTTTCTTAAGAAACCAATTTATCGTATATTCCTCTTTATATCTATAAAAATCTGATTTTATCACCCAAAACCCAAGAAATTGCTATTAAATTGAACCAGAGCAGTCCGATCTTGATGACAGCGAGAAAAGTTGAATCATTAGAAGAGAAATTAGAGAGCGAAGTAAAATCCCTAAAGGATCAACATCAAGCAACGGTGGAAAGGATCATCGCTCGAGTGCAATTGTCAATGGAATCCTTATTAAAGGTCACTTTGGAAATCCTAATGAAGAAATGGGACCCGAAGAAACCAGATCCAAAGGAAGATGACAAAAATCCAGATCTTGTGCAAAAGGCGCGATCTTTGGCGAAGGGAAAGAAGAAAGTCGACGAGTTTATGAAAGATCCACCTCCAAGCGGCATAGATCTGAGGCGAAAGGTGAGATTTTTGATCGACAACCAAAGAAAAGTCGTCGTTGAGGAAAAACAACCACCGACGTCAGATCTGATCGACGACAACTACTATGACGCCAATCTAGAGCACCACGGCGCTCGAGAGGAAGCGAAAGGGGGTGGTTGTCCCCTCACTTGTCGCCAGGGGCACCACGGCCCCAGGACGGTCTGTCCGTTGCCCGACGAGCCCAAGACGAGCCTCCCTGAGGGCCGCGAGGCCCGAGCAACCCATCTAGGACCTGGCGGCCCTTGGGCAGGCTGCACTGGTCCCCGGGAGCCTCGAGCAGGTCGCACTGAGGCCCACGACCCATAGACGGCCTTTCGGGGGTCCGCATGTCATGGTTTGCTGGAGAGACGTCGACGAGGCGTTTCGAACTACGATGACTCTGAAGATTATCATGAAGATGATCCGGACTACGATGAGCATGGTGGAGCTCTGATTGGGGAGATGACGATTGGGGAAGCAACGGCGAATCTGCTGGAGCCCCTGTAGGGGATTTGAGCGACCCGCAAAGACTCGACAACACATCTACTACCCATACCACTACGGACAGTCTAGAGGGAGGGACGGACATGAAGATCTCGGAGTTGATGGCAAGATTAGTAAGCTGAAGATGTCGGTTTTCGAGGGAAATGATCCTTATGGATGGATTTATCTGGCAGAAAGATTTTTTGCAGTGACCTGCCTGACAGAGGAGGGAAATTAGAGGCGATCGGTATATGCTTCGAAAGAAAGGCACTATCTTGGTTCCAGTGAAGGGAGCAGATGCAACATATGCGTGTGGAAGGAGCTTAAAGACTGCTTGGTAGACCGTTTCCATAACACTCAGGGAGAAAACATACACGAGCTGCTCCTTGCTCTCAGGCAGGAGGGTAGCATTAGAGAGTATGGTGAGAAATTTGAGGCATTCTCAAGACGAGTGAGATGGATACCATTAAAGACGTTAGAGGAAAATTTTTTAAAGGGGCTCAAGGTAAGCATCCGTGCTGAGCTCTGCATCCAGAGACCAAGCAGGCTGCTGGACACGATGAAGCTAGCCAAGATAATAAATGATCGACTCATAGAGGAGCGACGGGCCAGGGGGCCTGGAGCGGATCCACTTTTTACAGCCAGCTACCGACAAAGGAGAAGAAGGCACCGTCAGTAGGGATTTAGTCCAACAGAGAGGAGAACGACAAGACACTACCAGAGAGACAATTCAAGAAGATAATGGAGGCTGAGGTGCAAGACAAGCGGATGAAGGAATTGTGCTGCCGATGTGATGAAAACTTCAACATATAACATTGGTGTCAAGACCGCAAACCCCAGCTGTTGATAGTAGACAAGGATGATGAAGAGGTTGAGGAGACGAGAGGAGATGAGCACCCCCACTTGGAGTAGCATGCACATAGTTCTCATGACACCACCTTGAAGACAACGTATTTCTTTGGTGCCGCAGTAATGATCATATTCAGAGACATTTTTGTAATTTTGGTGTCCATGGGCAGCGTTACTGTAATTTTAGGAAAATCTGATTAGTGTATTAGTGTAGGCTTAGAGAGAGTAGGAGGTATACTACATTTTGTGAGAACTCATAGGAGGTTGATTAGATCACTCTTCTGTGGAGAATGCAGCCATCCTCTTAAATTGGTGGCTTTGGAGAGCGGTTTCCTCTCGAAAGAAACCAACCTATCTTATATTCAGCTTTATACCTATAAAAACTGATTTTTACCACCCAAACCCTAGAAGTTCCTATCAGACTATGCTTAATTTGAAGTCATAACATGTGTGGTAGGTTGTAATCATTGCATTATTATACGGAACAGAATTGTTTTTATATTTTTTTGAATGCTTGGACATGTATATGTATGAACGGCGTGTATATATTTTCATATCCTGTTGCTGTCCATGTTCTATATTTTATGAAATTGACATGCCGTGTACACATGTACGCTTCGTGTTCATGCCCCTTTTGCCCAGTCCATGCTTCCTCGGTGGTAATACTCTACAAAAAATATTTAAATTTTCACTTCCACCAACAGAGTTTGGGGGGGTGTGTGTGTGTAAAGGCCTAGATGATACATATAACAATCAAACAGTGTTGAAAAGACTAATTACCAGAAATAAAATCGTAGATATTGCATTGAAGAAAAAGTTCAGAAATAAAATCGTAGATATTGCATTGAAGAAATAGTAAGTGTTGGAAAAGTAAATTTTCAAATTCGCAAGCATTTTGGTTGTTATATGTATCATTAACTAAATGACATAAAGAGGAGGTAGTAACAATGAAACACAAATAAAAAATAGTCATAACTACGACCAGCTTTAATGCCTTTCAAGAACCATCTTGAGCATGATAGGTAAATTTTTACTAAACGCCAAGTTGCAAAACACGTATATGCTTAACAGCAGTATACTGTATTTTGACAGGAGACAACTAAAAGTATCAACAATTAAGAACTAACATTTAAAACAAGCATAATAAACAATGAGAAAAAGTTGAGCTTTACCTTGATTTCCAAGTCTGCAAAGGGGTTGTCTTCTTATTAATAAAATTGTCCACAGAAGAGATGGTAGATTTTGACGGTTCTTCAATTTCAGAAGTTGGAAATTTTAGAACAAGTGATGAAAGTAACGAATCGGTGACTGCAGTTGATGCAGCGGTGTTGCTAGAGTGGTAACCCCCGCTTCCCAAAAGCACTTGCAAGTGAGCCTCACGAAGATCTCTTCCCAAAAGAGAGAGTGCATGGCCGTTGGGAATAGCGACTCTACGTAATCGCCTACGCCTCTGCAAGTGGTTATCAGTTAAAGGAAAACAATACAGATTCCATATTGAAGATGACCCGCAAAAGTATCACTTCGAGATCCAAATGTGTTTAAAATTTTTGGCTTCATGCTTCAACTCATTTATGGATATGCAAGTGTTTTGGCACATTCCACTGATGTCACTCAAATTTAACCCAAATGTGTTACCAAACATGCCAGCGGTGCGGATTATATTTTGAATCATTTGTTATCCTAATTAGAACATGCAATTATTTACTTTGCAATTTATTACACATGCATATTACACAAAATATTGTCTGGAAGCTGGCATTAACTGCTGTTTTAGCTGGCAATGCTTAGATTATCATGAATAGGTACAAGTTTCCCACTGAAACTCGTTTCCTTTGTTTGCTCTTTTTTTAAGGGAATTGGAAGGACATGAAAGGCAAGGGCCAAATGAGTGCACAGCAGCTTATCGGCAATTTGCTTTCCTCCATTTATTTCATATGAAAAGAAGAGATAAGAGAGCTCAATTACTGTCAGCACCTCACTAAATATCAAGAAACCCAATCCATCTCTTTTCTAACTAATTCAGGTTTGGAAATCTGAAGGACAAAAATTAACCGAAGCTTTAGATTGACCCAAAATTATGACAAGTAATATTTCCATTAGCATTCCCTTTCTTTTTTTTCAACGATCATCCTAACAAAGTATGAACTACTGGAGTCCAGTTCTAAGGCATGATTCCCTTGAAACAAAAAAGGGATACCTAATTCAACAGAGGCAGCCTCCTCGGATTTATGATTAGTGACAATACCAATATTATTCAATCTCAAATGGACCACTAGTTACAACATGACTAACCCTCCTGGGATCAGCCACCCTCAATGGCGTTAAATGTGCGAGTAACAATGAATAGTTATAGTTCATAGTTTATATCAAATAGCAGCATATTCACACATCATGACATACACAATCAAGACAGCATATCTGCATATGATATGTTAGTGTATATCATATGCTAAGCAATGTACTTTTTCTCTTTTCTTTTTCTAAGTTACATTTTTAGTTTGTAATACTCTCGATTTGAAGTAAGGAATTGTTAGAAACTTAGAAGCTAGCTAATGAGCATGAACAATATGAGCTACAAAACAAAAACTTTAGACCTTCATACGGTACATGATTGGAAAAGGATATCTTGAAAAGATGCCCATGTTGCAATGTGATATGACTCAACATGTCTCGTGCAACTTTAACAGAGCAAATGGGGCAGACCTGAAATAAATAAGAAAAGAAATACAACTTGCATCATGAAAAGTACATAAGAATAACCCAAAAAATTGTAATTTTTCGCATTTGTCAAACATACGTCATCCATTGTGATGATTTTAGATATTCCCTAGTTAATTCTTCTTCAATACCATAAGAAACTCTTAATGGATAGACAATTTCAACCACCAATTGATGCTCATCATTTATTCCCACAAAATATGAATACAATATATAGTTTAAATATACAACTTGGGTAAAATAAGAATGAAAAGGTAAGATGGATGTAACAGGACTAAATGGGGGAAAGAAATGTATGCTTATTTATCCCACAGAGTCTGCTTTCAAGTCCGTTGAACAAATTCAATAAAGCCTTAGCAGACGCTATTCAATCGATTTAAGTCGGCACTAACTACAGTACACTGTCATGAATATTTGCAAACAAAATTTTTCATCTAAATCTTTAACACATAATATTCTGCAGTTGTGTCAATAAACTCAATGATGTGACAGTAAGAAAACATTTCCAACATTTCTCATACCCAAGAGTTGCAATAGATAATAGAAATCAAGAGGTTATATCAGTATCCAAAGTAGCAAGGGGTATCCCTTGAATGTATTTCTATTAGTTAGGGTCAACAGTGATCCTCCAAGAAAATCGACAAGCTTTCAACAAGTCACTGGACAAACCATTAAAGTTGCGGAGAGTGATGTAAAAGAAAATCTGAGAGCATGACACTTGGTAAGGATGCATAGAACCCCACTCAAGAAAGTCAAAGGAAAGAGCAATGTAAGATCCTAATAGATACCTTCATATACCATTTATTTGGACGATATTAGCAGTATGGTCTCGGTATCTTCATAGAGTCCTTGTGCTGCTTATGATGATGAATCCAAGATGGGATGTTGGACTCAAGGCTGGAGCACTGGATTAATAAAGCCATGAAGAATCATGTATATCATTGTATATCTTTTATAATTCTTTATGTATTTTGCCCTTTCTTTAATAGAATACATGTATGCCTTGATTAGATGAACACACACATTTCCATGTCATTTTCCATCTTAGAGATCCACATGAACTTCCTAAAATACATCCCATTAAGTTGAATGGACATAACACTCTTATATATGCTTTCAGCCTATCACCAGGCGTCTGGTGTACACCCAACAGACGCCTGGTATATCCGTTTTGAGATGACCAAATAATTCTAGGAAGTCAAGCCATCTGAAGTGTAGACAACAGGCGTTTGCACAGTGGTATAGACGTCTAGTCGATGAACTCCAGTCGCCTGATCAGTGGGTTTGAATTTTTCATTGCTCTATGTCTTTTTAACCCACATTTATTCAGACGTCTGAAGAAGACTTGCCAGACGCCTGAACAGTTCATCAGGCGTCTGGTAAGTGTACTTCAGACGCCTGTTGCTTGGAGTTGGGTCTTCTCTGTTTTTGATTCATGACCAACTCTTTGTCCAGCCGTCTGATAAAGGAGTACAAGACGATTGCACAGTTAATCAGGCGTCTGGTCACCCTTCATCAGGTGTCTGATAGTTGCCCATTTATAGTAGTTGGACATCTTTTCATATAGCCGTTTTCTTGGTTTTTGGGCCCGGGAGAGTGTGTATTTATACCCCTTTGTGAGGCTGTTTTTGGCACGAATACACAACAGAAAAGAGATCATCCTTGTGCCAAAAATTAAGTGATAAAGCTTTATCTCTTCAACACTCTCTTCCTCCCTTAGAGCTTCTTGAATTGAAATCCAAAGCTTAAAGGAAATCCATGGGTGCGTCAAGCTTACATCCTAGCACTTGGACAACCACACTTCATTACCTCTACACTTAAAGTTTGTAAGTTCACTTAATCAAGGCAATAGGAAGTGTGTGTTTTATTTTGTTTCACTTGTTGGAACCTTACTTCCGAGTTGTGGAAGTGTTCTCTCTGAAACGAGAGGTGATTCTCTTGGAATAGGGTTTATCCTCGGAATAAGGTTTGCAATCTTGGAAAAGGTTGTGTGCTATCTTGAAAAATATTGTGCTATCTTGGAAAAGATAGTCTTTTGGAAAAGAGTGTCACTTGAAAAAGTTGAGTTGTATTTGGTTAGCTTGGAAAAGCCTTATAGTGGATCCACGATACTCTGGAAATAGTGTGGGATTGGAATAGGCTTAGCCGAACCAAGATATATTGATGTGTTTGTGTTTGTGTTTGTTGGCTCTTGTGATTATTGCTAATTATCTTGCTTTTTAATTCCGCATTTGCAAGTATTTTTATTCAGCTTATTTTTGTGCCACGGCACTATTCACCCCCTCTAGTGTGTGTTGCTTAGTTGCACATGTCCTAACAGCCATGAGCTGAATGGGCCTTGGTCCGGACTGTTGGAGCCACATCCGAGCTATATTCGGCAGTTTCGAGTTATGTTCGTCAGATCTGAGCTATTCCGGACCACCTTCAGCCTCATGGGTACTGAAGGGGTCGATCTTTGGCTGAGTAGCCCTCGGTCCGAGCTATCGGAGTCAAGTCGAGCCATCTCAGCCACTTCTGAACTGTTGGTGCTTTGGTCCGAGCGCTGGCGGCCGACTTCGAGCTGCTTATGCTCTAGTTCGAGCTATCTTCAGGGCTTCCTTTCACTTCCTACACCACAGAGCTCGTTAGGAACGATTGGATCTGGAGTCTTACCTAATCCTCTTCGATGCTTATGTCAGTCAGTGACTCGAGGAGGCTCGACATAAGTACGATTGATCTGTTAAGAGATTGATCGATAGTTATCGTGCTGAGCTATGAAGGAAATGTAGGAAGCTAAGTCGGAGCAAATCCTGAGTTTAGAGATACCTGACTGGAGATTGTAGGAAGAAGCAATTGTGTCCGTAAGAAGTTGTCTCCAGACCTTCGTTCCACCTCCCCTTCTCTTATTGTTTGATAGGCTTCTTATAGGTGGAACGTTAGAGGGTAACGTTCGAGCCTTTAATTTCCTGGGATGTCGCCATTGATGAAGGACGTAGTGGTAGGTTATTGAAAGCCCTTATTGATGACGAGCTTAACGATCGGTATTGATGAGGGAGTCGGTCGGCTCGGTTGTCACCTATTGATGGTGCTTTCGGGTTGTTGGGCCGGAATTGTGAACGTTACTAGACTTGTCCGCTCAAATAATCAGCTGAGTGACCATTGAAGGTCGGCCCAGTGTTGTATCAAATAGCTATAAGATCCCAAATACAGGTACCATTGTACTATAGTGATAAAGCTTCCAGCAACTAGCAAGAGGCCTAGGATTTGAACCTGATCATGACTATAAAAAAATTCAGAAATAACAATAACAACAACAATGATGATGATAGGTTAAGGGGTGTCCAAGACATGAAGATCGAGAGCTCAAAAGGTCATACATCGGATTAGCTGATATAAAAACTTACACAGTGACATCAAGCTTTCAATCGCAATCTCTCCCTCCCCTTGTCGATTGGTGACTTAGACCCCTTAGAATGAAAACAAAGAGATGGGGAGGAAGAAAACGGGAATGACCCAACTACAAATTGATTGGAGAACCCAATAAGACAACACCTAGACCTAACCCAAAGAAAAACACATACAACTATATAACCTGGCTCCTAACTACTCAAAATAGATACCATGTCTTGTGCGCGCATGCGCGCACACACATATAAGATAACTTAAGGCCAGCCTTCTAGCAGTATACTCCTAGATAAATTGCTATGAAACCATTATTATCACATTATATATACGAAAAAACAAAATGTATTTTTAATCTACAAGAGTGGCAACATCTCATGAATAATTAGTTGAAATTCACCAACCATGGTTGTGCAGATAGATCACTTTGTGATTGGTTCCACATCACATCAGATTATCATCACGTAAAGCAACAAATCAATAACAATTTAATTGCAATTTCCAATCACTCGACAGGCCAAGCTTTTCTAAGCAATCAAAACGAACCAAAATTTCATCTTATTCACAGTATTCACATAAAAATAATAAATTAAGGCAACTGCTGTTAAAAATCGAAATCTCACAGCGACTTTGGATTCGAATGGATGCTCATCCTCCAAATGGGTGCAAAGAGACGTGATATCATGATCCTCATAGCAATAAGGACAAGGGAAATCCGGTCGGATCTCCTCTTCAACCTCGAAATCATCCATTCCCAATCGATCTACCACCAACAAAACAAAACAAAAAATAAAAAATAAAAAACTATCAAAAGATCAATCATTACCAAGCGATCTGAACCGATCAAATCAAATTAGACTCAAAAATTGATACCAAATTGGGAGGTCTGATTGTGCTGAAGCGAGTAATGCCTCTTTGCCGCAGCGAGACGAGAGATCCATAGATCGGAATCCATTAACTACAGGGAAAATATTCCTTCAAAAGATCCCCTTTGATCTCTATTCGCTGCTCTCCCCCTCTCTCTTCTCTCTCAATTTTTTTCCTTTTTATCGGATTTCCTCTTCTTTGAAAAAAAATTCAAATGAAGCGTTGAAGATTTATTGGAGAGAGAGAGAAGAGAGGAGAAGAGAGCCAGAAAGGGCGAGAACGGGAGAGGATAAAATGGAGTTTTCATTGGTGTTCTTGTTCGCTGCTGACGTGGCGGCAGGAGAAGACGACGTTGTCCTTACAAAATCCCTGCAAATACACCCGCACCATTAAATTGGCCCGTTGTCTGAACCAGGTCAACGTCAACGTGGGCCGGGCGCACTACCCAATCCGGGTCTCAATTATGGAAACACCCGACCCTACATGGAAACCGAATCTACTGATAAACAGGGGATAGTGTAAACGGGTTCCGGTTAATGTGTATCATACGACATATAAGTGATATCTTTCATATACGATAACGTGACTATTTGCTTCAACCCAAACACCCCAATGACTCCATGTCTCTTGGGTGGTCAACCGATACAATCAATCAGTCGACCATTTAGGCCATTTGATTTTTGACAAACTGTCCTTCCAGTTGATTGATTTGCTCCGAATGGTGAGCTATTTTATTCGACACTTCTTCATACTAGTTCTCTTCACTCTGTTAAGTATTGGATTTCCTAATACATGGTTTGATGATGAGCTTACATTGTGTTGTGGTCTAATGAATTTCAAGTGAAATTGCTCAAGATTTTCAAGCGTAAAAGGTAATGATCTCACAGCAAAGCTTTGCAAACGGATGGTGATGCAACTCCAAGGAAACAAATTGAAGAGGAATGATTCAATGACAAGAAGATGAGGAATCAACTCTACAACAAATCAAGAGCTTGAAGACTATTTATGTAATTTGTTGTATCTTTATATTCTTGTCATTGGATTCTATGTAAAGCCTTGAAGATGTCTCTCACACACGTGAAACCATAGGTAGACAACTAGAATTAATATGGATTTAATCGATGGATAAAAACCAAGGTTTCATAGTCAAACAATATGTTTCAGTGTAAACTAGTCGATCAATCGGATACCTAATCGACTAGAAATTGATATAGGATTTCATCCATGTTTAGATGTAGGACTAGTCGACCAGAGTATAAGGACTAGTCAACCAATACACGATTAGTCGAGTAGCCCAACTGGCAGAAAATGGTCTGCGCGCTCTACAAATTCTAGTCAACCAATGTACAATTACTAGTCAACCAGCTGCCAACTAGTCGATTAGTGAGTGTGTACGGTAGTCGACTAGAACTAGCCGTTGCAGCTTTTTCTACTAGTTGTTTCTAACTGTTGGGAAGGGGTTTTAGGGTATTTTCTTGTGCGGTTTTCTACCCTTATATGTGTGGATGACTTCAGATGTGTGGGTATGATTTTAGATGAAACGAAATAAAAAAGAAGATGAGGAGGAAAAAGAGAGAGCCCAAAAAACCCCTAAAAGCTCTTGATCTCTTTCTCCATTTATTTTGATATTTCTTCTACTCTTCCAATCCTATAATGTAGAAGCCATAATCCCTAGCCACACTACACTTCTATGTGATTCACCTTCAATGCTTAAGGAGTTGTAAACATTTGTGCTTCAAAGTGTAAACATCAACTGTGAGGTAGTGCTCTCAAGAGGAGAGGTGTTGTATTGCTTTCATTGGTGAGGTGCTCTCGTTGGAAAGGTATTGGTCCATTCAATGTGTTGTGGTGAAGGGGTTGTGTTGTACTATTCAAAGAACAGAAGTGTGGACGTGAGTCTGGATGTATGGCATGGAGTGCCTGAACCAGGATAAATCATTATGTTTGCGATTAGCTTGACTGGCTTGCATTTCTCTACCTCCTACTTGCATAGTTGTGTTCATATTCTGATGTGCTTAATACTGTACTAGCAAGATATAATTGATAATTAAGAGTCAATTAGTTAACTCTAATTGAACTCTTGGGTAGAATATTAAATGGAATTTTTTAAGTTAAAGTGTTATTTGACATACACTATTCACCCCCTCTAGTGTCTACTTGCCATTCCAGGTGATCCAACACACACTTGATTGGTCCTAGGCATATTCAATTGTAGCCAAAGTATAGCCTTTCACGTGCAAGGTCCTTTAGCGCACCTTTGATCATCAGGAAGTGTTGTATCAACTGCCATCTAAGAGATTTTATTGACAATCAAAGTATGATTACCATATAGAACCATCTATGCATGTTGTTCGGTGAACTTGTTCTCTAACATGCACATGTGCATAGTCTCATGATGTCCCCACATCAAATGGCTATGAGATCAACCATTACCATCACATGTTATAGATCAATGCACACTAGTCTATTCGCAATATTAAAGTTCAGTCTTAATATTCACACGACCATGAATAATTAGGAATTGTGCTTTAAGTGAATCAATTGGACCTTACTATTATGATCTTATCATGATCCCGATGTTTCTAACATATATCCAAGAATCTTATTTATATAATTATATAATGACAACAATACATACTCAAAATTTATCAAAGAATTATACATTTAAAGAATCATGAAATAGCATACTATTATTCTGAACAAGATGTGTTTAATATAACTGTTACAATGATTGTCTTATGGGCATACATTTCCCAACATCTCCTACTTGCACTTACAGCCAATTATTACAATATCGCATACTGATTTTATCTACTAAACTTTCTAGTCAGCTTTGTAGAAGGGCTTTCGTGAGTAGATATATTACATTATCTTCTGTGATAACTCTTTAGATTTCAATATCACAGTGTCCCAAAATTTCATGTTTCTCATGAAACTTTTTCATGATATGCTTGGATTTCTAATGAGATCGAGGTTCCTTAGCAAGATCGCTGCATTGTTGTCAAATACAAAGGTATTGGATCAGCAATTGAAGGAACCACTCCAAGTTCAGCAATGAACTACTTTATCCAAAACAGCTCTTTTACAGCATCATTTGCTGCTATGTACTCAGCTTCCATCATAGAGTTTGTTACAGTGTCTTGTTTAGAACTTTTCTAACTCACTGTCACTCCATTAAGGACGAAAATGTATCCTGACACCGACTTGATGTCGTCTATGTCACTTTAGAAGCTAGAGTCAGTATATCCTTCTACTGAAAAATTACTACTCTCACTATATCCCAAGAGCATATCATTAGTTCTTCTCAAGTATTTATGTATGTTCTATATGGTAATCTAATGTGTCTTCCTCGGATTTGATTGATATCGACTGACAAAGCCAAGTACATGGCATGTAGTTCATATTTAAAAATTTCTCATTTATTTAAGGTTATAAACACAGTTCAATGCTAGTTTCTATGTCGGATTTTCTGCCAATGGTTCTTGGTACATGCTGCTATGCATATATCTCAAGTAAACTAGAATTACCCTCATTTGTAGAGGCATGTTTGATACCTTGGTGAGCATAACAAGGAGGACTTGACTTTCACCATGACCTCTTTTCCATCAAAGAAAATGTGACTGACACTGAATGAAGGGTTGGAAGCTACGCTCAAATCTTCGAAGTTATGCTCACTGTAATTCACTACTCAAGTCAAAACATGAGTTTGAGTCGTGTCGAGCCAAACTCTCTCAGTAGTACAATGGATGAACAATTTGTCTTGTATTTTCCTCCTTGATCAAAGATAGAAATTTTCCATTCGAACAAAACATCAAACTTCCTCTACAACTCTCTCAGTAGTAACAAAAATTCCCAACCCAACATTTTGGGCCAACATCGCCCAGTACACCAAAAAAGAATACAAAAAATAAAAAAAAGAAAAGCAAGAAGAACATTGAGAAAACAAGAGAGAAGATGAAGATGAAGAAGACAATGCCAAGATATTCTCTCTGTCATCTTCTCTCCCCCTTAAACCCACATGAGAGAGAAAGGGACGTGAGTGAGAGATAGAAATATATGTATGTATGTATGTATGTATGTATGTATGTATGTATATGTATGTATACGTATACTTATACTTATACATATATATCTATACATATACATATATGTATCTGTATATGTATATGTATGTTTGTGTGTGTAAGAGAGAAAATCATTGATAGAAGATTGAAAAGGATATTTATGCAATCACACAATTAAAATCTAACAGTGGTAGGAAAAATTAGGTGTGAGCAAAAAATTCCGAAAAACCGACTGGAATGACAAACCGAACCGAACAGCACACAAAACCAAACCGAACCTTTTGAAAACGATCGGTTCGGTTCGGTTCGGTTTTGAGGGGTAAATCATCGATATTGGTTCAATTTACCAACCCAACCAACCCAACCAAACTGAAACTATGCAGTGACAGAGAGTATTAGTCGACCATTGTGTAGCTACCAGAAAATCAATATATTCCTTGACTATCTGACTAGTGCTTAAGCATTAATCGACTAATATTTGCCAATTTAGAAAGGTCATACCATACCGAAACCGAGCTGAACCGTTCCGTTCGGCTCGGTTTTGACGCAGCACGTGTGATCGGTTCGGTTCGGTCAGTTTGAACGTAGGGTCAGTTCGGTTTTAGTTTTGAAAAAATTGTCAAAAATCAAACCGAACCAACCGATGCTCACCCCCAAAGATGCTCACCCCTTTAAAAAAAATTGACGGCTCAGAGATATTAAGTGAATAAGTGAAGTACTTAAGTAGTTTTTCAAGAAAACCTAGTGTTTTGAATTATTACCTCTGGGTATTTTATGAGGAAGTATCAGTTGACATCAAATCTGATCCCATCGAGTTATATGTTGTAATCCGTTGTATTTTTGAAATTCTTCACAAATTTATATCTGTTAGTTTTAAGTACATGCGAATAGCAGTCCTTCAAAATTTTATTCATTAGCCGTAATTTGTTATTTCATAATATATGTTTCTCATAATAAGATGAAAGTGAAGAGAGTGATGAAATATTGATGAAACTTGGGGACTAGCAAGCAGTCATAAAGCACAATTATATGTAATGTGGAGGGCCGTTGCAACATACGTAAACTTGAATACACGCAGTTTGCTTACAAATTAGAACCCTACGTGGTTAACTTGGCAGCCAGAACTTGAAAAAACCCTTCCAGGTGTAACTACTAATTGCGACATTCAAAATTTTGAGTTACAAACAACGTAACAAGTACAAAAACCCATCCAACGGAAATTTTATTCACTTACTAAATTAAAATACAAATACATCTACATCCCCAAGAAAGACTCCTCTTCAGTTCATCGCGGTCTGTCAAGGAGCCAACAACTTTTTCAATCCTGTTTTCTGCTCGGCTGTCAGCCTTGATGGAAACTTGATGCTGAACCTGATTCTCAAGTTCCCTCTCTTCGATGGGTCCTTGGGTATCGGCATACCCTCCTTCGAGACAACCTCCTCGTATCCCGGATGGATTATGGAGTTGACGGGTATGGTGAGGTCGCGGCCATCAAGCGTTGTTAGGTGGACAGTGTAACCCGTCAAGGCTTCTAGGAGCGAGATCTTCTGTGTTATTATGAGATCGTTCCCTTCTCTTGTGAATACATCATGTGGCTTCTCGTCAACAATAAACACGATATCTGCCGGAATAATCTGGGGAGCTTCGTTTCCCTTCTCTGGGAATGTTATTTTTGTTCCCTTCTTCCACCCGGGCTTTATGTCGATGGTCAAGATTTCCTCCACTGGCATGGTTTTCCTGTCAGCTCAACGGCAAGAAGAGTTAAAAACTTTATGGCAATAAAAGATTGGCAAAAAGAAGTGCGTCGCAGAAACTGAAACGGAAAAAATCACATTTAATGGGAGAAAGCATATGTTCCACAAGTTTGTCACAACATTAAGAAACTAATAGAAATAATTTAGATAATGAATGTTAATCACAAGTTTGTCGAAGTGATTCCACATATCACTTTGACAATGATATGCAGGCAAATGCACTGGATGTGGATAAAGCTACTATGGATGATCAGCCTACAACTTCAGCCTGCTCGTGATTGTCGTAAGCAAAGTACAGCTCCACCAGCTGGGCAAAAAAAAAACGAAAAAAAAGAAGCTACAGGGGAGGTTGACGATGAAGCAGTCTTCCTCCCACGTATTTATCTTTTTAGTCAGGGACAATCAAGTACTGTGCACACAAATTATATGATTCAAATTGTTCGAATAAGAACATTTATACGCTAAACAAATATTTGTTAGAGCTTTCTCTATCACATGGGATTCATATGCCACTTCCCCTAACATAAAATTGTGTTAGTCCAATCATGATCAACACAATACCTACCTTTATTACACAAGAAACTTGTGTGGATATATGTTCCTATCACTAGGTCAAAAATATGATTTAAATTAAGACAGTCTTGAAAATATGATTTAAATTGGAAGGCGGAACAGTAACTGAAAGCATGTTGCAGTGTCATATAGCCAGCAGCTGCCAACCGGGTGGTGCTATTGCTCAAACAATAATAATAGCATATTATCTCGAAACACCAACTATATTAATTCAACTAAATACCAATTTATCAACATAAGCATCTTTACTTTTACAATGCAAATTCTTCTATTCAGGAGATTGTATTGCAAATGTGCTAACTAAAGGCCTGTTTATTACCTGAAGTCAGTACAGAAGAGGGGTTTGAAAAATACACACGAGTCTGCATAAAATTTTAATCAACTTCTTTTAATCAAAAATAAAACAAATCCAAAACCTTTAAATAGGGCTTACCAGAGTCACATTCCTCTACCACAATCCATGTGGAACTAAAGAACTATTAAAATAAGAAAATAACCAAAGAAGACTCAATTTTCTATTAAATTTCAAATGAAAATAACTCAAAAATTACTAACTCAAAAACAAATCTGTAAAGTGCAATCTAATGAAGACTGAATCCTTATCATTCTCCATAGCGTTGAGTAGAGGTGTCAAAATGAACCTGACCCGGCCCGACCCCGGCCTCTTGGGCCGGGTATGTGTAAGGACCCATCCAAGTTGGGTAGGATTCAGTCGGGACCGACTCCAACAAAATCTGGGTTGGATACAAGTTTGACCAGCACACCGGATACAAGTTTGACCAGCACACCCAACTCAATTCGAACTCCACCCGCTTATATATTGTAAATATATACGTATTATTACCATATACCCAAAAGCCCACGACTGATCTGTAAGTGAAGATGTTACATCCAGGCATCTCAGGTTCGAAGATTGGAATCGTACTGGAATGTTCGGGTTTATTTTTTTTTCAAATTATTAATCAATATATAAATCAATTCAGCTTTGCCTTTTCAATAAATATGTATATATGATACATATTCTTGCTATCACTTGGTAGCTCACTGGGCAAGTGTTTATATTAACAAATATGAGATTGAAGGGTTCGATGGCCTTGCCGGACAAATGTGAAGGCTAAGACAACATTGATGTTGGTGCCGTTCGGTGCGTCGTCGAGCTTCAACGAGTCGGGGATCGACATGCTTCGTCTATGATTCGAGGTTGAAGATGGTGACGACAAAGCCCGGTGAGAGTATTGGTTACTGATGGAGACGACGAAGGAGCTGTCGTCAATGACGACAACAGACGAAACTAGGGATACCTATGGTAGGCATTGATGGATCCGATGATGTCGATAGCAATGAAATAGGAGGTCTCCGAGATGGGTGGGTGCAGCGAGGTCAGATAACGGTGGCGATGATAATGACGTTAACAGCAACTAACAATAGCAAAGGTTTCGTTTGCGGGCTTAGTGGTGATGGGCAAAGGCGAAAATGGTGGCAGTTATAATGGGGGTGGAAGATGATGAATTTTAGGATTAGGGATAGGGTTTGGAGCAGGGCATAGCCATGTGGAAGATAAATAGTTGAAAGGATTTTTTTTATTTTTTCCTTCTTTTTTGTTTGATTTTTCACTCTTTTTTGCTAACTTTTTTGAACTAAAACCTAACTAAAAGAATAAAAAGAGGATAATGATTTTAAAAAGAATTTTTTTTAAAGATTTGGGACCGATGCTAAATGACTAAAGAGGAGAATTATGGTGGGAAATTTTGGGGAAAAATAAATCTCGGGATTTAAGAATTTAGGTGGAAATTATAAGGATTTGATAGCCGATGCCATCGGGATTTATAGATTTCAAGCCTCGCACATTGGAAGGCCTCGCACATTGGAAAGCTGATGATCACTGATTCATGCCGTGCACGATGCCGTTGGGATTTATAGGTATGACATTGGAAAGCTGATGATGACCTTCTTCTCCCACCTATTTTATAGGTATGCCATTGGGATTTATGCACTGTGTCCCCTAACATTTTTTTGCAATTTAACCCATGCTGTTCCCCCTTTAACCTCCGACAATACACACACCCACATTTCTCACTCTTTTTCGATAGCACGGATACACCGCATCTTGTGTGTGGATTTTTTTTTGCCCCGTACATGGGTACTGCACGGGTTAATTCTAGATTTACTTATATTTAAAGAAGTCTTCGTATGTGCCTCCTTTTCGTCTCCTTTTCGTCTGGCTCTATCTTCATGGGAAAGGCGATAAGTGATTATGCTCTTGCATTTTTACTTCAATTATATGCCTTATATAAAACCTTTTTCGTCATATTGATGATTCTAGCACTAATTTTAACCCTTGATGGAACTGCAGGAGAACCATGAGAGGCTTGAACTCTTGAAAACAGCTATTGGTAAAGCTGGCTACACTGGCAAGGTTGTCATTGGGATGGACGTTGCTGCTTCAGAATTCTATAATGACAAGAATAAGACTTATGTTCTTAACTTCAAGGAAGAAGTAAATTTTAACCTTTTGTTTGGCTGGATAATTGTCTAGCAGAATATAATCATGTTTGGCAATACAAAACGGAAATACAAAAATTTCAGATTAACATAGGTTCATGTATTATGGAGGCAAAAAAACATAATTAAGAAATTAGAAATTTATGGAGGCAAAAATATCAATGAAAATTATGGAGGTAAAAGTTCCCGGAGCGTGTGTGTATACATATATAAAATAACAGCCAACTGTAAATGATGTTCCCGAAAAAATATAGATATATTATTAAGAATCCTAATTATAGATTTTTCAGAAGAAAAAGAAGACAATTAACAAATTAGAAAATGGATATTTTGTGAAATAATTAAGTATAGATAACCAAAAGTTACGGTTCCAATCAAAATCGTTTATTTTCTACGCATCTGAAGGAAAAAGAAAACATTGTTGTCAAAGCTAATATATCTATTATTCTAGGATTATGATAGAGATAAAACAGCGGCGAACAAATGATATATCTATAAACAGACGTTAAAGAAAAAATAAAAGTAGTGTGGCACTAACCTGATAGCAAAATAACAATGAAGGAAGAAGAAACCATCTCAAAATTATCCCTCAATATTGTGCAAAAGAGAGAGAATACAGTAGCTAAAGCCTCAATGTTTTACAGAAAAAAGCTGAATAATATTGTGTGCATGTGTATACACATATGTACATATACATACATATATGTATACATACATATATGTCTGTATGTATACATGTGTATAGATGTGTATATACAAATATATGTGCACATGTGTATACACATTGCACAAACACACACAGTGCATACACACGAACGCACACATATATAGGTATATATAGATACAAACACATATACACACATATGGTATGTAAATACATGTATACACACAAATATATATGAGTATGTATAAACCAATCTATATTACATTTGATGACTGTTTTTGAATTCTAGGGCTGACTAGAACAAGCTGACTAGGACAAAAGACTTGATAGAAGAACGGTTGATATTTAATCTTGAGGAATTAATGGTTGAGATGAGATTTTGTGGAAAGTTTTAGAGTGAAAAAACATTTATGTGGAAATGAAAGTTTATGATGAAATGAAAATTCTTGGAGAATGAAAGTTTACTTAATGCTGCAAATCGAATGATCTCTCCCTCAACGCGAGGCTCACCGCCTCTTCGACATATGGGGCAACAAAATGAGAATAATTTCCCGCGCCAAAAGCGTCCGCGCCGAATTTGTTGTTCTACGCCGAATTTGGTGTTCCGTGTCGAAGACGCCCGCGCCGAATTTGTTGTTCTGCGCCAAAGGCGCCCGTGCCGCTAAATATTTTTAAGCTAATTTGTTGTTCCGTGTAATTTTGGCTGTGGAAATAATTTTTTGGGAACAAAGATTTTGCGGGAGAAAATCTTTAATGAACCATGCCCGCAGGCATGGGTTATGACTAATATGTTGTTAGATCCGTGCGCAGCTAAAGAGGGGAGGAAATTACTTTGCGCACAGCAAGTCATGGAGAAATTACTTTGCGCACAGCAAGGAGGGTTTTCTTATTTTTCTTATTTAAACTAGGGCTAGCCGTCATTTGTATTCATACTTGATGATTGATATTTCTCTTTAGCATCCTTAGATAGATCTAGATTAAACTAGTGCAGACGTCCTCCTTGGCGTCTTGGAAGGAGGATACACCTTTCTTGTATCCAATTATCTTTATTCGGCTTCTTTTATCAATAAAATTGGGATCTTTCTTTATTTTACTTTTAGATTTGCGTGGATCCTAACAATTTGGTATCAGAGTGTGACGATCCATGACGATAGCGACGAGATCGAAGTATAAAATTGAGGCGTTTGAGGAAAAGTTCATGAGGGAAATTGAAGGGGTAAAGAAATTAGTGGCATCGGTGGCGGAATCCGTCGATCGCATGAAGGCAAGTCAAGCAAATAACGACGAACAATTTGCAAAGATCCTCTCCCTCTTGGCGGCTATCCCAAAAGGCGAAGGAAACCCTAATTCGACAATAAAGGTGTCATCTTTGCACAAGAAAGAGCCTGAAAAATCCAGATCTGAAACTTTCAGATCTAGATCTGAAGGCGGCATATATTCAGATCTGAAGGCGGCGGAGGAAGACGAGAAAATTTTAAGATCTAAAACTTTCATATCTGGATCTGATGGCGGTGAAAATCTAGATCTGAAGGCGACGGCGGAAGACGAGGACGAGCCCCCAAGGCGAGAAAACCCTAGCCGTCGTCTCAAGAAAGCGGCCACGCCCACTGCAGAAATTCTGCAAGGACGGCCAGCCCTGCAGACTTTCTGCAGGGGCCACAGCAGCCCCTGCAGGGCCCGGTAGGGGCCCAAGAGCCCCTGCAGACTCCTGTTGTGGCCCTGCAAGGCCCGGCAGCCCCTTCAGCAGCGACGACGGGCCCTCTGATGCAGCGGACAGCGAGTTTTCGGCTTTCTGGGCCCAAAACAACGAACATTTGAGCTTCCAGGAGGGCGACGTGGGCCCCAAGGCCATTGGTTTTTAGTTCAAAGTCCTTCAGAGCGCCAACATCTCAGTTTTGGGTATAGATGACCTTCAGATCTGACTGGTGACGTCCGTGACTTTCGTCTGGGCGTTGATGAAGGTGGTGGAGACCAATCTCATCCTTTTGATCCGGGAGGAGACATGCAATATGTGGAATGGATGGCACACACACTCCATGCACCACCTTGAGGACAATGTGGATTTTCAGGGTCAGAGTAATGTTAGATCCGTGCGCGACTAAAGAGAGGAGGGAATTACTTTGCGCACAGCAAGTCACGGAGAAATTACTTTGCGCACAAGGAGGATTTTCTTATTTTTCTTATTTAAACTAAGGCTAGCCGTCATTTGTATTCATGCTTGAATATTGATATTTCTCTACATCATCCTTAGGTAGATCTAGATTAAACGAGTGTGGACGTCCTCCTTGGCGTCTTGGAAGGATGATACTCCTTTCTTGTATCCAATTATCTTTATTCGGCTTCTTTTATCAATAAAGTTGGGATCTTTCTTCATTTTAATTTCAGATTTGCGTGGATCCTAACATATGTATGTAGAGAGAATGGGTATCATATACCTTATAGGTGGTACAAGCAACATAAGACACTTGAAAATCACTCTCGACTATTTTTGAAGGAATGATTTTGATGTTTATATTCTAAAATCTCACCACACCAAGTATCCAATGAACATAAACCTTTTGCATGTCGATATAGGGATGATAAAAGTTTATTGTTATAAAATTGTTATTTTTCCAACGAATAGATCAATGAGCAAAAATCCTTAGAAGATCCACTCAATAATTGATGTGTTGGTATTTTAGAATGTGAAGATCAAAATGAATAAAACCAATTCTCCAAAATGGAGTGGTACTTTTGCGGTCATAATATGAACGAAGTGTTCATATGCATATGATACCCCTTTTCTCATGTGTGCATATACGTGTGTGTAGATGTGTGTGTGTGTGTGCATATACACACACATATATGTATATGTACACCTGTGTGTATATATGTGTGTATATACTTATATGTACAGGTATATATACATAGTGGAATATAGATGTGAACTATTCTAAAAGCGAAACTCTTCTATGTGATCATCAGAAACTCCACACCATTATTTTTTTGGATGATCGCCACCATTCATTGTAATCTTCATATTCTAAACCAAAATATACCAAAATATCTAATGAACCTAAGGTATTTTGCTTTTTATCTAGTCGTTGCAAGTTTAACGATTTTATAGTAATAGACTGTTTGTAACACTTAAATAAATGATCAAAACATCTTAGGTTCACTAGATATTTGATATACTGGGATTTTAGAACATTAAGATCAAAATGAACGGTGTTGCTCATCCCAAAAATAGTGAAGAGTAGCGTTTCTGGCTACAGCATGAGGGGGTTTTCCTCCTAGGATAGCCGACATCAATATTCCTCAAATAAATATTATGTCTGGATCGAGGCTTTGTCACTACTCCAAAGGACCCAATAGAATTCTTTTAGACCAAGTAAAAAATGTGAGGCAAAGAAAATGCTGGATCAAGAAAAGGAAGGGTGCATCAATTGCCATACAATAGTCATTAGTTATTCCGCATGCTCAATATTTTTTGTGCGTCAGTAAAAAGGAAAGCCTTTGCACACCGCCGTTGCCTTTTAGGATCAAATTCAGGTAGATGCGTAAAAGTTGTAGGTAAAAGTTGTAGCTTTAGACACACACATAGATACATGCATATATCCATATCATATATCCATATGTATGTTTACACACACACACACACATTCACATCTATTCACACACGGGTGCACACACGGGTGCACACATATATATATGCATGCATGCATGTAGGTAAATATGTACGCATGTATAAATACACATGCACATATGTAAGTATTTAAACATGTATATATGTATGTGTGTATCGGACCATTTTGTTAAGAAATCAATATTAGATGTAGGTCCTTAGGGGAAGGCTTGGGTGGCCAAAACAAACTTTTGACCTGACTGTATGATGGATGTGACTAATTGAAACATGTTCTACTTTGAATTTGACCAGAAAAGTTGCCGCTTAATGGTTCCCGCATGTCCCACACAATACACGGCCAATGGATTATTTTTGCAGCTACAGCCGAATTAATCGGCCGTCTCACTGGAACGGAAAAAATTTGATGAATTCTGTCCGTTCTCACAAAAGAAATCCAGGACAAACAGAAAATTGGCCGATACATCCAATACATGTATTCATCATCATCTCAGCCTTCATCCCAAAAATTTCAGCCTTCATCCCAAAAATTGGTTCGAATTCATGGACACAATAGAAAGAATGTCGGATCGTGTTCACAACAGCCGATACGCACACTGACCAACAGAAACCTAACCTCCTTCAAAGGCCAACTACAAGTGTATTCTTAGTACAATATCTTGAAGAATGCAATCTTAATTCAGAAAAATAACAAATGGCTTTCCACACCTTGTTCATTTTCCTTTCTTCAATCTTGGTTACCAATCCTTCCACCATTAGAGTTAAATCCAAGGATTTCTGTTATTTCATTGCCTCTGTTGAAACTTTATATTAGCCCCTTCTTCAATCTTGGTTTCCAATCCTTCCACCATTAGAGTTAAATCCAAGGCTTTCTGTTATTTCATTGCCTCCGTTGAAACTTTATATTAGCCAACTCAACTCCGAAACTGATGGTTTTGAAACCCATATCAGTTTCGAAACCCAAATGTAACGATAACAAAAAAACTAAGAACAATAGAATTCCCATCAGACTTGGATAGAAACAAGTATCCATTGGCCACCTTAGAAAGTGGTACCATAGACGTAATTTGAAATTGTTTTCCAAAAGTAGTAAAGCTTTGCTGAGTCCAAAAGCTTTTTCAAATCGGTGCCTTTTTTTAAATGACCTGAATATGCTAAACAAAACAGCTGCTGCAAAGGTGACATTTGTGACCAGGTTTGTCAATCTCCCACTAAGTGAATAATGCCAATACTGAGTTAGTAACAATGCCTAAACTGATAGTTTCACTTGTCAGTAACACAAACAAGAAAATCAATCATTCAACTGACACACGAATCTGAATAAATCTTATGCACATTTTGCAATATTGGAAAGTGTTGTCGCAGCCATTATCAGACACCAGAAGTGGAAGATGAAATTGTTTGGCTAAGCTTTGCACTCAAACAGCAAAATTTAATTTGTATTTGTATAAAAGGAAAACTCAACAGATAGTTTGCTAGTTGCAACTGTGGCGCTCATGAGCTTTACAACAAGCATATATTTTTCAGCAAAAATAGCAAGTACATCATGCTCCTCCGCAATTTTAGTATATTCCAATCTTAAAGTACAATCAAAATCCAAGCCTGGTCATCCATTCTCATGGTTTTGCCAGAATTCAAGATTACCGACTGCTCAGTTTACTCACACATCCATAGCTTGATCTTTCATGAATGAATGCGGTAGTTCATTCATTAGAAAGCTGCAGGATTCAACAATTTTTCGAAGTGAACAACACTGCTCTGCATATTACATTGATGGTGCTATCAATATCCCCAAACCAGACACATTCAACTTCTCCAGAATTATTATCTTCGAGGAGTACATCAACCAGCTCTGCAAATAGCCTACTAGCCTTTCACATTTGTTGCATTTTATCTTATGATTGGGTGAGACAGACTAACCAAGTTGGGAGAATTTCAGGCTGTTTAAACTTTAAAGAGCCATAGCTCTTTCATGAATGAACACCCTATTTCATTCATTTGGAAGCTGCAGGATTCAACTATTTTTCAAAGTGAACAACACTGCCGGGTATGTTACATTGATAGTGCTACCATTATCCCTAAACTAGATGTGTTCTACTTCTCCAGAATTATTATCTGCGAGGAGTATATCAAACAGCTCTGAAAATAGCATACTACCCTTTTGCACTCATCGTTTTTTATATTATGATGAGAGTCAGACTCGCCAAAGTGGGAGAATTTCAGGCTGTTTAACTGGCCTTCTGGCCTTTCGACTTGTTTCTTTTTGCGCATTCCACTCCCCATCCTTGAATTTAAGTAAAATTTCAAAATGGATGTTTCTATTTACTGCATTTTTCCACATTAAGGTCCGAAATTTAGTGAATGAAGAAGTAAAGTAATCAAATTCCTATCAGGTGCAAAAACTACAAAATTGATTTTAGTATGAATACAGAAGCATCAAAAGTCTGTCCTCCAACAGGAAAGAACTTTTACAGATGACCCCATTGACTTTCAAGATATAAAACCCTTTAAGACGTCAAATTTGTTCACATCGCAAAAACAGAATCGATTCTGATACACATGCACAAACCCTCATGATACATAACTGATGTACTCCAGCTATTCAAGTTTGATTCTGACATGCAAGGCTCCAAACTAAAGCAAAAGATTGTTTGCAATTCAATCTCAGCATGCTACCATCAAAACTGATTTTCCCAAACTCTCTCTTTGGCCTTAAACTTCTCTATGTCCAGAGATTAAAAAAATATGGACACCATCCAGCTCTTCCCGAAAAAATGTGCATTCTTATTAAAACGAGGTATCAAAGTTGGCCAATCTACCATCACCATAAATGCTTTCAACATTCCTAAAACTTATTTTATTTCCATGTTTTAAATATTTCAAAATAGTTTTAAAGCAAACGTGAAGTGGTACAATGAAAGCCATGGGTAGACCAAAGGTAAACCTCAAGCCAAAACAGAGTTCTAGTTACTTCCTAGATGGAATCATAATTAATAATCAAGAGAAATTGTGTAATACTTAACTCCTCCTCACTCGTACACGGAACTACAAAAATCATTAGGCATCATAACAATGTGGTCATTTAACATTTTATAATATAGTAGAAAACAGTATAAAAGGGTTATATGATTTAATTTTGATGGCAGTAAAGGCTTGAGTAAGGGTTTACACCTGTGTTGATGGCTCTAAAGACTTGCAAAAGTGTTTCCAAACTGTAAATGGAGACTCGTATCCTTCACCTCACTAGGTAGAAACAAACAAACCTGAAAAGAGCTACTGGAAAAAAGAAAAGCATCCATTTGTGGCATTCTATATGAAGGGGGAGAGTTAGACCAAAATCGCTTCAAGAGGAAAGCATGGGGCCAACTGACCTTAGTGATGCGGCATGACACTTGCGTCCATTGTGGGAGGCCATGAGTTTGACTCTATCCACGGTGGTGAGACTTTGGAATAAAAAGTGAAAGGGTACAAAAAATGGGCTTATCATGTAACGAAATGTGTCCACTATATGTACACACGAAGGCTGTTAGTGGAGGCTCGTTGGGATCAATTGCATTAAGGAGCTTCTCCCCCGAGTGTGGTGGGGGGTCCCTCCCCTCAATGGAGCTGATGTAAGCTTACAGAAAGCATGAGAAAAACACCTGACCAGGAAAAGGAAACCATGCAACACGCCGTCATACGACATGAGACATAACCCTCAAGATAAAAATGACAATAAATCATATTTAAAACTTATATTTAAATACAAATAAATTATTATATCATATACGTGCTAGAATGGTAAGCATCCTTTAAATTATATAATATGTTATTTCATAATCGAGGAAGTAAGGATATTCAAGTCCCATCGTCCGGCATTAGCCATTTAAGTTTAACATGTTTACACCGATGTGTGTCGAAAATTTCTAGCAACAATAGTCTCACAATACGGTTTGTAAGAGCACCATTGTGGATCATCCCATAAACAATCTGCACCATTCATTTTGCTCTACACATCCAAATTAGTTAAAAAATAGTAATAAGTGCTTGATTGCAAAAAATAAAGTATTTTCACCACAGAAACAAAGATACCATTTGATGAAGGGTTAAGAATTCTTAAGGCTTGCTGATAGGGATCCCAACCCCCTAGATCGAGTCCAATTGGAATTTGATTCAGGTTAGATTTTTGTAATTGATTTGGACTCAAATTTTGTGTTTGATTAGGATTTGATTTTTGTATTATTTTTTATGTTATTTTATTTTATTAGCAAAACCGAATAAGGTAAGAAAAAGTTATAAGAGCTCTAGATGAATCAACGAAGAAATCAAATGAGAAATTTTCTCAAAACTTGTGAAAGGTTCCCCTCCGTGGTCAGAAGCCTGGAAAAATCTTAGTAAGAACGCAAGAAACCCTAGTTATCCAATTTCTTTCCCAAGACATCCACCAATCTCTAAAAGCCACCCCGACCTACATCAATTTGGTATCAGAGTCAAACGATTCTCTTTTTCCATTCCAATTTTCAGATAAAAAACAAAAAAGCCCAAAATAAAAAAATAGCCATGCACCCGCTGCCGCCCAACTTGCTCTTGCTCTTCTCGACAAGACAGCAACTCCTGCCCCGCCCTTCTCTCCCTCCCTCCCTCCCCCCAAGCCACTTTAGCCAAAAAAATCAAAAAACACACCAACATATTTTCCGCTGCAAGCACCCGCCGCCACCCAAAACTCCTCTCTTTCTTCGACGAACAGCAACACCCCACGCCTCCGGTCCTCAAACTTCTCCTCAAATTATCTCTCCGTTGGTAAAAACCCATATCCCACCAATTAAAAAACACGGATCTTCGCCGACCCTTTTGATCATCTCTCTCTGACACGTCTTCAATTTAAAAAAAATAAGAAAATCAGAGAAAAGGGAGAAGGTGGAAGCGTACATGGCCATCGATCTCCTCTGCCTCCTCGAAAACCAGCTAACGAACCCCAACAACCCCGCTTCGCATCACTTCGTTTAGTTACAAGCTCGCATGATCGTGCTCGGCAGATCACTCATGCGTCAACGGCACAAATCCCTCACGAGCCCCCCTCCTTCATCAAGCACATTGAGCGACAGAGCGAACTCCCACGCATCTCCTCAAATTCAGTTTGAAGTCCCGCAAATCTATTGGACCTAGATTGATACATCAAATAATCGCCTTCCAACTAGAATATTTTGATCATCCGTGAAGACTATTTCAAGAAAGCGAAGATTTACAATATAGTTCCCCTTCTGTAAGCAAAGCCCATAATACTTGAGTAAGAAGAAGAGTAATTGAATTTTTGAAAGTTGGTGGGAAGAGGAGAAGGTTCTACAAAATGGGTTTGATATTTGTGTAGTGACATCTCAATTGTCGACCAGTACCTACACCAAAAAAAGAACCAAGTAAAGAAGTTGAATTCAAAGACATGGATTTTTAAGATGGAGATCGAAGATTATTTTTACTATTTTCTGCAAATTTTCATGCTGATTTGTTGTTTCAAGGATTTCAGAGTCGTTTAAAGCCCAAATTCCATGTCGTTAGTTCTGACTCAACTAAGTACGCAAATGTACCATCCAAACAAGGAGATTTTCTCTAAACTATGGGAGATTATGATTACTATGAGGATAATTACTACAAGACTTGTTCTCCTCGAACAATGTATGATCTGGTCCCATACTTTTAAGGTTACGAAGACATGTATGGATATGATGATTGGAAATCCCATCTAAAATATTTCTTCTCCTGTTTTAAATTTTCTGAAGTTCAAACATATACATATGCATATCACGCATTCAAAAGATAAGAAGAATCCTAGTATAGACAACTTCTATATGATAATCGTCGATGATTAAGGTTTAAACTTCGTCTTCGATATCGCTATTCTTTCAAGTCTCAATATATTACATAGGCACCCCAATAATCATCAAAGCACACGATAGAGGTTGATCCAACATATAAAGCAGATTATGAGCTTGACCAAAAACTGAAGCTAGACCCTGACTAAGAGATTGAGTCAACGCTTGCGCCTAAGCCTGAATTAGAACATGAGTCCGACTTGGAGCCTGGACTAATATTGAAGACACAGCCGCCCGAGCCCAAACCAGAGTCAGAGCATGAACTAAAGCACATCCAATACCACATTCCGAGTCAGAGCCTTATCTAAAGCCATCAGTTGAGACTACACCAGAAGTACTAAAAGAAGCGTCACTGGATCCGATTGATCACATCGAGTTTGTTACGTTAGATCCTCCTCCCATACCAATAAACAAATCCTGAAAGCTTCTCTCTTTCATAAATTGGGAGAATTTATCAAAAAGTATTCATCTGCCAATCTGCATCTTATTACACTTCAAGCTTTGTGGACGCATGTTCTCAAACTGCAGAGGACTACTGATTTGTGTCCATCTGTGCTACTTTTACCGTCATTCCCCAGGAAATGAAGTTCTCAGTCCCGAGAGAACGATAGGGATCCAAATCCCTAGATCAAATCCAATTAGAATTTGATTCAGATTATATTTTTTGTAATTGATTTGGACTCAAATTTTGTGTTGGATTAGGATTTGATTTTTATTTTATTTTTTAATGAAACCAAATCAGGAAGGAAAAGTTGTAAGCTTATATAAAGGCCTAGATTTGTTTCTTTGAAATCAATGAATCAATGAAAAAATCAAATGAGAGATTTTCTCAAACTCTGCAAATAGTTGCACTCTCTTTGGTGAGAAGCCTTGGAAAATCTTGGTGAGAATCCAAGAAACTCTAGTTACCCAATTTCTTTCCTAAATCATCCACCAAATCCCCTAAAATCCACCTCGTTGTACATCACTTGCTTTCTCATCCATTGACTAATTTGGTATGTATACAAGATGATGGTGCCATTTAGCAATTGAATGACCAATGATGAAGTTCTCATATGCTTAAGCAAATGTTTTTACTAGTCCACCAAATTCAATACTTTTCCCACCTTTCCTATGTTTCTCGTAATTATTAAATTTTCTATAATAAATTGATTTAGATATAAAATCTATTTAAAAAGAAAATCTGTAAGAACTATGCCACTTCTTGTCCATACCACAACCAAAAACATAACTATAATTAGTAAAAATCAAAACAATAACAACAGTTTTAGGAAGTTGAATCCTGCGTGAAAGAAGTTCTTATGTTCAATAAACTACAATAAGTTTATTGTGATTGTAAAAATAAGCTTTTAAAATAACATCAACTAAAGGTTGAAGTCATTCTCTTAAAAAATAATGAGTGTCATTGCTTTAGAAAACATTTAACAATCTTCAAGATGTATGTAATCTTTCTGTTACATAATTCATTAATATCATAACACAATTCTATATGGTTTAACCAAAATTATTTACAAATCATAGTGTTCCATACATTTGTAGCTAGAAATATACTAACTGATGTACTTTAGACAGAACTGAATTCCTTTTAAACGTTTGAAAGTTTAACTGAAACAGGTACAAATCAAATAAGTTTTCAAGCCTATTGGAATTACGAGTATTCATATACAGTGACTAAAATAAACCAATTACATTCCCATAATTACTATGAACATGAGTCCCGTTTAAAATATGATTTCCAGGTAGAGCTAATGATAATTAGGAATAGCATATTCTTATAGTTTGAAAACAAAAAATTGTAATTAATTTCATTCAATAATAAGGTGATATATACGATAGATGATAAAAAACTTGAATATCGACATATGGCATTAATATATCTAGGGGAAAATAATCTTGAAATAATATACTGGTTCAAAATCCAATTGAAGCTTCCTTAAAATGTTATGGATTAATTATTAATTTTATAATTAAATTGCGTACATGCATTATATATACATGTATTATCAGTATTATATATCTGATAGATTAGTTAGACTTAAATTAATCCCACGACTAAACCATGTTTTCCTTAAAAAGTTTAAATTAATTTAATCCATCTCCCAGAAGACCTGAGAGATTATGTTAATTTATTTGGTTCAATTTCTGTAAGATGAAGAAAAATAATAGGAAAACTAGGTTAGATTTTTTTGGTTCGGTTCGCAATAGATCTTGTAAAAAGAAGGGAAAAAAGAGTTTTGGAGAAATATGAATTATTGGCTAGAACTTTTTGAAAGAACTTTAGAAATTCATTTTTAAATAAACTTTAGAATTAATTAATCGGTCTTAACCAATTAAGAACCAGATGGGTATGCTATTAAATATATTTGGAGTCATAGCTCAAACAAGTAAATCCTTTGGATTTAGCATGAATTTCATGCTTTTTAGCCACATCCCTGGTCCATTGCTCTAAATCCAAGGACATGGTTTATACTTTATAGTATAGCTATTTTTTATCCTAATAGTCTTAGGTTCCTTCTAATCTACCTCTTCAATTCAACTGAATGCCCACCCAAAATCAATATGGCTATAACATCCAACCAATTAAGCCTTCATGTAATCCACAGGGGGAAAAATCAAAGATTCAAGCTATCTAAGACTAGGATGTCAATTGGGCCCAATTGAACCCGACACTTGCCTAACCATATATCCAAAAGTTACCGGTAATGAGAGCATTGGAGCCCACGGGAAACCAAAGGGCAGGTTTTATTGTCTGCGAGACGCCCAACCTTAATCCAGCAACATCCAATCACATAGCCACATCCTCCACACCCGATTAAAACCAGCAATAAGTACATATGTTAAAGAAGCTAGCTTTTTATAATATACTTGTGCTTGAAAATAATGCACGGTAGCATTCTCATCCTCTATGGCATTATTAATCTATCTACAATAATAACAAATCAAGTAACAAGACTGGACAACATGATATCTTTGAAGTAGTTGCTCATTATAGTAATATTAATAATGTCTGGCACAGGTAATTGAAGTGAATCTCAAGTTTACAAAATATAAAACCACTAAATTTTGGTTTAAATGCAAACCCTTTACCTTCAAAAATACGGTCAATACACTAAAATTCAAGCATGAACCCAACCAACCCTAATTGTCCAAACAACATGAAAAACGCAATGTAAACCGGTCAAAACTGAAATGAATAATTATATCCCTCACAAAACCCACATGCAATGCTCTCAGATAGTCAAAAACATGCTCATCGACCCATTGATTATCTAAGAAGCAAATTGCCAACATACATGAAAAAAAGAACCACCACACCGTGCACTCAAATGTTCACCTATTCTTTACCCATATGCCATGCATCCGAGAAGATTAACATGATACAATTTCATAAATGGCTTGCAAAGAACATTCTGAACAAGTGTCATCTAATATCCAGTTGGCAGTTGGCAACATTATCTGCAGTGTAACATGATTAACCACCTAAAGGTTTTTAATGTACTGTATATAACTCTATCATCGGCCACCACCTGCCCAATTGGTAACAATCAATTGACCCTTCCTACAAGCCAGCTAGAGTCAAGAAAGTCTCTGGATTTTGGTGAGCTACAGTGAACGGTCAGCCAGTATTTTCTAATGAATGTCATTTGACGAAATCAAGTACTGTATGAATTATTCATACACCTTCCTCATTCCTAACATCATATGAGCTATAAATTCCTTGTGAGTTGCATTGATTATTAACAGTAACCAAGTGCTGAAAAGCTAACCATTTGGAAAGTCACACTCTCTCACATTATCATGAGTGTAAATGGAAGTAAAAACTAATGAAAAGTTCCCAAAATATGGACATCCACTATGAGAACAATCTCCCTTGTAAATATCCAGATGGAAGCATCTTCATCTACTTCAACCAGCATATAAATATCTCACGTTTGGAATTCCATAATAATGGAAAGCCTACAATATCAAAATTTGCCGTCAAGTGTGAAAAAAGACCTATCCACAGAAGGTAGACATTAAAGCAACTATCGCCTAACAAAAAGTCACAACATTTTTGAAATTACCTTATATATCATCAAAGCAAAGCAAATGACAAATAAAGTTAGAACCTTACCCACTAATATCAGCAATCTCCCTTGAAATCTTCATCTTTTTTGTGGTCCCCTTGTACAAATCCTCCAAGCTACACGGCAGCCTGTTCTCGATGGCCGCCGCCTTCTGTGGCCTCGGAGGGTTCATTGACCCCTCTCCTCCCCCGAAATGCGAATGCAGGAAATCATCCCCAAACATCCCCCCAGGAAACCTCCCCCCTCTCATCCCGCCGCCGAAGCCTCCTCCTCCGGGCCCACCGCCCATCCCCATTCCTCCAAACGGACTCGGATGCCCAAAGAACTCAGCAAAAATATCATCGGCGCTCCTCGGATTAAATCTGAACACGTTAGGCCCCTCGCCGCCGCCGCCGCCGCCAGGGAAGAAGGAGGACCCGCCGGCGGACGGCGGGGGGACCTGGCCCTTGAGCCCCTCTTCGCCGTACTGATCGTAGATCGTGCGCTTCTGTTGATCGCTCAGGACCTAGCAAAACAGAACTAAGGAATTTTTTTTTTTTTTTGAAATAGAATTATTTTTGGATGAAGTTATTTTGGATTATTACATCGTATGCTTCTGAGATCTGCTTGAATTTGGCCTCGGCCTCCTTCTTGTTGTTAGGGTTCTTGTCGGGATGCCACTTCATGGCGAGCTTCCGGTACGCTTTCTTGATGTCGTCGTCATTGGCGCTCCTGTCGACCTGCAGGATCTTGTAGTAATCGACCCCCATGAGAACCGCTTGAGATCGGCCGATTTTTTATTGAATTCTTCTTTTTTTTTTGATAATTTGCTCTGAATCGGTCGTCTCTCACTTCGACGTCGTGTTTGGTGCTTGTAGGGTTAGTGAGAGATTCGGGGCACTACAGGCGTGGCTGGCGCGGTGAGTGACGGGAAGGGTGTAGAAAGTTCCAGAAGAACCGGCAGCAGTTCGCCTTTTTCAAACAAATTTTTGTTGAACTGAGTATGATCGGCCCCGTAAATTCAAATTACGTAGGTAGTTGCTATGCGCACGTATCAAGTTACTAAATATTCTGCGTACGGGTCTTGTGCAGTGCCGCTTTTATTTTTTTACTATATGCACGATGAATAAAATAATAATATTTATGTTTCTGTTATGTCTACGATCGGAAGTATCGAAAATAACCCTTAATTTAAAACATCATAAAATCATTGAAAAATCAAAATAAATCCCAAAAAACTTATAACATATACGAATCGAAGATCGGATGCCTTAGCTTGTGATAACACGAAAGTTAAAGGTCAAAAAAAATTGAAATATGACGACCGAGAAATTTTTTCCCAAAATGGTCTGTTAGGCTGATAAACGCGCACAACAGCTAAATTTCTGTTTAATAACCAAAACTGACGCTTGCTATATTTGGCATATAATCGATGTTGTCTCAGGGTCCTCAAAACGATCCTCAGATGGTCAGCATGCTCATCCTCGTCCTTCGAGTATACCATGATGTCGTCGATAAAGACCACCACTAACTTCTCCACATACTCGAAGAAAACTTGGTTCATCAAACTCATGAACGTAGTTGATGCGTTAGTTACTCCGAAAGGCATCACAAAAAACCCATAATGCCCATAACGAGTCCAGAAGGCAGTCTTCGAAACATCAGACCCCCGAACTTTTACCTGGTGATACCCACTTCGTAAAACCAATTTCAAATACACCCGTGATCCACCAAGCTGATCAAGTAGGTCATCAATACGAGGGAGAGTTTACTTATCTTTCACCGTCACCTTGTTCAACTCCATATAATCAATACACATCATCCGAGATCCATCATTTTTATCCACCAATAACACCGGTGCTCCCCATATAGACACGCTAGGACGTATCAGTCCTCTATCTAATGTCTTTCAACTGATTGCAAAGCTCAACTAACTTAGGTGGGGTCATATGATACAGAGCTTTCGCGATTGGTTGTGTGCCTGGTACTAGGTCAATTGTAAACTTCAAGGACCTATCTGGAGGAAGCCCATAGATGTCATCCGAGAAAATATCAGGAAACTTTTTGACAACCATCGGTAGAATCAGCTCTGCCTCCATGGCCATCGTCAAGACTTCTACTGGCATTTCCTTGATCCTCACGGGTTCCGATGCACTACTACCCCACTACAACATTCGAACTCTGAATGGTTAGGTACCTGAAAGACTACCCTCATTAATCTACAATCTATGGTGGTATAAAATAACCATAACCAATCCATCCCAAACACAGCCTCGTAACTAGGTATCTCGATCACTAAAAAATCGGCATATAACTCCCGCCCACCTATCTTAACTGGACATCTTCGCAAACCAGATGAACTGCATATTACATCGTATCTTGTGTGGACATTCCAACTACTTGTGAAAGAATCGACTACTATAGCATGCTTGGTCACAAATTGGTTGGACAAGAAACAATGGGAAGCTCCAGAGTCAAATAGTGATAATGCAGGAAAGTAGGCTACCTTAACAATGTCTACGCCAAGACACGGAAAACAAACTAATCATCCCGTCAAAAGACTAAGTAAACAAAAACACATATACCAAGGTAGAGGTCAAAAATATACCAGAGATCATATGGCATGTGCTCTTTGCTGCCATTGCGGTCATCACGAACTTCTGTCACTTCGGAATAGTTGAGGTCGCCCTCTCGAACACCTGCTACTGAGTGAGTTGAGTGGGTCCTCTCAGAATGGTATGTCTCGGTCCAGAGGGCGTCGGAAGTGGAAGTCTCTGAGGCGCGAGCGGAAGAGGTCGATGTTGCAACGGTCTGGTCGCTACGGGTGCTCCTAGCACTGGAGAGCGGCACTGCTGGGGGCAAAATCGGCTGATGTGTCATACACCCCCACATGCATAGCACTTCATGGCCAAGGATCGACAATCCTTCTGCTCATGTCCCGGCTTGCCATAATGCTGACAGGACACCAGCCTCAGAGTCACCAGTGGAATCCAGACCTTTTGAACTGAACTATCTAGACTGGTCGATGGTGGGTCATCTGCGGTCTTGTCGGCCATCTGTCACTAGCAAGCATCCTCCGTATGCTCCGTAAGTAGGCTCATGTGGACTGGCCGCCTGGCCGCCTTCAGCACAGCCTCAAGCGTCGGTAGCTCCAAAGTAGACATCACCCCTCTATACTCTGGGTCGAGACCCATATGGAAGCGCCGAGCTCGGGTGACATCTGTCGCTACTATCTATGGGGCATACTGACTGAGTAACGAGAACTCTGCATCATACTTATATACACTCCGACGACCCAATGTCAAGTGCTCAAACTTCTGCCTCATCCCATCCTTCGTCGTCTCAGGAATGAATTTGGCTTCAAAGCGCTCTCTGAATGTCTTCCACGAGATTTTCTCAGTCAAGTGTCGCTCCTGGACATCTCACCAATCATGGGCCTTGTGAGTCAATTGTCTATTGGCCATCTACACCCATCCTTCTCGTGGGTCTCAATTATTTTCAGATCATCCTCCATGTGTCTCAGCCACTCGTCAACCACCAAAGAACTTTCGTTACTGAAGAAAAATCTCGGGCGCATCGCCTTGAACTGCTTGTAGCTCGGCGCCTTCTGCGCCGGAATACTAGCCACTATCTCATCATGCTGATTCAGATGGTCCAAAATCCCCATCAAAACCTTCGCCATCAGGGCAGACTCGGAGTACATATCATCGGAAGATGTCTCGTCACCAGATGCCCCAGTCCCCCGTGTCACGCCCCGCTTCCCTAAAATGGAGGCGAGACGTGAAAAGGTCCGCACGGGAGTGGAGCTGTGAAGCCCCAAACCCAATAACTTCGGCAATCCTTCGCGACGTGGGAAGCATCACCACAAACCAGACACTGGCCCAAAAACTTTCTACATTGATCCTTGATGTGGCCAGGCTTGTCGCAGAAATGGCAAGTCTTCAGTATAGGCCCTCCTGGCCTCTTAAACTGAGCGGGCTGATTAGGCTGGAAACCAGGCCTAACCACCGCTCTGGCCTGCTCCATAGGCCTCTTCCCAGCACCAGAAACATGTCCTCTCCTCTGACTCAGGTTCAGCTCCTGCCTCCTGGCAGCGACCAAAACCTTCTAATAAGAGTCCAGATCAGAGGAAGACACAAAACTCTGGAGCTCCAAAGAAAGTCCCTGCAGGAACCTCTGAGCCCTCTCATCAGCATCCTGCACCATCTTCGGTGTGAACCGACTCAGCCTAGTGAACTCTTGGTGGTACAGGTCCACCGTCAAGCTCCCTTGCTTCAGATCAATGAAACGCTGCAGCATCTCCTTCTTAGCAGCCTTCGGAAAGAATTCCTCATCAAACCTGGACTTAAAGGTAGTCCAAGCTATCGACTCCACCAACATCTTCTCTTCCGCATCCCACCAGTTCCGAGCATTATCCTTGAGTTGCCTCTTCGCCAAATCAACCCATCCAGCCGGGGTGATCTTGGCCATCTTCAAATTATCCTCAATGTTCTGAATCCACTCATCGGCAGCCAGAGGACCCTCAGACCCATCAAAATATGCGGGACCCAGCTCCCGAAATTGCTTCGCTCCTGGCTCGGAGCGAGGGGCATCCGGAAGCGCCCGGGCAGCTCGAGCAAGTGGAGCATTCTTGACTTACAGGAGCACGCTCTGCTGCACTTGCATCATCTGGAGCATCATCCGCATCATCTCCCCATTGGTGGGTTCCCGCTCAGGCTCCTCATCATGAGGGAGCGCACCACTACCCCCACCACGGGTGAATCGTCTCCCTGCCATCTAATGACACAGAAAACGAAGCAAATTAGACTCATAGCTTATGACTCGGACGTCGAACTTAGTTCATTGGACGTTCCAATATTATTATCATTATTCCGATAATCGCAGTTACAGAAGGGGACCTGCATGGGCCACCAACAAAACCTGTCACGCCCCGCTTCCCTAAAATGGAGGCGAGACGTGAAAAGGTCCGCACGAGAGTGGAGCTGTGAAGCCCCAAACCTGATAAGCGTCAATAAAACATAAGCAGGTCCCTGTAACCACAAACGGAACAACAATAATAACACAAGGAGAGACAGAAATAAAATTCTCATATCTCATAATTGTCCAACATGAAAATTAAGTTTGACATCCAGAAAAGCCACCAGGCTAAAAGAAAGAGTCTAAAGGCCCAGAACAAGGCCAACAAAAGCAACAACATAACAAAGTATAGGTGCTACGCACCGACAAAAAAACAACAGTCTAAACAAAAGGGAAAACACAACGGAGACACTAGGACTGGTCCCCAGTGTCCACGTACTCCCCGTCAAACACAAGCTCGGGCTCGGCGTCAGCAAACACCTCGTCCTCAACAAGGTACTCAGGCTCGGGATCTAACATGTGTCACCCAAAGAGTAAAGGGGCACATGTCAGCAAGTCTCAAAGACTTGGGCAAGGAAACTGAAAGTAAGACGACTAGCAACCTAGCAGTTTTAGTATGCATGACATGGCAGTTATACATAAGTGCACAAGCAAGACATGGTGAACAATAAGTACGAGAGAACAATTATCGGGACAAGACAAGAGTAGCCAAGCTACTAACAATTCAATCAATTCACTATTCACATTTCACTGTTGTTTGTAGATGTTTACGCCTTACAGCTGAATGGTATAACATTCACGCTGATTGGCCGCTTAACACTACCCCAAAACCCAGAGTTTACGCCCTACTACTGCAGTTGCTGATCAGGCAGACTCCCAATTGATTGGCCGCTTAACTCTTACCACATGCCACACGCAAACAAGCCAGGGTCCCTGTACATGAGCCCGGTAAATGAGCCACGGTTGCCCCGCACGGGAGCTTGTTTTCCTAGTTCACAATTCGATATCGAGCGTTGGGGTTAGCAACTCATTATGCTCGCTTCTGGTCACGAGCCAGGAAACACAAGTATTGTAGCGATGCTACGCAATCGCGGGATCACTTAAAGAATGCAATGACATGACAATTAATTTGCGTACCGTTAATGGAATTTAAACATGACATGGTAATTGTGCAACATGATAAATGTCGGATCTAGCTTCCTTGTCAAGCTAGTTCCTAAATTTGCGCCTAGGCGAGTATCATTTCGTCGCCTAGCCTCTTTTACGCCTACAACAAGCAAATGGCCTGAAACATGGCCTAAACACTAAGTGGCAAGTTTCACTTGCCTAGCACCGGGGATGACGATCACGAAGGTTCGTCTCGCGGATGCTAATCTACGGGGAAGTCGCTGTTATGGAGAAACAATCATCAGAACACACGTAATTTCATTAGGGTTTTGCAAAAACGTAACGGGTTATGAAAACATCAAGAGATCGATTTATTACCGTGAGGAAGCGGAAGAAGCACTCCGGAGAACCTATGGATCAGATCTGGAACGGATGGAGAAGTTTGGAGAACTAGGGTTTTTGGGGGATTTTGGGGATTTGATGGAGATTTGGGGAAGATGAGAGGTAGAATGAGTTGAGGGTGAGTTTGGATGATGGATTTTGGACTTGGGATGAAGGAATAAGGGTTGGAGGTGGAAGGGGGCTCAATGGGGGAGAAACTAGGGTTTTAGGTCGTGAGGGAGAAGAATGAATCGTTTGGGAGGGGTTTAAACAGGATGGGCTGGCGGCTGCCCAGAAATTAGGGTTTTAACACAGATTAGTCGGTCAAAGAGCAACCACTGACCGACTAGTTTGGAAACTAGTCGGTCGGTTGACCAACGCAGACCGACTAAGTGTAAACAGTAACTCCTGTACAGAATTAGGATTTAGATTTAGTCGGTCGATGAACAACTACTGGCCGACTAGTTTGACATCTAGTCGGTCGGTGAACGTTCTTAGACCGACTAAGAGTGAACAGTACTGATACCAAAAATTAGTTGATGTGTTAGTCGGTTAAAGAAGCATTGCTGACCGACTAGTTTGCAACCTAGTCGGTCAACCAACGTTCTTAGACCGACTAACGATAAACAGTAACTCCTGAATAATTTAGAAAGCCAACTAGTCGGTTCAAGAAGGATTGCCGACCGACTGGATCGTCATCTAGTCGGTCGGTGCCACTTCTTACACCGGCTAATAAGCACCAAAAGTTCCGATACGGAGCGCGGAGCTCCGGGATCGATTCCTAAGACTCCTAGGCTTGATCTAACAGTAAGATACGACCGTTATGAAGCCCGTCACGAATGACTTACTCCGAAATTGACGATCCTAAGGAAGAAACGAGAAAACACGACGGAACGACCGAAAATGAAAGTTGCGGAGACAATAACCACATATAAGGAGAAAATCCACCCAAACATATAACATAATATAATAAATCCAGATACATGAAAACCAGTCGTTACACATGTGTCACCCAAAAGAGAAAAGGGGCACATGTCAGCAAGTCGAAAGACTTGTGCAAGGAAACTGAAAGAAAAGTAAACTAACAACCTAGCAGTTAAAGTATGGTGCATGGCATGGCAAGTATCGTATGGAAGTAACAAGTGAAGTACAAGTAGCAAGTAACAAGTGGTAGGTGTGACATGTATTATCAAGTAACAAGTACAAGGGATCACCCACACACATGTGAGCGCCCTATTGCCCGCAGGCTGTATTCAAGTGCAAGGGATCACTCACACACAGGCGAGTGCCCTATTGCCCGCAGGCTGTATTGAGCTCGTTTTCTGGACCACGAGCCAGATTTGTAATTGGCCTAGGGTCGTGCCCGCAAAACGGGTGCCTAGCCGGAACAAGTAGCACTAGTATGTAGCGATGCTACGCAATCACGATGAGTGTTCAAACATGCATGACATGAGCAGACATTCACATACCGTTAATTAAATTAAATATGGCAGTTAAAGATGCATGGATGACATGAACAGTTAATACGCGTACCGTTAAGTGAAATTAAACGTGACATACAAGCATGATGAAGGTGACGGACCAAGCTTCGTTGTCAAGCTAGGTCAATGGCGTCCAGACGGCTATCCTTTCACCGTCTAGTCTCTTTTACGCTAAAGCAAGGAAATGGCCTAAGACATGGCCCAAATCAAGAGATGCAAGTTTCACTTGCCTAGCACCGAGGATGACGATCAACGAGGCCGTCACACAAATGCTAACTACGGAGATGAGATCGCTGCCAAGGCAAAACAACATTAGAACAACATCCAACCTAGTTTTATTAGGGTTTCACAAAAACACAAATGGGCTATGAGGATATTAAGAGACCGAGTTATTACCGTATCGGAAGCGGAAGAACAATGCCGAGCAAGCACGACAACGGAAGAAATGATCCGGGGAACCTAGGGTTCAGATCTGGAATGGATGGGGAAAATCTGGAGAAATGGGGTTTTGGGGGTTTTTGGGGATTTTCCGGCGACCTAGAGGTGGTGGCCGGCCAAAATAGAGAGGGGGAGAGGCTCTTGATGAAGGGGGAGGGCTAGGGTTAGATGGATGATGATTTGGGGAAGAAGGAGGCTCAGGAGAAAGGAAAGAAGAAAAGAAAAACGTTTGGGGGGTTTAAATAGGAAGTGATGGCGGCTGCCCAGAAATTAGGGTTTCGACACTGATTAGTCGGTCAAAGAGCAACCACTGACCGACTAGTTTGGGAACTAGTCGATCGGTTGACCAACGCAGACCGACTAAGTCCAAACAGTAACTCCTGTACAAAAATAGGATTTAGATTTAGTCGGTCAAAGAACAACTACTGACCGACTAGTTTCTCATCTAGTCGGTCGACGAACGTTCTTAGACCGACTAAGAATGAATAGTACTTGGTATCAAAAGGATCATAGAGCTAGTCGGTTAAAGAACGATTCCTAACCGACTAGTTAGCAACCTAGTCGGTCGACAAATGTTCTTAGACTGACTAACGATAAACAGTAACTCCTGAGTAATTTACAAAGCCCACTAGTCGGTCCATGAAGGTTTGCCGACCGACTAAATCGTCATCTAGTCGGTCGGTTCCCCTTCTTGTACCGGCTAACGTGCACAGAAAGTTCCGAAATGGAGCGCGAAGCTCTGGGATCGATTCCCAAGACTCCTAGGCTTGATCTAACAATAAGATATGACCGATATGAAGCCCGTCACGAATGACTTACTCCAAAATCGACGATTCTAAGGAAGAAGCTAGAAAATCACGACGAAACGATCGAAAATGAAAGCTACGGAGACGAAAACCACACATAAGGAGAAAATCCACCAAAACATATATATATAATATAAATAATCCAAATACATGAAAACCAGTCGTTACATCCTCTCCTACTTAAGAAAAATTCCGTCCTCGGAATTTCCCAACACTCACGTGTCCGGAAACAAAAGTGGGTAGCGCTCTCGCATCTCATCCTCATTCTCCCAAGTAGACTCTCCAGGCGAGCCGTGTCGCCACATCACCCTCACAAGATTGACAACCTTGTTCCGAAGTGACTTCTGACGCCTGTCCAGAATCTGCACTGGCTGTTGGTCATACGTCATATCAGGGCGAACGGTAATCTCCGAGAAATCCACAGCCTGAGATGGATCGCTAATGTATCGACGAAGCTGCGACACATGGAAAACATTGTGAACTCCTTCCAAAGATGGCGGCAAGGCTAAGCGGTAGGCTACCTCGCCAACTTTCTCCAGAATGTCAAACGGTCCAATGTATCGCGGGCTCAACTTCCCTCGCTTCCCAAAGCGAATCACACCACGATTCAGGGAAATCCTCAAAAACACATGGTCACCCGGCTGAAACTCCAAAGGACGATGTTTAGCATCCGCCCAATGCTTAAAACGGTCCAGAGCAATCCTCAACCTCTCCCGAATGTTCCTGACAACATCCACAGCCTCCACAATCATCTCTGGTCCCAACAGCTTCTGATCACCAACGTCATCCCAACTCAATGGCGATCGACAATTCCTCCCACAAAGAGCGGCGAAAGGCGACATGCCAATACTCACCTGGAAGCTGTTGTTGTAAGAAAACTCTACCAAATGTAGATGGTCCTCCCACGAACCCTTGAAATCCAACATGCACGCCCTCAGCATGTCCTCCAAGATCTGAATCGTCCTCTCGAACTGGCCATCCGTCTGCGGATGGTACGGCGTGCTGAAACTCAGACGCGTACCCAAAATCTTCTGTAAACTCGGCCAGAACTGAGATGTGAACCTCGTGTCTCTGTCTGACACGATACTCACGGGGACTCCATGAAGTCGCACGACCTCCTCCATATATCTCCTCGCTAGCGCCTCAGTGGACTGTCCCACTCGGAATGGAATAAAGTGCGCGAATTTGGTCAATCGATCTACGATCACCCAAATCGCGTCATTCTGCTTCGGACTCCGAGGTAGTCCAGTCACGAAATCTATAGTGATGTGTTGCCATTTCCAGTCCGGAATCAGAAGCGGTTGTAGCAACCCTGCCGTACGCTGATGCTCCGCATTCACTTGCTGGCAAACCAAGCACTTGGCTACGCTCCGAGCCACACTCCTCTTCATACCATGCCACCAATAGTTCAGACAAAGATCCTTGTACATCTTGGTCCCACTAGGATGCACAGAATACGGCGAACTGTGTGCCTCCACCATCAATTCCTCTCTGATATCCCCAGCTGGCACACACAATCTGGCTCCAAACCTCAGCAAGCCATCCTCATGAATTAAAAAGTCAGTCCGCAGACCGGCTTCCACCTACTCCCGAATCTTCACCAGCTTCGGATCCCCAGCTTGGCCAACCTTGATCCGATCCACAATCGTCGACTGTATCTGCATACACATCAACGAAGAAGCCTCCCCAGGAAGAACAATCTCCACACCAGACTCGCAAAAATCCTGCTGCAATCTCCACTGCGAGGTCAAAATCATCACCGCTGGAAGCCTACTCAGCGCATCAGGAACCACATTCACCTTGCCAGGGTGATACCGCAAACCAATCTCATAATCCGCCATGAGCTCCAACCATCGACGCTGTCGCATGTTGAGCTCCTTCTGAGTAAAAATATAATTCAAGCTTTTGTGATCGGTGAAGATTTTCACTTTCTCACTCAGCAGGAAGTGCCTCCAAATCTTAAGAGCAAACACAACAGCAGCCAACTCCAAGTCATGCGTCGGGTAATTCTTCTCATGAGTCTTGAGCTGACGTGAAGCATACACCACAACATGCCCGTACTGATGCAACACACAACCGAGACCCTTGCCAGAAGCATCGCAAAAGATCTCGAATCCACCGCTGCGATCAGGCACAACAAGAATAGGGGCAGTCGTCAATCTCTCCCTCAGAACACCAAAAGCATTCTCACAATCACCCGACCAAACAAAAGGTACATCCTTCCGCGTCAATCTGGTCATCGGCTCGGCAATACGGGAAAAGTCCTTAATGAAGCGCCGATAATAACCAGCTCGCCTAAGAAAACTCCGAATCTCGGACGCTGACTGGGGAACAGGCCACTCTCTGATGGCACTGATCTTCTCGGGATCCACTGAAATACCATCTCCAGTCACCACATGCCCGAGAAAAGCAACTCTGTCCAGCCAAAACTCGCACTTCAAAAATTTAGCATACAACCGATGCTTCCTCAAGATCTCCAACACTGTCCTCAAGTGCGATGCATGCTCCTCCTCCGACTTTGAATAGATCAGAATGTCGTCAATAAAGATAACGACAAACTTATCCAAAAAGTCGTAGAAAATAAGGTTCATCAGATTCATGAAAACTGCGGGTGCGTTGGTTACACCGAACGGCATAACCACAAACTCGTAGTGTCCATACTTCGTCTTGAACGCTGTCTTCGAAACATCATCCTTCTTCACCTTCAACTGATGATAACCACTCCTCAGATCCAACTTCGAAAACACCCTCGATCCTCACAGCTGATCAAAAATATCATCGATGCGAGGCAACGGGTATTTATTCTTGATGGTCACCGCATTCAACTCCTGATAGTCCACGCACATGCGACGCGAACCATCCTTCTTCTTCACCAGCAGCACCGGTGCTCCCCACGGAGACACACTAGGATTGATATAACCCTTCTGCAAAAGCTCATCCAGCTGCTTCCGCAATTCCTCCAATTCAGCGGGTGCCATACGATATGGCGCCTTCAAAATGGGCTGCGCTCCCGGAATAAGATCAATAGAAAATTCCAGAGCCCAATCAGGTGGCAAACCAGACATCTCCTTGGGGAAGACGTCATCAAAATCTCGCACCACATCTGGCCTCTCCAGCTCCATCTGCATAGCCACAAACTCCACCGGCCTAGCCCGAAACCTGACAGGACCAAGGGAACTGCTACCACGACTGAACTCAAATACTGGATGTCTGGGAATCTCGAACACGACCTTCTTCCTCTGACAGTCGATCGTAGCATAGAAGCTCGCAAGCCAGTCCATCCCAAGAACTGCATCGTAGTTGATGATGTCGTGGACAATAAAATCAGCGTAAAGTTCATGTCCACAAACCACCAACGAGCAAGAATTGCAACCAAGATGCACTGAGACCACGCCATTCCCTGTAACGATATTCCAACTCTTGGAAAGAGGGGACGTCGACAAGGAATGCTTCTCCACGAAGCTCCGAGAAATAATGCACATCGACGCACCTGAGTCAAAGAGAACTCGTACAGGAAATGTGTACACCAAAATCACACCTACAAACAGTCTAACAATCAAGCCCTAGTCTGCAACAAACATGAGCAAGCAACCAAACATAATCTAACAATCAAACACAACTAAGGAAGAAACAGCTAGGAGGGAAGTTACCTGTGATAACCTCATCCATGGCCATGCTCTCCTCCTCGGTCATCAGGAAAGCCTGCCCTCTCGGTGGAACAGCCGGCTGAAAGGCCTGTCTCTGTGGAACAAGGGGCGCTCCACGTCCAGCGGGCACAGGAGCTCGCTGCTGCAACGGCTGTGCTGTAATGGGTGCCCGCCAAGGCTGCTTCGACTTGGGGCACTCCCTGATGGTATGGGCAGGATCTCCGATTCTCCGCAGACAATACACTGCCCCAGGAACCTCCTACACTGATCCCTGAGGTGCCCGGTCTTGCCGCAGAAATGGCAAGTCTTCAGAATAGGCCCTCCTGGCCTCTTGAACTGAACAGGCTGGATAAGCCTGAATCCAGGTCTAACCGCCCTCTGACCTGCTCCACATGCCTCTTCCCAGCTCCTGAAACATGTCCCTTCCTCTGGTTCAAATTCAACTCCTGCCGCCTCACAGCAATCAGAACCTTCTGATATGTCTCCAGGTCAGAAGAGGTCACAAAACTCTGAAGCTCCAATGCAAGTCCCTGGAGGAACCGCTGAGCTTTCTCATTGGCATCTTGCACCATCTTTGGTGCAAACCGACTGAACCTCGTGAACTCTTGGTGGTACTGATCCACCGACAAGCTCCCCTGCTTCAGATCTATGAAGCGCTGCAGCATCACCTGCCTAGCAGCCTTCGGGAAGAACTCTCCATCAAATCTGGACTTAAAGGTAGCCCAAACTATCGGCTCCACCAGCATCTTCTCTTCAGCATCCCACCAGTTTCTGGCATTATCCTTCAGCTGCCTCTTAGCCAAATCAACCCATCCAGCCGGGTTAATCTTCGCCATCGCCAGGTTATCCTCAATGTTCCGAATCCATTCATCGGCAGCTAGAGGACCCTCAGACCCATCAAAATATGCGGGACCCAGCTCCCGAAATTGCTTCGCTCCCGGCTCGGAGTGAGGGGCATCCTGGATTGCCCGACCAGCTCGAGCAAGTGGAGCGTTCTGGACTTGCAGGAGCACGCCCTGCTGACTGGACTAAAATGTTGTAGTTTAAATTCCCAAGTATAGGAAGTCGGTCAAGTAGTAAACCTGGTGAGTCTAGGGTCGTATTCCACAGTGACAAACTAGTCTACAAGTTTTACAATCTGAAACTTGCTTTGGAAGTGATTTACCAAAGTATGAACCACCCTTTGAAGGTGAATTTTTTAGTTGGGTTTTTGTTTAAGGTAAAACGGGTACGAAAAATTACGAAAGTAACTAATGTAAAAAATAATACGGTAAAAATGTGAGTGTGTTGTGTTTTAGTTAGTGTTGTAGGGTCTCATAGTAATCATTCTTCATGGGTAACTCAATCCCTCATCCATGCCAAGGTATGGGGATCGGATGATTTAACTTTGAAAACAGTGATTTTTTTACCAAATTACAATAACATTGAATCGGTCGTTTTTCAAGACAATGGCGTATAAATAGATGAACCTCGCGGTTCATCACCCTCCTTGGGCCCCTCTACGGTTTTGTGCACGTAGACGATGCCTCGCGGCATGTCATCCTAAGCGGATTCCTCACGGATAATGCGTAATTAATTAAGAAAGTGAAAAACGACATTTTCAACGTTTTCGATTAAAACGAGTGCTATGAAGAAATGAAAACATGAAACCCATCAATACTAACTTCCACACAACACACCACATGATATTTAGCCAACCATGATAATAAAAACAGCAAATATTATTAATACAAAAATCATTTGCTTACAAATCTTAATACAAATACAATAAAAACATAGGAAAAGTGGAAGGAAATCACCCAAAACGATGCCAAAACGTCTCCAAACTTCCCCTATAGCTGCTCCAACACCTCTGGAATTTGGGGGAGAAGCCCCCAAAATTTGTTTCACTCAAATCGGAGGTTGGATGATGAAATTAGAGCAAAAACAACCCTTTTTATAGCAAATTAGCCTTAACGGGCCTGCGGGTTGCAGACCCACAGCCCGCTGGTCAAAGTCAAAAATGATTGACGGGCGCCGCCCGCGTGGTAAACGCGGGCGGGCGCCTGCCTGTTTAGAACAGGCGGGTTTGACCCGCCTGGTTAACAGGCGGGCTTGACCCGCCTGTAACAGGCGGGCCAGGGCCCGCCTGCTAACAGGCGGTTTGACCCGCCTGCTAACTGTAGGAATATGATGCCCTCGAGGCCATTTATTCCTGTGTGAATAGCACAAACATCTTGTTCGAAATAACAGTAAGCTGTTTGGTAATAATTTATCTAAGTTATATTGTAATTAGATGTCGACTTAGGTAAAGTCCTGAGACTTTATGCAAGGTCAAACGGATATCGAGATGAGTATCTCGATCATGGAGAAACGTTTGACCGTCTGTAGCATAAGTCTAAAATGGTTCGTGGTCATAGATGTTTCGAGACAAGGATATCAAAACATCGGACAGACCATTGTGTCTTAGTCTTCACCGTTTAGCGGTGGCGATGATCTCATGATCGCTTGACTTGGCGAAGTCGAAGACGAGACACAGGTGCTCATTGGAGTGAGTTCACTGAACGATCCACTAGAGTTATCATATGGTTATATTGACCAATCTGTCAGTGATAACTCTGAGTGATGATAGGATAGTTGGTCTTTTGACTTGAGGTCATTTTGACGGACCTGTGCGTGAACGGTGCCACTTAGATCAACTGACCTAGCTTCGAGGCAAGGCCTGTCGAAAGGTCTTTTGATTGGGTGTCACTTGAAACGTACGAGGCGAGTAATGACCAAGAGAGGATTCGTCTCTCCCGGTCAATGGGAGTTAGTGTCGTAGAGTTAGTTCGGTCTTTAGTAAAAACTCTGCGCAGAGTATGTTGGAAGAAGTCCAACATTAATTGACTAAAGATCGATAGAAACTAACCGGAGTCAAGTCATTGGGGTTGACAGTTTGACCGTACCCCAGACTTGATCTACACGACATAGTTAAGACGAAAAGACTATAACTACGGAATTCATCACGGAAACAGTCAGGTGGTCCCGACAATACTCATGTCAATGAGTCAACCACATAATGATGATTCCTGAAGCAGGGACGGCAACCACTGCTCGTGGTCACTGCCGTATAGGGCTTCGAGCCCAACCTGTTGTAAGGGTCAGGCTGTAGGGTCTCACACAGAGTGCAACGCTTCGTCTAGTAATAGGTAGAAATTAGTTAGGGAGAATATTTGCATTTAGTGCAAAAGAAGAAATAATTGCATTTGATGCAATATGATAATTTAAGCTTAGATAGGGACTATTTTGCATTTGATGCAAAAGCGATTAAATGTGTATTAAATTGTTTAATACAATATTTAATAATATAAACGCAAGGAAAAGTTCACGGGTAAGACGGGAATGTCCCGGTCTAGACCCAGGTTCGAACGGCGTCCAAATCGGACGCCGGATGATCAAGAAAAAGCCAAAACAGTCCAAAATATCAGACCAGGCCAGACCCAGGCAGAACAGGCTGCCTGGGCTAGCCCAGGCGCGGGCCTGGGCTAAGCCCAGGCGCGGGCCTGGGCTAAGCCCAGGCGCGGGCCTGGGCTAGCCCAGGCGCGCCTGGGCTCTGCCCAGGCGCGGGCCTGGGCAAGCCCAGGCCCGCCTGGGCTCTGCCCAGCGCCTGGGCAGAGCCCAGGCGCGGGCCTGGGCTCGCCCAGGCCGCCTGGGCGAGCCCAGGCGCGGCCCTGGGCTCGCCCAGGCGGCTGGGCGAGCCCAGGCGCGACCAGGGCTCTGCCCAGGCGCGATTTGGGCAGTTTTGGCTTGCGTGGGGCCCACCCATGGGCCCCACCTCTAGGGTTTTGAACCCTAAGTGTGCTGAATCAAATGACGGCTCAGTTTTTGCGAAAAACTAGCCTAGGGCTGATCTTTGGACACTCAATTGGAGGGTCAAACGAACTCCGATTGACGAACCGTTTTTTCCTATGCGTTCACCGTTGAACGCTTGTCGTATTGATAGGTTGTATCGATCTTGAAGCTCAACGGTGAGTGAGTTAAAATTCACGGAAGTTTGCACTTTGTGAAGTGCAAACTAACTTGATTTTAATTAACCCATTATTTAGTCCCACATCGGATTTTGAGAAAAGGGGAGAGTCCGCCGCCTATATAAATAGGGGTCTCCCCCCTTTCTCAAAACTCGTCCCAAGCTCTAGATCTGAGCGGCTCTCGTAAATGTTGGAGCACGCTCGGATCTTAGCTTAAATTAAATATTTCTCTATCTCCCTAAAATTTCTGCCTTACTCCTGCGGGCTCTAGCAAAGCCTCAAAGGAGTTCGGATTCTGGATCCGAAATCTTGGCGGAGGTTTCACTCGCGTGAAACTTTCTTCGGCGGTTGGTTGGCTCGGCGGCACGGGGATTGATCGCCTCGGGATGCGGAGCGGTTCGAGGAGCGGTTCGGGGAGCGGTTCAAGGAGCGGCTCGGCGTGGGACGGGAGCAGCTCGGAAGACGGCGCGGAACATCTCGCCTGCTCCAGGGCTGAGATTCCGGGTATGTGGTTAAAGTATTTTATTAGCATTAGTTTAGTTTAATCGCAGTAGGCTAGATCCTTCTTGGGATGGTCAGACCCATCCCAAGTCGGCATAGATCTTGGCATAGGGTCTTGGACCTTAGGGCCAAGTTAAAAATGTTTTAACTTGCATGTTAATTAAGATTAACTGTTTTTCTTCCGCTGCTTTTGATTTTCCTGTCTATGTTCCGTCCGACTTAGGACGAGACTAGAGTTTTTATGCCCTAAGGGACCGCCCAATTCCCTACACTAACAGGCGGGCCTGGGCCCGCCTGCTAACAGGCGGGCCTGGGCCCGCCTGTTAACCAGGCGGGCCTGGGCCCGCCTGCTACAGGCGGGCCTGGCCCCCCTGTACAGGCGGGTGGGACACGTCTGTACAGGTCGGGCGGGCCAGCTTGTACCAGTGAATTTTTTTATTTTTAAATTTTTTTTCTGTTTTTTTTCTGTTTTCTATTTTCAAATAGTTTTACTGGGCCCTTTTAATCTCCAAAAATTGCTCCGATCTCCAAAAAAATATGGAAAAATAGCCGTTGGATTCGGAAAATTGCAAGCTTCTCCTGAAAAATAAAATGGAGACAAAATTAGGCCCAAAATGGTATTTTGCGTATAAACCAGCGATATACACTAAAATTAAATGATATTTCAAGAATACACGTATTAGAGACCAAATAGACATTAAATATACACAAAATACAATCAAATGCGGGGCAAATAAACGCAATATTCTTCCAGAATCACACCCCCAAACTAGCTTTTTGCTAGTCTCTTAGCAAAATAAGCGAATATTCCAAAAATACGTTATACACCAGAAAATGAATTAAGAATAATATTACCCAACAAAGTTTAATAATTATCATGGGTTCTCATGGACTAATGCAAAAATCTACAATTATATCTCAATCCACAGTTATTCGGTATCGCACAAATTGCATTTGTTTAATCAAAAGGTATCACGTGTCCTAGGATGTAAATTTCCTAGGATTAGGCCATCACAACATCCAAATCATAACATCATGATCTTGAATCTACTCAAAAATATCTCATCTCTTTTTGTATTTTTTTTTCTTTTTTTTTATTATAAACTTTTTAGAGCAATCCATGTAACGAGCGTTAGGTCAATGACTCCCAAACCAGACGGTCATAGGGCATTAGGTTTGAAAACCCCTCAGACTTAATAACTCGGAATGTCTAACGATTATTATGCACTCCCACATACTTCATTTTTCGGCGCGAAGCCCCATGCTTCCTGAGGCACGAGGACCCGGCTACTAAAAGAAGCTGGAAGAACGGTGCATTTTATTCTTTTTTTTTCTTCTTCTTTTTTTTTTTGGTTTTTTTTTGAAATGAGACAAATTTGAGTAAAATTCTCCATCATTTACTAATCTGCATGCTTGTGTATGTGGTTGGTAGGGCTGTTGACGAACAGAATGTTCGACGAACTACTCGTGAACAAGCTCGGTACATGTTCGTTTACGTTCGTTCAGGAAGCTTAATGAACAAGCTTGAACAGATTTTTAGAGCTCGGTTAGTAAATGAACAGAGCTTGAACATAACTGTGTTCGTTCATTTATGTTCATGAACAAGCTCGTTAAGTGTTCGTGAACAAACTCGTTAAGTGATGTTCATGAACAAGCTCGTTAAGTGATGTTCATGAAGAAGCTCATTAAGTATTCGTGAACGAACATGTACCAAAAATAGTAAATTTAGACAAATACTATATTTTCTACTATGCTTGGAATGGATGTCTGTAATGTGATTTATGGAGCTATTATGCTGGATTTATTTGGTTTTGTCCTGCAAATATTTAATCCTTTTATTTAATTGATTTATTCATTTGCGATTATGTTTAAATATTATTATTCTTGATTAAAAAATTGACGTTCGTTTGTTTGATTGAAAATCTGTTCATGGACAAGATTGATTGTGTGTTCACGACCATGTTCCTGAACATGTTCACCAACAACATGTTCACGATAAGTCTTGTTAACGAACAGAACGTTCGATTAACTACTCGTGAACAAGCTCGGTAAATGTTCGTTTACGTTCGTTCGGTAAGCTTAACGAACAAGCTTGAACAGGTTTTTAGAGCTCGGTTAGTAAACGAACAGAGCTTGAACATGGATTTTGTTCATGAACAAAACCAAGCTCCATGTTCAAGCTCGTTCAAGCTCGTTCGTCAACAGCCCTAGTGGTTGGCCTTTATCCTGAGAATTTATAACCTTCTTCACATAATTACCAATTCATAAACGCATACGTGATATGAAATTGCCTAAACCAAACAATAGTTTCATGAGATTACAATTGCGGATACATGCACCAATTTACATGAAAGTCATGATAATTTAAAATTCTACGCCGGGGTAAAACATTCTTAATCTATTTTACAATAATGAATATGTGTGTTCAATTAGACATGTTGGAATTTTCACTTCAAAGGGACATATAAAGATGGTTTGGGTAAAAACACAACACTCTTTTTTATTATACAAGCATATGAAATTTTTTTTTATAAACAACATTTTTTATGCAAAATATATAGATTTTTTTTGTGCAAACTTGAATGTAAACAAACAACATTTTTTATGCAAACTATATAGATTGTTTATGCAAAACATATATATTTTATTTTGCAAACTACTTCCTCCCCCCCCCAAATTAAAATGAACATTGTCCTCAATGTTCAAATCGTGGTAGAATAAAATATGGAGATCAGAATATGTGAATGCATAAACAAAACATCTTCCCTTTCAAATATATAACGACGTATAAGGGTAAAAAGGGAAGAGATCACCGCAGCCTCCCAAATGGAGGATCACAGATATCAATCGGTGGAGGAATTTGTTCCGGAAGCTCCTTGTGTATATCCTCCGTCAGCGCTCGAGAGGGCGACGCCAAAGACAAGTGTGCAATAGTTGACATCCAATAAGCGCTAGGCGTCGAGTATGGTGAAGGTGCAAACTCCATCACAAATGGAGGATCCAGAATATCGAGCAGAGGTGGCATCTGCACGATCAGCTCCGTGCGCTCCTCAGCCAGCTGCTGCGAAGCTAGGCCTCCACTTGCTTTCTTGGATTCCAGCAATGCAACTCCCAGACGAGCTGCATCAATCCAAGCGTTGTCCTCATGCCTTGTAACAAAAGTGTTCCAAAATGGGTCATCAAAATTAACTAAAGAATTTAAATTCAATTGACGATATTTTGAATCTAAAGTATATGGAATTGAAATTCGTGATTCAATAATATAGGGCATGGAACTGTGGGAACTCCCCTGATGTGTGTCGCTAAGCTCGATCTGATACTCTGCATCGTGAGTATGAAGTGTCTGCGGAAGTGGAGCTGGAGGGTAAGATAGCGTTGGCTCTATGTAGATCATCTCGTAATCGCCATTAATCTCGTCCTGCGGTGAAGGAAGTGGAAACTGCTGCATGGACGTAGGAAGAATGTATGGCTCTGGCTCCATCTCGATCTGCAAGCTCGCTCCCTCGCATATATCCTCCTCGTCATCATCAAAGTAGATTTCCTCATGGTCAATACGCACCGCATCATCCATCTCCTCTTGCTCCTCAAGTGGTGGTTGTTCATCTTCTTTCTTTTGGCTCCAATGGCCCCCATCAATAGGCTCGTCAAGTTCGTCCATAGGGTCACAATGGATGGAGCACTCAGGCGGAACGTCAGGCTGACTTTCGACCTGTTGGAGTGCAAACTCGTACTCAGCAAGATCATTCAAGTACCAACATGCTTCCTCGGTTGAATAAGCAAAGAATTCTCCGTTGCAGCTTGTCTGCACGAAATCTTGCGCAGAAGGCAGTAATCCCGTGTAGAAGATCTGTAGGAGATGATCATCGTGGAAGCTGTGGTGTGGACATGCAAGCATCAAATCATTGAATCTCTGCCAAGCTTGATAGTATGCCTCCTCGTCAGTTTGAGCAAAACTCGCTATTTGGTGCTTCGTGGCCTGCCGCTCCTGTACCTGCGCAAAGAAGAGAGGAAAAAATACTCGAAGAAATTTAGCCTGAAAAGACAACCAAGTAAAATCTGAGTCAAGAGTCAATGTTTCAAACCAATGCTTAGCAATATCTCTCAAAGAATATGGGAAGTATTTAAGAAATAATTTATCAATGCAAGCATTCCCACCGAATAAAGTGCGGCAAATCGTTTCAAACTTTTGTAAATGTAAATGTGGGTTCTCCTCCTTCGTACCATGGAAAACTGGTAAGATTTGAATTAACCCCGAATTAAAGTCTGAAATGATTGCATCACTATCCATTAAAAAAGATTTTTTTTAGTTTTACAAAATTTTTTTTGGATAATAAAAAAAGATTTAAAGAAAAGTAAAAGTAAAAAAAAGTAATAAAAGTAAAAGGTAAAAGTAAAACAAATTAAAATATAAAGAAAAACGACTTCAAAGTGTAAAATAAAGAAATTTTAAATCACACACTAGAAGATGGGACACTCTAACCAGAAAATTAAAGGAAAACTGTTTAAAAAACGTAACAAAAAAATAACCAAAGGAAAAAAAATTGAAAATACGGATATACACAGAATATATACACAAAAAGTGGACAAATATCACCAAAAATTTCCAAGATAATTAGAAATTCTACAAATTATAGACTGTTGTCCCCGGCAACGGCGCCAAAAACTTGACTGGACTAAAATGTTGCAGTTTAAATTCCCAAGTATAGGAAGTCGGTCAAGTAGTAAACCTGGTGAGTCCATGGTCGTATTCCACAGGGACAAACTAGTCTACAAGTTTTACAATCTGAAACTTGCGTTGGAAGTGATTTAGCAAAGTATGAACCACCCTTTGAAGGTGAATTTTTTAGTTGGGTTTTTGTTTAAGGTAAAACGGGTACGAAAAATTACGAAAGTAACTAATGTAAAAAATAATACGGTAAAAATGTGAGTGTGTTGTGTTTTAGTTAGTGTTGTAGGGTCTCATAGTAATCATTCTTCATGGGTAACTCAATCCCTCATCCATGCCAAGGTATGGGGATCAGATGATTTAACTTTGAAAACGGTGATTTTTTTAGCAAATTACAATAACATTGAATCGGTCGTTTTTCAAGACAATGGCGTATAAATAGATGAACCTCGCGATTCATTACCCTCCTTGGGCCCCTCTACGGGTTTGTGCACGTAGATGATGCCTCGCGGCATGTCATCCTAAGCGGATTCCTCACGGATAATGCGTAATTAATTAAGAAAGTGAAAAACGACATTTTCAACGTTTTCGATTAAAACGAGTGCTATGAAGAAATGAAAACATGAAACCCATCAATACTAACTTCCACACAACACACCACATGATATTTAGCCAACCATGATAATAAAAACAGCAAATATTATTAATACAAAAATCATTTGCTTACAAATCTTAATACAAATACAATAAAAACATAGGAAAAGTGGAAGAAAATCACCCAAAACGATGCCAAAACGTCTCCAAACTTCCCCTATAGCTGCTCCAACACCTCTGGAATTTGGGGGAGAAGCCCCCAAAATTTGTTTCACTCAAATCGGAGGTTGGATGATGAAATTATAGCAAAAACAACCCTTTTTATAGCAAATTAGCCTTAACGGGCCTGCGGGTTGCAGACCCACAGCCCGCTGGTCAAAGTCAAAAATGATTGGCGGGCGCCGCCCGCGTGGTAAACGCAGGCGGGCGCCCGCCTGTTTAGAACAGGCGGGTTTGACCCGCTTGGTTAACAGGCGGGCTTGACCCGCCTGTAACAGGCGGGCCAGGGCCCGCCTGCTAACAGGCGGCTTGACCCGCCTGCTAACAGGCGGGCCAGGGCCCGCATGTTAACCAGGCGGGTCTGGGCCCGCCTGCTACAGGCGGGCCTGGCCCCCCTGTACAGGCGGGTGGGCCCCGCCTGTACAGGTCGGGCGGGCTCGCTTGTACCAGTGAATTACAATAACATTGAATCGGTCGTTTTTCAAGACAATGGCGTATAAATAGATGAACCTCGCGGTTCATCACCCTCCTTGGGCCCCTCTACGGGTTTGTGCACGTAGACGATGCCTCGCGGCATGTCATCCTAAGCGGATTCCTCACGGATAATGCGTAATTAATTAAGAAAGTGAAAAATGACATTTTCAACGTTTTCGATTAAAACGAGTGCTATGAAGAAATGAAAACATGAAACCCATCAATACTAACTTCCACACAACACACCACATGATATTTAGCCAACCATGATAATAAAAACAGCAAATATTATTAATACAAAAATCATTTGCTTACAAATCTTAATACAAATACAATAAAAACATAGGAAAAGTGGAAGGAAATCACCCAAAACGATGCCAAAACGTCTCCAAACTTCCCCTATAGCTGCTCCAACACCTCTGGAATTTGGGGGAGAAGCCCCCAAAATTTGTTTCACTCAAATCGGAGGTTGGATGATGAAATTAGAGCAAAAACAACCCTTTTTATAGCAAATTAGCCTTAACGGGCCTGCGGGTTGCAGACCCACAGCCCGCTGGTCAAAGTCAAAAATGATTGGCGGGCGCCGCCCGCGTGGTAAATGCGGGCGGGCGCCCGCCTGTTTAGAACAGGCGGGTTTGACCCGCCTGTTAACCAGGCGGGTCTGGGCCCGCCTGCTACAGGCGGGCCTGGCCCCCCTGTAAAGGCGGGTGTGCCCCGCCTGTACAGGTCGGGCGGGCCCGCTTGTACCAGTGAATTTTTTTATTTTTAAATTTTTCTTTATTTTTTTTTCTGCTTTCTATTTTCAAATAGCTTTACTGGGCCCTTTTAATCTCCAAAAATTGCTCCGATCTCCAAAAAAATATGGAAAAATAGCCATTGGATTCGGAAAATTGCAAGCTTCTCCTGAAAAATAAAATGGAGACAAAATTAGGCCCAAAAATGGTAGTTTGCGTATAAACAAGCGATATGCACTAAAATTAAATGATATTTCAAGAATACACGTATTAGAGACCAAATAGACATTAAATATACACAAAATACAATCAAATGCGGGGCAAATAAACGCAATATTCTTCCAGAATCACCTGCTGCACCTGCATCATCTGAAGCATCATCCGCATCATCTCCCCATTGGTGGGTTCCCGCTCAGGCTCCTCGTCATGAGGGGGCGCACCACTACCACCACCACGGGGGAATCGCCTTCCTGCCATCTAATGACACTGAAAACGAAACAATTCGACTCATAGCTTATGACTCGGATGTCGAACTTAGTTTATTGGACATTCTAATATTATTATCGTTATTCCGATAATAGCAGTTACAGAAGAGACCTGCAAGGGCCACCAACAAAACCTGTCATGCCCCGCTTCCCTAAAATGGAGGCGAGACATGAAAAGGTCCGCACGGGAGTGGAGCTGTGAAGCCCCAAACCCGATAAGCGTCAATAAACATAAGCAGGTCCCTGTAACCACAAACGGAACGAAAATAATAACACAAGGAGAGACAGAAATAAAATCTCAAATCTCAGAATTTTGTCCAACATTAAAGATAAGTTCAACATCCAAAAAGCCACCAGGTTAAAAGAAAGAGTCTAAAGGTCTAACGCACGACCAACACAACAAACACCAACAAAGTATGGGTTCTACGCACCGATAACTAAAAGCAGTCTAAAGCAAAAGGGAAAGCTCTACGAGGACACTAAGACTGATCTCCAATGTCCACGAAGTCCTCGATCAACGCGGGTTCTGACTCAGCGTCAGCAACCACCACGTCCTCAGCGACAAACTCAGGCTCGGGATCTAAAATGTGTCACCCAAAAAAGAAAAGGGGCACATGTCAGCAAGTCAAAAGACTTGTGCAAGGAAACTGAAAGAAAAATAAACTAACAACCTAGCAGTTAAAGTATGGTGCATGGCATGGCATGTATCGTATGGAAGTAACAAGTGATGTACAAGTAGCAAGTAACAAGTGGTAGGTGTGACATGTATTATCAAGTAACAAGTACAAGGGATCACCCACACACATGTGGGCGCCCTATTGCCCGCAGGCCGTATTCAAGTGCAAGGGATCACTCTCACACAGGCGAGTGCCCTATTGCCCGCAGGCTGTATTGAGCTCGTTTTCTGGACCACGAGCCAGATTTGTAATTGGCCTAGGGACGTGCCCGCAAAACGGGTGCCTAGCCGGAACAAGTAGCACTAGTATGTAGCGATGCTACGCAATCACGATGAGTGTTCAAACATGCATGACATGAGCAGACATTCGCGTACCGTTAATTAAATTAAACATGGCAGTTAAAGATGCATGGATTACATGAACAGTTAATACGCGTACCGTTAAGTGAAATTAAACGTGACATACAAGCATGATGAAGGTGACGGACCAAACTTCGTTGTCAAGCTAGGTCAATGGCGTCCATACGGCTATCCTTTCACCGTCTAGTCTCTTTTACGCTAAAGCAAGGAAATGGCCTAAGACATGGCCCAAATCAAGAGATGCAAGTTTCACTTGCCTAGCACCAAGGATGACGATCAACGAGGCCGTCACACAAATGCTAACTACGGAGATGAGATCGCTGCCAAGGCAAAACAACATTAGAACAACATCCAACCTAGTTTTATTAGGGTTTCACAAAAACACAAATGGGCTATGAGGATATTAAGAGATCGAGTTATTACCGTATCGGAAGCGGAATAACGATGCCGAGCAAGCACGGCAACGGAAGAAACGATCCGGGGAACCTAGGGTTCAGATCTGGAAAGGATGAGAAAAATCTGGAGAAATGGGGTTTTGGGGGTTTTGGGGGTTTTGGGGGTTTTCCGGCGACCTAGAGGTGGTGGCCGGCCAAAATGGAGAGGGGGAGAGGCCCTTGATGAAGGGGGAGGGCTAGGGTTAGATGGATGATGATTTGGGGAAGAAGGAGGCTCAGGAGAAAGGAAAGAAGAAAAGAAAAACGTTTGGGGGGTTTAAATAGGAAGTGCTGGCGGATGCCCAGAAATTAGGGTTTCGACACTGATTAGTCGGTCAAAGAGCAACCACTGACCGACTAGTTTGAGAACTAGTCGGTCGGTTGACCAACACAGACCGACTAAGTCCAAACAGTAACTCCTGTACAAAAATAGGATTTAGATTTAGTCGGTCAAAGAACAACTACTGACCGACTAGTTTCTCATCTAGTCGGTCGACGAACGTTCTTAGACCGACTAAGAATGAATAGTACTTGATATCAAAAGGATCATAGAGCTAGTCGGTTAAAGAACGATTGCTGACCGACTAGTTTGCAACCTAGTCGGTCGACAAATGTTCTTAGACCGACTAACGATAAACAGTAACTCCTGAGTAATTTACAAAGCCCACTAGTCGGTCCATGAAGGTTTGCCGACCGACTAAATCGTCATCTAGTCGGTCGGTTCCCCTTCTTGTACCGGCTAACGTGCACAGAAAGTTCCGAAATGGAGCGCGAAGCTCCGGGATCGTTTCCCAAGACTCCTAGGCTTGATCTAACAATAAGATATGACCGATATGAAGCCCGTCACGAATGACTTACTCCAAAATCGACGATTCTAAGGAAGAAGCTAGAAAATCACGACGAAACGATCGAAAATGAAAGCTACGGAGACGAAAACCACACATAAGGAGAAAATCCACCAAAACATATATATATATATATAATATAAATAATCCAAATACATGAAAACCAGTCGTTACACCCCGAATGTCAACATTCCCAACGTCCATACTGCGAAGGGAAAACTGAACACACAAATTAGTACTGCATACTGAAGTATTGGAGCATTATATGTATCATCCTTATACATGTCGCAGTGAGCGCAAACCTGCATGGGCCACCCTTTACATGTCACGCCCCGTCCTCCAAAGTACCCAAGAACACAGATCTTCCCAATATAAATGAATAATGGGGGAGTGACTATGACGTTGTATTTTATATACCAAGTGTAAAAGTATGAACAACAGACAAGCAGGACACTGTAACAGCAGGTATTATACAGACAACAAAAGTACTGAAAAGTAAGTAAAGTTTGTAAGGACCCTGGCTATGGAGAAAACACTAGAAGGTGGTTGAATAGTGTTTATGCAATTTAAAAAGAAAGTTACACCAATTTAAATGCTAGCCAACAAAATAGTACAGAATTAATATTAAACCCAAAGTGAAACACAAGCAAACGCAAGGATGTTTTAAGGGTTCGGATTACCCAAGTCACTTCCCGACTTGTTCCTGGTAATCAAACGTCCCTTCCATCCGGATACCTCCGGATACTCATGTTAGAACCCTAACTTGAGGTTTCCTTAAAACCCACTTGTAGCAACCCTACAAGTGAAATCGAAATACAATCGATTGGCCTTGACAACCACAACTTGGGAGCAAACAAACCACGCTCACAACCCGAGCGTGAAATCAAATAACGACCGTTACGAAATATGAAAGCAACACTTACAATCACCTATGCCTTGAAGTAGAACTTGAAGGAGACGTGTGTTGCGTGTTGAAGACTCTCTTGGAAGAGAGGAAAGCCATTTCTCCTGACTGCATCAAATGCCTAGAGGATATTTATTTGGTTCTAGGTTGGAGAGCAAGAGATTGAAGATAGGAAATCTTAGGGCTTTATGATTTGAGAGCTTTGATCTTGAGAATGAAAGCTTGAAAGATTTTGCAATGGAATGAGTAACATCTCAATGGAACAGTAGATGCTCCTTATATAGGTTTCTCAAATCCTCAAAACAGAATTAGCAAAAATCCTTTTGGAATCCGTGAGAAAACTCTCAACGAATAGAATCTGCGCTCGCGACAGTCGATTGTTGAGGAAACCACAGTCGACTGCTGCACAGTCAGATTGGGTAGGTGAGAATTCATAACAGTAACTTACCACATGGACAGTCGACTGATGAAGCATAGACAGTCGACTGTTGAACCAACAGGCGACTGTAAATCCTACTACAGGCGACTGGCCGTAAGTTGGGTAAGTTGAAGAATTCTGGAAAACATCTGGGATAACAGGACAGACGACTGACGAGTAGATAACAGTCGACTATTAATCAGAACAGGCGACTGTAAATCCTCCTACAGACGACTGTCAAAACCTTGAGATTTTCCAGAAAGCTGAGTCAACAAATTGGCTCACATACAGACGACTGTTGCAGCATTGACAGTCGACTGATCCAATGGACAGTCGACTGTAAATCCAACATAATTCGATTGGCCAAAATAACCAGAGAGACAAGGATTTGGTCAAAAGACAGACAGGCGACTGATTAACGAAACACAGTCGACTGTCACTTGGACAGGCGCCTGTGAATCATTCATAAGTCGCCTGAAGAAATAAAACAGAGAAGCCCAAAACTAGACTGTAAAAGTTTGTGCATAACAGGCGACTGTAGAACAAAACACAGTTGACTGTTTTTGAGACAGGCGACTGTAAAACGTTCAGCAGTCGACTGTTATAGACATGACATGCACAATCTAGTTTGAAATGAATTGGAGTCAAAGGAAGCTTGAATTAAAGACATCCTAAGACAGAAATAAAGATGTGTGTGCGCTCCAACAATGTTCTACTTCTAAGCTACATATTAGAAAAGAAAATAGGAAGTTACATTAGACGAACTCTCTCTTCTATCCAACGCATGAGCTTGAAGTCTTCTAGGTGCTTCAATCACCATCTACAATCATCCAATCCATTTCATTTGCCTTCAATGATCTTTGAGTGTCATCCATTGCAAGTAGATCTTCATACTAGGCTTAGACAATGGATTAACTACAAAATTGGGGATTAGTCACAAGTATTTATGTTTGCTCATCATTAACACCAAGTAGGGAGAAGTCCAATACTCGACATTCTCCCCCTTTTTGATGACGACAAACAAACATAAACAAAAAGATAAATAATTATGCTTAATGAAAACTTACTCCCCCTACATAGATGCCAATCAAGGTAGTCAACAAATATTAGTGCATCTATATATCAATTGAAGCAAATGAGTAAGATATGTATGAATGAATTGAAATCATGAAATCTAGGATATAAAATCCCTATTCATTGTATCTTACTGCCCCTGAATATAAGGCAACTTCAATCTTAGATTCAAGTGTTATTAGTATATACTTAGCACATTCATTATGAATCTGTATGTTTATTGCTCTCCCCCTATGACATTATCCAAAAAGGTGGGAGTATAAACAACAACAATAATCGTGCTAAATAAGAACTATCAACAATCAGAGAGTTTAAGGATTTATAAAACTAAAACTCATAAAACCACATCATATACTTATATGAATAGAGGAATGAAAGTCCAATATTAACATTTGAGATATACGAAGAAAATATATTGTCTAACAATGCATCACATTTCATATAATATGTATAATCCAATATCAAGTCCAATATTGTCTCAAAAACACATCAGCGGAGAATATATCATTCATGGAGACAATATCACAAACATCACATAGATATGATAATCAATGATACTATGTGTGAAACATAAGGCAAAACTGCAATATCATATATATATATATATATATATATATATATATATATATATATATATATATATATATATATATATATATATATATATATATATATATATATATATATATATATATATATATATATATAGGAAAATTTTCAAATGAGAACATTTCGCACCGTGCGAAAATGTTTTTATCTTTTTTTTGAAATTTTTTTTTTCAAAAATTCTTTTTTCCACCCTTATTATATGTTGTTATACCACCCTCAAAAAATAATGGTTGAGAAATAATGTCATTTGGTCTTCGATCAAGGCATTTCATCAAATTCGCACGTTTTGAGACCGTTAAATTTGTAACGGGTGGATGGGGGCTCTAATGCCCAACGGGTTCACCCATTATTTTCCCTGGGGTATATATTTGTATGGATTAAACATCAAAAAAAGAATTTTTGAAAAAAAAAATTTCAAAAAAATAAAAAAAAGGTTTTCGCACGGCTTTCGCACGGGTTTTTTCGCACCCGAAGATTGCCATATATATATATATATATATATATATATATATATTACATTTGACAACGATTTTTGAATTCTAGGGCTGACTAGGACAAGATAAAGAGTGGCTGAGATTTGATCTTGGCAAATCAATGGTTGAGATTGGATTTTGTGAAAAAATTTGGGAGAAAATACCTTGGGAATATAAACTTTGAAATTAGAAGTGCATTGGAAAAGAGTGTGGAAATTAAATTTAGGGGAAAAAGTGCATTGGAAAAGAGTGTGGAAATTAAATTTAGGGGAAAAAGTGCATTGGGAAAGATTGTGTAGATTAAATTTGGAGGGAAAAGTGCATTGGAAACCTAAACTTTGAAATTAAAAGTGCCTTGGGAAAGATTGTGGAGAATCATGATCCATTAAATTAAACAAAATAAAAAATTTAGCGTAAAACAATTTAGCGAAAGATTGTGGAGAATCATGATGTTTGTTGTCTTCGACGCCCGCTAAATTTTTTTACAAAGATTTGTTGTTCTGCGCCGAAGGCGGTGGCGCCAAATTTGTTGTTCGACACCGAATTTGTTGTTCCATTGTTCTGCGCCAAAGGCGCGTGCGCCGAATTTGTTGTTACAAAGATTTGTTGTTCTGCGCCAAAGGCGCGGACGCCAAATTTGTTGTTCGATGTCGAATTTGTTGTTCCGTTGTTCCGCGCCAAAGGCGCCCGCGCAATTTTTTTACAAAGATTCGTTGTTATGCGCCGAAGGACCGGGCGCCAAATTTGTTGTTCGACGCCGAATTTGTTGTTCCACGCCGAAGACGTCCGTGCTGAAGGTGCCTGTGCCACTAAATATTTTTACGCTAATTTATTGTTCTGTTTAATTTTGGCTGTGTAAATAATTTTCCGGGGAACAAAAATTTCACGGAGAAATGTTAAATGAATCGTGCCCGCGGACACGGTTCATTTAAGATTTTCCCTTGCAAAATCTTTGTTGCCCAAAATTTTTTTTCAAAGCCAAAATTTAAAAGAAAAACAAATTAGCTTACAATAATTGGCGGCACAGGCGCCTTCGGCGTGGGTGCCTTCGGTGCGGAACAACAAATTCAGCGCATGCGCCTTCGACACAGAACACCAAATTCGACGTGGGTGCCTTCGGCGCAGAACAACAAATTCGATGTAAAACAACAATTTCGACGCAGGTGCCTTAGATGCGGAATAACAAATCAGCGTTAAAAATGGCGCAGGCGCCTTCGGCGCGGAACAACAAATTCAGCGCATGCGCCTTCGACACAGAACACCAAATTCGACATGGATGCCTTCGGCGCAGAACAACAAATTCGACGTAAAACAACAATTTCGGCGCGGGTGCCTTACGCGCGGAACAACAAATCAGCATTAAAAAATTTAGCTGACACCTTCGGCGCGGGCTTCATATACATATAACCCGTGCCCTTGGGACACTGTTCATTTAAAAATCTTGGACCCACTAATTTTAAACAAACATCAATAATTATTAGTTTAACATGAAATATCAGCAGATGGGATCGAAATTTTACAGGGTTTTGCAACGCGGATCAATGAGTTGGCAGCATCTCACACGTTCATTCTCCCACAGCTCGCGTTCATTCCCAAGATAAGATTGTGTGTGCACAACATTTTTTTTTCATAACTAATATTAAAAGGCTATTCCTAATTTCAATTTTTTTGTGTATTCCCAACAAATTTCTCTTCAACCCAAAAATTTCCTTCCAAAACTTGATGTGACATTGACACATAGGACAAATTCAAAATCTACCCTCAATTGTAATATAGACTAGTCTATAACCCGTGCCCGCGGGCACGGATCAATTTAGATATTTCCCCCTCAAAATCTTAGTTCCCCCGAAAATGTGGTCACGATTCATTTTAGATATTCTCCTCTCAAAATCTTAGTTCCCCTAAAATTGTGTACATGATTCATTTTAGAAATACCCCACTCAAAATCGTAGTCCCCCAATATGTATTTCGTTTCTAATTTTTTTTGTAAAGTTAGTTGCCCCGCAAGAATTGGAAGAGACGCCTGATGATGGCCCAAAGTGCAGGCGCCAGTTGTAAAGAATGATCAATTGCAGTGTTGGTTTTTTTGCAAGATTAATGCTTCATGCGCTGCTTTAAAGAACCGGGTATTAATGCTTTTAAGAAACGGGTATTAATGTTTTTTGTGAACCGGGTATTAATGTTTTTTGACCAATGGATGAATTTGCCTTTCCGAAGTGGCGTGTGCTCAAGCGTGCAAATTGGGTAGCTCTTACAAAAGACATTTAATGTCTGAGAACGACATTGCCAAAAAGCAAAGGGTATTTAAAACAGCCTCAACAGAATTGGAGAGATACTGCCAACATTTTTTTGGGTAATGTCAGGATTTTTTTGAGAACTGCCAACAAAGTTTCGTCCAACAAAGTTTGATTGTGGGCCAGTCAAAGTTTCTTCCAACAAATTTTCACCCAACCCAAAAATTTTCCCCCCAAAACTTGACGTGACATTGCCACATATGCCAAATTCAAAACCAGCCCTCAATTGTATTATATATATATATATAGCCCACGAGAGGGTATCCTAGTGGTAAGTCATTCCGCTCCAAAGCCAAGGGGTGCGGGGTTCGAGGCCTATGGCCGCCGTGACTTGGTAATTATTGTGGAATTTGTTATGGAATTATTTACCCTGGGGCTACATATCCCCTCTCGGACTAACCCGGGGGCCGTTGGGGGCACGGCGGTCACCCCCCAGTTTGCATAGTCTTGACCGGGCTCTCGCCTTACCCTCCTAAAAAAGCCGAAGGCAGGGGGAGGGGGTTGGGGATTTTTCTGGGTTTTCTATATATATATATATATATATATATATATATATATATATATATATATATATATATATATATATATATATATATATATATATATATATAATAAAAGAGGGATGTTATCAAGAGAAATTGGATAAGGGATATCTATATTATAAAAGAGGGATGTTATCAAGAGAAATTGGATAAGAGATATTAGACAAGAGAAATTGGATAAGAGATATCTATATTATAAGAGAGGGATGTTAGCAAGAGAAATTGGATAAGAGATATCTATATTATAAAAGAGGGATGTTATCAAGAGAAATTGGATAAGAGATATTGGAAAAGAGAAATTTGATAAGAGATATCTATATTATAAAAGAGGGATGTTATCAAGAGAAATTGGATAAGAAATATTGGACATGAGAAATTGGATAAGAGATATCTATATTATAAAAGATGGGTGTTATCAAGAGAAATTGGATTAGAGATATTGGACAAGATAAATTGGATAAGAGATATCTATATTATAAAAGATGGATGTTATCAAGAGAAATTGAATTAGAGATATTGGACAATAGAAATTGGATAAGCGTGATGTTATCAAGAGAAATTGGATAAGAGATATCTATATTACAAATGAGAGATGTTATCAAGAGAACTTGGATAAGAGATATTGGACAAGAGAAATTGGATAAGGGATATCTATATTATAAAAGAGGGATGTTATCAAGAGAAATTGGATAAGAGATATTGGACAAGAGAAATTGGATAAGAGATATCTATATTATAAAAGAGGGTTGTTATCAAGAGAAATTGGATAAGAGATATTGGACAAGAGAAATAAGAGATATTGTTATCAAGAGAAATTGGATAAGCGATATCTATATTATAAAAGAGGGATGTTATCAAGAGAAATTGGATAAGAGATATTGGAAAAGAGAAATTGGATAAGAGATATCTATATTATAAAAGAGGGATGTTATCAAGAGAAATTGAATTAGAGATATTGGACAATAGAAATTGGATAAGAGTGATGTTATCAAGAGAAATTGGATAAGAGATATCTATATTACAAACGAGAGATGTTATCAAGAGAACTTGGATAAGAGATATTGGACAAGAGAAATTGGATAAGGGATATCTATTATATAAAAGACGGATGTTATCAAGAGAAATTGATAAGAGAATTTGGACATGAGAAATTGGATAAGAGAATTTGGATATCTGGTATATAAAACAGGGAAATTGAATAAGAGAAAATATAAGAGATGAGATTTTGAGGGATAAAAGAGGAGGTGGGGAATTTTGCACATACAACCCCGGTTTCTGTATTTTTGCCTATGGACCCTCCCCACACACACACCCACACTTTTTATTCTCACCCCTTCCGACCATTTTTTTTCCAGTTCTATGAAGATTTTGAATCTTATCCTACTAGGACAAAGCTTTGTCCTACGTGGCAAGTTTGTCCTTGGTGGTAATGACAATTTTGAGGGGACTTAAATTTTGAGGGAAAACTTAAATTTGGGGGAAACTTGAAATTTTGTGGGAAAACTTGAAATTTGGGGGAACTTGAAATTTGGGGGGAACTTGAAATTTGTGGAGGAGAAAAACTCAGCCATTAAATAAACCGTGCCATATGGGCACGGGTAATGACTAGTATATATATATATATAAGAGATATCACGAGAGTACAAGTCAAATGGACATCAACATGTCCATCAAATACATCATGATAAAAAATACTACATTATGATCTCAAAAATACATGATCAGATATTAGCATACATCACCACAACAAAGAAACATCCATCAAACATACAAACACTGAAGAACCACTCAACCCAACCAAAACAGACCAAAAAAAATCTAGGTCTCCGGGTGAGTGAACAAAAAGAAACAGCTGCAACATCAGTCAATGTGAATGACAGTGGGGTCCGAGGGACGACCAGATGAGCGGAACATCAGCCTAGCAGAGCGTCGAGTAGGATAAGCTGGAGTCTTCCTCTTGGAAGACAAAGCTTGCGCGGCAGAGGATTCCGCACGAGCATGAACGGGAGTCTAGACAACGGGGGTCTGGACCACAGAAGGTACATGCACAAAGCCTGGAGGAGGAGGAACACCAACAGGGGCAGTATCCTCAGATTTAGAGAACAGAGCCTGAAACTCGGCAGGAATGGGAAATCCATGAAGCACGAGAAATTTGTACTGCAGCTCGAGAAGAGCTTCTCATCCATAGTGGCAGCAAGCTTCTCGAGAGAAGTGACACGGTCACACAATATACCGAGAAGAAAATCCTCAAGTGGTACTGACGGAGGAGTACGAGGAGGATGATCAGCCGGCTGAGAAGTGTGTTCAACAACATTCTCCCGGGGAACAGGATCGCTAATAGTGACATGTAAGCATTCCCTAGACGGTGGAGGCGAAGAGGGTACCGGATCAGTGGGTTGAGGAGAGGGAAACGGATCATCAAGGAAGTCGAAAGATCCCTTAGGAAAAAGATGACCAGAGGGATCCATGAACACAATCGACCGAAAGCTAGGTCACGAGGCGATTAGAGAAACACACACAAATAATTGAACCAAAGTGAAGAGGACAAACGAGGCAATCGAAGCCCGAGCGGCGCACTCGACAAACGACGAGACGACGGGGACGAGGAGCGTCGGAGGAGTGATCGCCTGAGGGTTCGAAGCGGAAAGTCGAACGTTTTCAATCGGAGGAGAGAGAAAAACGTGGGTCGAAATGAAAAGTCTCGAAGATTTAATGAATGGGCGAAATAATCTGGGCCGTTGGATCAAAGAATCGACGGCTCAGATCGAAGCAGTGAACAGCCACAACAGGAGACAGTCGACTGATGAAGAAAAGTCAGTCGACTGGCTGAAATGATAAGAAATAAGCTTGGAATGACAGACAATCGTCTGTTGAGTAACATATAGTCGATTGTCCGCAGGACAGTCGACTGTATTATACCCTTCAGTCGACTGACTGAGAAATCAATAAAATTGATGAAAAGACAGAGACTACTGACGAATTTGATAGAAATGACAGGCGCCTGATGACTAAAGTACATTCGCCTGTTGAAACAACAGCCGATTGTAAAATTGTCATCAGTCATCAGTGCGAAAGATACAAGTTTCTGACATAGAAGATAGAGTAGGGCAGTCGACTGTCGAAGAAAAGACAGTCGTCTGTCCTAGTCCAAAAATGCACAGTGAGATAAAAATCCAGAGGATATGAATACTCACCCTAAGACCTATACTCTAAACATAAAATCATCATAAATGAACATCAAATTATAAATCGTCGATAAAACAAATCTCTTAAAACAATCTGAAAACTCATGTAATCACAGAAGTCTCAATTGCCTTTCTCAAGACACATATATGACATAACAAAAGAAGAGAGGCAACAAGATGATATGAGCTTAAAAGTGTTATAACAAGTATGTTGAGCTCCTAAATTTTAGATTCACCCATAATTCCTAATTCTCCACGCAACCTCACAAATGAATCTTCTTTATGAGGTTTTGTGAATATGTCGGCAATTTTTTTGGGTTTCAATGTACTCTAAGATGATGTCCTTCTTAGCTACATGATCATTGATAAAATGGTGTCTCACATCTACGTGTTTGATACGGTAGTGATGTACCGGGTACTTGGAAAGATATATAGCACTTTGGTTATCAACCATGATAGGACAAATATCACAATTGACACCATGGTCACTAAGAGTGTGTCTCATCCAAAGGACTTGTGCACATGCAAGACCCACGGCAATATATTCCGCTTTAGTCGTGGACAATGATACCGAGTTCTGTTTCTTGGAAAACCAAGAAACTAAGGAATTTCTCAAGAAATGGCAAGTGCCACTAGTACTTTTCCTATCGGATTTGCATCTGGCAAAGTCGGCATCATTATATGAGATTAACTCATATGTGCTAGATTTAGGGTAAAGTAACCCAAAATCTAGTGACTGATTGAGATAAAGAAATATTCGTTTAACCGCAATCAAGTGTGACTCCTTAGGTCTTGCTTGATATCTAGCACACAAGCATACGGAAAACATGATATCAGGCCTACTAGCGGTTAACTAAAGTAAGCTACCGATCATACCTCGATATAGACGAATGTCTACATCTTTTTCGTTCTCATGCTTGTGTAGATGGGTTGTCGTACTCATATGAGTCTTTTTGCTTGAAGACGATTCTATCCCGAATCGCTTAATAAGCTCCCATGTGTACTTTGTTTGATGTATGAAAGTTTCATCCTTCATTTGTCGAATTTGCAGTCCAAGTAAGTAATTGAGTTCTCCAATGTGGCTCATCTCGAATTCCATCCTTCGCGGACTTAGAAAATTCTTGACAAAGATTAAAGTTAGTAGAACCAACTATTATATCGTCTACATAAACTTGAATCAAAAGAATGTCATTTTCATAATCTTTAATGAAAAGAGTGGAATCAACTTCTCCCATTTTAAAACCTAAATCCAAAAGAAATGTCTTGAGTCGATCATATCAAGCTCTAGGAGCTTGTCTCAACCCATACAACGCTTTCTTAAGTTTGAAAACATGGTTTGGAAATTTTTCATGAATAAAACCTAGAGGTTGAGACACATACACTTCTTCATTGACAATCCCATTTAAAAAATGCACTTTTAACATCCATTTGAAATAGTTTAAAATTCTTATGAGATGCAAAAGATAAAATCAATCTAATAGCTTCTAATCTAGCTACGGGGGCAAATGATTCTTCGAAATCGATACATTCCTCTTGTCGGTAGCCTTGAGCTACTAAACTTGCTTTGTTCCTTGTGATGACCTCGTTCTCATCAGTCTTGTTCTTGAAAATCCATTTGGTCCCAATAACTTTGTGACCACTTGGAAGAGGAACGGGCTCCCAAACTTCATTTCTCTCGAAATGCATTAGTTCTTCTTCAATTGCCATTATCCAAGAGCTATCTTCACAAGCTTCCTGGATGTTCTTTGGCTCAATGGTAGAGACAAATGTGCAATGAGAGAATTCTTCAATTCTTGACCTCGTTCAAACACCCACACCAATATCTCCAATAATTTGGTCATGGGTGTGGTTGCGAATGGTTGGGTAAGCTTTGGGTATTCTTGCATCACTTGAAACATCTTCAACAATCTCATTAGTAGTGTTAGTCTCAATAATAGAATCATTAATCTTAACATTACTAAGAGAATCACAAATAGCTTCTACACTATCATCAATGACATGAGGAAAATCAAAATCTTCATAAAATGATACGTGTAGTGATTCCTCGATCGTTGAAGATGTTTTGTTGTATATCCGGTAGGCTTTGCTACGTATGGAATATCCAATAAATATCCTTTCATCGGATCTTGGCTTAAATTTATCTAAATTACCAAAGGTGTTTTTGATAAAACATTTTGAACCAAAAACTCGAAAATACTTAACTTGAGGTTTTTTATCATAAAATAACTCAAACCAAGTTTTGTTCGTTCGGGGTCTCACTATGATCTTATTAAGCACGTAACATGTCATGTGCGCCGCTTCTGCCCAAAATTGTAGTCCAAGATGACTATCATGGAGCATAGTGCGAGCACACTCAATAAGAGTCTTATTCTTTCTCTCTACAACATCATTTTGTGGTGGAGCCCGAGGAAAGTAAAAATTGTGAGTTATCCCGGTATCATCACAAAACGTTGTAAAAGACTCATTCTCAAATTCTCCTCCATGATCACTACGTATAGTGATAATGGTGGATCCTAAGAGATTCTGAATCTTCTTTGCAAATATGGTAAACTCTTCAAAAGCTTCATTCTTATTAGTTAAGAATGAAACCCAAGTAAATCTAGAGAAGTCGTCAACGATAACTAATCCATAATGATCATTACCTAAAGAAGCGGTTCTAGTTGGCCCAAACAAATCTAGATGAAGAAGTTCTAGGGGCCTCTTAGATGTAATCCCTTCTTTAAGCTTGAAAGATGATTTACTAAGTTTACATGTTTGACATGAATAACAAAAGTTTTTCTTACTAAATGCAATTTAGGAAAACCTTTGACTAGATCATGCTTAGCTAACTTATATAAGTGCTTGAAATGAACATGACCAAAACGGCGTTGCCATAATAGTTGTTCACTTGTATTTGTTGGATCTGGATCCTAGCCTAGAGGGGGGGTGAATAGGCTAATAAAAAATTCTCGTGCAACCCACGAGAAATCACACGCAGTTAAAAGCACAACCAGAGTAATGAAAAGCAGACACAGAGTACACAGCAGATTTACCCTGGTTCGGTCGTCCCAACGACCTACTCCAGCCCCCAAAGCTAATACTAGATTGAATAGTGCAATAGGTACAAAGTCACAAGTTAGAGCACGCTCAGAGCACCCTCTACGTCTCTACACTCGCCGGACTCTCAGTACCACACACACAGTGTTTCCTCTCACTATCAATCCTAGCAAAGCTCTCTACCAGCTAGTCCCGAACTAGCTGGGTCCCACTTGTCTAGTCCCAACTAGACAAGTCCCAAAATAGTCCACAAAAATAGGTAAAAGTTTCCCCTACAGAGAACGTTACACTAAGACACAAATAAAGGAGTTTAAGGGTTTAGAAATGCTCAGTTTGTGTCCGTGTAGGCGTCTCTGTCAATCAGCACGTCGTCAGCTCCAATCTGACGCAAACGGTGTCTCAATCCGACTCCTGGATGTCAAGATATGCACTGGTCTGTGCGTAAAGCAATTACAGTTCAATCCTTTAATAAAGGCCGGTCTGTGCGCTCAGAAACTGCTTTAAAATAAAGCGGTCGGTGCACATAGAAACTCAGTTCAAAATCAATTGAGCTCGGTCGGTGCGCACAGCAAATCCCTTAATAATCTTCGAGCCACGTCAGCGAAATATTTTCGTTTCAATTCGATCGCCTGAAAAATCCTCTCCGTTGATTCGTTTTGCTTTGCGATCTAGGCCGTCGACTCGTTCGTTCTCCGTTTTCTTGAGTTACAGCAGCAACGCTCCGATACGTCTTCGGCAACTTCTCGACGACGGGCAAGGGGTCCGGTCAAGGCTGCAGTAGGTGATGACGGCGGTGAGTTCTTCAGTGACAACGACTTCTCCTCTAGCACCGGCAGCGGTAGTCTCCGTGGGCGCCGCCTCATCACGACAGCGATCAGATCTCCAGTGCTCCGACTTCGGCGATGGCGACTTCCGGCGGCGTTCGTTCGCTTCTCCTCCGTGTAGATGACATGATCTCGATGGCGACGGTGTATAGCTTCGAGGAACGACAGCGGGCTTCGATAGCGACGAGCAGCAGATCCTTCAGGGCAGCGACGAGATCTCGAGTACGATCTTCAATCGACGACGGTGGCGAGGATCTTTTCTTCAACAGGGGACGACGGCGAGCTCTCCTCAGCAAATCTTCGTCAGCAGCTTCAAGCTTACGACGGCGTTCTCCTGACTTCAGCAGCAACGAAAGTGGTGCTCCGATCAACGACTTCGTGCAGCGGGGCTCACCTTCGTGTAGCAGCGACAGAATTTGGTCTTCTCCGACGAGATGGCGACGATGGCAGGCGGTCTATCCTTCTCCGTTGGCGTACGGTGTCGCTCCGACTGCAGCGGCGTTTAACGGTGATGGCGGCTACGACGACGTCGAGATAATGGGGTCAGCGGCTGCTCCGGTGTCTCTTCATCAGAGGATGATTGGGCTTCGCTGCAGCGGGATGGCGTCGTGACGATGAGAGCAGCAGCAGCTTCTTCGATGGCCTAGATGATGAGCTTCTAGGTTGGGAGATGGGTGTAGGCTTGGAGATGAGTTGTCGAAGCTCCCTTTCTTTTCTTTGTTGCCTCCGATAATTTTTGAAGCCCCCTCTGATATATTGTTACCGCAAGAAGTGTAGCCCCTCTCTCTTCAATTGTTTTTAATTGCCGTGGGTTTTAAAAAATTTGTATATGGCCGTCAAAAAAATTGTAGCCCCAAATACTATAATTTTATTGTTATTGCCGCGCAGATTTTTTTGTAGCTCTCTCCAATATGGTTTTATAGGCTAGGGCTAGGGTTTTGGGGAGAGTCCCTAAGAGATAGGGATTTTGTATTTTGATAGGGATTTTGAATTCGAGTAGGGTTAGGAAATCTTCTAATTGATTTGACTAAATCCCCACGAAATTTGAAATAGCTCCATCTCATTCCTCATTGGGCCAAGTCCAACTTTGATTTGAATTGGTCACGCCTTATCACTTCATCTTGACCAAGTCTAACACCTTTGCACACTCACTTCCTTCTTCTCCTTAGATGCTATACGAATAGCAATGTCGCCAAATACTGGGAACACATTGTTTTCCCAAGCCTGAAACACACTGAGCACACACATTAGATATACCGACACGGTTGTCATCATCAAACTAAGATCCTAGATCGTTGCTCCCAACAGTATTAGCAACTAAGCAATGTTCTACGGTTTTAGGCAAGCTCAAATAATAAATATTTTTACGCCTAATACCGGAAAATAAAACTTGTGAATTAGAATCAACAATTTTACACAATCCTTCTCCAAAGTTAACCTTGTAACCTTTGTCCACAGTTGACTAATGGAAATGAGATTGTGACATATACCACTAACAAGAAATACATTAGTAATTAAGGTTTTGAAGGGTTACCGACAATACCTACTCCAATGACGGTTCCCTTTTTGGTTACTTCCAAAAGTGACCGTTGCACCATCCTTGATGCTAATCACTTCGGAGAGCAATATGGGATCTCCCGTCATATGTTTGGAGCAACCACTATCGAGAATCCATCCTTTCCCATTAGAGCTAGTATGACCTTTATTGCTCTTTTTCTTTCTCTTGTGTACCTACATAATATACCATACACTCATGGTACCCAATGTTTGTTGGGTCCAAGGGGATTAGCCCTTTGGAAGCCAAGTCCAAGTGGACTTCCGCTTTCCAACATAATCACTATTCTTAATAACATCATGAAAATATGAATCAACATATGCATTCATATCATTTAAGCTAGTGTTCGTATGACTCTAAATGGTGTAAATTTTGGGAGTCCTTTTCCTAGTTGCATGCATGCTTGTTAGATTTCTATGTGGTGCATGCTTCTTAGGAACATGGTTTCTAGCATAAAAATGAGATGGTGGATATGCATTGGACATACGATGATGATATGTATGCTTGGGAACATGCATGTTGTATGAAACATATGGGTCATGCATGACATGTGGAGGATGTGCATACATGTAGGAATGATGCGTATGAGCATATCAGTGTATAGGAGCACGTACATGAGTATTTCTCATGTGTGGATTTGTACGTGTCCGTGGGTGTGGAGCATAAAAAGTGTCATGAGTATCCACTTGTGAAGTAGGAGAGTTCCTACGTGGATGAAGGTTGGTGTACATGTAAGCGTGGCTTCTCTTTTGGTTTCCACCCTTAGTGGGTTTCTTGCCAAAAGGAAGATATGATGAAGTGTTGACATTCTCGGTAGGTTTGCTGAATATAGTGTCTTTGACACCACTTGTGGATGCACCGGAGGATGGCCTCACAAAGTTTATAGTGACACCACTATAGGAAGTGCGAACATTGGATGCATTTGCATTCACAAAACCAAGACCAACACGATGTGTGGCCGGAAATTGGTTTGCTAGCAAATCGTCCAATTGTCCTTTTCCCTTATTGAATCTCACAATAGGGGAGGACATGAGCTCATATTTCTCCTTAAGAGAAGAAATATTGGTATCCAAGGTGGACACCTGTGCTTTGAGCTCGTGCATTTGGGTTTTAAGAGAATCATTCTCTAAACCCAATTGTGTGTGATGTGAGACTAGATCACTATTATCCTTAGGATGTGTTTGATCTAGTTGCGATTGGAGGGTATTCACCTCATTTCTCAAAGTGACATTTTGAGAAGCTAAATTTGCTTTCTCAAGAGTTAAAGTATCGACAATGGTGTCATTGTTGATAATGCATGGAATAGATGAATTGCTAACATTCAAATTTTTAATCTAGTATATCTAAGCATTCGAGATTGATACTTAGCAAACAATTCTTCATTAGCAATACGTAATTCATCCATTGTTACATCGGTATCATCCATGTCGGAATTGTTGGAAGCAACGATCTAGGATCTTGGGTTGATGATGACAAACGTGTCGGTATATCTAATGTGTGTGCTTAGTGTGTTTCAGGCTTGGCGATCACTATTTGGAGGAATTGCTATTCGTATAGCATATTGGGAGAAAGAGTCTGTGTGTGCACAAAGAAGTTTGACTTGGTCAAAGGAGAGAAAAGTGGACCAAGTCAAATTTACTTAGGAGAATGGATTGATTCAAATCAATTTAATATTTGATCAAATCAATTAGATTTGTGTCTACCCATTTCCTATTCAAACAACAAATCAAATCCCATATTGATTGGGTCAAATCCCTAAGCGGTTGACACAACCCTATTACCCTTGTCCTATAAATACCCATCTTCTAGGGTTGAAGAGAGCGCGGCTAAAACAAAAATTTTAAAGGGGGCACATGTTTTTGATTGCTTTGATTGGGGCAGCCGAATTTTTGATGATGGGGGTTTGAAAATCATTTTTGTTTGAAAAATCTTGGCAGCCGAACTTTGTGATCCTCACATTTTTTTGGTGTGCTTTAAAAAAAATACAAGGCCTGTTGTATTCACATCTTCACAAGAGCCAGGTGCCGAATTGTTTTTAAGGAGAAAGATCATTTTTTTAAAGGGAAGTGCCAACAAAAAAAAAACCAAGCAGCCACCATCAAGCCGTAAGATCAACATATTTTTTTTAAAATCAATTTCTCAAAAGGTGGCCGCATCATTTCTCAAGTGCCCTAATATTTTTTGAGCAGGTGGCCGCATCATTCCTCAAGAGCACAAAACCCCTAATATTTCTTGTTTGACATTTTTTTTTTCAAGTGCCGCATCATTTTCAAGGAGAGCAAGTGGCCGAATTTTTTTTTGTATACTGTTTTTTTGTTGTTTGCTCAGGCTGCACAAAGCTTTGAAAACAACCCAGGGCCGCACCAAATAAATTCCAAGGACAGCGCATTACTCTCAATCACCTCAGCCGAATTTGTCTTGGGAGCACAAAGAAATCAAGCAGCCATACTTTATTCCCCAAGAGTTCAGCAACCGAAAATTTGTGTGCATCAATTTTTTTGGAAGAGCAGCATTTAAATTGCCTTTACATTGCAAGTTCCAAGAGAGGGCTCTTACCACAAAAGTGTCTTTTTGTTTGCAGATCAAAAAATTAGTTGTTCTTCAATTGTTCTTGTTTGCAATTATTTCAAGAGCAGCTTTCTAATTGTCTTTTTGTTTGCAGAGGAAACAGACAGCCTTTGCAACAAATTTCCAAGGCAAAGATTATTATCCCATGCTCCTTCTATTTGCAGGCCGGCCGAATTCACAACGAAATTTGTTACAATGGTCAAATTGTTTTGGTTGGCTGCATATCAATTTCCGAAGAGATAGCCTATCATCAAGAGCTTGGTCGTACCACAACTTCGCTTGCTGACCGAGTGTCCTCTAGTGACGTACTCTTGCCGACCGGTACAAGTAGCCATCATCTAATGGAAGTGCGCAAGTCGCAATCTCAAGGGTGATCAATTGCCGCAAGCTTCTAATATTGAGCAAGAAGCCACAACTTGAGTTGCCGGTGTTGAGGAGACATCTACATCTACGTCAGACGAGATCTGACCCGTGCTAATTGACGAGGACATCGCCGCTACACAAACTGAGATTCCTAAACTCTATTTATTATTATTTTGTGTAGTTGTTGTGTTAGATCCTCGTAGGGGAAACTTTACCATCTTTCGGGAACTATTTTGGGACTTGTCTAGTTGGGACTAGACAAGTGGGACCCAGCTAGTTTGGGACTAGCTGGTAGAAAGCTTTGCTAGGATTGATAGTGAGAGGAAACACTGTGTGTGGGGTACTGAGAGTCCGGCGAGTGTAGAGACGTAGAGGGTGTTCTGAGCGTGCTCTAACTTGTGACTTTGTACCTATTGCACTATTCAATCTAGTATTAGCTTTGGGGGCTGGAGTAGGTCGTTGGGACGACCAAACCAGGGTAAATCTGCTGTGTACTCTGTGTCTGCTTTTCATTACTCTGGTTGTGCTTATAACTGCGTGTGATTTCTCGTGGGTTGCACGAGAATTTTTTATTAGCCTATTCACCCCCCCTCTAGGCTAGGATCCAGATCCAACAAGTGGTATCAGAGCCAGTTTAGTAGATCTAGCCTAGTTTGACCATGAATAACCATATGGATAGTGCTTTTGCTGAGGGTCAGTCTGTTTCCCGACCCCTAGGTTTAACGGAGGTGATTATGCTTATTGGAAAAATCGTATGAAAATCTACCTTGTTTCTGTTGATTACAAGGCTTGGCAAATAATTGAAAAAGGATATAAACTGCCTGTAATTAAAGTAGAAAATGCTGAGATTGAAAAACCAAATGACAAATGGGATGATAATGATTGGAAATCTTATTCTTTAAATGCTAAAGCTATGAATGCTCTCATTTGTGCACTTGATAAATCTGAATATAATAGAATCTCACATTGTCTAACTGCGCAGGAAATATGGCATACTTTGGAGGTGACGCACGAGGGAACGTCACAGGTGAAGGAGTCTAGACTTGCACTGCTGAGCACGGAATACGAGGGATTTCGCATGCTACCTTCAGAGACGATATCAGAAATGTTTGCGAGGTTCACCAACATTGTCTACAAGTCTAGTTCGCTCGGTAAGCCATATTCTAGCCTTGAGCAGGTGAGAAAGATATTAAGAGCACTGCCAAGCTCTTTCAGGCCTAAAGTCACTGCCATCCAAGAAGCGAAAGATTTGTCACAGATGAGGGTGGAGGACTTAATAGGTAATTTAATGTCCCACGAGCTTGAATTGCAAAATATTGATGAAAGGGAGAAACCTGAGGAAAAGGAGAAAGCTACCAAGCCACTTGCTCTGAAAGCTGACGAAAGTGAAGATGATGATGATGACATAGCGCTAATGGTCAGAATTTTCAGAAAGTTTGTCCAGACCAAGCAAGGAAGAGCAGAAATGGCACCCAGGTTTAATCGCTCTAACTTTTTTCAGTCTTCTAAGCAAAATTATGATCAGAATACTACTAATAGAATGACTTGTTTTAAATGCAAGAAAAGAGGACATCGAATGAAGGATTGCCCACATGAGACAGCTCAGGTAGCTAAAGAAAAGGGAAAATCCAAGGTGCTTACTTGGGACATGGATAGCGAAGCTGAGAGTGAGGAGGAGGAACACGAAGCCCATTCATGCATGGCATTGATGGGAATACACAAAGAGGTAACTTCTGGTAGTAAAACTGAACTCCTTACTCTTTGTAAAGAAATGCAAGATAAAATAGTAGAGCTTGAATTCACTATAGATGACTACCAAAATGAAAACTTTGAAATGCAACAATCTGAATATGAAATGTCTAAAGAGATTGAAAAACTCAAAATTGATATTGTTGCTCGTGACTCTACTATTGATAGTTTGAAAAAGGAAAAATCCAGTTCTAATGATGAAGCACCTTGTCTCTCTTGCGCTTCCTTGATGAATAATATTAGCATGCTTAAACTTGATTTGATTAAGCTCGAAACTGAAAAAGACTATGTTATTAGAGAGCTTAATGATAAATTCTGCATGTTGGATAATGATTTTAAAAGAAAAATGGTTGAATTTGAAAAGAAGGAAGAGGAAAACAAGAGAGCTTTTATAAGTAAATGCACATTGCTTGTGGAAGAAAATAAATTGTTAAAAACCAAAGTCTCTAATCTTGAACTTGCCATTAAGAAATTCTCTACGGGAAAACAATCATTGGACACTATTTTAGAGAATCAATTATATGGCAATAATAGAAGAGGACTTGGTTTTGGTCTTAAAAACGTTGAAAAGCAAAAATTCAAGAAATTCCACAATGCACCGTCTATTGCGAAGAATTTATATGCAAAGTGCTTTACTTGTGATAGTGTAGGCCACACATCATACTATTGTAAATTTAGTAACACAAATATCAAGTTTAAACAAGTGTGGGTTCCTAAAACCATGTTGGGTAACACTAGTGGACCTTGTTGGATTCCAAGGTCACACTTAACACCTTTCATGTAGGTGTGATGGACTTTTGGCGAGGAGCGTTAAATTCAATATTTCATTCTTTTAGCTCCTTCGTCAAATAGCGACGAGAAGGTATAATTTCTATCCCTCTTTGCATTTCATTGCATACCTTCATAGATTTTTTTTTGTGTGCTTGTTTTTTTATTTTTTTTTTATTTTGTGTGCTTGTTTTTTTTTATTTTATTTTGTGTGCTTGCATGGATGATTTTTAATGTTTTCATTTCTGAAAAAAAAACAAAAAAAATGAAAAATAAAAAAAAATATGTGTGTTTATTGATTATCCTCTTTTGAATCTCTTGAGTGATATTATATGAATGATCAATTCTATCCCTTGTAGAAGTCAATCCATTATTGTTGTAGCTACATGAACATGATGTTATTCTCTTTAGTAGCCATGATATGTCTCATAAGTTTCAAACTTGACTTCTACACCTACATTTGCACTTTCACGATATTTGACTTTTTAGTGCTTTTGGAGATTCTTTTGAAGAATAATGGAAAGTGAATGTAGGAATGATTAATTTCTGAAATTTCTAAGGGATATGATGTGTTTAGCCATGAATTAAAATTGAGCACAAAAGAATTGAAAAATAAAAAAAAATATGAAAATTGCTCCGTATGAAAAATGGATACACTTCATGGCTAAAACACAACCCACGAGTATCCAACTTGTGCTAAATGGGTAATCATTAGCGTTGGTGTATATAACTCGTCAAGCAATGCCACCCAGCATTTAAAAGTCCTTTTAGGCCATGTTTCGGGGTTTGGTAACTTGAACTCATCTTTGATGAGGTGGGAAAAGTCAATCCTAGTGAAATTCATGAAAAATGGAAAATGTGGATTGCTTTGGTTGATTTTCTGACATTGAATCTCCTCTTGTACTTTACTGTCTATATCACTACACCTACACAAAGGTGGAGAAGTCTTGTTATGAAATCATATGAGCTTAGAATGTCTATTTTATGGAAAACTCATGCAAATTGCACGCTACATTTAATAATGGTTTATTTTTGCAAGGACTATTTTTGTGACTTCATTAATCCACTTTTGGTGATTACAAAGGGGGAGAAAGAAAAGATGTTGACAACTTGATGTTGATATTATTTGTTGAATTTGTTGAAGGGGGAGCTTGAAATATACTTGAATACTTGTTGAAGGGGGAGCTTGAGAGAAGGGGGGAGCATGCTATTGTATTTGTTATTAGATTGTGCATGCCATGTTGTAGTGCTTGAATACTCATCTCATGATTCATATTGCATTACACCCTTCAACACACTTCACACACTCATTACTATTAATCAAATCTTTTGTGGGTTTGTCATCACCAAAAGGGGGAGATTGTTGGAAGCAACGATCTAGGATCTTGGGTTGATGATGACAAACGTGTCGGTATATCTAATGTGTGTGCTTAGTGTGTTTCAGGCTTGGCGATCACTATTTGGAGGAATTGCTATTCGTATAGCATATTGGGAGAAAGAGTCTGTGTGTGCACAAAGAAGTTTGACTTGGTCAAAGGAGAGAAAAGTGGACCAAGTCAAATTTACTTAGGAGAATGGATTGATTCAAATCAATTTAATATTTGATCAAATCAATTAGATTTGTGTCTACCCATTTCCTATTCAAACAACAAATCAAATCCCATATTGATTGAGTCAAATCCCTAAGCGGTTGACACAACCCTATTACCCTTGTCCTATAAATACCCATCTTCTAGGGTTGAAGAGAGCGCGGCTAAAACAAAATTTTTAAAGGGGGCACATGTTTTTGATTGCTTTGATTGGGGCAGCCGAATTTTTGATGATGGGGGTTTGAAAATCATTTTTGTTTGAAAAATCTTGGCAGCCGAACTTTGTGATCCTCACATTTTTTTGGTGTGCTTTAAAAAAAATACAAGGCCTGTTGTATTCACATCTTTACAAGAGCCAGGTGCCGAATTGTTTTTAAGGAGAAAGATCATTTTTTAAAAGGGAAGTGCCAACAAAAAAAAACCAAGCAGCCACCATCAAGCCGTAAGATCAACATATTTTTTTTAAAATCAGTTTCTCAAAAGGTGGCCACATCATTTCTCAAGTGCCCTAATATTTTTTGAGCAGGTGGCCGCATCATTCCTCAAGAGCACAAAACCCCTAATATTTCTTGTTTGACATTTTTTTTTTCAAGTGCCGCATCATTTTCAAGGAGAGCAAGTGGCCGAATTTTTTTTTGTATACTGTTTTTTTGTTGTTTGCTCAGGCTGCACAAAGCTTTGAAAACAACCCAGGGCCGCACCAAATAAATTCCAAGGACAGCGCATTACTCTCAATCACCTCAGCCGAATTTGTCTTGGGAGCACAAAGAAATCAAGCAGCCATACTTTATTCCCCAAGAGTTCAGCAACCGAAAATTTGTGTGCATCAATTTTTTTGGAAGAGCAGCATTTAAATTGCCTTTACATTGCAAGTTCCAAGAGAGGGCTCTTACCACAAAAGTGTCTTTTTGTTTGCAGATCAAAAAATTAGTTGTTCTTCAATTGTTCTTGTTTGCAATTATTTCAAGAGCAGCTTTCTAATTGTCTTTTTGTTTGCAGAGGAAACAGACAGCCTTTGCAACAAATTTCCAAGGCAAAGATTATTATCCCATGCTCCTTCTATTTGCAGGCCGGCCGAATTCACAACGAAATTTGTTACAATGGTCAAATTGTTTTGGTTGGCTGCATATCAATTTCCGAAGAGATAGCCTATCATCAAGAGCTTGGTCGTACCACAACTTCGCTTGCTGACCGAGTGTTCTCTAGTGACGTACTCTTGCCGACCGGTACAAGTAGCCATCATCTAATGGAAGTACGCAAGTCACAATCTCAAGGGTGATCAATTACCGCAAGCTTCTAATATTGAGCAAGAAGCCACAACTTGAGTTGCCGGTGTTGAGGAGACATCTACATCTACGTCAGACGAGATCTGACCCGTGCTAATTGACGAGGACATCGCCGCTACACAAACTGAGATTCCTAAACTCTATTTATTATTATTTTGTGTAGTTGTTGTGTTAGATCCTCGTAGGGGAAACTTTACCATCTTTCGGGAACTATTTTGGGACTTGTCTAGTTGGGACTAGACAAGTGGGACCCAGCTAGTTTGGGACTAGCTGGTAGAAAGCTTTGCTAGGATTGATAGTGAGAGGAAACACTGTGTGTGGGGTACTGAGAGTCCGGCGAGTGTAGAGCCGTAGAGGGTGCTCTGAGCGTGCTCTAACTTGTGACTTTGTACCTATTGCACTATTCAATCTAGTATTAGCTTTGGGGGCTGGAGTAGGTCGTTGGGACGACCGAACCAGGGTAAATCTGCTGTGTACTCTGTGTCTGCTTTTCATTACTCTGGTTGTGCTTATAACTGCGTGTGATTTCTCGTGGGTTGCACGAGAATTTTTTATTAGCCTATTCACCCCCCCTCTAGGCTAGGATCCAGATCCAACAGGAATCACTCTTGTCGGAGAGTGAATCTTCTCGGGCCATGAAGCACATGTGGGCACTTTCACCCTTGTCATCATCGGAATCACTTGATGAGTCTCCACTTGAGTCATCGAATGTACCGACGAGTCCTTTCTTCTTATCACTCTTGTTCTTGTCGGACTTTTGGTACTTCGGAGCCATCCACTTCTCTTTGTTTCTTAGCATTGGGCAATCCTTCTTGATGTGCCCTGGCTTATTACACTTAAAGCGAAGAGAGGAAGTATTATTAGTACACTCAAATCTTCTGTTAGAGGGAAATTTACCTTTGCGAAAGAACTTCTTCGACATTTGTGCCATTTCACCCAAATCCATCTCATCTTCTGAATCTTCACTATCGGAGGATGAGGAATTGTCGTTGAATGCCAAAGCTTTCTTCTTGGCCTCCGAAGGATTCATCATAGCTCGAATCTTTAATCGGTTCTCCCGTCTTACTTCATAAGACATGAGAGTCCCGATAAGATTCACAGCTGTGTAGGTCTGCAAGTCGTTGACCTCTTCGATGGCGATAGCTCTTCTTTCCCATTTGGAGGTCTTTCCCATTATGATCTTCCTTACATTGTCTGGTTCGGAATAGACTTGACCAAGAGCTTCCAATTCATCGGTGATGTCGGTAATGCTCTCATTTTCCTGCATATGAAACATATCGAAATTTTGTACGGCAACATAGAGTTTGGAAAGTTTTACCTTATTCGTTCCCTCGTGGGTAACGACGAGATGGTTCCAAATTTGATATGCACTCTTACATGTGCATATCTTGTTGAACTCATTCGGGTCCAATGCACAATGAAGAGCATTCATTGCTTTTGCATTGTTGACTTCGGCGGATTTCTCGGAAGTCGTTCATTTTTCGAAATCCTCTTCGGTGGGCTCGACGTATTTCTTTGTGGTGGGTTCTCAAAAGTGAAGCACTCCTTAGGAACGTCTCCATCCGACATTTCCAATAGCCAAAGTTCGTGCCATTGAAACATGGAGGACGCACCGTTGATTGACCTTCAAAAAGAGTGGACGCTCCATCACGATCGTGATTGCTGTACGAAGGTGGTGGTGGAACGTTGTTGTTGTTGGATACCATAGCAATAACCTTGCGCTCTGATACCAATTGTAAGGACCCTGGCTATGGGAAAAATACTAGAAGGGGGGTTGAATAGTGTTTATGCAATTTAAAAAGATAGTTACACCAATTGAAATGCTAACCAACAAAATAGTGTGGAATTAATATTAAACCCAAAGTGAAACACTAACAAACGCAAGGATGTTTCAAGGGTTCAGATTACCCAAGTCACTTCCCGACTTGTTCCCGGTAATCCTACGTCCCTTCCACCCGGATACCTCCGGATACTCAAGTTAGAACCCTAACTTGAGGTTTCCTTAAAACCCACTTGTACCAACCCTACAAGTGAAATCGAAATACAATCGATTGACATTGACACCCACAACTTGGGAGCAAGCAAACCACTCTCACAACCCGAGCGTGAAATCAAATAACGAACGTTATGAAATACGAAAGCAACACTTACAATTACCTATGCCTTGAAGTAGAACTTGAAGGAGAAGTGTGTTGTGTGTTGAAGACTCTCTTGGAAGAGAGGAAACCCCATTTCTCTTGACTGCACCAAATGCCTAGAAGATATCTATTTGGTTCTAGGTTGGAGAGCAAGAGATTGAAGATAGGAAATCTTAGGGCTTTATGATTTGAGAGCTTTGATATTGAGAATGAAAGCTTGAAAGATTTTGCAATGGAATGAGTAACATCTCAATGGAACAGTAGATGCTCCTTATATAGGTTTCTCAAATCCTCAAAACAGAATTAGCAAAAATCCTTTTGGAATCCGTGAGAAAACTCTCAACGGATAGAATCTGCGCTCGCGACAGTCGACTGTTGAGGAAACCACAGTCGACTGCTGCACAGTCAGATTGGGTAGGTGAGAATTCATAACGGTAACTTACCACATGGACAGTCGACTGATGAAGCATAGACAGTCGACTGTTGAACCAACAGGGGACTGTAAATCCTACTACATGCGACTGGCCGTAAGTTGGGTAAGTTGAATAATTCTGGAAAACATCTGGGATAACAGCACAGACGACTGACGAGGAGATAACAGTCGACTGTTAATCAGAACAGGCGACTGTAAATCCTCCTACAGACGACTGTCAAAACCTTGAGATTTTCCAGAAAGCTGAGTCAACAAATTGGCTCACATACAGACGACTGTTGCAGCATTGACAGTCGACTGATCCAATGGACAGTCGACTGTAAATCCAACATAATTCGATTGGCCGAAATAACCAGAGAGACTAGGATTTGGGCAAAAGACAGACAGGCGACTGATTAACGAAACACAGTCGACTGTCACTTGGACAGGAGCCTGTGAATCATTCATAAGTCGCCTGAAGAAATAAAACAGAGAAGCCCAAAACTAGACTGTAAAAGTTTGTGCATAACAGGCGACTGTAGAACAAAACACAGTTGACTGTTTTTGAGACAGGCGACTGTAAAACGTTCAACAGTTGACTGTTATAGACATGACATGCACAATCTAGTTTGAAATGAATTGGAGTCAAAGGAAGCTTGAATTAAAGACATCCTAAGACAGAAATAAAGATGTGTGTGCGCTCCAACAATGTTCTACTTCTAAGCTACATATTAGAAAAGAAAATAGGAAGTTACATTAGACGAACTCTCTCTTCTATCCACCGCATGAGCTTGAAGTCTTCTAGGTGCTTCAATCACCATCTACGATCATCCAATCCATTTCATTTGCCTTCAATGATCTTTGAGTGTCATCCATTGCACGTAGATCTTCATACTAGGCTTAGACAATGGATTAACTACAAAATTGGGGATTAGTCACAAGTATTTATGTTTGCTCATCATTAACACCAAGTAGGGAGAAGTCCAATACTCGACATTCTCCCCCTTTTTGATGATGACAAACAAACATAAACAAAAAGATAAATAATTATGCTTAATGAAAACTTACTCCCCCTACAGAGATTGAAGATAGGAAATCTTAGGGCTTTATGATTTGAGAGCTTTGATCTTGAGAATGAAAGCTTGAAATATTTTGCAATGGAATGAGTAACATCTCAATGGAACAGTAGATGCTCCTTATATAGGTTTCTCAAATCCTCAAAACAGAATTAGCAAAAATCCTTTTGGAATCCGTGAGAAAACTCTCAACGGATAGAATCTGCGCTCGCGACAGTCGACTGTTGAGGAAACCACAGTCGACTGCTGCACATTCAGATTGGGTAGGTGAGAATTCATAACGGTAATTTACCACATGGACAGTCGACTGATGAAGCATAGACAGTCGACTGTTGAACCAACATGCGACTGTAAATCCTACTACATGCGACTGGCCGTAAGTTGGGTAAGTTGACGAATTCTGGAAAACATCTGGGATAACAGCACTGACGACTGACGAGGAGATAACAGTCGATTGTTAATCAGAACAGGCGACTGTAAATCCTCCTACAGACGACTGTCAAAACCCTGAGATTTTACAGAAAGCTGAGTCAACAAATTGGCTCACATACAGACGACTGTTACAGCATTGACAGTCGACTGATCCAATGGACAGTCGACTGTAAATCCAACATAATTCGACTGGCCGAAATAACCAGAGAGACTAGGATTTGGGCAAAAGATAGACAGGCGTCTGATTAACGAAACACAGTCGACTGTCACTTGGACAGGCACCTGTGAATCATTCATAAGTCGCCTGAAGAAATAAAACAGAGAAGCCCAAAACTAGACTGTAAAATTTTGTGCATAACAGACGACTGTAGAACAAAACACAGTCGACTGTTTGTGGGACAGGCGACTGTAAAACGTTCAGCAGTCGACTGTTATAGAAATGCCATGCATAATCTAGTTTGAAATGAATTGGAGTCAAAGGAAGCTTGAACTAAAGACATCCTAAGACAGAAATGAAGATATGTGTGTGCTCCAACAATGTTCTACTTTTAAGCTATATACTAGAAGAGAAAATAGGAAAGTTACATTAGACGAACTCTCTCTTCTATCCAACGCATGAGCTTGAAGTCTTCTAGGAGCTTCAATCACCATGTATGATCATCCAATCCATTTCATTTGCCTTAAATGATCTTTGAGTGTCATCCATTGCAAGTAGATCTTCATAATAGGCTTAGGCAATGTATTAACTACAAAATAGGGGATTAGTCACAATTATTTATGTTTGCTCATCATTAACACCAAGTAGGGAGAAATCCAATACTCAACAAAGTAAAGTGCTCCAACACAAACAGAAGTAAGTACTACTATCTCAGATATGTACACATATAAGAGGACAACTCTAGCGCAAACTGAGAAACAACTGCTAACCACACATCTACACAGGCAAAGTATAGCTAATATCACACAGTGGGTACAAAAAGCAAGAACTCTCAACATGCACATGAATGGGGTACAAAAGTGAGCATTAGTCAACTACTACTCAACACTCCATGCACCGGTGTCCACAACCCAAAAGGGTACAACTCACACCATAGACTAATCCAAAAAGCATGACAGTGTGGTAACATCCTCTGAAGGCTCCGGCTCCGGCTCTGGCCTAGTCGTCAACTGCCCTGAACCTGGAAAGAGGGCGGACACGTTACAACGTGCCCAGTAGGAAACATAACAAAGCTATGAAATTTTATTTAAGGTTGGTTATCAGACTCTACGTGGTATCAATCACAAAAGGAGCAATAAAATAAAAGTATTTATTGATTTGTTTAATTAGTCTTTTGCTTTCGAAACCTGGGTACCGAATGTAGCATAAGGGCCTGGACCTCACCCAAGTTGGGTGGAAGAATCATACACCGCCAGTGGTACACGAGCACTGCAAGTAACAGGGTCTCTCGAACGCCCCCGTTTCGAGAGTGCGATAAATAGAGGGAGATAGAAGGGGTCACTACCCATGGTGGATCACGAGTACACCTATGAGCCTCTCTAACCATGCCCACTCCCTGCTACTGGTTGTCGTGAGCGCGAGTGAAACATCTCTAACGAATCTAGTCCTTATGCATATGTGACACTCAGGTTTCCCATAACCCCATCCCAGGGTGCTCACACACCTTAGGGTGGAACGAGACATCCTAGGACATATTTTAGTACATTAATTAGAGCTTCATTTCTTCATGGTAGTTGAAACATAAACATACGAGAAAGGTAATTGCATTCATGGCATTTGAAACATATACATAACCATACACATAAAACATAACATGAACATAACCACCACCTTCTTGAACTTAATAGAGCCACTTGCATTGACACAAAGCCACCTCTTCCATTATCACATAACATCCTTCCCACATGCAATTTGCCAAGTAAATAAAGGAATTTGTAGTTTAATTAAGAAAATATAAACTACCATTATGCAAAATAACATGCCATATAAGTTCGTGTTTCCTACACATATCAAGTTGCAATAAAAATGCAGTCAGTCAGTAACAATGACAGTTTTCATCTATTTCTTTTGTGAATTTGTGGAAAGTTACTAAATGAAAGTTGGATATAATGAAGTTCTCTTCTCAGATATTAACTATCATAAATTTAGAGCACATAGGCTAATTGATATGGACTAAACCCCACAGTGTATATATTCTATTTTTAGACAGAAATGTTAAACCCTAAAGATTTGTTGTTTCTATTAATTTATAGTCAGAATCTCAGTGATGGGAAAACACGAAAGTTGTAGATATTGAATTTAGATTTCCAAACTGACCAAAATCATCATGTTTAGAGTACTACAATAGAAGTTCTAGCATTTTAGGTGACATGGTGCAAATTCTGGTAGAAACTGATACATCAGTGTATTTCAGTGATTCAGTCAAGATCTAGACAGAATTAGGTTGTGGTTAATAAACGAAAGTTGTAAAGGACTTCATAAGCTTTCCACACACACACACACACACACACACACACACACACACTAGTCATTACCCGTGCCCATATGGCACGGTTTAATGGCTGAGTCCCCCACCCCCCCAAATTTCAAGCTTTCCACCAAAATTTTCATGTTTCCCCCAAAATTTAAGTTTCCCCCCAAAATTCAAGTCCCCCTACACATTTCCCCCAAAACTTATCACAGTCCTAGTCATCAAGCCATTATCCTAGTCATAAGCCCCTTTGTCATAGTCACTTGACCTAGTAGGATAAGATTCAAAATCTTCATCCTGTATAGTGTGTGTGTGTGTGTGTGTGTGTGTGTGTGTGTATAAGAATTTTCTTCTACACACAGTAATAGTTATGCACGAATGGACATAATGTAAAATTTCAGGAAACTAAAGATGGGGTCTTTAGCAAACACATTAGAATGCATGCATGAAAAATGAGAATTTTTGCATAAATAATTCTTAAAGACAAGAGTCTTTTTCCTACATTAGGTGTTGGTGAAACAAGATCCTCATTCGCTTCCTCCTCTTTCCTCTTCTCCATCTTCTTTCCTCTTCTCTTTTTCCTTTCTCCTTTCTCTTCTTTTTTTTTTCTAATGTAATTTCGGCCAAAAATGAGGAGAGGGTGAAAACAAAATGAAGAGAAAAGGAAAATGCGAGAAAAGGAAAGAAAGAGGGATATAAATCAAGAGTTTTCTAGAAAACCTCTCAATACTTATCCAAAAACCCACTAACTTACACTAATCCCTTTCTAATAATGGAAATATCATTACACTAATCCCTTTCTAATAATGGAAATCTCGTGTAGCAATTAGGTTTCCACTAAATCAGCACTATACACTAAATTAACACTATACTAACGCTAATACACTAATACCACACAAGGGAAATATACAATACCATATCATCCATGGAGGGGGCTTGCAATGATAACCTAGAATGTCGCAGTCTACCCGGAGGTGGGAGAGTATTATAGATACGTGGTTGGGGAAACTTGAGTAAAATGGAATTATAAGGAACTGGACTAAACTGGATCTGTATCTCACTCGCACTCCTGATAGTTGGCAGGGGGAGTTGGGCAGAGTTGGAGAGACACATGGGTTCACTCGTGATACACCATGAGGTATATCTGGATATAATTAAATTTTCACTCCTGTCAGGAGGAGATCCAAGATGTCCCATTGACAGTGCTTGTGTCCGCTTGCGTGGTCCCCTTTTTCCACCTACCATGGGTGTGAATCGAGAGTCTTATGTATTATATTTTACAGAGATTCCAACGCATTCGTTTAACATCAAAACCAATTATAACAGTATAAGTGCTGTTTGATAACTCTTCTTTCCAATGCAGCACTATATTTACCTTCGTGTCTGAAATCATTGCTTGTTTTCATTTCTGCTTAGAGATGTTATTTCATTTAGAGTGCTACTTTATATTCCACATGATGCTTGATGCCATAATTGTATAAGACAATCTTAAAAACAATATTCTACACATCGAATTGTGTTTTTCCTGCTGGACGTGTGTACGTGTCCACCATCCTTTTCGACAGGGCTAGAGCCAGAGACTAGATCAGGTTCTCCCCTAGGAGACTATCCATGACCTTGAGCTTGAGGTCGGGCCCTCAGAGGGCAACTTCATTGAGGTGGCCATCTAGTGCTAGAGACTTCTTCTTTTTGTTTGTTGTCGTATGGTGTGAGTTGTACCTTTTAGGTGTAGACGTTTTTTGGGGTATGGACTTGTTATGTATTTTGTTTTTTCTCATTATCTCATGCATTTTTCGTGTATCCTCCGGCTGTACCTTCTTGGGACAGACATGTATATTTACATTTTGTGACTACGTGGTCTTTTTTATTGGAACATGTACATTTATTTTTTTATTTGTCGTTCGTATTGTCCCAACATTCGCAATGGCCTCCAAAATTTTGCTCGATAAATCGCACTGTGCAAGTGTGATTAATTTTTTTCTTTTTAAGGTTCAGTATTTGAAAAAAAACCACTGAAACTTTTGAAATTAACCTCAAAATAATTAAAAGGAGTTACGTGGTGTGTTTTAAAACAGCACCCTTTCATTTTCTTTTGCATCTCACCAGGATCAATCTTTCTTGAATCTACAATAATTTTTTTTTAATAAAAAAATATGCAAGAAGTGCGTCGCCATACGAATGCAAATCATAAACAAAGCAGAGTTATGATTCTTCAAATAGAAATAAAAGAAAAATTAATAGCTCTTGTTACTCCAATATCAACCAAAACCCACAAAAGTCAACAATACAGTCAATCAAGAAACCCATAATTCTCAACATCATCAAATCGTTGAGAACGCAAGAATGAAAGAATTCTAACAAGGGATCTGTTCAGTGAAGCATCGGATAACTTTGACGGGCATCTTGATGAGACTCACCGCCAGATTGACCAGCCCAGCGAAGCAGCCGCAGCACGGGCACAAGCAGCTCAGGATCGTCCTGCAGCACATGAAACCGGTAAATAAAAAGGTGGGGAAAAGCAACAATAATAAGAAAGAAGATCAAAATTGAAACAGATGAATCGTACCCAATGATCCAGATGACTGCGCCAACCAGGGACAGAGCCAATGCGAGAACTGCAAAGGGCAGACCAATCAAGAAACCCAATGGCCTGCACTCGCCCATCTCTTTCTCTCCTTTTCTTTCTCCTTTAATTTTATTTGTCCTTTGTCTTTTTTTTCACCAGGCGCAGTTAATATTTGGAAGAGGAGAGGATTGATCTTGATTGCTGAAGGAGACCTAAAGAGGGAGGGGGGATTTGATGGGGGCGCAGGGGTACATTGGGTATTACACACGGATCGTAGCGCGTTCCTGAGGGTTGACTCAGAGGCGGCGTGGCGTGGGGGTTTCCTCGTCGTCCACCGTAGGAAACTTCGGAGGAGCGAGGGGGTTAGGTGAACGGTTTGTGCCCACCAGCAACACGAATATGCCGCTACCCATACCCGACCCGAGAGGCCGGTTCGGACCGAGTCGGGTCGGTTCATTTTGGGACACCCCATGAGCTCCAATATCCTCGACGGAACTGCTTTGTCAACTCCCAAACTGCTCCACCGCCTGAACAAATCTCCGGTGAATCTCCGCCGTCCAATCCACCTGCAACATCAAAAAGATCGACTCGTGATGCTTATTTTGATGCTGGTTCTTGGATGAAGTTAAAATCCTGAAGATTGACGAAGATGAGGTGTTATCAAACCACTTTTTTGCTTTTATTCTAATTTATTGGAATTTCATGTCTGTGAAATGTTGTGAGAGATACTGCAAAAGCAATGTAGAAAAGGGATCTTGTATTGTCAAAGCTCTTATGTAAAGCATCATGAATGTATCAAATTATTTATTAACCAATAAAATTTCATTTTCCATTCGATTTAGCTTGGATTTGTGCAGCCGCTGTCTTTTTTTTTATCTTGAAGGAGTGCACGTCAGTTTAGAACGCACGCATTAAATCATGGTTATTGCAAAAATGAAGGAATCTCATTGATTTGGATACAAAAGCTACAATTTATAAACATAATGCATCCAAATGTTGGATTACATCGATCTTTACACGAATAAAAAAAATGATGCATTTAATTTCTTGGTTCCGTTTTAAGCCTTGCTTTTCAACCAACGTTAAGTTCTACTTTACGGTTGATGCATGAATTGTCGGACCAAGCCGTCGGACGCTTGGGTAGGTCGCTAAGGCGAGCAATCCGCAAATAGTTGAGCTTGGACATGATAGTTTTGCCAGGCTGGGGAAGGAAGACATTCGCTAACGCCTGAAACAAAGAAAAGCTCGTCAGCCTCATCGGATGGGGTGACCCTCTGATCAGACTCTGCTGCTCAAATTAGATTCAAGCGAGACGGGGGAGCATGTCTATAGGTAGCCACCGCTAAGGTTGATAGATGATTGGAGCTAGAATATCCAGACTTGACCTTTTAGTAGACCCAAGAGCCCAAGAAAGCCCCTCTTGAGGCTGAAGTATCCTCCTGCTTATATAAGGGCCGATGGCCAATGAGGGCCAGCCAGGTGGAAAGCTGTTGTCTCCTGGACGTAGTCGATTTTTGTCCATCAGAGATGTATGGTGGCCGACCGTTTCTGCGGGTAAGAGATGCATTGAATGCCGATTAATTGGAAAAAGAATGTTGTCGATTGCATATGATTGTGCCGCATTGATGACGTGGGCCGGGCCCAGCCGCTGAGAGCTGGCCTATTGCAGGGAAGTCACTCTGAGGGTGTAGGGGAGCAGCAACTCGCAGACCCTGAGGTCAGCTGCCCCTGCGGGGCTATGCTGAGGTCGGGTCTGCCGACCCCTCGAGCCAGGTCGGGAGGCTCCGCTAATGGGTCCCATCCGACACGTTGGGCCGGGTGTTCATGTTAACGGGCAGAGCCCAATCGCTATTATTGGTATCTAATCTACCTTGATCATCTTCATTTTATCTCTCAACTCATAGCTTCACCTGGTTGTTATTTTAAATTAAAGTGCTTTAGTATTACTATGCCAATAGAACAAGGTAGTTTCTACAATTTACACTAATTTTTATATCCTTTCACGATTGTTGCTCATTGGGTCGGCTCTCGAGGAATTCGTTCAGTGGGAGATCGAAGCCCACAAAGTCCATGAAAGAAGCCCGAAGCAAACTCAGTCAAAGCCCCCGTGTCATTCGCCTATTATGCTTCCACCCATCGAACGTGGGATTGAAGGAAGCTCATAAATAGCGGGGACGTGGGCGAGGGTTACCCTTATTAAGGAGGGGAGGATCGTAGTGCCATAATTGGTGACCGTTATCCTCCTAACGTCACTGAAGAGACCTCGGAGGTCTATAAATACACTAGAGATGAACAGAACAAGGGAGGTACGAGACTCGATACTCTGACATTCTATACTCCACTCAATATTTCTTCCTCAAAATAGCTTGCGACGCCTGACTTGAGACGAGCCTCCGTGGGTCGATCTCGACAGCTCCAAGCGCGCGCTCTCTCTCAAGTTTCCATACTAACATAAGCATCGGAGGGGATGTGGGTCGGGACCCAGAACCGACCCCCCGATGTTCCTTTGTGATACAAGAAGCTCGTGGAGTGATATAATAGGATGGTCGTGTCTCCATCAACTGTCATAGAAGACTCAATCGGCTGTGAGGGTCGAACGACCATCACATTCCAATTCCGGCTACCAATGACCCCGGTTCTACTAACCAGGGTCCCACGCAATCAGCTGACGAGGCTCTGCCTCGACAGAAGAGTCCACGCCAGCATCGATACAGTTAACGCCATTTTTGGCCTTAACAACGATCCTAGAAGCCACATTAAACCCTTGCATTGTGGTTGGATCTAGACATGGAGCTTGCAGATCTAGGTTACTAGGTATTGTTGGTAGACTTTGCATCCAAAGCTAAAGTCAAACAATTGGATGGTTGACTAATGCAGAAGGGTCAGGCTATAATAGTTGACGCAATTAGTTTTGTAACAAATGTAGGTACTAAAAAGGTGACACGAAGATAAAAGTGATTTAAAAGGAAGAAAATAGAACTTGAAGACAAATGATTTTTTACGACTCACTTTAAGTTAATTTGGGTACACGAGCTCCCTTTGAAATTGGCTAAAAGGAGGGTTAGTTGCAGCCATGTAATTTGCTCACCTTATTTTGCTTTTAAGTAATGCGGAATAAGTTGTCCCAGTCATTCTTGGAGAGATTGGGCTACAAAGCCTCAACTAGTTACGAAAAAATCATTGCAGACAAGTTGATGCAAAAAAAAAAGATATATCTGGTCAGATGGTAAATTATTAGAAACAACTTGGACGGCCTGATTAACAGTTGGTTTGGACCATACACACCTCAAATCGAGGTGTATGGATGTGATTTGATGAGGACTATCTGTATCTCAAAAATAAGGTACAGTTAATGATAGTTTTTTAATAAAGATAAAATAAGTTAGAGAGAGGTTATGAATGGACAAGATATAATATTCTTTTTTACTATTTATGGATGCAATCATTAGCTGCATCTCATTTTTGAGGTGCAGATAGGCCTCATCGAAATTTACAAAAAAACAACATCATGGTTCACATTACTTTCTCTCTCTTGCAATTTTTTTTGCCAATTTTGATGAAAAATCTCATCCATACACCTCAACTTGAGATGTGTATACACTTTTTTTGTCTGCATCGAGTTTAGATTTTGAGACTTGAGCCCAAGCATGATCAACGAATCGGAGCCAAATCAGGTCAGATGCTCTTTGGGTACAGATAATCCACTTTACACCAGATAACCACTAAAACGGGCCGGGTTCAGGACAAACACATATATAATTCAAGACTCCGCTGAGAACTCTGAAACGATGGATGGCGCCGCGCTCCTCCTGCTGCTGGCCGTGCTCCTCCCCCTCCGCCTCCTCGCCTTGGCCTCTCGTCTCATCATCGCGAAACCCAAATACAGAAGCAAAAATAAGCGATGGATTCTCCATTTAGTTTCGATTCCTCTATTGTTATCTGCGACCGTATTCGCCCTCTCCGATCTTGATTCGCCCTCATCCAACGGCAACGATGGATTGATCGCCGAGCTCGAGAACCTGAGGCTCAAGATCGCAAGTTTAGGTAATTTCTTTCAATTTCTCAATCAAATTGATTAAGTGTTGCCTCGCTGACAAAGATTGTGTCCTTTTCTCATGTCATGCTAAATTGTGCTATACACCTTGTCGACTAGTATTAGAGCTTGTAGATATGTTGATCCAAATATTAATGATAAACAGAGACAACATTATAATTACTAGTATTAGAGCCAGTAGATAATGTTGATCCAAATATTAACGATAAACAAAGACAAAAGTGTACTTAATTTTATGAAGTAGTCAATTAACGATGAGATGCCCTAGTCCACTGCATATACCTCCTATTCGACACCGGGGCACCGGCTTGGAAATCAAATCACCAGTGACGGACAAGTACAAAGTAATCTGTGTTGAAACACAAACTATAACTATTATTACAGTGCAGAACTAATATTACACAAAACACTTACGCCACTTCTCACTCACTCACTTACACACCACACTTAATTACATTAATTAGATGCACATCACACACACACACTCAATTACATCAACACTTCTCCACACACACACCTCACTTCACAACACACACACACACACACACACACACACCCCCCCCCCACATAGAAGGCAACCATGCATATATTTTTGTAGGCCTCAATAAAAGTTTATAGAGTGTAGATATTTATAGGCCTCATTAGAAGTTTGTAGATTGTAGATATTTGTAGGTCTAATTAGAAGTTTCTAGATTTTAAATATTTTGTGTTAAGTCTAAATAGTGGGCCTTCTAGAATTTTCTCTTGGGCTCAAATTTTGGGATAATTTAACACTCCTCCTTAACCCATATTTGAACGACTCCGAGACGGCTTCTCAAATGCTGGAATTTTAATCTTGGTAGTTCCTTTGTGAATATATCTGTAAGTTGCTCATCTGTCATGCAATAGGTTAACTTGATCTGCTTGTCTACAACTGCATCTCGTATATAGTGATATTTGATGGTAATATACTTTGTCCTGTTGTGGTGGACTAGATTTTTAGCGATAGTGATTGTAGACTTACTATCACAAAATATTTCTGATGCGTCTTGAGGTTCTCTTATATCTGCAAATATGTTTCTAAGTCATACTGCTTGTTAGTTCGTTTCTGATACTTCAACATACTCTGCCTCTATTGATGATTGAGCAACAATGTTCTGCTTCTTGGATGCACATGAGAATTCCCGATCCAAGTGTAAATGCATATTATGAAATGCTCTGAGTCATTAATTGATCCTGTCCAATCACTGTCCGTATATCCGATCAATCTTCAATTTTCCATAGGCTTGTACCTGATACCATAATCGATCATCCCGTGTAAACATCTCAGAATTTTTTGTTACTCCATAGTATATCTGGCTCGGAGTGTTCATGAACTCGGATAACAAGCTTGCTGCAAACATAATTCTGGTCTTTAGGCTGTAAGATATATAAGACTACCGATGAGACTTCTATATCTTGAGGAATTTGCCTTTTGAGCTCCATCATCTTTCTGCATCTTGACATTGTTTGCTAAAAGAGTAGCGACTGAATTGCAGTTACATATCCTAAACTTCTTCAATAAATTTTTTGTATTTCTTCTGGGAGCTGAATATTCTCTTTTCTTCTTGCTTAATTGCAATGCCGAGGAAGTAGTGCATGTGTCCCAAGTCGATCATCTCGAGAGTCTTCATCATATCTTCTTTAAATTCTTTTGTCATATTCTCATTGTTCCTTGTATATATGAGATCAACATATAAAGAAATAATAAGAGTATCTGTCATACCTTGCGTCTTAACATATAATGTAGGCTCGCTTTGGCTCCTTCTGAAACTTTACTTCAAGAAGTACGTATCGATGTGACTGTATCATGCACGTGGAGCTTGCTTCAATCTGTATAAGTTTTCTTCATCTTCAATATTTTTGTTTTTCTATTTACTTCAAATCCTGGTGGTTGTTTCATGTATATTTATTCATCCAAGTATTCATTTTAAAATGACGGCTTGACACCAAACTGATATATTTTCCACTTCTTCGGAGCCGTAAGAGCTATTAGAGCTCTAATGGTGTCATGTCGAGCACTTAGGACAAATGTTTCTGTATAGTCAACGTTAGGCACCTATGGATATCCTTTTACGACTAACCTCGCCTTGTGCTTTTGTATCGAGCCATCTGGATTTACTTTAGTCTTGTAAATCTATTTTAATCTAATAATGTCTTTTTCTGATGGCCTATCGACTAACTTCCATGTATCATTCTTTTCGATCATGTTAATTTCTTGTTCCATAGCTTGGCTCGCGAAGGTTCTTCATATGATGTGGGTTTGGTGAATCCGTCATCTTCAACGAGTGCAATATTTGCATACCTTGGATTTGGCTTTGGTTGTCAAAGAGATCGTCTAAGTTGTTCAGGTTGCTGAGAGGTATCCACTTCTTGTCTATCTTCTGGTTGGCTAGGACTTCCTCTTATAGGACTTGAGTTTGTTTCGGTTGGTCTTTGGCTCTCTTGATGTTTGCATTGTTCTTTTTCAATTTTGACTTTTAATTCTTTTTCTAACTCTATTGAGTTTAGCAAGACAACATTTTCTACTGATCTCCATGTCGATGCGAACACCACATTTTTTGAAGTATAGCATCATCCCGTGTTTGGATCGCAACACTTCAATCTTTTTCTTTGATCATTGTAGCCGATGAAGGTGCATCAAATGGCCTTTTGTCGAACTTCGTCCGTTTCTCTTTTGGAATAAGAACATAACAGACGCACCCGGACGTTAAAACGACTAATTGTAGGTTTTCTGTTCTAGAGAATTTGGAATGATGACTTGCATTCTAATCTTGCTTGAGAAGGCATGTGATTACATGAGCTGCATTCCTCATGCTTTTTGCCCAGAAGCATGGAGACACGTTCTTTGCATGTAGCATGCTTCGACATGTCTATGTGATGTGCATGTTCTTCTTTCAGCTACTCTGTCTTGCTAAGGGGTATTTGGACAAGTCACCTGTCTTCTTATGCATTCTTCCATATGTATGCGATGAAATCTTTAGAAGTATACTCTCCACTGTTATCTGTTCTTAAGCATTGAATTGTTCTTCCAATGCTTGGCTCTGCTTTTTCCCTTAAACTTCTTAAACATTTCTAAAGTTTCAGACTTTTCTTTCATTAAGTATACCTAGATGTACATTGCGTAATCATCAATGAATGTAACTATGTAACATTTCTCACTAATTGATGATTGCTTTACGTGTCCGAATATGTCTGAGTGTACTAGCTCCAGAGGTTGATTGTCATTGTACTTCGATTTTTGATAGGGAAGTTGGTGCGCCTTCTCATATTGGCACCCGACACAAATCGTGTCTTTCCAAACCTCCATCTCGGGAATCCCGTTCACGAGTGACTTGTCAGCAATTACCTTCAACTTATGATAACTGACATGTCTTAAGCGTGCTTGTTATAATTCTGCTTCATCCTTGTCGGGTTTGTATGTTGAATCGACTGACATCATGTACACTAAATTATTCTTTTCTCCTTCCAAGATGAGTGTGCCAACAATTTTGATATTTCGATAGACTTTGACATTGTTTGGGCCGAATGCAATATAATTCTCTGGACTTGTTAGATGCGATACATAGAAGACGTTCTTCTTTTTTCCAGAAACATGTAGAACGATCTGGACTTCAATCTTCTTATCACTGTATTGGGGAGTTATCTCCATGTCTCCGATGTGCTTGATTGGAAGCTTTGTGTTATCTGCATTGATCACCACTCGGTCTCCTTTATATACTGTTAAATTTGTAAGCTTCACTTTGTTGTGCGTTATATGGCTTGTAGCTCCAGAGTTAACAAACATATGCTTCTTCGGTTCGTGGTTAACAATGTCTGACTTGTCTTTGTGTCTCGTGACGGATCTGGACCCTGGTTGAGCACCTGCTTCGAGATCAACTGTTGTATATATGTCTAAGATGTCCCATTCGTCTTTACTATTTTGCTGAGTGGGTGTCATGGCTGCATTTCTTTGGACTAATCTCCTTTAAACCAACAGTTCCTGGCAAAGTGTCCTTTCTTTTCGTAGTTGAAGCACTCACCGGTTTTCTGTTTATAATTGCCGGAGGGCACTTCTTCTTTGTCGCATCCCTTGTATGCTCCTTTCTGGTAGTTCTTCTTTTGACAGTCTCTTTGCTTTTTCTTCTCGTGATTAAATAAACTTTAGGTTACTTGGACTCCTTGATCGTTGATTTCCGCATTTGCTAAATATGGCATGCTCTTCTGGCTTCACAGAAAGCCTATCCATTTGTTTGGCTAAAGCTTCCTAATCAATTAAGTTATTTTCGTTCCAAAGTTGGTTTGGTATCCCAACCTTGGGTAGCTGTAATAATACTTGTATACTCAGGCCTTAATCCATGAATTATTTTTCTTCTTATCCTTTCCTCGGAGATTTGGGATTCGGTGTCTAACTCCGAAATCTCTCAACAAATGGGTTTTAGTTTTGTAAAATAATCACTTATCGTCATATTCTCTTGCTTTAGTGACGTAAGTTCATTTTCTAATACTTGGAGGCATGCATTATTTTTTAAGAGAATGAGTAGCCAAATATCCCAAGCTTGTTTTTGGTATGGTGGCATATCTGATGTGCTCCAACATTGCTTCTTCAATTGTAGTCTTAATTGTAAACATGGCTTAGCGGACTTGATCATCTATTTTCTAAGTGTATTGGCATATGCTTCTGCATGTGGAGTGGTTTCTTTCCCCTTGATAATGTCTAGTAAATTTAGGCTTTTAAGGTAGGATTTCATGCGCGTCTTTCAGAAACTGTAATTCTGCTTATTTAATTTTTTAATAATGATGACAGAGTTGAATTCTGCCATGGTGAGTTAGTATGAACCCAGTCAATACTAAGCTTTGTCCCACACCAATTATCTTCACAGTCTCGATCTGTGTACAAACAGTTGCTCCTTGAGCGAAAACACATGCACCTTCAGAAAAACAGCTCCGAAAAAAATCCGGTCCCAAAGCACTTGTCTCTAATACTAGATTGTTGAAACACTAAGTATAGCTATTATTACAGTGCAGAACTAATATTACACAAAATACTTACACCACTCATCTTTCTCACACTTACACACCACACTTAATTACATTACTTAGACACACTTCCTACTCACACACAATTATTTACATCGACACTGCTCCACACACACACACCCCCCCACTTCAACACATATTTCTCAATACACACCTCGAAGGCAAAGGCAACCATGCCTATATATTTATGTCTCATTAGAAGTTTCTAGATTGTAGATATTTATAGGCCTAATTAAAAGTTTCTAGATTTTATATATTTATAGGTCTCATTAGAAGTTTCTAGATTATATATATTTTGTGTTAAGTCTAAGTAGTGGGCCATCTAGACTTTTCTTTTGGGCTAAAATATTGGGCTAATTTAACAATCCATGTCCCCAATCAGTTGAAAAATCCATCTTCATCGCACTCATACATCGACGAATCAAACTGGATTGTCAATATCTGATATGTGCCCGATGAGTTGGATTTGGCTTGCTGGCTCTTATGTAGAAGGTATATGCATCATAGGGAATAACATGAGAACATGAGCAAAATTTGACAGAGTCAGATTAAATTCATGTCTTAGAAACAAAAAGCACTCAAGCATTTAGAATTTGTCTTCATAATTGTTGAACTTAAATTTGAAAGTATAATTTGAATTTTTCTATCAAGGTTTGGTAAAATTTAAACCGGCCGAAGTGCATTCATTATGGCCATTCTCTCATCCTTAATTCAACCCAAAGTTTGCAACCATAAGAACCCTAAATTGTAAACCGTAGATGGAATATGGAAATTTATTAGATAGTACATACTCACACATGCGCTTGCTCTTGAGCTTTTTTATTACCAAAACGAAGAGACTGCTTCAAATAAAAAATATGAGTAGAGCCAAGATTTCACTTGTAACTTGTATGCTAGTTGTTTCTATGGAAATAGTGAAACTTGTGTAACATTTAATTATAACTATTTGTGTTTACTTATGGACATGTTCAGATCTAATAGATCGAAAATTCATGGCATACAGTTTGTGGAAATCATAATTATAGAAATTTAATTCATTTTTTCTTTTATTTTTATTTTGCACATTGGGTTCTGGAATTGGTACATGATTAAAGAGGGCCTACAAGCGTTAAAGAACTACTCCAATCTTAAACTTTTGGAAAATCAGCAAAATAGTTGGATGGAAGGTTTGGAAGTTGTGATCTTTTAGTGAACAAGTATGGAGATTAATCATATCCCATTCTAGAGATTGTCTGCTAAAAATAACTTATCTCAAGGTAAAAAGTGGTAACATCCTTAAGTGGGAGATGATAGTGGAGATGTGTTGATAGGTAGAGGTAAAGAATCATTTAATGAGGAGTCTGCATGAACCAATGATCTGAGCTTAGTGATGCTAACATTTAGAAGATTAATGTGATGCTAACATTTAGAAGATTAATGCGATGGAACCAAGTGTTGTGATATCTATCAATTGATTTACTTGTAGACTGCAAATGTTGTGCAAGAACTTTGGTATACTCTACTTTTGGAAGTGTAATATGTCTTGGGCCTATGGGTTGTCTTGGAAAACATATAATCTATAATGAAAGTTATTAAAGAATAATATGTTTCTTGTTTAGAGTTAGTTGAAATAGGAATTACTAGTTTTCAGTTTAGAGAGAGAATTTGGGTTGCAATTTTAGAATAGTGGTCAAATAAGGAGTCAAATATGGTAAAGATATGATGAAGTATACTATGGTAAGGATATTTGAGCAAGGTGCATGTATATGTTGCACTTAGATATAATGAATTATACTATGTCAAGATGATTAAAATTGTTGGAAAGGCTTCATAGTTCTTCTGTTTAGGAAATTGTGGCCGTCATTGACCCAAATTGTTAATATTGTTTTATGGTTTTGGGGTGTGACATCACATACGTTGGAAGAAGTCGTAGAATAACAAAATGATGGATTTGTACCAGACTGGAACTTGGGGCTTAGGTGCATCTTTTACGTGGAAGGAACATTGGTTAATGATTGGGTTTATATGTTAAGTTGAATCCAGTTGGTTTTCTTGTTCGGTTGACAACTTGGTTGGTGGCTAAGTGCTATTTAAACATGACATTGATAATCAGGAAAATTTTTGTTTAGCAGTCAGTTGACGTTTTTTCGTCTTCGATATCTCTTGCTGTGGCTTACATAGACGGTACGAATGCTTCTCTGTGGCAATTTGCACAAGAAGAAATTGTATATACCACTCGGAGGGAGCCTATGAGATTCTGTAAGCTCAATAAGATACTTTATGCATGAAAGTCGCTTTAGGCATGGTTTGAGCGACTAGCCGAGGTATTAATGACATTTGGCCTTAGCAGATGCGGTCGTGATAGCTATGTTATCATTTTTTTCCGTTTGTTTTTTATAAGGGATGGTGTATATGTTGATAATGTGTATCTTCCCATGGATACGAGGGATGTCTTGGTGCTCTAAGGGTGCATTTACTGAGGAAGTTTCCTACTGCAAGTAAGCTTGCAACATTCTCTGGAAATTAATGCTGCTAGATTTGAGAAGATCATTTACTTCTCTAGCAAAAATATGTCATTGATCTATCATCTGTTACTGGGGTGCTGGTTTGCAGGTTAATACATACTCATGTGGATCCAAACTTAAAGGTGCATCAGATCAGGATGATAAGGGAGCTGATTCATAATTTGATTGTTTACGCAGTGAGTGTTGATGTTAGCCCATTTGCATCTTGATCTTAGGGATGTAATTTGTTTGGATCCGGATCGGATGTGTTTTACCATATCTTTGTCCAGAATCATTTATTGAGTACCGTTACGGATACAAATAATGTGTGAAAAGAAAATTTGCTCTATGGATTTGCAAAAATAAGGACCGGATATGGACATATGACCATATTTGGTATAAATGATACATATTTGATGTAGATGTATTGATGAACATTACAAAACCTAGCAACTATATTTTGTTGTTGTGTTCGGGTTAATTAAAGGGCAAATATACATGAATATATGATCGTGTTTGAGGGTCATTAGGTACAAATGAATCATGAGTATAATACATACTCGGCATGATGGATATTCGTATCTATATTGAAAAAAATTAAATTTACTTTCTGAATCTATATAACGTATCTGGTCAGATAAGAAATTTTCATATCCTTATCTGCATATGAAAGATACGTATGCGGATTCGGTTTAGATTATTCGAATCCGTTCACATCCATCTTTTAGCTATATATTACGTTACTACAGTTTAAATATCAAAGTATCAGAAGGGTGCCTTTGTAAAGTAAGGCTTGTATCATCTGATTATGGTATCTGAAGAATGTTTCTGGATGTGGCTTGTTACACTTTGATTTTAAATATTATCATGTAGTTGGCTATGCAGTTGATAATGTGGCTTGGTTGCAATTTAATTGACAATATACTAGAGAAAATTACGTGTTTGTTGGAGGAAATATAGTATCCTAAAGAGTAAAGGATGATGTAAGGAGTAAAATAGAAAGGAAACGTAAAAGAACAAAAATAACATACTATTGAGATAAACAATTTAGAGGGCTCAAAAAGATAATTAAAAATATACAATTGTAGACTCCCTCAACCCATGTTTGAACTCAACTAGTTAACCAAGAGAGGACTCATTCACTATCATATTGGAAGCAATTGCCATCAAATATATCTTCTTAAATGATTCTATTTACATCTACATCTTTCTTTATTAAATAATTACTCATCTCTTCAACTAGCCGGTATAATAAATATTTCATTCCTTATTTAACAACCGCTTGATTTTTGCCTCCTTTCATATTTGGTTGAGCCAATACTTACTCCATCATCATTCCAACCTTTGAAAAAGTTTGTCTCAAGCATATAGATCCAGTACATTGAAAGGTGGTGAAGTTGCTTTTTGGAATGCAAAAGCTCATCTTCTTCGATGTTTTCATTGAGATGTCGAAAACCGATTTTGCTTATGCCAATCGAAACCTTTGAATATTTATTACTGATAGAACCTCTTTTGATGCCACTTAGAAAAGAACATTAAAATAAATAACTCAAACATATTTTATTGAGCTAAAAAAATTAGAGGATACACAAAGATCACTACAAAGGTACAATGGGAAAATCACTCAACTCAAAAAAGTGGAGAATTAACCTATGAGGAGTCAACCAGCCCATATTGGGATCAATCACTAAGAGAGAGACACTCATACTGGAAGCAATGGCCACCAATTATATATTCCTAAAAGATCATCTCTACAACTCATTTTTCTCCTATAAATAATTATTCATCTCTTCGACTTGCTTTTTGAATAATTGTTTCATTTCTTGTATAAAAACTAACATTTGCAAATTAGTCGTTACAACCGCTTGGTTTTGCCTCTTCTGTATATGCTCTAGTACCACTTATGATGTATTATGGATGGTTGCAGAAAAAACTAAGAAAAAAGAAAAAAAATGATATTTTTATTAAGATAAAAGGGTACAATCGGAGACTCTATTGATGGATGGATGAGGACTCACCAACCAAGCAAGTATTCACACCCTCTTATATTGAAAGCAATGGTCACCAAGTATATTTTCTCAAAAGCTCTTCTCTACACCTACAGACCGTTCTCTTTAATAATTATTCATCTCTTTAGCTCTATTATAATAATTATTACATCTCATGTTTAGAAACTAACTATTGCAAACAAGATGTTAAAATCTAACCATTACAACTGCCTTTTTTGCCTCATGTATATTTTGGAGCCAATAGTCACCCCATCATCAAAACATCATTTCTAGATTAAGTGACTAGAAATAAACTATCTAGCAATGATTACCAATATCATGTGTGGAATGGTGTTGAAATAGTATATTCTTATCAAACTTGGTGTTGGGGCCATCTTTGGTATGAGGTTGTATTGATACAATAGAACAACCCTTCTATTGTGTCTGAACTAACTTACACAAGCGGTCTAGGTTGATTTTTATTTTATTCATAAAAATGTAAGTGATGATCATTGAAATTGTATACATAAAATCAACTCCTTAGTTGAACTAATTTGTTCAAGAAGCATATATGAAGATCATGGTTTAGATATATCAATGACGAGCCCAACATACATGATTTATATTTTCCAACTAAAAGGGGAGTGTTAAGTAAAAATGGTATTATGTCATCTTCTCACCTCACACACACTAAGAATAACAACTAATCTTTTCCTCTAACTTCTCATTAATTCACAAACCTTTCTCTCTGCCATATTTAGTCTTCTCACCCCTAATTATATCTTATATGCATATGATGTGTCATAGTTGTCATATTGTTAATGTATATCGTTTATCATTGTTTATAATATTCGTATGATATATAGCATTGCAATGCATATCATAAGATAAATTTGACCTATACAATAATTAGGAAAGTTACTTATATAACTAATATATCACAAAAATATGGAGAAATTTAATCATAAAACAAATAATAAATAAGAAGATATGATAGAAGTTTGAAAAATATCGTTACGAAAAATACGGGAGTTGGCATGTTTGCGGAGCCTCTATAAGGGTTGGCAAGAGTCGACGTGGCCTCCTTGATGATCAATAAAAGGCAAGCGATTCCACCTTTACGGTTAATGAAGATTGATAAGGATCTGTGATCTTTAGAGACGGTTGACGTGGTTGACGAGTGTTGACAAGGGGTGATGAACATTGATGAGCGTGGACTAAATAACAAGATATGATAGAAGTTCGAAAATATAGTTACGAAAAAAGACGGGAGTTGGCAAGTGTTGGCGGAGCCTCTATAAGGGTTGGCAAGTGTCGGCATGGCATCCTTAAGGATCAATAAGGATGAGTAGTTCCACCTTCACGGTTAATGAAGCTCGATAAGGATCTGTGAGCTTTAGAGATGATTGACATGGTTGACGAGTGTTGACAAAGGGCGACGATCATTGATGAGCAAGGATGAGCATAAATGAGTTAATTGGAGTATTTGGGTGATCTCGTTGAGAAGAGAGATTCCGCCATTTAGCTCCAAAAATGAAATGGGTTGAGCCTAAAACCAGACTTGACCTAATAAAAATTGATCAAAATCCAACTCCTTGCTAATGATATATAAATCGATATATTGGCCGAAATATATTGTATCCGTTCTATATGACAACCATATCATAAGATATTTTACAATGTTTGGTTTGCATTAAAATCCATTAAAATTGTATCATTAGAACTGTGTTGCGTATCATAATATGTTGATAACTATGGTATGTATTTGCATTGTTGAAATAATTTCCAACATAAAAGTAAGCAAATGGCATGCAAAATTAGATGGAGATACAAGGTAATTGTTGGCAAACTTGATTGGAGATTTCCATTAAAAGAGCGATGCTAAATAAAATATTACTGTACAAGCACCCAGTCAATCTGACTAAAATCAAGCATGTACTTCCCCACACAATTTCATTCGATCATGTCCGATTTCAAGGTAGAACAAAACGATATATACATAAAATGGAAGAAATAGATGGATATGCATCGATGGAGATGTGCTCACTCGTAGTAGTGTGGAGGTTGATTTTGATCGAAGAATAAGGTGAAGAGCTCAGGGAGAAGATGTATTGGTTTTCACGTGGAAAGCATTGATGTAAAGCTCTTAAAGCGGCTTCCATGTTGTAGAGGATATGTAAAACAAATCGCTGTGAGTAGGAGTCTTATGTGAAGTTTGTTGGAACGAGCATTTATGGCATGCACGACTAACAAGCAGTTGATTGGAAGTTAAGCTAAACTAAAGAGCTAAGTTAGGACTAAAGCCACGACACACACAATGCAAATTAACAGTTAACAGGAAAATATCAAAACATGAGCACAAAGCATCAAGTTCAAAGGGAAACAACGAACTTTCTTGAAAGAAATAATAACAGAGTAAAGAGTAAACAGAGGCAAATGATTACAGCTGTATGAACTTGCACAATTCCAACTAAAGCAAGCTCTTTTGTGAGGCACAACTAAGCCGGGCAAAGGGATTTTGATTAACTCTAATTTAGGCTATGCAACTTCTACGGCTAGAGCTACAACGACTTAAGCTAATTACAAATGGTTTGTTGATTGTTGTGTGGAGGTCCCTTCCTTCTTTGGCTTCATCTCATTTAAAGCCTTCAAAACAGTTCTGCTAACCCTGGGTCTTGTAGATCCTGCCATGTCCCATGTGCCCAATATTTTGGTTAGCAGCCAACCACTCATGCCACAAGCGAGAACTCCTCTACCTAAGTGTGTAACCACCAAGAACCACCCACTTGCCACTGGATTTATCTCCATGCGGTTTGCAAAAATCATGCGGTAAAAAGTATGTAAATATGCATGATTATATGTACATATACACACATGCAGGCAGGCATGTATTAATGTATGTATATTCAACAGCCTCTTGTGGTATACTGTCAAGTGGTTGATCTGAGACAGACGGGAGGGAACAAAGATTTGAATTATGATAGACCCGCCTGGGTCTCTACATGGGCCGAGCCCATTAGTGGCCGCCGGCCCTCCTTTGGGTTGCGCGTGCGCGCACGCCCTTCCCCACCAAACCTTTGTTTATTTTATAAATAGAGGCTAGCCGTCATGGTAGTTTTTATGCTTGATATTGGATATTTTCTATTGTGCGTCCTTAGGTTTAGATCTTAGATTAAACGAGTGCGGACGTCCTCTTCGGCGTCTTGGGAGGAGAGCACACCTCTTTTGTGCTCAATTATCCTGTTATTTTTATTATTTTCTCTATTAAAAATCGTATCTTTGTTGGATCCTAACATTTTGGTATCAGAGCACGTGATGATCCATGGCGGCTACGACAAGATCCCACGACAAAATTGAAGTTTTGGAGGCTAAATTCACGAGCGAAATCGACGGGATCAAGAAATCATTGGCGGCCAACGACGAATCCATGTCAAAATTGACAACTTCCATCCACCAATTGACTGCAAATCAAGCAAAGCACGACGAACAATTTGCGCAATTGATGGCAACCCTAAATCAATTGGCGGCGAACAACAAAGAGGAGGGAAACCCTAATCCGACACCAAAGGCGGCACCTTTGAAGAAATAGAAGGAAAAAGAGGAGGGTTTTATCCAAAATCAACCCTATTTGGTGGATGAGTTCAACGAAGACGAAGACCAGGAGCCATGGAGGGTGGACTATCGCGAGGAGGTACGGCGGAAGGTGTTGGAGAGCCAAAAGGGAGGCGGAGGCCCTAGCCACCTCAATTGGGGACGCCACGCGCAAGAGGGGATCCGGCCGGACCCCCACAACAGCCGTGGGGGTCGGTCGGTATAGGAAAGGGGTGGGGGGCTCTCCCCCACCTGTGTTGGACCCCGACAGGGGGGCCCAGGCCCTGCCGGGGCTCGGCAGGGTCTGGCGACCCTGTCGGACTTCCGGCAGGGCCTGCCGCCCCTCCGGGGCCCCCGGAGGGGCCCGTTCACTCAGCGCGAGGGGCCGGAGGCCCCCTGGCAGCCGCCAGGGGGCGGCAGAGCCCACAGCCGGGGCCGCCAGGGGCGGGAACCCCCTCGGTAGCCTCCCGAAGGGCATGGAGCGCGCGGACAACCCCCGGATGACTTCTTTGAGCCCCCGGACAGCGAACGAGGAGGACTACGGGCAGTTTTCGGGAGATTTTTGTGACCCTCCAGAGCGTCGACCAACAGCTGATGATTCCTTCTACGACGACAGACACAGAAGAGATTATTATTCCGATATCAGGGGTGGCTACGAGGCGGAGTTCGGAGATGACACCGGATGGGACGATTTTGAGGGCCGGCAGGGAGATTACCGTAGAGATTACGGGGGCCGCGGGGGAGGGCCACCCAGGCGATACGAGACCATGGACGAGAGGCATCAGCATTACCGGCCACATCACAGAGAGGAGGGGAGGCCCGAGCAGGGACACTTTGGAGGAGATTGCAGAGTCCGGAAGCTGAAGATGCCGATCTTTTCTGGGGAGGATCTGCACGCCTGGTTGTTTACAGCGGAGAGGTATTTCGCGGCGCATCACATGACCGAGGCGCAGAAGCTGGAGGCGGCGGCCATCTGCATGGAGGGGAGAGCTTTAGGGTGGTTCCAGTGGAAGGAGAGGAGGCAGCAGATCCAGAGCTGGGCGGAGCTAAAGGACTTGGTGATGGAGAAGTTTAGAGACCCCCGCCTGGGGAACCTACACGAGCAGCTATTTTCCCTCAGACAGGAGGGGCCGGTGCGGGAGTACATCGAGAGATTTGAGACACTGGCCGGGCGAGTTCATGGGGTTTCGGACGAGTCGCTGGAGGGCATCTTCTTGAAGGGACTGCGACCTAATCTTCGAGCTGCGGTGAGGCCCTACAAGCCTAGAGGGCTTTCAGAGGTCATCGAGATGGCGCAGATGGTGGAGGACTCCTGAGCTGAGGATAGACGAGGTGGGAGCGACTACAGTGGACAGATACAGCGGGGCACCATGACTGGGGCAGGCGGAGCCGGGGTCACTACTGAGACAGTTCCGGCAGGGCTTGAGAAGACGGGTGAGCCGAACCCACTACCGACCGGGGGTCCATTCCGACGGATGACCGATGCAAAGATGAGGGAGAAGCGGCAAAAGGGGCTCTGTTTCAGGTGTGACGAGCGCTTCACTCCCGGACACCGCTGTGTGGATCGAAAGTTACAAGTGTTGATAGCGGAAGCCGACGATGAGGATGACGTGGAAGACGAAGGCATCGGAGGGGAGGACGACTCCCACTCGGAGTAGTACCACTGGGGCTAACACCACCTTGAGGACAAGGTGGTTCTTTGGGGGGAGTATTGATAGACCTGCCTGGGTCTCTATATGGGCCGAGCCCATTAGTGGCCGCCGGCCCTCCTTTGGGTTGCGTGTGCACGCGCGCCCTTCCCTACCAAACCCTAGTTTATTTTATAAATAGAGGCTAGCCGTCATGGTAGTTTTTATGCTTGATATTGGATATTTTCTATTGAGCGTACTTAGGTTTAGATCTTAGATTAAACGAGTGCAGACGTCCTCTTCGGCGTCTTGGGAGGAGAGCACACCTCTTTTTTGCTCAATTACCCTGTTATTTCTATTGTTTTCTCTATTAAAAATCGTATCTTTGTTGGATCCTAACAAATTACAATCAGAGGGTGCACATATATTTAGCATTGTCATGAAATAGTAGAGGATGCGTTTCCCATGTCTCTTTAATTTACACCGTGCCTTTGATTTCCCAAATATCAAATCTAATAATTTCCATACTTATTCGAGGCAAGTTTTAAAGGTTGCTCCTTTTGTTGGAGGTCGAGTTTCTTACCCAGCAACGTGACATCAGGTTCTATGGGTAGATCTTCTTTGGTTACTTCATCAGCCAGGATCTTGGGACTATGTCTAAGGGACGCCAGGTTCCTAAAAGCAATACTAGGATATTGCATAGAAACAACCAGTATGTGAAATTGTGTTACCCAACGGTGAATACCTTTATACACCAACATTTTATGGTATGTCACATTATGATGATAAACCATCCATTATGGCACATGGTTTAATTTTCCCCCTTTATTATTTATCTAGCTTAGATATGTAGCTTGAACATGGAGAAGAAATTCTAGAATATGATAACCATGTTTTATGACGAATTTGCTATTTTTCTCTTGAAGATTTTAAAAATACTTTCATATAACACAACATACTCATAGTCTTACAGTGAATTTTTATTTTTTATTATTGTTTTACTGAAAACAAGTGGTTGTATGAGGGGCAAAGTAAGTACTGTTTATTGACCTAGAAACAATCTATATAGTATACAAAAGCCCATACTTTGGCATGCTATTATCTGGTACGAATTTTATGCTTTTAATTGAAGAACACATTTGTATGTTTTTGAGTACTTAGCTAGAACTTTTGTTCTTTTCAATGCATAATCATTGCAGAATCCAGACTAGAAGAGAATACAGACACGTTAATGTCTAAAGTCCTTCATATAGATGATCACAATAAGCTGATCGAGGAAATGGAACACAGGATCCAATTTCTACAAACTTCTGTTAGTAAATTAAAGGTATGATTTGCATCTTTTGCGGAGGGGGTTTTCCAGTTATTTTACAAATATCATTCTTCTATCTTCTCATCAGGTTTCTTGACTTTACATTCTATTTAATTTCTTTGGTTGCTAGAACCAACTGACCTAATCTTTGCAAAAAAGTGTGTATTGTCCAAAGTTCAAGCACACAAAAGGAGCCCAAGGTTTTAGCACACGAAATTCAAAGTATGTACTGTATTTGATACAACCTTTTTCTATGTTTTTTGCTTTTTAAAGATCCACCGTGATAATGAGAGAGATGTCTACATATCCGACCGTGTCGACTAGACCCTGTTTGGTTTTCATTCTTAAACCTGAGATGATTCAAAAAAGCATGGAACATTTATAGGAATCTAAAAGGAACATTAAATGTGTAATATGTGGATCATTCAATGGCAGAAAGATCTAATTTATATTATGTGTATGATCACTTTGGATAATCACATATTGATTCATTTCTAGTAGAAAAAATAGAGCTAAAATAAAGAAAATGTAGTGAAAGAATATTGGGTTTATTCAATTAATAGAGGTAGAATAATTAATGTTCATCATTTGTTTGTTGGTGGATTCTCACAACTGGAAGGATTATAAATAGATAAGCATTAATAGAACAAGAAAAGACCAAATTGTGGATAAATAATTAGCAAAAATAGATTCTACTTATCTTTCTTTTTTTATTTTGTTAGTTTTTTTAACTTTTTTCCTTTACAAAGCTGTTTCTTTAAGCAATTTTCTCTTCTTAAGATATCATGAACAATTACTGTAAGATAATCCCATGCTACCGTGATGATGTTAGCTTTTCCATGCCACTAAATACACATTCCTGATTGTGTATGAAGCATTGCTGGCAAGGTTTTATTATATTTATTCTTTTAGGTGCATAAAGTGGTTGTGCAAACAAACATGCACGCATACCTGTGGCTTGCCAACACATGCTCATTGACTTTAACATGATATGTTACCATTACTAGAGTAATGCATTATATACTGATTTAGACTCTTGTTTTATTGCACTTTATAATATTATGTTTTTATTTCATCTTCTTATGAATATATCTGTCTGCCATTAATTGTAGATGTTGAATTTTTTCTTAAGAAGGTACCTCATCAGAGTTATCAACCAAGTTTATGACCTTTCGACATATACTACATGGATGATTCATGCTCATTAGTTTCTTTGTAATTATAGTGCATAACTCATTTTCATTTTGCAGATGTCAGAAGGTAGTGCATCAGACTCCGAGAACATGGTTACGGCTCTGGAAGAAAGGGTCTCTCTCTCTCTCTCCCCCCACCCCACCACACACATTTGTTCACCTGCTTTGTGATGCGGCTGGAATTTTGGAGGCTAAGGGCATTTTAGTAAAATAATAAATAGAGTAACTTTTCTATTTAAAGGTGTTGAGACGGCCTTAATGGGGATGCAAAAATTGTGAAAGAAGTTTCTTTTATTAGATTATTCCTTAAATCAATTGTATTAGGCTTTTACTATTCCTTTAGATTAATCTCTAGGTAATTGTCCTTTCATTTTGTAATCGTTAATTAGTGAGTAGCCTATTTTGTGAGATTTATCCCATAATTTCAGATCTGAATTTCTAGATCTAGATCTAAAAATCGTCTTTTTACCATCAAAACCTTAGCGAAACACATCAATTGGTATCAAAGCACTAGATTCATGGCGATCACAAGATCTATGGAGCGGATCGAAGTGTTGGAAGAGAAAGCGGAAAAACTTGAGGTCCAAATTATCGAGGGATTTAACGATGTCAGAAAAGAGGCTGCGGAGAGAGTCCCACGGGTGATAGAGACTATAGAGGCAAAAATTGAGGCGAATAGATCTCAGATGCTGAAAGATATAGCGGCGATGATCGCTAACATCAACCCCAAAACGGATCCAAGCAAAAAGAAGCCGTATTTGATAACAAATAAAGGTAAAAATATGATTTTTAATGAAGGGATTTTGGAAGATGATGAAGACGAAGGCTTATACCAGTACAATCCGTAAAACACAGCGGATCCACAAGATTGGGAGGCCTTCCAGCCACCTCCCCGCCGCGGGGAGGCGCGTCGGTCACCGGAGGGGGGCGCAGCCCCTTCGGCAGCAGATTTGGGGGCCAGCAAACCCCAAGAAGGGGCGGCAGGTGCAGCCCGCCCCTCCAGGGGCAGCGGCAGCACCCTGGGGCATCGACGGAGGGCCATCGACCCCTCAAGGGGCTGCGACAGCCCCCTGGGGCAGCAGCGGAGGCCTGCCGGCCTAAAATCTGGGCCGACAGGGTCCGCTGCCCCTTTGGGGGGCTTTGGCCAGCCAACGCGGGGGGTTCCGAGCCCCCCAGATGTCCAGGTGGGGGGCCGAGCCATGTGGGAGCCCGATAGCCCCCGTCGACTACTTTGGAGCCCCCTTGGGCCCATCATGGGTCCCGAGCAGTCCAGTTCACAGGTTTTCAGCAACATACGGGACCCGGCGGAGGATTTCAGCAGCCTGGAGGGCGTCAACAGCCTATTGGAGATCCGTCGACTCAGTCCACACCTTTCTTGGGCATGACAGGAGATTGGAGAGGGTTTCAGGGCATCCCTAGAGACTACCAGGTAGATTATGGGCACCCACAGGGAGATGAGAGGGGAGACTTGCAGTGGGATGGAGCGGATGGAGGCGCACGTGATGCTGCAGTGGCATACATCCCTGGTAGACCTCCGGTGTATCAGCCGAGACGACAGGATCAGCCGCAGAAGAGAGGTGGATTTGCTGGAGAGAGTCGGCTGAGGAAGCTGAAGATGCCCATCTTTGAGGGCGGTGACCCTGATGACTGGTTGTACCGAGTAGAGAGGTATTTTGAGGGGTCGGCAGTATCAGGGGAGGAATGGCTCTGGGCGGTCGGAGTCTGCTTGGAGGGAGATGCCTTGGGTTGGTACAAGTGGACTCATCAGTAGCAGCCATTTCGGACTTGGGAGGAGTTCATCTCTCTGCTGGTGGAGCGTTTTGGCACAGTGCAGTCTGGGGGAGTCTATAAGAGCCTCTATTCACTGAAGCAGGATGGGAGCGTGGGAGCGTACATTAAGAAGTTTGAGTCGCTCTGCCACCGAGTTCGAGGAGTCTCAGGTGAATCGTTAGAGGGCTATTTTATGAAGGGGCTGAAGCCCACTGTTAGATCCGGGCTGAGATAGTTGCAGCCCGTGGGCCTGCGAGGGATGGTGACTTCAGCTAGGATGGTGGAGGACCATCAGGATACAGAGAGGAGAGCCCGTGGGGGCATGGGGATGCTCCACTTTTCGAGGGCCGATCCTGGAGGGGGTCAGAAGGCGGCCACAGGGGGGCAACATCCACGACGGGACAACGGACATCAAGGAAAAGTAGATGGAACCACGACCTGGAGGACATACACGAATAATGACAGATGCAGAGATTGGGGACAAGCGGACCAAGGGCATGTGACGAGAAGTTTACTCCTGGGCACCGGTACGGGGATCGTACTCTTCAGATCCTGACAGTGAATGACGATGAAGAGAGAGGAGAGAGTGTGGTAATGCTGGAAGCCGACGAGGACGATGATCAGGAGCACCTGCACGTGGAGTAGCCGACCATACACTTCACGCACCACCTTGAGGACAAGGTGGGTTTTCAGGGACGAAGTAGTGATGCGGCTATAATTTTGGAGGCTAAGGGCATTTTAGTAAAATAACAAATAGAATAAGTTTTTTATTTAAAGGGGTTGAGCCAGCCCTAATGGGGATGTGAAAATTGTGAGAGAAGTTCCTTTATTAGATTATTACTTAGATCAATTGTATTAGGCTTTTCCTATTCTCTTAGATTAATCTCTAGGCAATTCTTCTTTCATTTTGTAATCGTTAATTAGCGAGTAGCCTATTTTGTAAGATTTATCTCATAATTTCAGATCTGAATTTTCAGACCTAGATCTAAAAATCCCCCATTTACCATCAAAATCTTGGCGAAACACATCACTTTGTTGGATAGGTACCAGGTTTGCAGCTTGCCTGTTTGTGTTCATGTACACATGGTTCTGTGCTTGTGCTCTGCGGATCAGAAGTACTGTTGCTTGCATGCAGGTGCATCGGAAGTATATAAATATGATCTTTAGTACTATTTTTTGCATATGTGCATATGTGCATGCATAAAGGCTCATACACTCCTCTTTGTGCACGCGTGCACATATGCGCATGCATAAATTCTTATGCACTTCCTTTTATGTTCTTCCTCTTGTCCATTTTCTCTTCATCTTGTTTCCCCGCCTTTTTTCTTCTTACCATGGATTTTGATATAATTCACTTGCATATGGCACTGATCTATTTTGAGCCTCTCGTTAAACATCCGTCATAAAACAATCCAAGTATTAGCAACCAAGGCAGGTGATTGGAGTTTGGTGATGACACGCACAGATGAGGTGCATCATCTGATCCTATATGCAGGTTGGTGGCTTTTCTCTATTTCCCACCCGAATCACTTAATAAAGTACGTCTCAGCTATTGTAGATAAAAAACAATTGTCATTGTCATTTATCTTTTTTAAATATCGAAGGAAGAGACTTTTTACACTATATTTGACCTCTCTCTCTCTCTGATCAACATAATTTGTAACTGGTTATATGCATCCCAAACAAGTAAGAAAAACTAAAATGTTTTACTCCCTCATGATAATATATCTCCTGCCACCTATAAATGTTTTAGCTAAGAGAAGAGTAAGCCAGAGGGGTAGCACAGGTGAACAACCTAAAAGTAAATTTGTCTATCATTCCTTGAAGTTTTCTCAATTTAATTGTTTGGTATAGTAAGTAGGCATTAGGTCCTGCCAAGGGAAAGAGTGTTTTCTTTCTATGTCTTCCCACGATCTGCATAGGCTCCATACACACGCACTGCAGCTGCCATCCTTTTGGCTGATTGTTAAGCACACTCATGCTGGTGTGTATGAATGTATCTGGCTGTTGGAGCCTCTGATGCCATACATATGTCAGAATCTTTTTTCAATTTTTAATGTGCAGTAGGAATCACAATAAATGACATTTTTAATTTGAAACTCATAGGTATTTAATTTGAAATTCATAAGTACATGACAGTAGCATGGATAATGGTTAGGTACGGCTGCTATGGGCTGAATCAAGACATATCAACTTCGATTATCACAACTTACGATCTAAAACATATGAAGAGGAGAAAAAAGTGGAAGAATTGACTTCAGATGTGGCAAAGGTCAGTTCTAATGTCATAAATCTCGTCCAAGTTTGTCATTATCTCATTCAGTCTGCTGTTACTAATTTCTATAACAGGTGGAAGTAAATGATCACTGATCTCTGCTTGTTCTAGTGGCTCTGTATTGTACATTATTCAAATAAAGTGCATTTCATGTTTTTGAAGCCTTGTTCAGAAGTTAAATCTTGGAATAAATAGAAAGCAACTCATTTTTACAAATTAGTAGCTTACATGTAAGATGATAGAAGAGTTCAATTTAACCTGCTTATCATATTTTGTGTTGGCTGTGTTCATGATCATTTAGGTGAAGAGTACTGTTTTTTCTTGGCTTTATGCCCCCCAGTTATCTGTAAATATGTTTGATCTTTCATTCAAATAATAGCTCATTGAATCATTATGTTTGAATAAGTTAGTTAACTTATTAATGTGCACATCTATGTTTTTCATCAATTACCTCGTTTTGGTGGAAAATTTACTTCTTTCTTTTTACTACCATATGTTATATCTACTCTCTAGTCTGGTTTCAAAATATAACCGTGCAACCGTTTACAGCTTCCCTATTTTCTACATCCTAAACAATCTGAGTTCCTTTCTTACGGTCATAGCAGTTCAATTATATTTGGTCTTTAGTCTATAGGCATATTTTTCTTGTTTGGAGCCAGTGCTTCTTGTTATGGTGCCTCCTGATAGACCGGCATGAATAGTATATGAATGTATAATACTGTTTATGTATTGAACTACTCTGATTTTATGTTTAAAAGCTCATGCATGATATGACCATATTAAACGGTAAATTGCACGCAGATCCCCATTCTATGGGGGTATATGAAATCAGCACCGAGACACCTTGAATTACTTGTCTAATAATTGGGTAAATCGCACATAGACCCCTTGAAACTAGCACTTTAGGGGTTGACTTTAGGGGGTTTCAGTGCTCGTTTCATACATTGAGGGTTAGTAACTTTGAGTGCAACTTATCCTATGCTAAAATACAAATTAAAGAAAGAAAAGTATATGCATGAAATTCCTGTAGAGAATATACTACTTTTCATGCATATGTTTATCCATGTTTAATCTCATCCTCAATTTGACCATCAAGAATAAACAGAAAGCTTTTTGTCAAGGAGAGTAAATAGATACTGCAGGGTCTTATGTATCAGTTAATAATATGGCATCTGAAAGGTAGCTATGTAATGGAATAGTCTATATTTATGTTAAAAAAATAAAAATAATTTTTCTCTTTATGGGGTTTTAGAGGATGTATTACCTAAAAACGCTAAACCCCCTCAATCCGCGATCCGGATCATATGTTTTGAATTGTGGTATATTAGCGATTTGGAACGGTAGCATCAGCGGGGTTTTAGTAACTTTTTAGATAAAAAATAATTGGTATCAAGATGAGGTACATTTTTATTAAAATTTGTAATGTTACCTAGTTAGTACACGTACATAACCTAATTAGTACAGAAACACGCACATTAGTTTACTTGTACATATACATTGTTCACACTTTACAAGTACCCATTGGCATTCTATTTTCTCACTATCCTTATCAAGCTAGAACATATATACCATGCATGCTTTCCAAACCAATTGGTTGTCAACTTTTATATGGGTAGTTCTTTCGAAAATATTGGATTATTTGCAATGTAGCAGCCTAGTTGGGACACCAGAGATTATTCGGAGTAGACGATGAAAGCCAGATTCAAACATTGGCTGTTAAATCCACACCAACTTGAGTGGCACTTGCTATAGCTTGACATTCTGATCAACATTAGATTTAGAAACTACTAGCTGCATCTTACTCTTTCAAGGCATCATATTACTTTCCATAAATAAACAATATACTGTCAAAGATATGTGATCATATTGTAAACTTGCTCAATCTACTTCAGAGAAGCCAACAACCTTACTATGTAAACAATTTGAATAACAAAGACCTACACTAGAAACACTCTTCAAGTATCTCATGATTTACATAACCGCATCCTACTGCCTAGTACTGGGATCAATACATGAATTGGCTGACCACGCTCACAGAAAACCAATAACAGGATGAGTCAGTCAGATAATTTAACTTTCTAATTTTCCTTTTGAATCTGCATGGATCATGTAATGACTCCTTCTGATCTAGCATAAGATTGGCTTTAAGATCCACAGGAGGTGCTGTAACTTTTTTACGCCTTAACATTACATCCTTTGAAAGCATATCAATCATATCCTTTAGGACAAATAAATGACAAATAAATACAATTTCTTCTGTGGCTACCTCAATATTTTAATGTATTGAAGAGATCTTAGATCTATGTCACGCCCTGGTTCCTGGGGACGTGACTGTTTTTCACATGTTATTGATTATCAGTAAAAACAAGATAGCAAATAGTAGACATGTACCAAAATACTCGTATCAATTCTGATTGAAGTATAAATCTAGATACAATGTAAAAGATGCCTCAAGATACAAAAGTAAGATACATAAGAGGAAATCCACTCCTGACCTATTACTTAGCAATCCGTGCCACACGTAGCTAACTCAGTATTCCCGCATAGTGGAGTCTCCTCATGTTCCTGTTTAGCACCTAACGATGCAACAAAACAAAGAGCCACTAGCAATTAGATGTAAATTTACAATAATCCTAGAATTTAGAATTTAAAACAGTGTACAAGAACATGATGAAAAATAAAACAGGAACTAGAAATAAGTGACTAAAGACATGCATATAAAATAGTTTATAGTTTAAGTTCTCTAGCAGTTATACCGATCTTAGACTGTGATTCATATTAGAGAGTTAAGTAAGTAACCAGGAGTTCACTTTTTAACACGTGTCGCTCACCCATGTTGAGCCAAAATAGGAGCTCTGAGTCCAAAACAGAGACAAGAGGGACTGAAATTATGTCTAACAATACTAGTAGGGGCCTATCGAATACATGATGAGACCCAGGTCGGGATGCCTGATGCTGTCATGTAATCAGAAGCATGGCTTCAATTGCTTCCACATTTTCTCTTATGAGTTACGGCAAAACCCAATGAGTCTGAAGGGTCAAGTGTTGTTTAAGGTGCACAACTCTCAGTGTCAAGTAGTGTTGTTCAAGAGGTGATTCTAAGTATCAGTGTTTGTTTAACTATGCATGCAATCATGAGACAAGGTCTCTAAACAAGTTCAGGTGTCACATCAAAACTAGTTAACACAATTGGTGTGCTATATGAGGTATTTTCATTCATGTTCATGATACTAGCAGTTTGAGGAGTCATCATGCCAACAGGCCCAATAAGATGCCATGTATAAGGTAACACCAATAACCAACAAGTCTAACATATCATGCACGAGAATAGTAACAGGTTGTTTCTCAGGCTTTATCATATCATCTAATCATATCACTATATCTTGATGTCATGAGATTTGTAGTTTAATCATGCATCATCAGGTTATAACAATCAATGAAAAGGAGGGACCATCGTCGATCGAATTATCTTAAACCATATGTTCGTTTTTTATGTCACCAGATCATTAAGCTTGAAACTCCAATGTCTAACCATCACATAATTGGGCAAAAGCTAGCAAGTCAAATTGCCACCCAAGTCCAACAATCAATGTGTCACATACCGCAGTAACAGTTTCCAACACCAAACTTACAACAAGTCTATCAATGTGTTTTCCAGTAATAGCCTAGCATACACTCCTAATATCTTCTGGGTGATTATTCAAGCGATGGTTTGAAATTAAGTATGAAGCAGTCCATGTCATTATCCATATCATTAATCCATTCTAGATCATGCAACAGTTTAAGTGTCATCATATCAATAGGCCTAATCCCAATAATATGTCTCATGCATAGTGATGTCAACTTCTAACAAATCCAACATTATGCCATACGTAAAGTGATAGCAATATCTTATAGATCTAACAATATGATATACGTAAAGTGATATAATACGTGACAAGTCTAACAATATGACATACTTAAAATCAAGGTTTTAGATATCGATTTTAGTATCAGTTTCGGTCTTCCGAAAATTTAGGTTTCGGTATTGGTTTCGTCCGTTTTGATGGTTTCGAAAGTAGGTTTCGTTTCATCATATCGGTAGTTTCAAATACTTGTGTACTCACATTTATCTATACCCATAAATAGTGTTGCATTGATTGCTACTCATACCACACATTTTGCTAAATATTTTGCATTTATTTACAACTTTGCCATTGCAAAAATAATTTTTTGAACTAGTTGCTACTCATATTACACATTTTGCTAAACATATTGCATTTATTTACAAGTTTGTCATTAAAATTGTAAAGAGAATGTCAAACTTGTAAATAAATGAAATAGGTTTAGCTAAAAAGGGTAATGTGAGTAGCAGCTCCTACTCGCACGTGAACAACGCCACACCACACACACACTCTCTCAAATGGCGGAAGAAATTGGAGCGGGAGGTTGCTGCGGGGAAAAAAATTGGAGCGGAGGCGGCTGCAGGTGGAAAAAATTGGAGCGGAGGCGGCGGGCGAAGCAGGTAAGTCCCATTCTTCATTTTCATTTTCTTCTTTTTTTATGTTTGCAATTTCTTCTTCTTTTCTGTTTTTGGTTGTAATTTGGGATCGCCTTCTTCTTTTCTTCTTCTTTTCTTTTTTTCTTTAACTGTGATGTCTTTCTTCAAAGAAGGATGGCGGCCCAGTTTCGGCTGATACCGATTCCGATGGGGGTGGTTTTGGATCGATCCCCTCTGAGACCGATCCGAAACGCCTGCAACCTCAAGGTTTCGGCCGAAATCTTGAACCATGCTTAAAATAATCTAACGAGTCCATTAAGTCAACACTAAGCATGCTTGAAAATAATAACTTACCTCAAAACCCAATCCAATTTAATTGATGTTGGAAAATATTATCAAATTCTATGCTTGCATAAAGGTGATTTTAATACCTCAAAGTGGGGGAGGGTCAATAGAATGATGTTCGAGAAGTCTCATAATTGACCATGTAAAGATCAAGTCTATTTACACATGCTTTCTGTTCTTCCGGCCACCAATATCATCAATGGACAATTCTCAGACACATCTAACATGCATAGGGGCGGGAGATATTCCAATGTAATAAGCCAAAGTCCAACACGCAACACCCAACTCCAAATCCATCACCACTGTCTAAAATCCAAACAACAAGGGCAAAGCCCAGTCACAAAAGACTATGACAGAAGTCACAAAAGACCATGACAGAAGCCAGCCTGTAAAATTCGCGACAAGGCAAGGCCAAGAAATACCGCTAGCCAAGAAGCCCAACATCCATGCAATGAAAAAAGCCCAAACCAACCAATCAACGGAGTAGCACAACCCAACAGAACCCATAACCCAATCCAAGGGCCTTATGGCCAAGTGAAACCCATGTCATGCCCAAAATCACCAACTGAATCAACATGAAAGGAAAACCTAGATAGGCCCAGCAGCGGCGAGGGGCGATAGCGAAGGTTACCGTCAAGCCCCAAGGAGTCCAAGTACTCAGATTGCACATCATCACAAGGAAGAAATACATGCTTTAAAAACCAGACAATTTTTGCATTTAGTCTTATTTTTTAAACTTATTTTAAAAATCGACCTACTTGAAAACTAATTACCAAAACCGACTAACTTCTGGGCTCGCGCGTGCGGGGGGCTCTTTGGGCTTTGGACGCGGTTTGAAACCGCGTCCAATTTGAAATTTGGACGCGGTTTCAAACCGCGTCCAAAACGATTCCCTCTACACAGCCGCCAGCGACGGTTCATTTCCTTCTTCTATCTTTCTTTCTTAGTTTCTTCCTTCCTAGCCAAAAACCCAAAAACCCACGTATTGGCCTTCTCCGATCAGGGATTGAAATCTAGCTCTCATCAAGTAGTGACAACCTTCATTAGGTATGATTTATGTACTTTTTTGTCATGATGCTATTGAGTTCTCCCAAATGTCAATGTATGCTAAAAATTTAAGCTAAAATTAGGTATGGGGTTTAGTGTTGATGAAATTTATTGTCAATAGGTATGAGGTTTAGTGTTTAAGCTAAAAATTTTTTGTCATTAGGTATGTGGTTTAGTGTTGAAGAAATTTATTTTGTATGCTAAAAATTTAAGCTGAAATTTTAGATGAATACCATGTATTTAGTGATGAATACCATGTATTTTATGGAATACCATGTAATTAGTGATGAAACACCAATGACAAAATTTTAGATGAAATGGCAATCCTTTATATGCTAAATTTTTTTCTACCCAAATGCCACGTATAAATTGAAATAAATTTTAAATGAAACCCCAATTCATGTTAGTTGATTGTAACATTCATCATTAACATCAACATCCAATTTTTTTTTCATCTTATATATTTTTTCTCGCAGATATGGACCCAGGACCTGTTTCAGATTCGGTCCTGAATGAACAGGCACGACATCGTTCAGCAAATATACAGCCTGGACAGGTATGAACAAAACTAGTGAATTAATATTTTACGTAATGTATCTTTCTTCGTAATTTTGCATGAAGTACAATAACAGTACGTATTTTTTGGTTGCAGGCGGATATTATATTGGTAGTGGACCACACGAGGAAACATACCGCATGTGTTTTAGATGAGCGGGCAGCACACTATATGGAAATTGCCAAGCTTGATGTATGTGCGAGGTTGAAGTGGATACGGTTGGATTGGGAGTTACTTTCTGCATTGGTGGATAGATGGAGGCCTGAGACCAATACATTCCATCTCCGTCAAGGTGAGATGACGATCACATTGCAGGACGTGTCAGTCATCACTGGCCTTCCTGTTGAGGGCATTCCTATATGGAGAATGCCAACCCGTCCCAATTGGGGGGATTTGATGGAGCGGCTCCTTGGACAGGCATCCACAGAAAACCAAGGAGCTAAGGTAAAACTGAGCTGGTTGCGAGAGACGTTTATGGAGTTGCCTGCCCAAGCCACCCCTGAGGAGATTCGGCAATATACTCGGGCATATATTTTGCATATGATAGGCACATTATTGGTGCCAGATCCAAGTAAAGGGTCGGTGCATCTCAGATGGTTGACAAAGATGGAGCATATAGAAGCCATTAGAGATTATTCCTGGGGCAGTGCTGTTCTTGCTCACCTGTACGCAGAGCTAAGTAAGGTGGCAAGAAGGGAAACAACTGGGTTATACGCATACTCCACCTTGTTGCAGGTATACAATTTGAAACTGAAGTTCATTGTAATAATTTTTTATATAGTAACAGTCACTGACAAATTCATATTCACAGGTATGGTCATGGGAGAGATTGCATATAGGCAGGCCGACATGCGCCCAAGACATATTGGATGGCACCCTCCCTTTAGGGTGCAGGTGGAATGCGCCATTATCATTCAGAGAAAACCCCCAGCGGCAACTGGATTTTTATAGAAACGAGCTTGACATGTTAGAGCCTACGCAGGTAAGAAGTTGTAAATTTTATACGTTGATGTGATGAACGATGGATTAATATTATGAATTTTGATGAGTTATTCATAAATTTCATTTTCTTTAGGTGATCTGGGAGCTATATCTTCAGAGATATCAGAATCTGCCTGATTTATGTGTTTTAAAAAATCAGAGCTGGCGTGCGCGTGTACCGCTAATTTGCTTTGATGAATTGGTGATGCATGTCCCAGATCGTGTTATGCGCCAATTTGGTATCCTGCAGCATATTCCAGAAGCGGTTCCAGTCATGCCGGTGAAGACCGGCATGAACCCTAGAGCATGGAATGAAGCAACTGTGCAGCCCCTCATGAAGTGGTACAACAGGGCTGAACATATTGTTGAGCAGGGGGATGCTGTTAGTTTAGATGTATATATGTAGTGGTATTGGAGGATCACACGGCGGTGGATATATAGTAGGCAAGAACCCCCGTATGGTTACATGCCACGTGGTCCAATCGAGCGGGAAATGGTAAATAGTAGTTCAGCATTAAAATGTTTGTTTGTTTATTTTATTCATAGGTTTCTAATATATATTTTATCCATTTGTTTTACAGACCGACGCACTCAGAATTTTAGAGGACATGTGTACACGTGCTTACGAAGCACGTGACCCAGAGCAGATCCTTCAAATTAGGGATAAGATCGGACAGGTTCTCCGCGGGACACGACATAGAAGTGAGGATGCAGGACGACAAGAGCCCGCCGGGGATGAAGCAGGCACTTCTCACCAGTATCAGGCAGCAGGGGATGAAGGAGGCATGTTTCAGCAGTATCAGCCATTTACCGGTGATGATGCCGACTCTTCTCAGCAGCTGCAGCCATTTACCGGTTATGATGTCGGTATGTATCAGCAGTATCAGGCGTATATGGGGTATGAAGGCGACCCATCGCAGCATTATCAGTCACATACAAGGTATGAAGCCAGCACGTCTCAGCCTATGCCGCCATATACCGTCCCTGAAGATGACCCATGTCAGCAGTATCTGGCAGACGAGCCACGACAAACTATGGGAGACGAGCCACATCAGACTCTGGCAGACGATCTACATCAGACTCATGTGCATGAAGCTGACACTTCGCTGACACAACACACCCAACCAGACATGGAAGGGGACACATCAACTCAGCAAGGTCGGTTTCTCACATACAGGCGTCGTCGGTCTCTTATGAGCAGGATTTTACATAGGGGAAATGAATGTAGTAAAGCTATTTTCATTGTGTTTAAGTTTGTCGAAATGTTATTTAAGTTTGGAATGAAATCTGAAATTTTATTTTCAATGTGTTAAAATATGGGTTGCGTGGAATGAGATATTTTTGTGCTGCGTGGAATGAGATATGAGTTGGATATATGTGGTATATGTCATGGGAAATGCGAAATGTGATGGATGTGTGAATGTGGTGGGATGTAGGAATGTGAAAGGAGCTGGAAGAGTCGTTTGGGAATGTCAGCAGTATCTGGCAGCTTGCTGATTGCACTGAAATTGTGCAATCATCAGCAGCAGCTGCTCCTGCCAGCCCCAAACGACTCTTCCAGCTCCTTTCACATTCCTACATCCCATCACATTCACACATCCATCACATTTCGCATTTCCCATGACATATCAAGAAAGTTGCATTTCATTCGAAAAGTAAATAAGATACATGAATCACATATATCCGATTTCATTCCAAAATTATATAAGATTTTACATATATCGCATATCCATTACATATATCTTATACACTCCCATTCACATAATATTACTTCAGGCACGTGCACATGGAATTTCTTCAGTCGGATGCAGTATATTACTTCAGGCACGTGAACCGCCTCCTCGATGCGATGCAGCCCTAGAACATTGGCTGAAGTTAGTACACAAGAATTTTCATAAAGACTAAGCATGAAATGTGAAAAAGAACATACGATGCTGTGCGTAGAGGATTTCGGCAACGTGATTTCTTATGACCAAGCTGATGACAATTGGTGCATCTATTCTGACTGCTTCCTTCACGTGGATGATCCATTTCTCCCCGAATCCGTGTCGATCTTGGCCGACCGGGTTGTCTTCTTTTTTCTGGAGGAAGTAAACTGGGACCATCCCACTCCTTCTAGTACCTTTCATCAGGTATGGGGTGAAATTCTGTGATATATGACCGTTGATATTTACTCACACTATACCATGGTGAACAAAATGGCCAATATGATATGTTGGCACCATATTGCTGTCTTGACGTTGCGGCGATCACATGGACACATGGCATATGCTGAAGCATAGGAATGTTGCACGAACATGTGCAACGGTCACCTTCTATCGTCACGGTATATGCTTGTGCATCTGTATCCACCACCTGCCACTCAAAGTCACCAAATCTTGTGATGTAACAACACCGGGCTGCTTGCACACGTGCACCAATAATGTTCTCAGTTTGTGGGGTGAAAGTGGTCGTCCACCGGAGTCCATCAAGCCGCCGATGATAGAAATACTTGTTTAATCTATAAAAGGTTCTTGCAATCAACGATTGTATCGGAAGCGCTCTAGCTCCTTTAAGAACCCCATTGAAGCTCTTCGAACAATTGGTTGTCATTATACAATAGTGTCTATCGCCATCTTCGTGTTTCGCCCACCTCTTTGTATCTGCCCCCAAGTTTGTAGTAATCCAATCATCAGCTGCAACAGACTCTTTTCTAATCTTCTCCCGAAAAAAAATTATATTTCAACAAGTCTGATGCATTGCCAGCTTCCCATAGGTTATTTTCCAATGTAGCTGTTCGGAACCCTTTCGCCATGTAATTTGCAATAACGTGGCGCAGACAATACCTATGATGTCTAGAACCTGGCCAGCCCTCTCGTAGTGCTCTCGGAATACCTTTCATTCTATCGGAAATGAAGGTAATCGTTCGGTTTCTACGGGCACTCGGTATCAACTCATAGATGCAGCAGAAAAACCACTTCCAATTTTCAACATTCTCAGCTGATACTACGGCAAATGCTAACGGAAATAGGCCCCCTATTTGCATCCACGCCTGTAGCCACCAGTAAGCACCTTGCATATTTCCCATACAAATGTGTGCCATCAATACTTAGGACCGGCCTGCAGTGTTTGAACCCTTTAATTGATGGTCCAAAAGACCAAAACACTCCTGTAAACTGTGCCACTCTTGGCCCGATAGTTTCATATGTAATTTTATACACTGTTCCAGGATTGCTTTCCTTGATGGCTTCTAAGTACTGTGGAAGCCTCTTGTATGACTCCTCCCAATCCTCAAATATCCTCGCTAAAGCTTTCGATCTAGCCATCCATGCTTTGTGATATGATATTCTGATGTGTAACATGGCATGAATGGCATCTTGTATTTCTGCAGGTGTCATATCAAGCTTGGTCTTCACCTGGGGCATAATTTTGTAACTTATGAAAGATGATGTGGCTTGACTATGATCAGTATTTAGAGTGGGATTGTTGCAGGTGTAATCATCACCTACTTTTGTTATCTTGAACCTCCCAGCTGTTCTTTTTCCCACCGCTGCATAAATCCTCCAAGGACAATTCATACTTCCCTCATCTTGAGTATGCGGATTCACTTCATGATTCAAGCTACATATCACTGAATAGCAAGTTTTGTTTGTCTTGATTGGTCTAAAAGAGACATTGTGCTCGATGCTCCGTTTCGTTATTGCTTTTATCAAGTCGATCTTTGTATCATACATATCACCGACGTTGAAAACTCCGGAACTGCTGGGAAGCCTAGGCTCTATCAGATGCCTTTCTTGGGTATTCCTCATAATTGTTGTGTTTACACATTGTTCCTCATCCTCTCCATCTGGCAACGGCTCTTCAAATTGCACATTTGTATTGTCTGCAACAGATTGATGTATCCATTCTGTATCATCTGCATGTAGATCGGCAGCAACCTGCATGCTATCCTCCCTCACATTCGGATGTTCATCATCATCCGTGCCATCACTTTCGTCATCCACCTGTCTCGCTATAGACGTCGATGCTCCAATATATGTGGGTCTGTCAATATCTTCAAGAATCACATTTTCTTGCGTGGGCATCGTCTCTGGTACAGATGGACCATGAGTATAAGTGGAGTAAGTTGCATTTGCATCATCTCCTTGTCCTGCACCATTCCAACTGCCAATGTCATATGAATAATTTAAATGTTTAGCATATGGAATTTATTTCATACAAATATAACATAAACATATTTATTACTTCAAAACTTTCTATACTTACGTATCCTATTGTTGGTTATACGAACATCCTTCTCCCGCCATATTCTCTATAGGCATAAAGTCAGCCGAATCATTACCAATGTCCAGCATACGAGTAAATGTGCCATGTGGTTCGCTCACTCTGGTGTTGAGTATTGCTTCTTTTTCCACATATATTTCAACTGATTGTTGAACTTCACCCAAGCTAAATAGAATCTCCATGTCCCCGTCATCTGATATCTTAACCGCTGTAAACCTTTGATCAGTTATTGGTCATTTGCACACCAGATTCAATGCAAACTCCTGCCGGTTTATCCGTGTGCCTATGTATATCCGATCTACTAGCTCGGAATATATTGACGGTCTTCTCACAATAATTGGTCTCACAGTACCCCCGACATACTTCGGTTCGTGATTTTCATCAATCATTAAATCTCCATCAAAATAGCATGTAACAAACATCCTATCACTTGCCATTATTTTAACCCTACACATAATTGACATTCATTAATTTCTCTAAGACCATCAAAATTTGAATTATTTCAAGAACATATATCTTATTATGAAGTAAATTTCTCACCTCAAAATCACCTAGAAGATGCACACCAAATCACCAAAACCTCCTTGAGATGGTTTGAATTTTACTTCGACCGAGGAGTAAAAATCGCTTCTGGCCGAGGAAGAAACAAAGAAACTCAATATGCTCCAGGGCAGCAGCCGTGAGCTGCTGATAACTTGGGCATTGGACGCGGTTTGAAACCGCGTCCAAATTTCAAATTGGACGCGGTTTCAAACCGCGTCCAAAGCCCAAAATGCCCCCCCACACGCTCGCGCCCAGAAGTTAGTCGGTTTTGGTAATTAGTTTTCAAGTAGGTCGATTTTTAAAATAAGTTTAAAAATTCAGACTAAATGCAAAAATTGTCCTTAAAAACCAATACTAGAAATTACTGCAAATTTACTGAAACCCAATTTGTCATAGATCACTGAAGTCCTGAGCCACGCCGTTGCGTCGTCTAGCGGCTACGGAGGGACGCAACGACCATTAAGCCAAATCCGAAACAAGAACCCAACTAAAAACCAAAATCAAAAAGTTTTGAAAGAGGAAAAGTATGAAATCGTTGCATGAAAACTCAGAGGGTGAGGGGGGTTAAATAGATCTTCTTGGGGGCAGGAGAGTGGAGAGGGTCTCATCTTTGCTCAGCGAAGGAATCGCCGATCGAAGTAAATGACGACGACGATGTGTCGGAGAGAGGTCGAAGCCTTTAAATGAGCCACAGTGGGTAATGAAGGCAGGGGGTCGGCGAGTGAAGGCGTGGGGCGTTGGTCAGCTGTGCCCGGTGAAATTTTCGCCGTTGAAAGTGGTTCTGGGTCGGGGTTGGGGGGAGAGAGAGCTTTGGGATTTTTCAAACAGAGCTGGGTGCGTGAGAGAGTGTGGGGGGTTTGTGTGAGCTATGAAATAAAGGGGGCGAGCCCTTGGGTTGTGGGCTTTAGTGTGTTGGGATGTGTAGGCTGTGGGTTTTTGAGAGGGTGGTGTGTTTGTTGGGTTGGGTTGGGGAAGAGAGGAAGAAAAGAAAAGAATAAAAAGAAGAAGAGGAAGGAAAGTTCGGGCTGGGAAATTAGAGGGGCTGAGGGGAGTGTTGTGCCTTGGTGCTTGGGAAAAGAGGGAAAATGGGGTAGGCGAAGCTCGTTGGCTTTGGACTTGGAGTTGGTTTTAATCAAAAGAAAGGAAAGAAAAAGGGAGGAGGAAATAGGGAGCGGGCTTTGGATTGTTGGCTTGGGGCTTGTTGGCGGAAAATAAAAACAAAAAGAAGGAGAGGAAGGAAAAATAAAAATAAGTATGGAAATAAAAATTTTATAGGACAATTTCCAAAAATTTATATGTGAAAAATATGGGGTATTACAATCTTTGTTTTGGAACTTCTGTTAAATGAACTCCTTTAACCCGTTAATACCATTTGCATCATTTGTAATGATGGGTATGTCATCCACACAAACAATTAGCGAGATCTTTCTGCACGGGAAGTGACAATAAAATATAGGGTAATTTTTAGATTTAGGAGAAAAAAACAAAATAATTTTAGATTTCGACCGGGAAAAAAAATAATTACAGAAATCGACCAAGTTTGGCCACGTCAGCACTCTGGCATGCGGCTGGGCCTGCTCTGACGTGGCCGCACTTGCCAAGTGCGGCCAAATTGAGTTTTCACACTTTGGCCGCACTTGGCAAGTGCGGCCAAATTGTTAGGGTGTCATTTCGGTCAAACCTTCAAAAAGATTGTTTGTATATATTTTAATGAAGAAATTGTTAGCCTAGTGGTATTACAGTTGGTTTGGAGATAAGTGGTCCTGGGATCAATTCCTAGTGTTCCTCTATTAAAAATTATTTTTCATTTAAAATTTAAAAAAAATTATTTACACATACACAACAAGATTCGAACCTACAACCTCCTGCATCTCACCCACATGCTTTACCACCAAGGCAAGTATCTCATTTGTAGATTATATACACATAATCTATTTGAATGTTTAAAAGACCTCCAAATGACTTGGCCGCACATGGCAAGTGCGGCCAAATTGTGAAAACTCAATTTGGCCGCATTTGCCAAGTGCGGCCAAATTGTAAAGCCGGCCCAGGCGTGTGCCAGAGTGCTGACGTGGCCAGACTTGGTCGATTTCTGTAATTATTTTTTTTTCCGGTCGAAATCTAAAATTATTTTGATTTTTTTTCCTAAATCTAAAAATTACCCTAAAATATAAATAGATCACTCTGACATCGATGTAATCCAAACTCGCGTACGGCATCACTAAACCGTTTGAACCATGCACTACTTTAGCCTATACAATCACTTGTGCAATCTACAGACATTCCCAAACTCTCACTGGGTAACAAACTTCTCTGTGGTTAATCCATATAGCCTCTTAAGAATGCCATTCAAAATGCATTCTTAACATAAAGACGATGCAGTGGCTAATGATGAGCAATGGCCAGAGAAATAAGAAGCTAACAATATAAAGGCCATCTTAGCAATATGGAAGAATGTTTTCTGATAATCAATGCCATATGTCTCAGGACCCTTTCTCAACAAGACGGGTCTTCAATCGAGCTAACGAGCAATTAGGGTTCAACTTCATTGTGAGGGATGAGAACGGGCATGCCCAAAGCCCAAATGGGTACCCATTTGGACATGCCACATTCTAAATCCTTCATTATGATCTAGGAAGATTGGCCAATCTTCCTAGACCATAATGAAGGATTTAGAATGTGGCATGCCCAAATGGGTACCCATTTGGGCTTTGGGCATGCCCGTTCTCATCCCTACTTGTGTACTCCCGTTCACAACCAATTTCGTACCCGGCGAAGCATCTACTACATCCAAAGTACTGCTCTACCCTAAGGTTTATATCTCTTCTAACATAGCACTTTACCAATTAAGATGAGACAGTTCACCTGAAATAGACTTGGAAAGCGGGTGAGAATCAAAGGAGGAGAGAAATGCAACAACGATGATGACACAATATTATATGAAATAAACTTTAAGGTATTATGAGTAGTACATGTCAGAGTCTCTTTACAATTCTTGATAAGAAGATTAACATCAGAGAGTGCTCACAACTAGCTTAAGGAGATCCATAAGAAGAAATGGTAGAATTTGATGCGCATAAGGTAGGATGTCATTTCATAGACGTCTGGTGTAGACTTTTATGACTTCAGGATGCTGCTAATGCAAGCTTTCTGTCCCTATAGAATGTGTTTGAGAAGGTGGCGTATTTGAAAATAAATGTTCATCAGATAGTTCAGTGGATGATGTTGCTTCTGTATTCTTGACCTTATCAAAAAATATTGCTAAGACTTGCAAAATATTACATTTACTGACATAAAAAATGATTTGTTAAATACATTTGTAACATTTTTACGTTTGTGAGGATTCCAAGAAAATGCATTTTAAAGCATGGGGATCAAGTTAGTGTTGTTCGAACAATGACCGTGAATAAAACAATTTCACCTAAAAATTCAGGGAGATAAAGAGAAAAGAGCAATAGAATAGTTACCATCTGATATGGTATACCACCATTAAGAACAAAAGAAGGCATACAATTAATTAAATTGCATGCACCAAGAACCAGTGTTCTAAATATCATCGACATTTCTGACATGTTGTATGGAATATCGGTAGTTTTCCTTGTTACTACTTGCCTTGATTTTTCAAGCATGTAGTATCTTGGGGATGATGTCGCGACATTTCGATCGTACACTATTGTGTCCACTGCAATTTTGGTCAAAAAGCGATCTGTTTGTTTTATTAACTCATTACTCAGGTCGGTCAGTGGTTATAAATTTGTTGTTTAATGCGGCTTATCCATGTAAGTATACTTTAGACATGCTTTATAAGTTCATATTATTTATATATTGTTAGATACATATATGATATGCATGAGATGTATTTTTCAGCATTTAATATGACATTCAATATTTGACCAATATCTCTGACATAGATTCGATATCGGCCATCCTATATTGTATTTTCAAGCCGACACTAGTTTGATATTTCGACGTTTAAGACACTGATAAGAATATCACTCCAGATGGTTTTAGGAACACTCTTATGAATAAGTGTCCTAGTAAATTCTAATGGATGTCTATTCTTATGCTTTGCAATCCTATTTTGTTAAGTGTAATAGCATGAAGACTGGTGTAAAATATGAGACTCATGCAAAAAAAAAAAAAATCTCAAAAGCATACTGAAACGTTCTTTAGCATTATACTTAAAATTTGAATAGAAACACATAACTAAGTTTTTATTTCAGTAAGAAAATTTTAAAACTTAGAAAACATTTCTAACCCCTCTTCAACAAATACAGTCTAGTCACACGAGTATTCTGATGCGGACTAGGGTTTGTAGAAGAGGTTTGGGGATTTTTATTGGAATTTGGAGAATAGGGTTACAAGATAAATAGCCAATTTTTGGAGAGTTGGCCCCTCTCCTAGCTTTTGCTAAGGGAAAAGCCTAAACTCTCTTCTAGATCTCCTCGGAGAACTCTAGGAAATATCAAATGACGGCTCACAAATTCGATACCCTAACCCTAGCCCACGCCCTCTCTTATATAATGATGAGGCGTGGTGCGTACAGCAACTAAGGCCCACTAATGGTGCCTAAAGCAATTTTATCCCCAAACCTTCGGTACGCCCAGCAATTACTCCTTAGTCTTCTTGCGCCTCCTCTCGTAGGTGATAAACGTATCACTACTCCCCCCAGGAGTTTCACCTTGTCCTCAAGGTGGAAATCTGGGTACTGCTGCAGGATATGATCATAGAACTCCCATGTGGCCTCGAACTCCGGTAATCCCGACCAACGAATAAGAACTTCCCGCGCTCCCGATGCTCCTGTGCGAATGCCTGTGACCTCCTCGGGTGCCAGAGGGCCTCTCCACCTAATACCAATTGGTTTTGGGTTGGATGCCCAATAATACTTAACAAATGGGGTGTGAGCCCAGTGTTATGGGCCTAGTATGGGATGGGCCCTTAGCAAGGCTATTGTTAGAAGCCTAGTATGAGATGAGTTTCTAACAAATGGGCTAGTGTTGGAGGCCTAGTATGTGATATGTCTCTAACAATTGGTATCAGAGCTAGCCCCATGCTATGACACACGTTGTGGAAGGGGCGACCTGGGGAAGGAGCGACATAAGAGGGGGCGACCTGGGTGAGGCCAGAGTGGGCCACTTAGAGTGGGCACCCCAGAGTGGGCCGTCGTGACGGTGCTTGTCGAAAGCGGAAGGGACGACCTGGGGAAGGAGCGACCTAAGAGGGGGTGACCTGGGTGAGGCCAGAGTGGGCCACTTAGAGTGGGCACCCCAGAGTAGGCCACCGTGGACGGCGTTGTCGGAAGCGTGGTGGTATGTTAGGATCCCAAAAATAGTCCCACATCGGAAGTGCAAAAGAAAAAGACATAGTTTAAGTATTAGAGGGCCTCTCCACCTAATACCAATTGGTTTTGGGTTGGATGCCCAATAATACTTAACAAATGGGGTGTGAGCCCAGTGTTATGGGCCTAGTATGGGATGGGCCCTTAGCAAGGCTATTGTTAGAAGCCTAGTATGAGATGAGTTTCTAACAAATGGGCTAGTGTTGGAGGCCTGGTATGGGATGGGTCTCTAACATATTCATCCACAAAAGTAATTAAACATGAAAAATCAAACTTTAAATCAATTAGATAAGGACCCTAGACATCAGTATCCAAGTGATAATCCCTCTGATTCATGTCTTATGCCAAGCTTCTTCGTCCCTGTCTCTTTAAAAACATATTGATTAGGGAAAAAGGTTATTGAGCAGTTCAAAATTATTGTTAATTGACTAACATAAAATAAGTTTAATGAAAATTTAAATAGATATTAAACTAAAGATAATGGCAAGGATACAATGGCATTAGCTGAACTGACACCCTCAATAGTAGAGGTTGATCTATTAGCTAATATTATTGTTTGAGCACTCGACGTGGAAAGAAAAGATGATAAAATACTTGACTCATTAGTCATATGATTTGATGCACATGAATCTATTATGAAGTCTCATGAGTGGATGTAGCAAGTCATATGTTATATTTTCTTATTCTGATTATTGTAACCCCGAAAGAAGACGTCATCATCTGAGCTTCATGGAACTTGTGAAATTGCTAATGCCAACTCCCCTTGGTGTTTGTTATCCCAATACTTCATGTATATGCACTGTCCATAGTAGAGGCTACATGTACTAAGCCACCTGGTATTCATATATTCTTCTTTCAGCAAGTCTCCTTGGGTGGCCCTTTTTAATTGCAGATATAACATATCATCTTCGGAATAGGACTTACCTTCAAATCAACCACCTAGTCTAACTCGGCCACGGGTCTTGATCGATCTATTCGATACCTACCTCTACATGAACCACGACCTTCACGTCCATTTCATTCCCTTGTGACATCGTCAATAAGTCAATTAGTAGCTAAATGTGATCGATCGTATGTATCAATAGATATTTGCAATCTCCTTGGATAAATCTGTTGCAAAGTGTGAAAAATCTCTTCTAGAGATGTGAATGATCTGCCAATAATCCTTGGATGTGTTGTCTCATGCCTAGACTATAGATTGCTTAAAGATGTCAAGACAACCAACAGCTCTCTACTTTCACATCTTCTCAATATCAGAGGAAATTGAAAATAAGGTATCAACTCCTTATAGGACTTAAAATGGCTTGTCCTTCTACTTGCTCATGTAGAAAGTTTGAAATACCATAAGCATTGGATAGATTGTGCTTTCTAGAAAACATCACTCTTAAGTGATTTCATAGATCTTTTATGGTCTCCCAATGCATTACCATCGTGTCCATACTCCATCGAGTTCAATAGTTGATTGTGGATCAGACTATCATCCTGATCTTACTACTCTCGTGTCGAAGAATCTTCTTTAAGATGATTCTCTGTCAAGTGTTTCTTCTTACCATTTTCTCGGACATTAGACTCAACAATCATCTTCAATTGAAAAAAGTTCTCGGACATTAGTGGTCATTCTAGAAACTAACATTGAAACAGCTGGCTTTATATCTTTTGTCTCAGACAGGTCTGTTAACTAGATAAATATAATATCGAGAACTACCATGATTCTTATTGATCTTCTGTCGAGATTTAATTCAATTGCCCCAACCTGCGACACTCCCTTAGGATCACCCCTTACACATACATCAAAATATAATACATGATTCTTCATTGCGATCCAGTAACCGCGTCTAATCATGATCATCCTTTGGGATCTATTAGAAATCAGCCACTAACTGGCTACGATCCTCTATTATGATCAAATACAACCAAATGACTAAAAACATAACATACAAACTTATCAAAATCTTTTTTATGTAGCATTTCAATTGTTCGTTTCGACCTGGAAATACTTACAACCGAAAAAGAATAAAGAATAAAGAAGAAGATAATGACGATGATGGAGTGATGTGATAGGGCTGTAGGAGAACCGATGAGCAGAGTTCAAGGTATGAGGACGAGTTGAGGTCTGGGTGTCGCAGGTTTCTGGATCTAGCTATAGACTGCTAGATCTAACCAGATCTTGTCAGAGAGCGTGGGAGGAAGTTGAATAGTGTCTGAGATGATGTGATGAGGTGGAAATGTCGTGGATGATTAGAGGTTGTTGGAGATACTTGGATCGGTCCAGAAGATGCTAAATCTGGCCAGAAGCGATCATGACGTCATTGTCTTAATTAAGACGTGTTGGAGATGACGAAGTTTGCTAGAGAAGGCTCGTCTAAGGTCATTGGGGTGTTCAGTGGCAGTGACGAGGTTGTCGGAGTTGGAGCTAGCGGATTGTTGTTGAAGATGAAGGACAACATATGTGGGATCGGGGTGTTTTTGGGTATAGAATTAGGAATTTAGGTTTGTTTAAATTAGGGCTAATTGCGGATTAAGATTTTAGGGGCAGGGCTAGGGTTAAATTTGATTTGGCTCTGAAACCATGTGAAATCAGAGAATAAAGAATTTGGGAGAAGTGGGTTAGAGAGATTAGTTAGTCTTTGTACCACATATTTAGTTTATGTTTTTACAAATAACCCCTCTGACATCTTATATTTTCACATGGTTGATGTCATTTATACCACATGCATATTCAGTCTGACAACAGTTACTTGGTTTTCAGTGGTTCTCTTAATCTTTTAAGTATTTTGTGCTTCCTTTCTCCAAACATCTTCGCTGAACTGATAATCTATTTTCTGCTCAAAGGATTAGGGCATATTTATAATGTTATTGTGTTGTTATGAGTAGATGGAGACTATCATTGCAGAACAATGGATTCAGATCAGGCAATTTGAGCAATCACTTCAAATGATGAAGGTTTTCTTTTTCTCCAAGTTATATAGTATGAAATTTTTTTCGAACTGCAGAGTCTATTCATTCTTCTGTTTATTATGCTCATAGATTATGACCTCACATGTTCATAAGAAGAGTACATCAAAGGTTGAACAACAGAAGCCTATCAAATTCACTGTGTTGAAGGTAATTTGTGCATTTTACATTACACTTTCATGCTACTCTACAATTAGTATCTATATGAGGAATACTCGTCTTGACCTCCATTCTTGGGACAAAATATTGTTTCATATAATCTAGTTAGATTGAGTGCAACACGTTATCATGGCATGGCACAAAGGACATTACAATTTACTCACATTATCCTATGTACGTCTTATCCCGTCAAACAATTATTGTTATCTACTTAATGCAGATAAAAACACATGATAGTGGGAATCACCCCAACATTATTATATAGCCATTTTTGTCTCAAAGGCAGGTTCTTGGTTGACTTTGCATCTCATATTCATCACAAGAAATTTTTTATTTATTAATGAAAATTCTGCAAGCAGATTTTTGTTGAAAAGGCAAAAAATAAAGGTTATGCTTGTTGTCACTAATAAGGAACGAAAAAAAACTACTCCATCATTTAAAGAAATTATGAAATTTTGTTTTAAGAGGGCCATTTTAACCCCCAAAGTAATTGAGTTACTCCACATGTCGGTTATTTAGGCAGCATAAAGTTAATATTATTTTATAACTAATATATAGCTTTTCCCCTCATACATCAAACCATTGATGCTGGTTTGTAACTAGGTTTCAATGAAGCAGCACACCCTCCATCCGTTATCTGCCTCTCGCGCATATGCATACACATCTTAGGGAACAATCTATCTCCCAACAATTCTCTTGTCTAAACTCTCCTCTAGGCTCCCACCTACCCCTGCCTAACATAGGAAGCATGTGCATGTACATGAGAAGTGGATACTAAAATGGGACATGAATTCCTTATAGAGTATGATACAGGAACATGACAACAGGGCAAATGATCATATATATTTATCGGTATATGTAAAGCATTTGCATTATAAAGAGAGTGCACCATAAAATGCAAATGCTCACAACTACATTTTTATCATACAACAACATATAATGTTTACTTATTAATTTGGCATATCTTTTTTGAATTTACGTAAAAAAATAGACCTTGGTTCTCTACAAAATAGCTTAATATATCTCACTTCTTATATTGCTACTTGAACTAGATTTATTGTAGTCTGTACACAATTTCATCATGTTATGATGTTTTCTAAAATATGCTAAATTTCCTCCTCGTATTCTCAGCCTTCAAATACATAATTTTCCCAGTACCAAACAGGAACTACATAAAATATTCATATACTTCAAACCAAAAAAATTGATTGTATATCACGAAATAGCTACTAAAGAACTTCTACCCTTGTAAGTCACAAGATTTGATCCAAATGCTATGCAACAATCACCGAAAAATGAATGGGTTAAGCTACCCAACTCAACGAGTAAATGTAAACAGTTGGAGTGCAGTATTGTAAAAATTAAGGGTTCTTACGTAAAGTGACATCATATATAATACCGAATAAGGGCCCAAAGAGGTAACTAATCACTCTAACCATTATCCTAAGTTCCTTCTTTCTTTGTTATCTACATGGTATCTGAGTCATAACCATAATTCTAACCCTAACCTTGGATTAATTTAGTCATAATTATTTCTTTATTAACTTATAATTATCCTCCACACCCTGGTCAACCTCATTCCCCGTCATTCCCCGATCAACTCCTTCCAATGGATTGTCTCCTTTAAACTCTTTGACCAGATGCAGAGTTGGTTATTGGATATTAGAGAGCTCCAATATATGTTTTGATGATGATATGTTTGCATTAATGTGTGTTGTGCAATTATTAGAAAATCATTATGAAGTAAATGATAAGGTGTAAAGGCTCAAGAATAGATGATAATGGCTTGGATACTAGAGACATTAATCGAGCGTAATAAAATTGTATTTTGTTTATTGATGTAATTTTTTTCTTATCATAGATTATTGTTAAATCCTTGACGACACACCTACACACACTTGAAACCATATGAAATATTTAGGAATATCATGAACTTAAACCTTATCAAAACCCTTGGGTTCTAAGTCAAAACAGTGTTTTTAAAAGACCATTAGTCGACTAACGCCATCTTCTAATCGACTAGCATATCAGAGTAGCACAACCCAGATAACACAACCATTAGTTAACTAACAACATTATTAGTCGACTAATACATGTTAGCTGTTCCCTGTCGCGGCTCAATTTAGTCGACTAACAAAGTCTACTAGTCGACTAATGAAGCCGTTAGCTGACTTAGTAAACCCAATTAGTCGACTAATGTTGCTCGACCAACAGGTGTTTCACTGAGCTATTTACCGACCAATGAAAATTATTAGTCGATTAATAAACTTGGCATTAGCCAAAAATTAACCGTTAAGTAACTGTTTGAAGGGGTGTTGTGTTAATCTCTTTTCATAGTTTTACCATTTATAATTATGAAATGATTTTTAGATGTTGAGACATGGAAATATAGAAGAAAAATAAAAGAAAAACCCAATCTTGGCCAATTCTTATACTTTGATTTCTTATCTTCTTTGAGCCAAAGTCCAAATTTCTATTCTCCATTTTCATATCCCATTGAATAAAAATCCATCTACTTAGCCACTTTTATATTGACAAGCACGTATATTCAAGACTGAGATTTGTACGCTTATTTTTTTCTTCAAATTTTTTTCCTCGGTTGTTGAAGTGGGTGTTGATTTTGCTCTCAATGTGAGAGTGTTTCCAATCTCAGGGTGTAGAGATTGGTGTTTGCAATTGAAAAGGATGTTTGTCAAGTTGTAAGGGTTTCTCTTGCGGGTTTGTTAGATGTGATTAGTAGAAAATCTCAAACAGAGAGCTTATGAATTGAAATAAGACGGGGAGATCGAACCAGGAATATCCTTGTGTTTGCGATTAACTTTAATGGTTTGCTTGTCTATTTACTCCTTTATATTGCGATCAACCATATTTCTATTTTATTATTCCGCTGCAAGTGTTATTGAAAATTGATTGTTATTAACTTATAACTAATCGTAACTATTTAGTGTTTACATTGCCCATCCCTTGGGATCCAACACTGGTTGCCACTTGCCACTGCCTTCAAAGTCAAGTTCTAAAGTTGCTGATGTATCCAACCCCATATCCAACCTCACCATCCCGTTGAATCTCAGATCTTATAAAATTTTGATCATGTCTAACATCTTCTCCGGCTACTTAATCATCTCCAACCACATCTATAACATCATTCTGATTAGATCTAGGCAATTCAATGATGTTTCGATCATATCCAACTGATTCGACATAGTTAGGAGGGTTTACGATGTTATCTCAATTAGATCCGTTCAGTTCGATGCAATTTTAAGTGCTTCCAATGACATCCAACTTTTTCGGTTACTTTATTATTCTTGACCATCTTTCTAGCATCTTTGACCACGTTTCCAATAATCTAATCTTCTACATCATGTCCTTTCATACATGATCCTGTTTCATCATCGTCACACTTACATATGAGAGCACGTGTCACGCCCTACAACCTGAGGATGCGGCTGTTTTTCGCTAAAAGTGACAGGCACTGCAGTTAACTAGTGAAAACAATTTAAGCTACGAGCAGAGATACAGCAAAATGCCTATGAAAATTCCATTTATACATGTGAATTTACAAAGTTGGTTACATCATATTACATACTCTCAAAATAAAAAAGGAAGATATATTAAGATTACATACAACTTCAAGAATAGAAGTCTGCGGTCTTTATAGCAAAGTCCGTGTCGTCAAACGTAGGGGTCTCCTTTAGCTCCGTCTCAGCACCTGACGGTGTAACAAAAATAAAGAACCGCTAGTGGTAAGTGGTAAATCACGGTAATTGTAGAACTTAAAATCTTAAGCAGTTTATACGAGCATAATTAAAACTAACTAACAAACATGAACTGGAAACAAGTTAACAAAACAAGCATGCAAGGTTTACTTGTCCTAGGTTGTGAATCATATTGGAGAGTACAATATGCAATCAAGAGTCCACCTTGTACCACGAGGGCGCTCCCCTGGCGGAGCCCAACAATAACAACAGTAAGGTTGGCTCATTTGCCCGACATTAACAACAAGAAGGTGCAATGTAAACAGAATCATGGCTCCAGTCGCTCCCGTACTCTCACTAATATGATTTACCCCAAAAACATGTGAGTCTGAAGTTCAAGTGCATATCAAGTGTGCATCTCTCAGTGTCTCAGTGATATAGCATGTGTTGTTCTAAGTTGTAACATTTATTTGGTTACACATGAATTATGCAATAAGTTAAGTTCAGGGCCACTTTGAAAACTAGCTAATATGTTGGTGTGCTACGTAAGTAAATCCAGTCAACACGATATTTCAACAAGATATTCCAAGAGGATATTCCAACAAAATATTTAAACAGGATATGCCAACATCCGGTTATTCAGAAATTACTTTGATTTTATAGCACATCCAACGTATTACTATTTTTGATGTCATGAAATAGCATGCAATATGTTATATAAGGGTAATTTTTAGATTTAGGAAAAAAATGAAAATAATATTGGATTTCGACCAAAATTAAAAATATTTACAGAATTCGATCAACTTTGGCCACGTCAGCCGCGCTTCGCTGCTGGGAGGGCCATATTGACTATGCCGCACTTGGCAAGTGCGGCATTTTTGGCCGCACTTGCCAAGTGCGGCATTTTGTGGGTCGTTGCTGTTGGGATGTAGGAGTCAAAATGGCCGCACTTGCCAAGTGCGACCAGTTTAGAGGCCCACGACTTAAGTTACGGGCCACTTGGATGGCAGTTGGACCAAAATGGCCGCACTTGCCAAGTGCGGCATAGTCGAAATAGCCCTCCCAACAGCGAGGTGCGGCTGACGTGGCCAAAGTTGGTCGAAATATGTAAATATTTTTAATTTTGGTCGAAATCTAATATTATTTTCATTTTTTCCTAAATCTAAAAATTACCCGTTATATAACAATTGAAACATAAAACATGTAGCATGCAATATGTGATATAACAATTTAAATTTGGAACATGTAGCATGTGGATAACATGTGGCAATGAAAGAAGAGACTAAACATATAGTAAGTGATTAAATAGTCTAAGCTGAATAGCATGTAGTAATTAGTAAAATAGTCTAGCCTGATTAGTATGTAACGAATAGTATCACAACGAAAACATATAGGGATTGGCACTGGGGAGGGACAACTGCGGTGATCATCGAGAGTTTTTATCATCGATCATTGTAAGGGTTATAACCATATGTTCATGATTTTCATATGATCCAACATGCAGTAACATTATGATCCAACATGCAGTAAGCTTATGATCTAATGGACATTAACCCCATGATCCAACTGGCCTCAAATGGCCAAACCCTCATTAACAATCTGATAGATCTTAGGGCTTGTTTGTGGAAAAATAGAGATTTTAGTGGAGAAAACAAGAGAAAAGATGGATTTTTATAATATTTTCAGATATGAAAATAACAAAGATGAGCCCCGATTCGAGATGTGAAGATCTCCTAACTTTCTATTAGAGAAGAAAGTCTAATTCTCCAAAGACGGCACCTTTGGCCAAGGGTTTACAATCACAATTTTCCGCATAACCCTCCCCTAGCCGGCCCTAGCTATAAAGAAAAGAAAATTACAAATCTGGACAATTTACGAAAAACCCCCATACTTTCAAAAATTGCGAAATTGCAAAAATGTCCCTAGTGGGCCGAAACTTCCCAAAACGCATCATTACTCCGCATCTAAAGAACCACATTGTCCTCAAGGTGGTGCATGAAGTGCGCGGACGGCTACTCCACATGCAGGTGCTCTCGATCCTCCTCGCCAGCCTCCAGCATTCTCACGTTCTCATCATCACCATCATTTACGATCAAAATCTGGAGAGCACAGACATCACATCTATGCCCTGGAGAGAACTTCTCGTCGCACTTAAAGCACAGACCATGGATACGTTTATCACGGATCTCAGCCCTCGTCATCTTCCGCGTATGTCCCCCAGTTCGTGGCTCTACTTCCTTCTCCGTGCTAACTGGTACTCCTCCTGTGGCTGTGGGTACCTTCTATCCCCCTCCCGGTGCATGTTCCTTGAAAGCAGATCATCCCCAAGCTCTGCGAACCTTCCTCTCTTGGTCTAGTCTGTCCTCCACTATACTTGTCAAACTCATGCACTTACGCAGACTCGACGGCCTATGGGACATCACCTTTGATCTGATGGTCGGCATCAAACCCTTCATGAAATTTCACTCCATCGACTCTCCCGAAACTCCACTGATCCGACTCAACAACATCTTAAACTTCTTGATATACTCCCCCACCGTCTCATCCTGCCTCAAAGCATACACTCTCTCAAATACATTGCCCGCCTGTACCTCCCCAAACCGGTCCATCAAAAACGCGGTAAACTCCTCCCACGTGTGGAAAGGCTGGTCCTGCTGTATCCATCGATACCATGACAATGCCTCCCCTTCCAAGCAGACCCCAACGGCCCTAAGTCACTCCTCCTCGGGTACCGAAGATATCTCAAAATATCTCTCGACCATGTACAACCACAAATCTGGGTCCTCTCTCCCGACCACGGGCATTTTCAGCTTTCTGACCCGGTTTTCCGCAGAATACCTTCCTGGAGCTCCTCTCCCTCGCTGATAGTCATGTCGTCGATGTAGTGGATGGCGTGGTACTCTGTACCCAGGGTCTCCCCCTCTCCCATTCTTCAGCTTTTTGATCTTCGATTTTCTCCAGCAAGGTAGATTGCTCTTTCCTAAGCTCTTCTTGTTTCCGTTTATTTTCCAAAACCAATTTATGGAGTTGATTTATGGTTCTTGTTCCCAAATCGATTGTGAGAAGTTGTTGGTTTTGATGTACTTGGAGATGATGATTCACATGAATGTTCGGGGATTTCTTCCCGATGTGTTTTTCTTGGCATCCTTAGGGGTTTTCACGGTGACTCCCACCGTTCTTTCCTCTTCTATTGAGCTTCGTTGTTTATATCTTTGTTCCATTTGTAAGTTGGCCGCCGGGGGTCGTTGGTTGCTATCGTTCCTTTTCCGCCATATTAGCTGCTCTGAAAGTTTGCAGATGGGGTCGGATCCCCATTGCTTCTGTTGATGGGCCGTTGCTTGGGCAGTCTCTGGGTCCCGTTGCAGTTCGTTGCTTGGGCCGTCACTCGCTGGTTCTGTTTGGCGGGCTGTTATTTGGGCTTGTTGTCTGAGCACTGTCTTACTAATTGGATGCTTGAGTTGGCTTATTAAGCGTGCATTCGTTGACTGCTATTATTTTCTGTTTCTTTACTAAATAACGAAACTGCCTATAGGCTGGTAAACTACCAATTATTGAGATACTGAATAATGTGAATCTGATCCAAGGCATAATTGTCATTTTATTGTTTTCTTTTTTTTACAGTTTGTTAACAATTACGAAATATTTTGTTAACGATTATAAATAAGGGTTGCAGGTTTCTTTTGCAGCTTTAAATTATTATCTTTAGACATGGAATTAATTGTTTCTTGTGCATCGATGAACTGCTAAGTATGTTCCATAAATTATTGTAGTAGGATCTATGCAAAATAATGATTTAGATACTGTCACTGGACAACGTTAATCGACACATGATTTGCCAATACTGCCAACAAACTCCACTGAAGCATTGGTCTTTTGCATATGGTTTCCTTAACTATGTAATTTAGGGTTTAGAATGTGGAACCATACTGAGAACTCGAGCAACAATTGACATTGACAATTCATAACTCTAAACAAACATTTAGGATGCCATTACACTTAGCTCATTGTTTAAGGGGTGTGAATGTGATTATAGATAATGTATTCGGTTTACCACTCTCCTGATGGAAGTGGGGCTATTACAAAAGTAATCGGGGTTTCCTCCTCTTTTTATGGAATGAGGGGTCAAATTCAATTTTTCTTTTTCTTATGGAACGAGGGTTTTCAATATTCAGTTGTTCGTTATTCACACTAATAGCAGGGTTACAGAAACTATTAATGTGTATCACTCCATTGGACATGAGTCACGGTCTAGAACACTACGTTTAACTTAACCAACACGTAAAACATTCATGACTCGTTACATTTTCGGTTCCGTAGATTACTCTTCTTGTTCTGTGATAGTGATATTGTTTTCGTTGTATATAAACTATTAACTTGGTTTAGATGTAATCTACTCTTTGACCCCCATGTTATATTTTCTCCTACATGATTAGTGTGAGATATTTAGCATTGGAGCTTAGCTTTCGTGATACACAAAATTTCTAATATTGTTCGTTCAGGTATGATTATAATTACGGTACTATTTTCTACCTAGCTCTATTCTGTTTTTACCGGTACCCAGCAGGAACTGCATAATATTTGTAAATTATGACGGCACCCGAAAACGGGTCGTTACATATTAGCTGATAAGTTTCCAGAGGCAAGGTTAGGTTGTAGAATGCAGTTGCAGAAAAAGCACCATCTTGTCTTAATGCTTAAGTCAGGCTTACGTAGGAAATGGGGAAAAAAGCGCTAACAAAAATACAAAAATAGGGATAAAAATCATAACTATAGGAAAACAAAAGGAACAAAGCTACAAATGAAGAAATAATTATACTAACATTTTTTGTTGATAAATACTATTGACTTATAAAATTGATATCAATAATTCAAGATAAGAAGATGAGTCATAAGATATTAAAACGAGGCTAAAGCGCCCCGAAAAGACAAAAGTGTAAGCGGGGCTTAAGCGAGCTATATTGGACTTTTTACAACAACGTTAAAAGCATTTACGCTTTATCTCATAATGAGTATGTGCAATCGATTTACACATCACTAAGCTTTATCATACCGAGATGCAAAGTGACTGTCGTCCTTTAGGATTGATTATATTTCTGGATTCTAAGGGAAGATCTGATGACAGTTTAAGGCTATTGAACAAACCTTGAGGATTCCAAAGGAGAATCATGACTTTGGATCCTACGTAAGGATCATATGATTGTTGATGTGAGGGCACACTTCCAAGGGAGGATTGCAGATTAGGGCTGTTAGAGTTGCTGATATCAAAAGATTATCAAATTTGCAAGTTTGGAAGGATACTAAGGTATGGCTGAGGAATCCAAGTGAAATATGAAGCTGGTGGTTCATGACTTTATTTTTAGAGAAGATCACACATCGGAAGCTATCTGGAGATGATTCAAACCTTCTACAATGGTATCAGATGGTTGAGAATCACATTTTGAGTAGAGAAAAGAAGCAACACATGACTAGAGATCCTTCCGTTCCGATGAGTGATGAGTGGGAATAAGATGTAGGCATTTTCAACCAGATAGTAAATACTAAATAGCATGTAGTCGCAGGTAAAAGATAGGGTATTGTACACCACATTAGTCGAGAAATGGGAGTGCTTGGTTAAGATTTATTCTGGATCTAACAATCTTAATATAGCATATGATGTGATTCAGGGGTTGTTTCGGTGAAAGGAGGCAAAGTTATTACCATATTTTATGAAGATCTCAAGAGGTTGCATGAAGAGCTAAAGATCTTGTTCCAATTAGCAATGATATAATGTAAATGACTGGACATTTAAAGCATATATGTGTTTTGGTGTTTTACCACTGCGTATACATTTGCATGCCTGCAAGTGATTGTGAGTTCAACCGTCAACTCTTTGCCAGATATATTTAGTCTGTATAAATTTTTTCTCCATGATTCTAACATTTTAGGAACTAAGAAGTTGTAGTTACGATTTGCTTTGGTTGCCTAGCAAAATCGGCCCTCTGGGTCAGAGAGTGTGGATCAAGTGATGGACATGTCAGATGTCGTGGCATTAGAAAAGGTTATGGTGGTCCAATTGGAAGTAGATTTGTGACCCTTGTGGGTGATGGCATGGAAACATTGATAGATCAGGAGAGGCAAAAGATTGTTACCATTGCAAGAAACAAAGACATACAATGACCACACGTCAATTGTCATAGCACAACACTTATTAATTTCAGTTGGTCTTGTGCAACTTACATTGCTTCAACTTAGGAGTCAATATTTGAGAAATTCGGGATATCCGAATGCTGATGTCTACAAAGGAGTGTGAGTAGTTCCAAATGTTTTGATAGTTCATTGCTTTACTGAAGATATCATCATTAGCATTCATAAACATGTTGTAACTTTACTGCTTGGCTATCTTCTTTAGCACCTAAATCTTATCATATAACTGGTAACCTAGGTATTCTTTCTGAATATAAGTATGTTTCTTTTTTTGCATGGTGTCACATTAGTTGATGGGTCAGTGTCTATTATTAGGGTATTAGCATTGCAAATGTCATACCTACCATGTCCTTATTGTTTGTTTTTATTTACCTAATTTTCCATTGAACTTATTATATTTAGTAAAATAACTATGGACTTAAAATGTTTACTAAATTTCTTTCATATACATTGTGTTTTTAGAACATTGAGATGTAGAGGGTGATTGGTGCTAGGCATGAGTCCGGCAAGCTATACCAGCTAGATGTGATTCTTGATTCTATTACACGGTTTAGTACATTGTCACGAATCGATATTCATAATCGGTTGGAACCCTCATCTCTCCAAAATTTGAAGTTATAGGTTCCTCAGTTGAGTCCATTGTCGAGTCTTGGATGTGAGTTGTTCATTATGGTAAACACTATCATATGTCTTACCTGCCTAGAGTAAATAAAAGAATCAGTACATCATTTGAACTTGTTCACTTATATTTATGAGATCCGCTATTACAATCTAAACCTGGTTTTTAATATTTTGTTATTTTCATTTATGACTGATCTCATATGACATGGCTTTATTTGTTGAAAAACGATCTGAAATGTTTTCTATCTTTAAAAATTTATATGCTATGATTAAAACACATTTTGAAATGCCTATTTGTGTTAATGATAATGCTAATTAAAATTTTGCTTCCAATTTTACTGAATTTATGACACAATCGGGTATGATTCATCAATCATCCTGTTTCTACACACATTAATGGCATGAGATAAGAATATAAACTTAATTGGAGTGTCACACATTTTTTATTGCATTAAAATGGTCTTCAATATTTTTTGGACAGATGTCCGACCACTTGCTATTTTATCAATAGAATACCATCATCTGGCATTAACAATCCAATTTTACATTCTTTACTATTTATCAATGAATCTTTGTCTCATGTCGCTTCACACATTTTTGGTTATGTATGCTTTGTAAATGTTTCATGCCACATCATGTTAGGAACTAACAAAGATGGAATTTTTATTCGAAAACAAATAGCAAAATAGAAAGATAATTGAGCACAAAAGAGGCGTGCTCTCCTCCCAAGACGCCTAGAGGACGTCCGAACTCGTCTACATATGGAATCACCAAATAACAATAATCAAATTAGCATAGGTATACAAGAGAGGCTCCCCCTATTTATAATAGAAACTAGGGCAATCCTAGGGCAAGGGGGATTCGGCAATCCTAGGTCTAGGGGTATTCGGCCGGCCAAACCTAGGCCAAGGGGGACTCGGTGTCAATTGGGGGGTGCGGCCTGGGCTTCCCCTCATCCGGGACCCTGCGGGTGTAAACCCGCGGGGGTGGAGTCGGCTGATGGGCCAGAGGCCCATCAATACTCCCCCCAAAGAGCCACCTTGTCCTCAAGGTGGAAGTCTGGAAAACACGCCACCATATCATCCATGTCTTCCCACGTGCTGTCGTGCTCTGGTAAGCCCTTCCACTGCAGTAGTACCTGCCTCCCGCCTGTGTCACTGTCGAACCCCTTTTAGCAACTCAGGCTCCATCCTCACCTCCATATCCGCAGTAAGGGTCTCTGGTAATGTAGGGGAAGAGGTGTGGTTGCCAATGGCCTGGCGCAACTGTGAGACATGGAAGACTGGGTGAATGGTAGATCCTGGGGGTAAGCGCAATCTGTAGGCCACCGGTCCTATCCTCGCTTCGACCTCGAAAGGTCCAAAATACATCAGCGCCAACTTTTCATTCATCCTATGAGCCACCGACCTATGCCTGTATGGTCTTAGCTTCAGATATACCATATCACCGACCTCAAAGTGTACGTCTCGACGGTGTAGGTCTGCCCGAGCCTTCATCACCTGCTGAGCCCTCGCCAAGTGGAGCTTCAGCTCCTCTAGAATCAAGTCCCTCTCTGCCAGGTACTGCTTGACATCTGATACCGGAGTAGTCTCATGACCGTAATGAAGTAAGTGCAGAGGATCCCTACCATACAAAATCCTGAAAGGTGTAGTCTGCGCCGTCGTGTGATATGAAGTATTGTACCAGTATTCCGCCCACGGTAGCCAACGTGCCCACTCCTTAGGATTCTCTGAGATGAAGCATCGTAGGTAAGTCTCCATACTCCTATTGACCACCTCTGTCTGACCGTCAGTCTGGGGATGGTAAGCTGTGCTCCGCTTCAAGGCCGTCCCCTGTAGTCTGAAAAGCTCCTGCCAAAACTTGCTCTGGAATACATTGTCTCTATCCGAGACTATGGACTTCGGCGGGCCATGCAAACGAATGACCTCTCTCACAAAAATCTCTGCCACTGAAACGGCGCTGTAAGGATGCTTAAGCGGGATAAAATGTGCATATTTGCTGAGGCGGTCTACCACAACAAAAATGACGCTGTAACCACCCTACTTTGGAAATCCATCGACAAAGCCCATAGAGAGGTCCTCCCAAACTCTGTCTGGTAAAGATAGCGGCTGTAGTAGTCCTCCTGGGGTCATGGCCTGATATTTGTGACGCTGGCACACGTCACACTCTGCCACCACCCTGGCCACATCCTTCTTCTGTCCCTTCCAGTAGACCTCCCGTGATAGCCGCTGGTAGGTCTTGAGGACTCCAGAATGTCCTCCTATAGCAATGCCGTGGAACTCCCTGAAGATGGTCGGTATAAAAGTGGAAGTCCTCGGTATCACCAGCCGCCCCCAGTAAAGTAGCCGCCCATCCTGCAAAGAATATCCTGGGTACTCAGTCGACCCCTGTAAAAGGGCCTCTCCTATAACTGCCAACTCCGGGTCCTGCTCTACCTCCTGCTGCAGTGGGCCCCAATCCTCGAGGATCGATACCGTAAGTGCCGCTAACTCTGTCTCCTCCTCCTACCGAGATAACACATCAACTGCCTTGTTCTCCAATCCCAGGCGGTACTCGATCTCGAACCTGTAGCCCATCAGCTTTTGCAGCCACCTCTGATGTTCCTCTGCTACCATCCGCTGCTCTAACAGGTACTTTAACCTCCGCTGATCCGTGCGCACTATGAAGCTCCGTCCCAATAAATATGGTCGTCACTTCTGTATGGACAACACTATCGCCATCAGCTCCCTCTCATAGACCGATCGTAATCGGGCCCTCGTGGTCAACACCTGGCTGTAGTAAGCTATGTGACACTGCTCCTGCATCAATACTGCTCCCAGCCCATGTCCTGATGCGTCTGCCTCTACTACGAATGGTCTGGTGAAGTCGGGCAATGCCAACACTAGCACAGTGGTCATTGCCCTTTTCAGGGCCTCAAAAGCTGTCGTCGCCTCCTCCCCCCAGTGGAACTGATCCTTCTTTAATAACTCTGTTAATGGCCAGGCAATAGTCCCATATCCCTCTACGAATCTGTGGTAGTAACCTGTAAGGCCCAAGAAGCCCCGTAGCCCTCTGAGTGTAGTAGGGCGCGGCCAGTCCAGCATGTCAGCTATCTTCGCTCTATCGGCGGCTACCCTCCTGCTGATACCACGTGCCCCAGATACTCTACCTGCGGCTGCCCGAATAGACACTTCTTTCTGTTCAAATATAGCTGCTGGTACTGCAGCTCCTGAAAAACCACCTGCAGGTGGTCCAAATGCTCCTCCAGAGTACGACTGTACACCAAAATATCATCGAAAAAGACTAGTACAAATCGCCTGAGAAAGGGACGGAATACCTTATTCATGAGAGCATGGAAGGTGGCCGGGGCGTTGTTCAACTCAAAGGGCATGACCAGGAACTCGTAGTGGCCCTCATGTGTCCTGAACGTCGTCTTGGGCACATCCTCCCGTCGCATCCGTATCTGGTGATAGCCTGACTTAAGATCTAGCTTGCTGAACCAGGCTGCTCCGTGTAGCTCGTCCAAGAGCTCATCAATCACAGGTATATGGAATTTATCAGGGACCGTCTCCTTATTCAGCGCCATGTAGTCCACGCAGAACCGCCAACTACCATCCTTCTTCTTTACTAATAACACTGGGCTGGAGAACGGGCTCACGCTCGGCTGGATCACCCCTGCATGCACCATCTCTGAAACCATCCTCTCTATCTCGTCCTTCTGATGCTGAGGGTATCGGTAGGGCCGCACGCTAATGGGGAAAACACCCTCTCGTAGAACAATGACGTGCTCGTGGTCCCGTGGTGGTGGAAGACCACGAGGCTCCTGGAAGATTTCCTCAAACTGGTCCATCAGCTGCTGAACCTCTCCTGGAATGGGCTGCTCTGTACTGGCCTCTGCACCTCCCTCACATGTCAAAGACTGCAGCTCTACTAGGTATCCTTCTCCTTCTGTCTGGATGGTCCTAAACATGGTCTTCAGAGAGACCAAAACTCTGCAGAGGCTAGGGTCTACCTGGAGTATCACGGCTCTCCCCGCCTCCTGAAACACCATCCGTAGCAGTTTCCAATTTATGGTTATCTCCCCCAAAAGTCTGGAGCCAGGTCATGCCGAGGATGAAGTCGGTGCTCCCCAGGTCTAGAGGTAAAAAATCTGCAATAATCTGTATCCCCTGCATGGTCAGCACCAATCTCCTGCAAACTCCGCGGCTGCTCTCCTTCTTCCCTGTCCCCATCATCATGCTAAAGCTGCCGCAATCTGTGAGCTGAAGCCCCAGTTGTGTCACCACCCTCCTGGAAATGAAATTGTAGGTGGCCCCACTATCGATCAGCACAGTCACCTCCTGGTCGCCGACCTCTCCCCTCAGCTTCATGGTATGGTTCGGTGTGAACCCTACCACGGAGTTTAGGGACACATCCGCCACGTCCAGCTGCTGGCCCTCCAGCTCCTCCTTTGCCTCAGAGGCCTCCTCCTCAACATCAGACTCGCCGTCGTCGTCCTCCAACAGGATCACCTGGAGCTTGCGCCCCGTGCACCAGTGGCCCGGCGAAAACCGCTCATCACACCAGAAACACAAGCCATTCTGCCGCTTTTCCCTCATCTCCACGTCCGTCATGCGTCTGAACTGCCCCCAGTCACTGGCGTGCTACTCTTCTCCCCAGTCTTCTCCCGGCTCGTCTGGGCTACCCCCGCCGGGTACCCGCTCCTCCGGCCCCAGATGGGCCGCCTCTCGCTGTCTGACTACTGTAGCTACTCCGGACCCGCCTACCCTCGGTCTGCGTATCCTCCACCATCTGGGCCATCTCTATGACCTCTGAAAGCCCCCTGGGCTTGTAGGGTCTCACATCTGCTCGCAGGCTGGGGCGCAACCCCTTCAGAAAGGTGCCCTCCAATGACTCGTCCGACACGCCATGTACTCACCCCGCCAGTGTCTCGAACCTCCCGATGTAATTACGCACCGGCCCCTCCTGCCTGAGGGCGTACAGCTGCTCGTGTAAGTTCCCTAGACGGGGTCTCTAACTTCTCCAGCACCATGTCCTTCAGCTCCTCCCAGCTCCTAATCTGCTGCCACCTCTCCTTCCACTGGAACCATCCCAAGGCACGCCCATCCATGCAGATCGCCGCCGCCTCCAGCTTCTGGGCCTCGGTCATGTGATGTGCCGTGAAGTAACTCTCTGCGGTAAACAACCAGGCGTGTGGGTCCTCCCCGAAAAATAGCGGCATCTTCAGCTTCCGGACGCGGCAATCTCCTCCAAAACGTCCCTGCTCCGGCTTCCTCTCCTCTCTGTGCTGCAGCCGGTAGTGCTGACGCCTCTCGTCCAGTGCCTCGTAGTGCCTAGGTGGCCCTCCTCCGCGACCCCCGTAGTCACCACGGCGATCTCCACGCTGCCCCTCAAAATCGTCCCAACCCGCGTCGTCGCCGAACTCTGCCTCGTAGCCACCCCTACCGTCCGAATAATAAACTCTCCCCCGTCCGTCGCCGTAGTAAGGGTCCTCCGCTGCTGGTCGACGCTCCAGAGGGTCAACATAGTCTCCCGGAAACTGCCCGTAGCCCTCCTCGTTCGCTGTCCACTGTCCGGGTGCTCCAAAATTCATCCGGGGGCTGTCCGCGCGTTCCCCGCCCTTCGGGGGGCTGCCAGGGGGGTTCCCGCCCCTGGCGGCCCCAGCTGGAAGCTCCGCCGACCCCTGGCGGCTGCCACGGGGCCTCTGGCCCATCGCGGCCTGTAGTCGGGCCCCTCCGGGGCCCTCGGAGGGGTGGCAGGCCCTGCCGGGCCTCTGGTAGGGCCGGAGGCCCGGCGGGGTCGCCGGGCCCTGCCGAGCCCCGGCAGGGCTTGGCCGCCCCTGTCGGGGTCCGACGGAGGCGGGAGAAGGTCCCCCGCCTTGATCCGGTGCCGGCCGAGCCCCGGACTGGGGGGTTCGGCCGGCATTCCCCTTGTCCGTGGCGATCTCCGTTGGGGCGGCTAGGCCCGCCGCCCCTCATTTGGCTCTCCATCGCCTTCCGCCGTATTTCCTCGCGGTAGTCCACCCTCCATGGCTCCCCATCATCTTCCTCGTCCATCTCCTCCACGTAATAGGGTTGACTTTGGGGAAAATTCTCCTCTTTCTCCTTCTCCTTCTTTAAAGGTGCCGCCTTTTGCGTCGGATTAGGGCTCCCATCGCCTTTGGAGTTCGTCGCCAATTGATTTAGGGCTCTCATCAATTGCGCGAATTGATCGTCGTGCTTTGCTTGATTTGACGCCAATTGGGAGATGGATGTAGTTAATTTCGCCATGGATTCGTCGTTCCCCGCCAAGGACTTTTTGATTGCCTCAATTTCGCCCGTGAATTTCGCCTCCAATGCCTCAAATTTGTCTTGCGATCTTGTTGAAGCCGTCATGGATCGTCACGTGCTCTGATACCAAATTGTTAGGAACTAACAAAGATAGAATTTTTATTAGAAAACAAATAGCAAAATAGAAAGATAATTGAGCACAAAAGAGGTGTGCTCTCCTCCCAAGACGCTTAGAGGACGTCCTCACTCGTCTACCTATGGAATCACCAAATAACAATCATCAAATTAGCATAGGTATACAAGAGAGGCTCCCCCCTATTTATAATACAAACTAGGGCAATCCTAGGGCAAGGGGGATTCGGCAATCCTAGGTCTAGGGGGATTCGGCCGGCCAAACCTAGGCCAAGGGGGACTCGGTGTCAATTGGGGGTTGCGGCCTGGACTTCCCCTCACGCGGGACCCTGCGGGTGTAAACCCGCAGGGGTGGCGGCGGCTGATGGGCCAGAGGCCCATCACATCACTAAGTGTACTTTTTTCCTTGCACATAGAAGGGATATAGATTCTTCTAACCTTTAACAAAGAAATTTTTAATATTTACGGATGTTACCTCCTTTGAATCTCAATCTTATTTTCCAAAATAGTCTGATCCCACATTATCTGAACATGAAATGTTGAAATTAGAAGATTAGTTCCCCATACTTTCTTGTTTCTCAGTGAATCAGCCATAGATTTGAAGAATTCAACCAAAGAAGAGGCATACTTGCTACACAATCAGCAAAAGCGTTGCAGGTGTATACACATCGTCCTCGAACTTATACTGCAATGCCAACTCTTTCTTATGATCTGACTCATAGCCTAATTCTTTTATCAAGCCTATCTACCATTCTGAATTTGACATTCTGATTGCTCATTGCAAAGGTACTTGTAATTGTATTGCTTATCCACTATCGAAATTTGTTTCCTTTTTAAATCTTTCTTCATATTAGGCTCGTCTTTGATTCGTTGAATATTACATTGATCCCAAGTCTATGTCAGATGCTCTACAATCCTGGGATGGTTCATAACGATGAAAGAAAGAAGACAAGCATTAGAACACAAGGATACATGGGATTTTAGTATCTTTTCTGCCATGAAAGAGAGTGGTTGGTTTTAAATAGGTGTATACTGCGAAGCTTGACACAGATGACACGCTTGCCTAGTTAAAAAAAATTGGTAGCTAAAGATATTCCTAGGTAAATATGGTGTGACTATCGGGACACTTTCTCTCTTGATACAAAGATGACATCGGTTAGATTGCCCATTTCTTGGGAACCATACATCATTGGCTATTGCATCAACTTGATATTAAGAATGGTTTCTTTCATAGTGTCCTGAATGATGATGCTTATATGGAGCAACCATATGGGTTTGTTGCTTGGGAGTTGGGGAAGATTTATTGACCGAAGCACTCTTTATAGTTTATATGGTTCAAAAACAATCTTCACAGGGTTTGGGAGATTTGCTACAATCATGTAGGACTTTGAACTTCATCATGATCGTGTGAATTATTCAGTATTCTTTTGCTTGTGTTGAGGGAAGCACATCTTGTTGGTCGTTTATGGATGATATAGCAATTATTGGAGATGATGCAGAAAGGATCGCTGCATTGGAAGCTTATTTGCAACAACGCTTTCAAATGGAGGATCTTGGGGCATTACACAATTTTCTAGACATAGAGATAGCACAATCAAAGAAAATGATTGTTTTGTCACAAAGAAAGTATAGCTTAGATATACTTTTAGAGACTGGATTGTTAGGCTATCGACCATCAACTTCTTGTATGGATCAAAATTCTAAGTTACTACAGATTAGAGGGAGGTAATGGATGATTCAAGAAAATACAACATACTCATATGGAAACTGAACAATCTCAGTATAATGTCTTGATATCACATATTTGGTGAGTGCTAGTCTGTTTGTCTGCTCGGATAGATTAATGGGAAACAAAACTTCGGATGTTTCATTACTTGAAGGGTGCACTTGGAAGAGGTCTTATATATTCTGATTGAAAATAATTTGGTTGCTTGTTTTTCAGATGCTGATTTGGCATGGTCACACATGGATAGGAGGTAAATCATATAGGTTACTATGTGCTTTGTTGGTAGCCTTATATCATGAAAAAGTAAAAAGCAAAGTGTGACCTCTCGATCGAATGCTGAATCTAAATGTCAAGCAATGGTCAATGCTAGATGCAAGCTGCTTTAGATCACTGACCTGATGAATGATCTTTTAGTTCACGGTTCCAACCCCGATGAGGATGTATTGTGATAACAACTCAACAATTCATATAGCATAGAACCCTATATTGGATGAGCGACTATTACTTGGGTCGAGAGACGGTTGTGGATACCAATATCTTAGAGACTCTGCATGTATCCTTAGGGAATCAATGTGCAGACCTATTGATGAAGGCACTTAATGGTTCACGTATTCAATTTATATGTAACATGCTAGGCATGTATAATACATATGCTCTAGCTTGAGGAGTGTTGGAGTGTAATATTGTAAAAGGTTAGGGGTCTTATATAAAGTGACATCTATATATAATAAAGAATTAGAAGATGAGAGGGGTAACTAATGTCCCTAACCCTTCTCCCAAATTCTCTCTTTCTCTGTTATCGACAGAAAATACCAAATAGTTTGCATTCAGAAACTCTATACCATTATACATAAATAATCATAATTCTCACAATAAATTTATATGTGCAAGTTAATCAAGTAAATCATTGAGTACTATGGTCTGCCATATACTAATGTGGTTGAACAGTTCATGTCCGGTTGACTTGGTTTTGCCACAATAATTAAACTCCTGGTCAAGAGTTGTATATATCTTTATTACAAAAGAAGGCAGATTTTGAATCTTTGTCCCATGTGGCAATGTCACATTGTTACATGGGACAACCCCTCCACCTCACCATCCACCTCACACCCCCACATCCAAAAAACACCAAAAGAACACCCAAAAAACACCCATTCACCCAAAAAGAACCCAAAAACCCACCCAAAAACATTGCCCTTTTCCAAAAAACCCCTCTTCTTCCCCTTTTGCATTTTGGTCCTTTTTGCATGCGAATTTGTGTGTTTGGTCCCTTTTTACCACCCGACGCTGCCAACACGTACACCCACGCTTTCCACTCCTTCCCGGTTTCACGCATGCACCACTACCGTGTTTGTGGGGTTATTTTTGCTCCGTGCACCAAGTGCACTGGTAATTTCTAGTATATCTATAATACAAATGAGGGCTTTGATGTGATATTTGTCCTAATAGGACAAACCCACTGGGAAAAACCATTGGCCTAGGTTGTGCCACCTAGGAATGGTGGGTCCCCTTTAGGGGTGGGAGGGAGAGTGGACTTGCTTTGGGGTGTGGCTTTGGGAAGTTGGGTTTAATGCCCCCCAATTTTCCTTATTTGCAAGCTTACCATTGGTATTGTTGCACTTTGCTCCCAAGGGTTTTTTTTGCAATTTAGCCCCTGATTTTTCCCCTTTACCCCCCGACAATGCCCAAAACACACCACACTTCTCGCTCCTTCTCGGTTTCGAGCATGCACCGCATTCTTTTCGTGGAGGTTTTTGCCGCCGTGCACTGTGTGACGGGTTAGTTCTAGTTTATATATATGTGTATGTATATACGTACATACATACACACATATAGCATTAAAATAGCCATCATCGAAGGATCACATTGTCTCTGTATATCTATTTAATTTTCGATATATACCGTTACATTGAAATGGATGCTTACAATACATACATACACACATATAGCATTAAAATAGCCATCATCGAAGGATCACATTGTCTCTATATATCTATTTAATTTTCGATATATACCGTTACATTGAAATGGATGCTTACAACAAGAAATAAATTATTTTCCATAAGAGAGTTTCCATTGCATAACCATATGTTAAAAACAAATCGATTACCATCACAACCATTTATATGCGTTCATCATATTCTATATGAAAATCATGGTTTATACTAACAATATGAAGTCCTCTTTCAAAAACATAAGTACTTGTATAATAGTAGTATTATCTTACAAGTAGACATAATGTCATAATATTGCATATAAAATGACAATGCGATGAATCAGATCATTGAAATCAATTTTTCTCCCCAAAACATGACAAAATCCAAGTTGTATTCTTCCATCATAATAATACATGCTACTAAGTTTAAAAGGAAATAGAAAATTATGAAAACTTCGAGGCATACCTAGATTGTATCTTTAATCAGTATTCATGTGAGTGTCCAAATAATCCTCTTGCAGCTGTTATATTTGATAAATCAAGCACTAATCCATCAATTCTAGTTGATATTCCTAGTTATAAATATAATATCTCAAAACAGTTATCTTTAACATGTTGAATCAAAAGAACCCATATAATCAGATTCAAAGATCCCTTTCTGACTAAATAGTCGCCGATCAATCAAAATTCTGATTCTTTAAGTGAATCAACTGAATTTTACCTGGATATTTTTTGCATTCTTTCTTTGTGTGTTATCTTTCTCTTCATGTAATCTGTTGTCTTTCTTTTCTTTCATCTTTCTTTCGAAACCGAATTCTTCTTCTTTTTCCATGTTCTTCTCTTTCTTATTCCAACGGTTATAGCTCAACGTTTTTTCTTTTTATTTTTCCTTTTCTGATTAGGTTATAGTAGAGATGCATGTACCTTTCTTTTAAGAAGCCGAGGTTCCCCTTCGTGCAATAAGATTTGATTTAATTGGATCTTATTATATTAGAATCATAATCTATTAACTTAATATCCAATTTGTAAATTTGAATTTCTGTGGATAGACCTTAATTTTAATTATCCATTACAAATTAGTTTCTCCATATTGTAAAATAGGCTTATCAGATGAAAAATATATAGCTATACTGATTTATTGAGATATTGCATATTTAAAACTTACATTGGAATCGCTAATGTCATCCCAGGCGTTATTTTTTCCTTATCACCCCGAGTTAGCGTTGATGTGTTGTCCTTAACTTTCTTTCTAAAAATTTGTGGATCCCTGTGATTCTTCCTTTGGATCTGAGTTAATTGGAATGTACTATAATATTAGAATTCTAATCCATTAACCTAACATTCAGATTGAAATTCAAGAACCTTTGTAAATAAAATCTTAATTAATGGTGTATTACAAATTAGTCCGGCCATTTTCTGTAACTATTTTATTGATGAAAGCTCAGTAATATTAAAAAAGTCCAGACATGGATAAGCTTAAGCAGATTGGCATTTGGGGTCATGGTACAGTTGATCAAACCTCAAAGTCTGTAACGGTAGTTTCAATAATTACCATTATATTTCTTTTTTATGTTTGTACAAAAAGAAGGAACATAATTATATCTGATGACATGTAAAGTTAATAATTAAGATAATAGAAAGATCCATCCTTTAGCATCTATATGGTATAACCTAGATTTGATATCTAACTAATTGTCTAAAAGCAGAATCACAAATCTTAGTGAGTCCAAACTCCAATTTATAGCTTTATATTACTCTTGAACTATGCACATAAATCTAATGATAAAGAATGCAAAATACTAGAATAGAACAAGTCGATGGACCTTTTAAAATCAAATTAGGCATTAGTATTCTTGTATTTCTTGAACACTGGTTTTGACAATTCACATTGGGAATGCACCAGGTATTGAAACATGTGAACTGGATTGCAGCTCAAAGGAGCATAGCTTCTAAGAGGGATAGAATGAATTATGTAGTACCGATCCAAAGATTCCAGGGGGTTTAGCGGTATTTTCTGTGTGTACACACTCTCTCCCCTTCATTCTGTATAGCCCAATTTATCACAATCTGGATATGGAACTGTATTCAGATCTGAGCATTTGTATTGGTTTGCATCCCTACATTCAAGCCGTTGAGATCAAGCTGTATTACCAAGAGTGTTGTGAAGAACTATTTTTGTTCGTCTTATTTCCAAATGAGAATAATGGGTATCATATGACATGTGAGGCATCTTCTCATATACAAGACACAAAAAGTGGGGTGGTACAAGCCCACATAGGCTTGTATTTGTTGTACCACCCCATTATTCTCTTCCAAAATTCATCTTTTGATATTTCCGATAGCATTTTACTCTATACTTGCTTATAAATATTTCACAGAGATTTTTGGACACATTTAACTTCCTCTCTTAGTGGCTTATGAAATTAATTTTTTCATTGGTAATTACTCCAGTCTTAGTTGGCCATACCCTCCACCAGATATGAAGCCATTGCCTGGTTGAAATATGGACTATATTTCCCTTAAGCCTTTGCTTCAAGTTGAAATATGCACAGTATTTTCTTTATTAAGCCTAGGAGTAATGTATCTCGAGGAATTCTATGTTGCACATTAACATAAATCTCATTGTTCCATAGATGGATTTCACTCAGATAAGATGGTACTGTCCGACAATGTTCTATGTTCAATTTCAGGAAGAATGCTCTACAAGATTTGGTTAATGCGTAGCAGAAACATTTTGAGAAAAGATGCTTTGTTGGTAATGCCGAAATCATTACCATGTCAACCTGAGGATAAATACATATTTAGGAACTGTCTGTCTTTAATTGAAATTCACATTATTGAACCATCTGTTAGAAGACTAATCACCCTATTCATATGATGAGTTATTTTGTATGCAGTTCATCAAACATGTTCGCCATCATTGTATTCCAGAGGGTGCCGACGTACCAGATGCTTTCTTTCTTGGAAATTATATCTCAAAGTCTAGCATGTCTCGAGCAGTTGGACAACTGCGAAGACTATGGTCTGCAGTAAAAGATTACCATCATGAGGTGTTAATGTTAGACGTTGTTACTTTTTTATATTAATCTTTCTTCATTTTCCATAATATTCAAGCCATATTATCATGCTAAGATATTATGATCATAAGACATGAGCATTGGACCATGATGCTGATATACTCATAAATAAAATGAAATTTGGATGTGTTTCCTTTGTGATGGCTCCAACTATAAGTACTTTTTTTCATCAGTATATGCATGGTTAGTGTTGATTGTGTCATTTCAGGCTCACATTTGGTTCAATGTTTTAATTGAACATCATTGGTCTTGTCGTCTAGTCTTCTATATTGTGCCTTGGTTCCAGTAGTAAGAGAATATAATTATTTGACAACTGCAAAAGCTGGAAATAAGCTCGTCAGCTCACAGTTTGATTTGGAATTATAGGTTCCAAGGAGAACATATAGTTTCATTAAGATCTATTTCAGTATGACTTAATATTAATTCCCAAAGAATTCAGAGGGTTATCATGCAAGCAAAAGCTGCCTAGTTTCCCTAAAAAATGGAATATTCATGCTAAGCCCAACTTTTCCCTGATAATAAAGCCCTTAAATGTCGCTTCTTGTCATTGGTACAAATTTGATTTAATCTATGGCAACTCTAGTACTCTACTATGGCCATAATTTTGGAAGTTTTGAGGCACATTAATTTCCATTAATCAACTTTGGGTGGCTGTGGTACGGTTAAATGTGAAATATTATACTTACCGAGCAGAAGCAACTTAATTTCTGATGTCAAGACCTTCTCGTTAATTGATATAACCTTCTCCTTTTCTCTTTCGTCTAGCTTCAAGATTCGATAAAATGGGCATTGGAGATGAATGAGTTCACTGTTCCTCTTGCCAACAAAGAGGTTGTCTTCTTTCTGGTATTTTCTTAGCCTTGTCTACCTCCTTATAGTTATGATAGTATCTAACTTTTCTGTCTGTTAACTATGATTATATTGTCATATGTTCTTCCTTGTTTTGTGAACCTCAGGCTTCTGCTATAGTTGTCATGCCAATAATGAGTGTTGTAGCTTTGTTTCAGCTTTGCTTGGATTCATGACTGAAACACTTTGTTTCGGAATGGTACGAGTTCTGGACATTCTCTTTTGTGTTCTGGACATTCTCTTTTGTTTTAAGTTCTTTGTTAAAACACTAAAAACCTCAATGTATATGTAAGTTACATAGTATTGATGTTATCATTGCAATCTGAAACTATGTCGACTTTGAACAACATATTTCATCTTCCTAAATAATCATCATTTGTATTGAAAATCTAAATGTTAATGGAGGTTTCCATTCCTCACAGGATATTTGTCGACACATGACTATTACTCTGAGGTAGGGGGTAAACAACAGTCCGATTCGGTCCAGTTTGGACCCAAAAAATTCCATCCGACCCAAACCTTATAAACCGAAACGAAACGTTTTTGAACGGTTTGGTCCAGTTTGGTTTGGCAGTCTAAAGAAAGGGGAAAGGGGGGAAGCCAACAAATTCTTCATTGCAAGTAACCGTGAACAACCCAACCATAAATAATGTCACGCACCGCTTTCTGAAAACATACAAAACATCACAGTTTTACATGCATTGCACATCCTGCAAGTTACAAGTGAAATTTTTTTAGGAGAAATCAGAAATGTAGCAACATACATACCCATATGAATTGTCTCAGAACTCTGTGTAGTTCTGTGTACTGCACAATAGATACTGAAGCTAGTCCTCATACACCGAAGCCTCCTCGTACTCCTGATCAACACCTAATAGAAAAAAAAACAATAGCACCGTTAGCTTAGAGTAGATTACATCTAATCCAAGATTACGATATATGAACAGAGTGTAAATGTAAGACTGATAAATAGTGTAAAGCATGTAAAGCTACTGTGTGTCAAGAGTATAAGGTTTACATTTGGTTCTGAGTTGTCAATATATATACCCGTTCATGTACACAATTATACCAATTCTAGGCCGTCACTCATACTGAGAAGTACGATATGCAACCAAAAAGTCTACATTGTACCATGGGACACTCACCCATGCCGAGTCCAATTGATACAATTATGGGACTCTGGATCCAATCGACGGGTCTAAATAGATACATGAATGGGACCTGGTCGGTTAACAGATCTATGATAGGATTCAACTAATACAATTAAAAGCATGACTCCAGTCGCTCCCGCACCACTCTAATATGAGTTACTTCAAAAACCCGTGAGTCTGAAATGTCAAATGCAATATTGTTTAAGGTATTCAGTGTAGTGTCGAAGTGCATTGTTCAGGGATTGTAACTATTGTCAAGTTGTCATTATTTTCAGAGTTTTCATATCATAAAGTTGGTGTATCATATGAAGCTAGTCCTCATACACCGAAGCCTCCTCGTACTCCTGATCAACACCTAATAGAAAAAAAAACAATAGCACCGTTAGCTTAGAGTAGATTACATCTAATCCAAGATTACGATATATGAACAGAGTGTAAATAGTAAGACTGATAAATAGTGTAAAGCATGTAAAGCTACTGTGTGACAAGAGTATAAGGTTTACATTATGTTCTGAGTTGTCAATATATATACCCGTTCATGTACACAGTTATACCAATTCTAGGCCGTCACTCATACTGAGAAGTACGATATGCAACCAAAAAGTCTACATTGTACCATGGGACACTCACCCAGGCTGAGTCCAATTGATACAAGTATGGGACTCTGGATCCAATCGACGGGTCTAAATAGATACATGAATGGGACCTGGTCGGTTAACAGATCCATGATAGGATTCAACTAATACAATTAAAAGCATGACTCCAGTCGCTCCCGCACCACTCTAATATGAGTTACTTCAAAAACCCGTGAGTCTGAAATGTCAAATGCAATATTGTTTAAGGTATTCAGTGTAGTGTCGAAGTGCATTGTTCAGGGATTGTAACTATTGTCAAGTTGTCATTATTTTCAGAGTTTTCATATCATAAAGTTGGTGTATCTGTAACTTATGTAATCTTGTAACAGTTGTAGCATTCTAAATTCTTATTGTGGTGATTATTGTAGCATACTTCATATGGTAGGTATAAAAATGAGACAATGTCTCAAAAGTCCATGGGTCTCATCATTCTTAATATACATAGTTAGGGGTTTTATGCATCACTAATCATCTCAAATTCATGTTTCCAACAGGTTTATGCGTCAAGTAACATTATACCACATTTTAGTTTAATCCAATGTCACATTACAAGCATGGCCCCGAACCTAACTACACACATTAATCGATGTCAAGTAAATAGTCTAATCATTGCATGCCATAAAAGTAATTTACAATAATTAATGGACATTGTCAATTATTTGATCTCAGAGTAGAACATCTTTGATCAAGGCCAATCCAATCTCTTCCCGTTATGATAATTTCATCCAAGTACCATCAAGAAAAGAAACTTTAGATTTATAACATAAATCATTTTAAAGCTGAAACTTATTTAAAAATTGGAAATTATTTATACAAGAGCGGTAATAAACAGTTGGGATCAGATTTAGGATCCCTCATGTCATGGTTGTAAGGAAACGAGCAAACTAAAAGCCCACGAAGGAGCAGAACTGGGCCGAAGGCCCACACGGGTCAAATCAATGGGCCAAACCCAACTGCAGCCAAAAGGAGGGGCTGAAGGCCACTGCAGCAAGGAAACAGACAAGTCGAATGCCCAACAAGGACATGTGAGCCGAAAGCCCCAAACAACAAGAGCAGGGAGCAGAAGGCCCCAAACAACCAAAACACAAAAAGCCGAAGACCCCAAACACCCTGGGGAATCGAAGGCCCTACAACACCCAGAACATGGAACTGAAAGGCCTAGCAGCAAGTAACAGGTAGACAGAACCCCCTAAGCAACAAAAACAAAAAAATTCTGAAAGCTCATGCAGCATGAAACAAAGGCAAAAATCCCCAAATCTGAGCCAAAATAAGGAGCATAAATCTAGTTCCAACCAAGCGACCGAGTGACAAAAGTGGCAGCGGCAGGGGTCGCCACAGATCCCACAATTTTGCCGTAAGGCCTCAACACATAGTGAATTAATCCTCAGTTAAATCCAAAAATCATCACATCCCAAACACAAATTTAATATCACGATAAAAGAAATTTCACAATAAATTAAGCTATAAAGATTTTGATAGGAACCAAAAGCAAATCTGAAATCTTATTAGATAAATCTGAAATAAAAGGATAAGTTGATTACAATTTTAGGGGTAATCGCCCTCCCAAGACACCAATTGATAGGGGATGTCCGCACCCTCCCGTAGGTCGAAGATCTTTCGCTCCGATTTCACAAATTACTCAAATCTCACTCCCTTAGGGCCGGCCGGCCGGCCTACCCCATTTTTATAATCATCCAACTCAAAGTCTAATTACCCAAACGTCCATACACTAATAAAATAACATAAAAAGACCCCAAAGGGGGGCAGATCTATCATTACTCTGCACCGAAAACCACTTGTCCTCAAGGTGGTGCATGAAGTCTTTGGTGGTCCTACTCTAAGAGAATGTCGTCATCCCCGCCGGGTTCTTCCTCCTCCACTATGTCCTCCTCCTCGTCCCCGACGATCAGCACTTGTAGCTTGCGCAACCCACAATGGTGCCCCGGTGTGAAGCTCTCATCGCATCTGAAACACAGACCTTTCTGCCTCTTCTCCCTCACCTCGGCATCAGTCATGCTCCTAAACTGACACGCTGTTGACGGTGCGCTGCTCTTCTCCTTAATCTTCTCATTACTCACCTGATCTGCCACTGTAGCCGTCTTCAGCCCCTCTGTCGCTACTGGAACTCCACACGGAGCCTGTCCACCCCAACTGCTCCTGGATCTCATCTCCTCCATCTGGTGGTCCTCTACCATCTGTGCCATCTCTATGACCTCTACCAGCCCCTAAGGCTTGTATGAGCGAATACCTGAGCAAATAATAGGCTTCAGCCCCTTCATGAAAGTGCCCTCCAGCGACTCATCAGAGACCCCTCACACGCGTCCTGAGGGAGACTTAAACTTCTCTATGTACTCCCTAACAGATCGTCCTGCCTGAGTGCGAACAATTGCCTTGAAGCTTTTCCATGTGAGGCTCCCGAAACCTCTCCAATATGTGGTACTTGATCTCCTCCCAACTACAAAGTGGGCACCGTTGTTCACTCCATTGATACCATCCTAGAGCCTTATCCTCCAAACATACTGCTGCCGCCTCCAGCTTCTGTGCCTCAGTCATACATGACACAATAAAGAACATATCCGCCCTCTAAATCCAGTGGATCATCCCCCTTGAATGCATCTTCAACTTCCACACTCTGCTATTTACCCTAAAGTGTCCCTGATCTGCTCTTCCGTCGTGGTGTCTCTGGCGGTTGGGATGGTAAGTATATCTGTACTCTTCGAAGCCCCCATGGGCCTCCTCCCTCTCATCCATAGTCTCCCCAGTCATCACCACCAGTCCCTCGAAGTTTCTGTAGCCTCCTACAGTCTCTCCAGGGTATCCTCCATAAGTGCGAGGTGGGTGTCATCGTCTGTCATCATCGCAACGAGGATCTGGGGGATCCCGAAACCCTCCTCCATCGTCGCCAAACTCCTGAAAATCTCCCAGATAGAAATATCCATTGTATGCGCCCGTCTAGACGTCAGGAAGTGGTTGAAATCCTTCATCGGGCCCGTAACCCACTCGTTGTGGGCCTGAAGGACCGTGCGTAGCCCGCCTGGCCTCGATGGGACCCGGGCGGCACTGGGAAAGGGTCACCGGGCCCTGTCGGCCACTGTCGGACCCCAGCGGTCCTGCCGGTCGTTGGCAGGGCCCGCAGAGGTCACCAGGTGCTCGTGGTCCGCACGGCCCTAGGGAGGGCCCCCGAGGCCCGCACGGGGCTATTGTGGCCAGCGGGGGGCTCGACCAAGGTCATCGACCCCCTGCGAGCTCTCCACCGCCATCGGTTGAGTCGACCGAGCCCTAGGGTGGTCTTAGGGTTCGGCCGGCCCACCTCTTGTCTTCGTTGGGTCGTGGCGATGTCCTCTTCCCTCTACGGCTCTTCCTCTTCATCTTTGAAATAGTCGTTGGCGTCGGAAAGCAAACCCTCAACGTAATTCTCCATTTTTTCATTCCCCTTCTCCAAAGGTGGCACCTTTTTGAAGGGTTAGGGTTTGTGCTGTCGTTTCCACCCTAAGCCGCGAGGATCAAAGGTTGAAGGATGATTTATGCGAGGGCCTCGTCATGTTTGTCTTGCTTGGCCGAGATCTTTTCCGTGATAGCCATTAACTGTGATATCTCCTCGCCGTTCCTCTTAAGGTTTTCTTAATGCCCTCGATCTTGCCATTAAATTTCTCTTTCAAAGTTTCAAATTTGTCCTTTGATCTTGTCGACGCCACCATGGATCTTAGGCGCTCTGATACCAAATTGATAGGAACCAAAAGCAAATCTGAAATATTACTAGATAAATTTGAAATAAAAGGATAAGTTGATTACAATTTTAGGGGTAATCACCATCCCAAGACGTCGATTGATAGGGGGACGTCCGCACCCTCCCGTATGGCGAAGCTATTTCGCTCCGATTTCACAAATTACTCAAATCTCATTCCCTTAGGTCCGGCTGGCCTCCCCCTTTTATAATCATCCAACTCAAAGTCTAATTGCCCAAATGCCCATACACTAATAAAATAACATAAAAATCCCAAATGGGGGCCGGATCTATCAGATTCATTACTTAAATTTTTGAAAATAACCGAAATTAATCTTGGATAGAGTAGATCTACCGTGCACCAGATAGGGAATGCCAAAAACATCCATGAACATCGATCAAGCACTACCACTTTATTGATCTACGGTTGCGGTTGCTTAATCCACGAGAAAGATGAAATCCTTTAGAAGAATCGAACCCAAAAGAAGATCAAAAACACTCAAGAACTAAGAAGCAAAAGGTTAGAATTTTTGGAGGAGAAAGTAATATTTTTCGTAACAAACCCCTTGAAGAAGAAGAAATAATATAGAAGAGGAGATGAGCCATAGGGGGCGTCGTGGGAGGTCGGTTACGCGCGGATGAGGTGTGATCGTGGGGTGAGAGGGCCGCAAGAAAGTGGGTGGATCTCACGCTCTTGCGTGATCATGGGTAAAGGGAGAGGAGTAACGTCAGAGGAAAATAAGAAAATTGGAGCAGTGTCGTCGGTTGTAGAGAGAAAGAGAGGATCTGTTTTTAGGGTTAGGTTGGAGAGGAGAAGTAGGCTAAGGAATGAGAGATTAAAAGAAAACCTAAGATGGGCTTGTCAGTGGGCCGCAAGAATGAAAAAAAGAAAACGAGAAGAAGTGATGGATGGCTGGGTCGTGGGTTGGGCCAAGAGGAAAGGAGAAAAAAAGAAAGAAAAGAAAAGAAGAAAAGAAAGAAAAGAAAATAAGAGAGAAAAGAAAAGGAAAGAAAAACACTGTATGAAAAATATACAGAAAAATCCAAAAAATTACTTTAAAAATTACAGGTCATCACAAATAATTAGCTCTTTATGTATAATTGCATTTAAGTTAATGATGCGATCACATACGAGCGGCGGCGGTAAATGTGGAGTTAAGGAGCGGTGGCGGTAAAACTCTAAAGGAGTGTGGTAGTTATGTAATTACATGACAGTGGTAGTTTTGTAATTATTGGACGGCTGCAGCAGTGGTATATTTGTACTTTTGCTTGATAACCATAGGTCAAGGGCAGTTTGATAATTATTGGACGGTGGCTCATTAAAGAGTGATTTATTATAAATAAAAGGGGGTTCTTAGAGGGGATTATGAAGAATACTGTGAGAGAGATTATTAGTGGTAGTTATCTAAACTAGATTAGGTTTAATTAGGAGAGTGGTCATCCTCTCAAATTGAGGCCAAGCCATTGTAGTTCCTTTGATTATCAATAAAAATCCTATCTTTGCCCAAATTCCTTTCCCAAAATTTATACCAATCCTGTCAAAGTGGTATCAAAGCATTCGATCCGAGAATCAATGGCAGCGACGATGAAAAGAGTGGATGCTTTGGGTGAAAAACTGACAAGAAAGAGGTAGTGATCCTCAAGAAAACGATGGAAGCGATGGAAGAACGGTTTTCATCTTTGAAAACCATGATGAAACAATGGATGGAGATGAATAACCGCTCTCTTCTTGAGGTTGTGGCCACGGATATGGATAGTCAAAAGGTGAAATCTTTGGACAAGTGCAATTGAAAAGTTGTCGACTGTGAGGAAATCCAACCAAACGACAAATCTGAGATGATGAGATCATTCCAGCCAAGGATCCGATCGGATCCAGCCAGATCAGGCCAGATCCGTGCACGACGGTGCATGGGGAGGCGAGCTTCGGCCAGCTTCGACCAGATCTGCACCCTGTGACGGTTGATGCGACGTCGCGTGAGGACTTTGGGCAGACGACGGGCCCTAAGGAGGCAACAGTGAGGCCGAGAGAGGTCGGTGATGCTACGATGATGACGGGTGAGGCCGACGATGCTTCGATGAGAACGTGGGAGGCCATCGAGGTAGGGAGCAATCTAACACGTTTTTTTCGGAATTCCACCTCGAGGATAAGTTGTCTTTTTGGGAAGGGAGTAATGACACGATCACAGATAAGCGGCGGCGGCAAAAGGGGAGTCAACGAATGGCTGTGGAAAAACCCTAGAGAGGAGTGGTAATTCTATAATTACATGGCAGTGGTAGTTCTGTAATTACGGGATGACGGCTCCAATGGTAGATTTGTAATTTTTGCTGAAAATCCAAGATCTGGGGCAGTTTGGTAATTATATGACGACATCTCATTAGAGAGGGATTTATTATAAATAAGAGAGATGAGTTCTTAGAGGGGATTATGAAGAATATGGGGTAGACTATGGTGAGAGAAAATTAGTAGTTGTTTGATACGATCCGGTAGATCGATCAATCAATTCAGCGATTTAAAGGTGTAAAATATGAAAAAGATGGAATTTTTATAAGATTTATAATGAAGAACAAAAGATAAATTGGGCCTCTTTCGAGACGAAACCCTATCACCTCGCTTTGATGAACGGACCAAAGCCTAATATCTAGTTGTTCTTCACGAATAAGCATAAGGAAAATACGAAAAGCGGCTAACCCTAAATAAATAGAAAAGTGGATTTACTAATCTAGTCTGAAAAGACTAGAATACCCATGAATTCCACTACGCGGTGTCCCCCCGTCTCCTGCGCCGCACGTAAGTCACCAAAGGAGGGCCAACGGTTCTAGGGGGTGCGGGCCCAGGTGCGTCCGCATCAATACCCCCCCTAAAAGTACCACATTGTCCTCAAGGTGGAAGTCTGGAAACTGTTCCTGGATCACGTCGTACGCCTCCCATATGGCATCGCAGTCCGACAACCCCACCCAGTGTATCAGCACCTCCTTGCGCCCCTCCGGTTCCTGTCGAACTGCACGAACCTCCAACGACTCTAGCATCACCTCCATGTCCTCTGTTAACGTGGGTGGTAGCGTGGACGCTGATGCCTGCTCCCCAATGGCTCTCCGTAGCTGCGACATATGAAACACTGGATGGATCGTCGTCGTAGGGGGCAGCCTCAACCTGTAGGCGACCTGACCAATCTTGGCATCTATCTCAAAGGGTCCGTAGTACCGGGCCGCTAACTTCTCCTTCCACCTCCTGGCTAAAGACTTCTGCCGATAGGGTCTCAGCTTCAGATATACCATATTCCCCTCCTGGAAGTGCACGTCCCGACGATGTCCATTGGCCCTAGTCTTCATCACCTGCTGCGTCCTCAGTAGATGTTTCTTGAGCTCCTCCAACAAGCTATCCCTCGCATCCATATACTCTTCTACCTGTGACATCGGGGTCTGCATGTCCCCAAAGCGAAGCAGCGAGGGCGGGTCGCGTCCGTATAGGATCCGAAACGTTGTCGTACCTGCTGCCGAATGGTACGAGGTGTTGTACCAATATTCGGCCCATGCTAACCACATGTGCCACTGTCGGGGCGTCTCTGAAGCAAAACACCGCAGATATGTCTCTATGCTGCGGTTCACCACCTCGGTCTGGTCGTCCGTCTGAGGGTGGTAGGTTGTAATATTCTTCAACACTGCCCTGAATCCTGAACAGTTTCTTCCAGAGCCCACTCAGGAAGACCTTATCCTTGTCAGAGACTATAGACTTAGGCACTCCATGGAGTCGTATCGCCTCCTGAGTAAAAGTGCTCGCCACCGATACTGCTGTGTAAGGATGCTTCAACGGTATGAAATGAGCATACTTACTCAACCGGTCCACCACCACGAATATCATCGTAAACCCATCTGACCTTGGTAGGCCATCAATGCAATGCATAGTAACCTCTTCCCACACCTGCTCTGACAAGGCCAGCGGCTGCAACAACCCCGCTGGTGCCATGTCCATGTACTTATGACGCTGGTAGACGTCACAAGTAGCTACCAAACGAGCTATCATCTTCCTCATCCCTGGCTAATATACCTCCAGAGCCATCCTCATATAAGTCTGCTACACCCCGGAGTGGCCACCCACCCCGGAGCTATGAAACTCCTGAAACAAGACCGGTATAAATGTGGACGTATGTGGTAAAACCAACCTGTCATGGTACAGTAGCATCCGTCCCTCCACCGAGTACCCCTCCGGTCCTCCTGCTCCGCTCTGTACTGACTCATGGATCTTTCTCAGCTCGGGGTCTCCCTCTGCCTCCTGTATCATCGGTTCCCATCCTAACCATATCGGTAAAAATAGGGCTCTCACACTGATGTCCTCCCCTCTGTGTGACAAGGCATCGGCGACCTTATTCTCCAATCCTAGCCTGTACTCAATAGTGAACCGGTACCCCACTAGCTTGGACAACAACCGTTGATGCTCCTCTGTAACTAGCCGCTGCTCCAATAAATACTTGAGACTACGCTGGTCCGTCCTGACCACGAAGTCCCTCCCCAACAGATACGGCCGCCATTTCTGCACTGTCAAGACAATCGTCATCAGCTCCCGCTCATATACTGACTTCAGTCGGGCTCTGGCTGATAGCACCCGACTGAAATAAACCACTGGCCGTCCCACGTGCTTCAACACAGCTCCCAAGCCATATCCCGAAGCATCTGTCTCCACTACAAATGGTACACTGAAATCTGGTAAAGCCAGCACCAGTGCCGTGGTCATCGCTATTTTCAAGGCCTCAAACGCCTTAGTCACCTCCTCCCCCCAACTGAATCCATTCTGCTTCAACTGTTCGGTAAGGGGCCAAGCTATAGTGCTATACCACTTCACGAACTTCCTGTAATATCCGGTCAGCCCCAGAAAGCCTTGTAATGTCCTCAACGTCGTAGGCAGTGGCCAGTCTAACATGGACTCTATCTTCGATCGGCCAGCTGCCACTCCTACCTTCGAAACTACATACCCCAGATACTCGATCTGTCTCTGCCCGAACTTGCACTTCTTCTGGTTTGCATATAACCGATGTGCCAACAACTCCTGAAAAGCCAAGTCCAGGTGCTCTGTCATCGGCCTGTTGTAGATGAGTATGTCGTCGAAAAACACCAGTATGAACCTCCGCTGGAATAGCTGAAACACCTTGTTCATCAAGGCCTGAAAGGTAGATGGAGCATTGGTCAAGCCGAAAGGCATGACCAGGAACTCGTAATGCCCCTCGTGTGTGGGAAATGCCGTCTTTGGCACATCCTCTCGCCTCATCAGTATCTGGTGGTATCCCGACCTCAGATCGATCTTCGAAAAGACCGATGCCCCGTGAAGCTCGTCCAACAGCTCATCGATCACCGGAATAGAAAACTTGTCGGGAACAGTTTTCTTATTCAGTGCTCGGTAGTCTACACAGAAACGCCAGCTTCCGTCCTTCTTCACTAGTAACACCGGGCTAGAGAACGGGCTAACACTGGGCTGGATCACCCCCGCCTGCATCATCTCCTATACCATCCGCTCTATTTCGTCCTTCTGCACATGCGGATACCTATAAGGTCGTACACTCACTGGTGCTGCTCCCTCATGCAACACTATCGTGTGCTCGTGTCCCCGGACAGGTGGTAATCCATGCGGCTCCTGAAAGACCTCATGATAACGCTCCAGCAGCTGCTCCACCTCGGCTGGGGGTCTCCTCCTGCTGTGCCTCACCCTCTGTCACCATGCCTCGACACTCTACCAGAAACCTCTCCCGCTCTCTGCAGGGCGCGTGATATGGCTTTGAAAGCCACCAAGGAAAAACAGAGGCTATGGTCTCCTGTCAAAACCATTGTGCGGTCCCCCTCCTGCTACTCCATCCCTGAGCCGTTTCCAATTTATCTTGACCTCGCCCAACCCCTTCAGCCATTGAACCCCAAAATCACATCAACATTGCCCAACTTTAGGGGTAAGAAGTCCTCCATGATTTGCACCCCCTGCAAGGTCAAGCGCAGTCCCTTGCACATCCCACTGCTCTCCTCCGCCCTCCCTGTACCTAGCAAGGACCGTAAACTTCCCCAAGGTGCTTAACCGCAGCCTATGACGACCAACTGCCTAGAAATGAAGTTGTTGGTGGCCCCACTGTCTATAAGCACCGTCAGTGCAGTGTCGTCCAACCGCCCTGACAACTTCATGGATGGTTCGGTGTGAGCCCTACCACGGAGTTCAGGGATACCTCTGCTACATCCAAATGGGATTTCTCTTCCTCCACGGCCTCCTCGGTCTCATACCCCTCAGCAACATAGCCCTCCTCATCTGGCACAATGGTGATCTGCAGCAGCCTACTCGCACAACGGTGGCCGGGGGTAAACCGCTCATCACAGCGAAAATACAGTCCTTTTGCTCTCTTCTCTCGTACCTCCGCCTCTGTCAGCCGTCGCCCCAACGTAGCCGACCGTGCCTCTCCTCTAGCCTCAGGTGCTCCTGTAGGGGCCCTCGGTGCTGGTGCTGGTGCTGGGCGGGGATTGTGGGTCCCCCAAGCCCCCCGTATCCTTCTCTCCTCTGCATGCTTCTCCTCCGCCTTGTGGGCCAGGCGAAGGACATCCTCCAAGGTCCCCGGGCTCTGCATCCGCAACTCCGCCTGTATAGAGGGTTTCAACCCTCTTATGAAGTTCTCGATCATGACCTCATCCGTCATCCCCTTCACCCTGCTGTTCAGCATCTCAAACTTCTCCACATAGTCTCTCACCATCCCCTTCTGCCTCAGAGCCGACATCTGCTCATAGAAGTCTCCCTCCGCGGTCTCCTGAAATCGATCAACGATCTGTGCCGCCAGCTCCTCTCAAGTGCGAAAACGAGTCCGCGCCACCTTCCATCGATACCATGCCAGGGCCTTACCCTCGAAATAGATCCCGATGGCCCTCAAGATCTCATCCTCTGACAACCTCATCATCTGGAAGTAGCGCTCCGCCCGGTAGATCCATCCATCAGGATCTGTGCCCTCAAAGATTGGCATCTGTAGCTTCATCAGCCGTCGATCTGTATTGATGTCACCCTGTTGCCCCCATCTCTGCCTCGACCACCTCCCCAGCCCAATCCTCCACCCCGCGCTTCTACCGGCCCTCCATCCTCTCCGTACAGCTCCTCAGGCCAACCAGGCCTCTCCCAAGCCTCAGTCTAGTAGTGGTAACCTGGGAGCTCCGGCGGTCGCGCAAAAGTGGCTCCTCCATCCCCTCCGTATGGCTGGAAAGGCGCTGGTAGGCCTCGCAAATAGCCCCCCAGACTTTGCCCATGCCCCGGGTAGCCCTTAAACGTCTGTCTGGGGTCCATTGCTGGCCTAGGTACATGTGAAAAAGCCTCTGGTCTCCAAAATTGACCTGCAGGGGCCCCGATGGTGGCGCCCCGGGCCCATCCTTCTCCGCCGTGCCCCGACGCCCCTCTCGGAAAGGGGGCGAATCCCGCAACTCCTCTGAAGCCCCCTGCCCTGTTCGTCGCGCCCCAGGTGGGGGCCACCCATGCCGCCGCACCACTGTCAGGGGTCGTCGGCCCCCAACACCCCCCAAGGGCGTGCCGCGGCTGTCGCAGGTCCCAGGGGCCCTACCGGTGCTGGCGCAGGCCCAGGCGGGCCTGCCGAAGCTTCTGCAGGCCCGGATGGGCCTGCCGCCTTGAAGGAGGGCCAGACTGGGCATGTCGCTGGCCGGACAGGCCCGGGAGGGCATGTGGCGGCTGCGGCAAACCGTAGGGGGCCTGTCGCAGCCCCCGATTGTCATTGGTTTGCTGATTTGAGCGTGGAATCGCCCTGATTCTCCTCCTCTTGCCTTTTGCCCCGATCCCATCCTCACCAGGCCATTAGGGTTTGCAACATCTCTGTCATCGCCGGAATTGACGACGTGGTTTCTCTCAAAAATTTCAGATCTGACGTCGCTTCCTTCAACCCTTGGAGATCACGACTTGTCTGCGCGGCCTCTCTCCTCATGGCCCGAAGTTCAATTTGGATGTCTTCTTGTGAGTGGGCGTGATCCTTGATTGAATCCCCCACGGTTCTCTTCAACCCTTCGAATCGTTCTTCGATCTCACGATTGAGATCCTCCCGAAGCCCTTGAATCTTCTCGTCTATCAGATCCGTCTTCGCCCTCGTACTCGCCGCCATCAGATCTTACCGCTCTGATACCAATTTGATACGATCCGGTAGATCGATCGATCAATTCAACGATTTAAAGGTTGAAAATATGAAAAAGGTGAAATTTTTGTAAGTTTATAATGAAGAACAAAAGATAAATTGGGCCTCTTTCGAGACGAAACCCTATCTCCTAGCTTTGGATGAACGGACTAAAGCCTAAGTACCTTCACAATTGATACCTAGTTGTTCTTCACAAATAAGTATAAGGAAAATACGAAAAGCGGCTAGCCCTAAATAAATAGAAAAGGGGATTTACTAATCTAGTCTGAAAAGACTAGAATACCCCTGAATCCCACTACGTGGTGTCCCCACGTCTCCTGCGCCGCACGTAAGTCACCAAAGGAGGGCCTGCGGTTCTAGGGGGTGCGGGCCTAGGTGCGTCTGCATCATTGTTATCTAGATTAAATTAGATTAATCCTAGTCTAATGGTGAGAGTGTCCTTCCTCCCTAATGGAGGCCAAAACCCTCTTGTTCCATTCAATATCAAATAAAAATCCCATTTAAACCCTATTTCCCCCTAAATCTATCACGAATCCTATCAGTTAACTAGCTTAATTATAATTCAAAACAAAAATTTGAATATGAAAACTAGAGTTTAACCATTAACAAATTTCAGTGCACAATTCATAAAAGAGATTTAGAACCTGACTTTAATACATAACTCCAAACACAATATTACATTATGCTAAAATTTTAAAATTAGAATTGATGACAATGTTATGTCTCTTACAGTCTTACACTCTAACTTGATTAGTTGATTAGCATTTAAGAATTACGAATTTAAGGATTAAGACCCAGTATTTTACAATAATTATTTAATCTTGCTTGATTAACACACTATTAAGACGACATACCAATTAATAGAGATAGATAACAAAAATCAAATGCCTTCAATTTTTAGTTTTTAACTTCAACCCTTCCAATTCAGAACTCAACAAAATCTAATTTTTTTTGCATGGTCTAATCAAAAAGCCAATAAGAAAACCATCAAGCTGAAAAATGAAAATTCACATCAGTAGAAGAATCACATTCAGTTTACTGTTGAAAGCTTCAAGAATCCAAACCAACTCAGTTAATACTTAAAAACTTCTCAATCATTTCATTTTCCGAGGATTAAAAAAATAGAAGGGCTCTCATTCTTAATACTTAAATTCTCAATCATTTCATTTTCCGAGGATAAAAAATAGAAGGGCTCTCATTCTTAATATTTAAAAAAAATCAAGGATGAGCAAAAAAGTGCTTAAAAATTCAAGGGTAAGCAAACCCATCATTTCATTTTCTAAGAACAAGAAGAGGGAATCACTCCAATTCCACACTTTATATGTCAAGGCGTTGGCGAAAATAATCTTTTCGTTTTCTAAGGACAAGAAGATGAAAGAGTAAAATAATCATTTCAATTAGAAAACTAAATGGCGTCAGTTTTGAACAGCATAAAGAGCTCCATATAGGAAAAAAATTAGGGTTTCATGAAAATGGATTAAAACACCGGGGATACTTAAATTAACAATCAGCAAAAACATGTCAAAAGGGTGAATGGCTTCCCCATTAATCTCAAACAAATCATGAAGATGGCCCCAAGAACGAGGGAAACTAATCAATCCACCAAAAGTAAGACACTGTTGGATCTTACTAGGCATGTGCATGTGATGATGGGAAATGTAATAATTATTTCTAAATTTACATGGTGTTCCTTCGTCTAGGATAATTAAGAAATTATTCTGGTAGTGCTCTGCAAATCATCAACAGCTGTTACTTGTCCAAAGAGAAGAAATTACACAAGAATTGAGAAAGAAAACAAGATTAAAACAATGAGTGAGCTTCAAATGGCTTCTCTTCTCATATTGAAGCTATTTATCAATGGATGAACATAAAAACATGCAAATCCTTCAACATATTCAAATATCACATGTCCACCTCTCTCTGTCGCTGCTTCTTAGGCAGTTTTTGCTTTCTGCATATCACAAGAAGAAAGATTGGATCAATAACATGATTATAAAACATATCTGATGCAAAATATTTTTCTTTTTTTCTCACCATATTTTCCTTTTTTTGAATTATAAAAAGCTTTCTTTTTTTCCTTGTTTATATGGATTTCCGACTAATGCCTTACCCTTTTCTCCTCTTCTATCTGGGCCTTAATGTATGAGTAGATGGCTACTCCTGCAATAGCAATGCACGTGCCAATGCCTGTTTGAGTTGAGATCTTGTTTCCTGCAAGGAACATCGCAAATGAGGTTAAACCATGGTAACAGTATAATGCAAACATGAAACAAACTAGAGTTGGTGAACGAAATTATAAGGGAAAAAGGTGAGAGACCTACCAAAAACGATTATTGAAAATCCGATCACAAACACCCGTTTCAACACATTGCCAACTGCGTGTGTTAGAGGAGCAACTCTCTCCAAGGTATTTGTTGCCACCTATACATAGAAGTAGTTTGTGTCAAAGGGAGTATTAAAAGGTAATGCAAACATTTAGGCATTGTTTGGCAACATGATTTAGTTTTAGCAACCAATGTTCGGTGGATTTTTTTTTTTTTTTTTTTTTTTTTTTTGGGTTGGGGGGGGGGGGGGGGGGGGGGGGGGGGGGGGTTAAACTTAGGTTTCAAAAAACTAAGCCATGTTAGGAAACCAGAACAGAGTTTCTGAAATTGAGGTTTAGATACCCCCAAACCTCATGAAATTAGGGCTTGAAAAAGTCCAATCTGATTGAATTTTACAAACGGTGAGAAACTAAGGTTTGTATGAATACAAACATACTAACCTTGTCTTCATGTTAACTTAAACAAAACCCCAGACTTAGAAAAATTAAACAAGGCCTAGATATTGGTTTTATATAAACAATATTACTTGCAAGCTATTGCCATTAGACTTCAATCCGATTGGATTAAACTAAGATAAAAGGAAGTAAAACAAATAATGTCGCGGGTGTTTAGATATATACATCTAAATCTTTCATATTTAGAAATTTATCCCCAAATCATCTTGAGTCCTAGTAGAATACCCCCTCCATTCATTAAAAAGGGATATTTTCTTTGTTGGTGTTAAGTGAAGGTTTCTTTTTTTAGAAAAAATGTGATCCTTCTGTCGTTATTCTAAAACCCTTTCCTTTCTACTCCTTTTCTATCTCTCCCATTATTTATCTCAACAGCCGCCCACCCGAGCCCAACCTCCACTCCCCCCCCCCCCCCAAAAAAAAATAATAATAAAAATAAATAAATAAAATAAAATAAAATAAATAAATCAAATCAAATCAAATCAAATCAAATCAAACAATCAAACAAAAAAAACATAAAACATAAAAAAAAATGACCTGGAACCAACTCTCTGTTCTATCCTGTTCTCAACAAACACTGAACTCATCCCTCCACTCAAAAAGTAGAAATCTACAAGACAAGGGGAGAGATGGAGTTGGGATTCCCTCTTAATAAAGAGGACAGAGCGGGAAAATTTAAAAGTGAGGAGAAGTGTAATTTGGGTGTCTGACCTTAAAATGCGTTTAAAAGTTAATGGGGACTGATGATAGGGGTATTTTAACATGATTTAAGATGATTTGGGGGGTAAATCTCTAAATATTGAACGGTTGGAGCTGTATATCTAAAAAACCTAGTAATTATTTTGTATATTGTTTAGAAAAAATAAAAGTAGGATTAGAGCAAAATATAGAGAGGACGTAAGAAAGGAAGATCTGCTCAAGCATGGATAGAGGTATTGCCTATGAACTTAAACAGCATTGTTAATTTACTTTGGAACAAATGACATATTAACAATACAAGTTCTGATTATGTGAGATTAAAATTAAATATTTTAAAAATCCTACATATAGTTATCACTGATGAGTTGTTCTTAGAAGCATTCATCACTAATAAATGTTTCATATTGCACAAGTTTTGATCAGTAAAGGACTAATTCAATAGTTCATCCTATAAGTAGCTTGATATACATGTATCTCTAAAGTTGTTATGAATTTACGCAAGAATGTATGAATGTCTACATTTATATCTTTCGGTGATACTTAAAGATTCAGGGTTGTAATATCGATCATTATGTGACCATGGACACACATAAACTCATCCACACAGAAGAGCATGCACCTGATTATATAAGTGATAAAACAATCCGACCCAGATGAGATCTGTGACGAACTTTGTTACTCCTACTTTGGCAATTGCATCGTTAAATCCATGCTGCACTAGTTGAGGCCCCTCAAGCTGCAAATCAATATACAAGGCATTAAATGTACAGTGTTACTTTCGAACAGTTTCCCAAGAAGTATGTGAATAATTTTGATTGGACACTGTGTGCCGGTTTGATTTACAAATTTTGCATGGTGCTGAATCCAATCAGCAGTTCATGTTGATTTAATAAAGAGAGAGAGAAGGTTATGTCAGGTTTAGCAGTGTTGACCTGAAGGTGAAAGTCTAAATGCAGAAGCTTTCAGGTAGGTGTTCCAGTTTAAGATACATAGAAACCACCAAACTATTTCATGTAATTAGAAACTGCACTTACCAATATGGCAGGTGGTATGCAAACAATCAGTGCGATGATCGATATGTATGCATATAAGTTGGTGCTATCCATGTTAACCTGCAGCATTAAAAGATCTTCTTCAAGTGGAAGAATAAGAGAAAAGAGACTAGAACAAAGGAGGGAAGAGAGACGGACCATAGCTTTCTTAGAGTAGATGCTTCGATACGTGAATGAGATGTTGGATATCATGGCACTGATGAAGCCAGTCCAGTTAAATGATAACTCCGTGAGAGATGCCATACAAACACCTGCAGAATTTAAGATGCATGTTTTGAGGTGGTGAGTTCATCATTCATAACATATCAGCCAACGGATTTAGCAAGCTATTAATCATCACCTGACTGTATAAATACGAGCATAATTAAGAAGAAAAACAAGAGGGCAAAGGAATCACAACTTTCAGCACTGGTCCTGGCTTTGTAGTTTTCTCATGGAACGCACCATCATCAAAATACACCATTTTAACTTTGCTATTGTCATTCTTGAACATGTTCTGATATATATCATTGGTGCAGTAAAAACTCCAGAGAGATTGATGAAATTTGTCAACCATATCCAACAAATACCGCAGATTCTGAGATGTCATCAACTTGTGTAATTATAGAAATTTGTTTCACTTGAACAATGGAAGGAACCATAAAGTTATTTAAGTTGATTTTATCCTATTGAACAAGCACTGTGAACCTGAAACTTAAACTACCATATAGCTAAACAATGAGAAGGAACAAAATTGTAGTTACATACAGAAGACAATTTGACACACTTTCTTTTTTCCTTAGCAAACTCGCGCGCCTTCAATGATCAATGACAAGAAAGGAGCAAATTACCAAGCACAACAGGCGCGAGAGACAGCCACAGTGACAAAGGTATCTGCTGTCCAAGAATGAACTGAGAAGCGGACGCATTGAAGAATGGTTCCAGAGCTGTCAGATTAATGGACAGACGTCAGATATAGTTTTCTTCGCATATCACACATCAATTTTCATAGGAATTCCTTATAGCAGTCGTACGAAAAGAACAACCTATTTGTGTTATAGATCGAGTAACTTAAATACCTTTGATTGTGTGGGTGAATGAGACTGCAACCGTAGCAAACGACACATTGCTAGTAACATGACCGATAGCATGGCATACTGCAACCGGGATAAGCAGCTTGAGCAGATTGGCATCAATAGGCTGCAAATGATATTGCCAGTCAAAAACTTCGACTTAGCCACATGGTCGTTTCTATTTTAATAGATGAACAGCCAAATTTCGACAAAAGGTTGAGAAACACAAATACAGAAATAAAATAATAAATAGAAAGCTGAGTCGGTACAATAGAGGCCGGATGGGTTCAACTTACAGCGCGCTTGGGGAGGCCAACAGTCCAGCTCGCCAAACAGTACACCACCCCCACTCCCAGATGTATCACCGACACGAAGCTGCAGCAACAAAATTACAGTTGGACCCACAACAAAAACAAAATCACGCTGCCGTGAATAATTTGAGAGAGAGAGTTGGGAAATCATTGATCAAATCGAAAGACGTACTAAGGGTATGGGAAGTAGTTGTAGATCTTCTTGTTGATGATGTTGAATATCACGTTAAGAAAGTACCTGCCCGAAAAGTAACAGTAAAAATTATTTTTTCATGTAAAATTTGATAAAAGGGGGGGTTCTGGCAAATTTAAGCTTACCACATGAAGAAGAAAAAACCGGTGACGACAGCAGGGTACTTAGCCGCAAAACTAACCGGCGCCACTTTCGCTTCTCTACGTAAAATTAAAAATTAAAAAAAAAAAAGAAAGATGAAGAAAAATCAAGAAAACAGAATTTGACTATTCTGTTGAAGATTCCATCGACCACGTCCCGCTCCCAAAGCGGAGGAGACGGACCTCACCCGGCGGAATCGCCCCCCTCGGCCGGAGTGGCGGCGGCGGAGATCGGACGGACGAGGAGCTCCCTCCTCTCCCCCGTCAGCTTTAATGTCGGTAACAGGATGGCCGGCCGCAGCTGACGGCCCCAGATGAGGTTGCCGCCGTCGGTGATGACGGCTCCGGTAGGCCTGGCCATGGCCGCCGCCAAGGGCGCCTTCTGACGGTGGAGGAGGAGGAGGCCTGAGATGCCGGCGGCTCCGGCGGCGGGGCCCGCAGAGATTGATGCCATTTCGAAACGAGATGATCGTTGAGAGGAGTGAAGGGAGTGAGGATTGAATTATGTGGTGGTGGTTGTTGTTATGGGTATAAAAATAATAGGGCGAGTTTTTGTGTAGTTATTGCTATTAGTTTGAGTGGAGGAGATTGGATTGAGAGATTGAGAGAAGATATGCAAGGGCCATGTAATGTTTTTGGGATTTGGCTTTTGAATTTGGGTTGTGTTCGGTTTTGTTGTTTTCTTCTTCTATTCCTTTATAGTCGGGGGTTTCGTACTTGTCGTCCCTGTGATTTACATGAATGGTTCAGTGCAAGTGTTGCACTTTAAATAAAACTTCACCCTGGTATATTTATTTATTTATTTGATCGCAGAAGAGAAAAGAGTGAGCCATATTTTAGATATTTTGCTAAGAAACTGGATTGTGTGGGGTCAGAACTTATCCTCAGCAAGAAAATAAGAGGTCGCCAGAGCAATGGACGATGATTCTCCCCTTCTCGTTATCCTGCCTTTTTGGAAGGTTGAGAGGGCGGCGGGCAGCCCGTGCGCCCACTGCCCCCCCGCTGCCCAAAGGAAGAAAGAAGCCACACTCGATAGTACAAGTGGCTAAAACAAGGAAAACATAAAAGAAGAAACTCTATTGATAGTAAGAACTTGGATTTGGAGTCATAATGGATCGCTTTTAATAAACCTTTTCCTACTTTGTAACCATGTCCGCAGGTCTGGATCATGGAGAAAGTTGGGAGCAAGGAGCGCGCACAAGTTCTTCTTGGGCTGCAACGTGGACGAAGAGACGAGCCTCTTGAGTTGGTGAGTTGGTGGTCTACCACCTCAAAGTCCCATCCGCCCAAGATAACAAAAGGCCCTGTTTACGGGTGTTTTCTCATTACTGGAGTAGTTGGCAGATGACTCGGTTGTGGCAGCTGACGTGGGATGATGCGAGCAGCTGACTGGACACTGAGCGAGCCGATCATTGGTTGAAGAGCACCGGATCCAAGCTGTTGGAGTCAGGTCCGAGATATCTTCGGGCTACATGCAATACGAGAAGCTCGTCAGGGAGGTCGAGTTTGAGGTCCGACATAATCTCCTCCGATGCTTAAGTCAGTAGATGACTCAAATAGGCTTGTAGAAACTAAGTCCGACTTGTTGGACGGTCGTCCGCTAACTATCACGACGATCTATTGAATAAATTTGGACTTGGGTTGAGGCAGATACCCGAGTGTTTGTCGAGATAAACAATAGGTCATTGACTCATTGAATGTACTTGAGTTGTTGACGATGAGTTGACCAATCGACATTAATGATAGAGCACAATGATTAGCTCGGCATTTGCCAACTTCAGGAGTGAGTGTGTAATAAGTGGAATCATGTTACGAAGTGGACATAAGAATCCTGTAATGCATAAGTATGTACTTTGACTGCTTGGTGTGTTTGCATGATGATAAGATCATACATTAGTCTCTGTTCATCTTTTATACAAAAATATACTTGTTTTGATCATGTAGGTATCATATTTACATGCATGAGCTTGAGAATCGAAGATCAATATTTCCACTTCTTAATATTACATATTGCACATGTGTAAGCTTGGTCAGCAAGAGTTACTTGGACCGTTTGTCATTTCGAAAGAAAAAAAGCCGAAATTCCAAAAAAAAAACGACCCAGGTTTTAAGACACCACCCCTGGATCTTAATTGTCACCGCCAACCTCAACCACTGTCGTCAGTCGTCGTACCACCGTTACCACCACCGCCATCGTGGGGCCATCATTGCCGTATCCACAATTAGACCATCACCGCCATCGTCAGTTTGTCGGATCGCCTCCGCCACCACCACAGACAACCACCATCGTCAACACCCTGCTACATGTACAGCTACGTGGTATGTCCCATGTAAGCAATTCAAATCAACAATTGATAACTCCACAAAGACAGTGGACCCTATAATTACATATCTACACTGCTATGTACAAGCCCTAGAGCGCTGTCCATCTGCTGCTATCCTATCTGCATACATAGGGAGGCACACGATCTCTCCAATTTCCTTCAGCAACACCTCCTCTGTGATGTTGTCATCAATGCTCCGCATCACCTGTGCACATAAAACAAATAATCTAAGCAGAGCAACCAACTGAAAACAAGAGGAGAGAAAAATCAGAGCACAACATGAAATCTAACACCCTGAAAAAATATAAAATTTTAGCAAAAGCCCAAGACCCACATAAAAAACACTAAATAATCATATTTACCTTTCGGTAAGTGTTGATATCATTTGGTGTGCTTTTATCCGACCTGATACGCATGCACACCCAGCTCCCAACGTTTGCGTCCCAGGAGCACTCGATGATCTTCCCAGAGAGGGAAGATGTGTCTTCATCCACTGCAAGTTAAGGACATAACTTTCAGTAAGTAAATCGTGAATACGATGATGATACATAATTCATTATACAACCATTCACCTCTAAATATAACATGAGCCCCATTCATAAGTTTCTTCTTTCCTCTCTCGTATAGAAAAAGCAGCTGTCGATCATCACTTCCAACCTGCGAATGCAGCACATGTACCAGAAAAAAGCTTGTCCTTAATTTTGAAATGAAGGATAACAATCGTAGAAACAACTGAGTCGCCAAGAAAAGAAATTGCGCCTCCGCAAAAGATCCACAGCATATATGACGTACCTCAAAAAGGAAGTCTACCGAATTCATTTCATGATATTTCCACTTTAGAAGACCTTCATGGGTACGGGGCACATATGGATCGTCCCAGCCCTGTAGAAAAGAATCGTGCCAATAATCATCTCAAGCACGCCTCTTAATGCAATCAATGCTAAAAAAGAATTGTACCCAGTACTTTGATATCCGCTACAACGATAGTTGTACAAGTGCGTAATCTAAAGTAACACTGGCTTAAAAAGATGTTCTTCATCCCACACATCATAATAATGTATGATCAAAGATATAAGTGATGATTTAGATGATTCACCTTACGAGGACAAAATGGGAAAGATATGAAACAATGTTAATACATGACCTAAAACCGAATTTTGCAGCAAGTCACACAAGACTTTATTACCCGGGATATGTGTGTACCATGAAGAACATGAAGAGGAAAACCATTTGACCATTCCTCTTAGTCTTAATATAAGGTTCAGCTTATTTATTCCTATGTTCCATGGTTAGTTCCATTGTTAGTTTTGTTCATTTCAGCTAATCCGCAGGGATGCCATGTAAACTTTTAGTTATCTTTAATGATTAAGCCTTAAAAGACTAAAAATCATGAGGTTAAACAGATTGTATGGGGACACCCAAGCTATTTATTAATTAATTGTAAGTTATCAACAATTTGCTCCTTCATCGAGGGGGAGTGAAAAAAGTTTTATTGTTGTAAACTGTTGAGTTTCGAATGACTGGATGCATGTGCAAATGATATGAAAAACACAAGATTTGTGGGAGTGTCCATGTTTTAGGATGTGTACATCGAACCGTCTCGATTGCCAAAAAAAGGATGTGCAGACTGGACTTTTTGACCACCATGGGTGAAAGTATACTCATATGATGAATGATAGCATGATTCTCTCTCTATTACTCATGTGTGTGCGTGTGTAATTATATGTGTAATTGAAGAGGCTACCCTGCTCAAATCCAGGTTCAAAGGAGATTGAAAGTTGCAACCGCTGAGAAGGTATTATTCATAGCAATTGTTTGGCATATCTGGAGGTAGTGTAAAAACCATATCTTGTGTGGTTGGTCAGGACACAAAATTATGGGTTTCAGAGCAATTTTTGAAGATGTTCTTGTTGTAATGAATGGAGTGGGTCAGCAGAAAAAAGCATGATTTCAGAAGTGTATCGAGTAATCTTGTAATTTGGGGAAAGTGTGATTAGCCCCCAAATGAGCTAACCCCTCATATTTATAATATCCCTTGCTTTGCTTTACACACACACCCTAATACAATAACACTCAATACTCCCCCTCAAGATGAGCAAAAGATATTTATCATGCCCATCTTGTTACAAGCATCCTCTACTCCTTTAGAGTTTAACCCCTTCGTAAGGCAATCTGCTAATTGCTGTCCAGAGGTAATATAGGAGATCTCCAACTGTTTCTTGTCCAGTCTCTCTTTAATGAAGAACCTGTCAATCTCTATGTGCTTCGTTCTATCATGTTGCACTGGGTTGTTGGCAATATTAATTGCTGACTTGTTATCACACAACAACCGCAATGGTCCTTCTCTCAGCAGGCGTAGCTCATGTAGGAGTGATCTCAACCAGATCATCTCATAGGTACTAAGCACCATAGCACGATACTCTGTCTCTGCAGTGGAACGAGCCACCAAATCCTGCTTCTTGCTGCGCCAAGAGACCAAGTTGCCCCCAACAAACACACAGTAGCCCGAGGTCGATCTCCTATCATCCAAGCAACTGGCCCAATCTGCATCACAGTAGCCTGTCACATTCATGTGACCATGACTACCAAATAATATGCCTTTTCCTGGACTATTCTTCAGATACCTCAGTATCCTGAAGACTGCCTCCATATGTCCAGTCCTAGGATCATGCATGTATCTACTTACCACACTGATAGCATAGGCAATGTCAGGTCTGGTATGGCATAAGTAGATAAGGCGTCCAACAAGTCTCTGGTACCTTTCTTTGTCTACTGGCTCCCCTGATTGTGAATGCAACCTATGATTCTGATCAATAGGAGTAACTGCTGGACGACACCCCAACATACCAGTCTCAGCCAGTAAATCCAGGGCATACTTCCTCTGTGAGAGAACTATACCCTTCCTGGACCTAGCAATCTCAAGTCCAAGGAAATATCCCAACTGTCCAAGGTCCTCGACCTCAAATTCTCTCGCCAACCTTACCTTCAAGTGAGAGATTCCATCTTCATCATCTCCAGTGATAATAATATCATCAACATACACAGCCAAAAGAGTAATCCGTTGTCCTGAATGTCTATAGAATACAGTATGATCACCATTACTCTGCTTGTAGCCCATAGTGATGACTGCACGCCTGAACCTGTCGAACCATGCCCTTGGAGATTGCTTCAGCCCATACAAGGACTTGTCCAGTCTACACACCTTTCCCACCGTCTGTTATGTGCCAAAGCCAGGTGGAACCTCCATGTATACCTCCTCCTGTAAGTCTCCATGCAAGAAGGCATTTTTTACATCCAACTGATGCAATTTCCATCCAAAGTTCGCTGCACAGGATATCAGTACTCTCACAGTACTCATCTTTGCCACTGGGGCAAATGTCTCATCATAATCAATCCCATAAGTCTGACTGTAGCCCTTGGCAACCAGCCTCGCCTTGTACCTGTCCACCTTCCCTTCTGAAGTTTGCTTTATTGTGAATACCCACTTGCAGCCCACAGCTTTCTTCCCTGCTGGAAGTGAGACAAGTCTCCATGTCTTGTTCTTCTCCAGTGCCTCAAGTTCTTCGAGCATTGCTTTCTTCCACTGGGGATGTTGCTTTGCCACTCGCCAATCACTTGGTATAGGAATAGACTGTAAGGATGCAATGATAGCCCTATATGCAGGTGTAAGAGAGGCATAGGAGACATGATTAGCAATATCAGTCTCATATCCATACCGTACAGGAGGCCTGCCGGCATTGATACGAGGCTCCCTACGAGATGCAAGTGGAAGATCTAAACTAGAGGAAGGCAAAGAAAGGTTACCATCCGTGATAGGAGAGGAAGGCAGTAAGGAAGTCGGGACTCGAGCAGGCGTGATAGACTGATCAATCTCGACATGGGGCAGCGGAGCTAGTGGTTCTTCAGTGGGGAAGATGACTTCTTGTTGTTCTCCATCGCCATGACTATCCTTCTGTCTCCTGCTATATTTCCTGCCGTACAACCTGTCTTCCTCCTCTTCCACCAAGGTCCTTTCTTCATCCCTGCTATCAGGACCAGTACCAGTAGGCCTGACAGGACACGGTATAAGTCCAACCACTACCCTCCTGTCATCAGTCTCCCCCTCTCGACCAGCTCCTCCTGTGCTTGGAGAGGCCCCAGTATCAAATACTGATGTAAAATCTGTCAGTCCTCCATAAAAAGGTTCAGTCTCCCTGAACGTCACATCCATGCTCACAAACAGCATTCTTTCTGAGGGACTCCAACACCTATAGCCTTTCTGATTTGAAGGATACCCAACAAATATGCATTTAATTGCCTGAGCATCCAGCTTCCCCACAGAAGGTCTATGATCCCTCACAAAGCATGTGCATCCGAACACTTTTGGTGGAACTACAAAAGTGTTCTTTCCCATAAGAATCTCACATGAAGACTTCATACCAAGGATCCGTGAAGGCATCCTGTTGATAAGATATGTGGTTGTCATCACTGCTTCACTCCACAATATCTTAGGTATATTCATGGTGAGCATGAGTGACCTAGTTACCTCCAACAAGTGTCTATTTTTCCTTTCAGCAACTCCGTTCTGTTGGGGGGTGTTGGGACAAGTGGTTTGATGAGTTATCCCACTCTCAGATAGGTAAGATGCAAACTCCCTGTTTACATACTCTGTCCCATTATCCGTTCTCAAGACACGGATCTTGGCCTCATACACATTTCTAACACTTCTATGGAAGTCCTGAAAACACTTCAACGCTTCACCTTTATTTTTCATCATATAAAGCCATGTCATCCGAGAATGACAATCTATGAAGGTGATAAACCACCTGAACCCACTTACTGAAGTCACTGGGCAGGGCCCCCAAACATCTGAGTGAATAAGATGAAATTTCTCTACACTCCTCATCCCTACACTAGGATATGACGTCCTAGTGTGTTTCCCAAATTCACATGCATCACATTTCAAATTCATTTCATTCACTCTATTCAAAACATCGGGATACATTTTACTCAAAATATCAAAAGGCAAGTGTCCCAACTGACTATGTAACAAAAGTACATCCCTTTCCTTCTCTCCACCAACGACAGCCAGTGCAGCATCCCCACTAGCTCTGTCAAGGTACCACAGTCCATCACGCCTGACGCCAGTCCCAAGCCTCCTCCCAGTCTTCCTTTCCTGCAACACACAATGAGTAGAGTCAAAAGTAATGCTACAGTCGAGATCATCAACAATAGAACCAACAGATAAGAGGTTGACTGGAAATGATGGGACGTGAAGGACTGAAGAGAGGCGTATGGAGGGAGTGCACTGAATAGTACCAATCCCTCTAATGGGTTGGGATGTACCATCAGCTGTCTGAACGGTTTCATGAATGGTATGTGGTTTATATGTGGAAAATTGTCTATATGCTCCTGACACATGACTAGATGCACCTGAGTCAATAATCCACTCTATATGATCTCTACATGAAAGGGCTAATCGGTTACCTGAGCCTGTATGAGCGAAGTGGGCAAAGTTACCGAATGGCGAGGCAATATCCCCAGTCTGGTCTGCATGACTCTCCGAGCTCTCAGTAGTAGACCTGGACTGTCTCCGCTGCTCTAGATCTGACGCCTCAGCTGGCGTGGCCTCGATCATCACTGTCTCATGTCGTCCGTCAGCGGTAGCAAAGTTGGCCCGTGGGCCGCCGCGACCTCGTCCACGGCCTCCACGGCCCCCAACGACCTCCTCCTCTGCCTCCTGTGCCACGTCCTCGTCCACTGCCCTTCTGTGGGCAGTTAAAGCTCAGGTGCCCCTTTACCCCCACATGTGTAGCATTCTTGATCCTCGCTCACTGCTGACACTGCCGGTACAGCCAGTGCAGCCCGAGTGACCTGAATACCCTCATCCTTCATAACCCTCAGTCTGGTCTCCTCCTGTGCCATTGCAGCTATGGCCTCCTCCAGAGATGAGATGGAGGATAAGTGGCACATACTCGCCCTCCTGGCCTCAAAATCTCCATTCAGGTTTCTCAGAAAATGTGTGACACACATACGCTCCACCCACTTCCTGTGTATCGCAGCGCTCCTAGGATCAGGCAGATCAATAGGGTCATAGTGGTCCAACTCTGACCACAGCCTTTTCAACTCCGCAGAGTAGGCTAGAATAGACATCTCCCCCTGCTTCAAGGTGTCGAACTTGTCCTGAACCTCCATCATGAGCATCACATTCCCTGCTCCAGAGTACATTTTCTCCACCATACCCCATATCCCCGCAGCACTCTCTATGGCCTCCACCATCCCAGCGATGGGTGGAACCATCGATGTCATCAACCAAGCAGCCACCAGTGAGTTGGTGGTGTTCCAGACTTTCCAGTCATCCCCAGTCTTATCCACCGGTTCCTTACATGAACCCAGAACGACACCTTCCAGCCCCTTTGACTTCAGAATGAGAAGCACCCTCCTGGACCAACTGAGGTAGTTCTTCGTCCCTTCCAGTTTCACATCATTGGGCATCAATTCCAGCTTCTGCACGGGTCGTGAAGGCATCGATCCACTCGAGGATCCCAACTCCTTCGAAGCGAGCAGCTTCGTTATCTCTCCAATGAAGGCCTTCATGTCGGCGGAGGTAAGATTGTCCCCCATCTCTCCTATCTCCCTCCTTAGATCCGCAGATCTACTTCTCCTCCTCCTCTTCTAGGTCATAACCTAACCGTAAATCTATGGAGTCCTTTTCATGGTTCTACCATAGATCTAGGGTTAGGGTTCTTTTGTGTTTTCTTTTGTACCTTGTTAGGGTTTTGTGGTGGCTAGAAGAGGGCTTGAAAGAGAGGGGATCACAAGGCGTGGAGTGGAGACAGCGGAGGGCGGCGCTCGCAGGCGGTGGCGCACGCGGCGAGCGCAGGCGACGGCCTGCACAGGCGCGCGCGGGCGAGGCGAGGCGAGGGCAGAGCAGGCGCGCGCGGGCGAGGCGAAGGCGGGAGCAGGCGCGCGCGGGCGAAGCGAAGGAGGGCAGGCGGGTGAAGGCGGTGGAGTCACGGGAGGTTGGCGCAAGCGGTGGAGGAGCGGGTGGGTGAGATTTAGGGTTTTGGTTGTTTCATGGCTTTGATACCATCTTGTAATTTGGGGAAAGTGTGATTAGCCCCTAAATGAGCTAACCCCTCATATTTATAATATCCCTTGCTTTGCTTTACACACACACCCTAATACAATAACACTCAATAAGTAACTAGAGTCTGTATAATGGTTGTCAGGATTGTCATTGATGAATTAGTGGAACTACAAATGACAATCCTGAAATCACATGACAATCCTAGAGTTATCAGAGGAAAAAAGCATGATTTTAGAGTCTGTATAATGGTTGTCAGGATTGTCATGTGATTTCAGAAGTGTTCCAAGGTTAATAACAAGTTTATCAAGGGAAAGCGTCTCATGTGGGGGGGGAACTACAAAGTATTCTTTCAGTAATGCAAACAGTAAAATGCAATAATAGAGTTATCAGGTACCTGAAAAATAAGGCCATCGGCTTCATGACTTAGAGTTGGAATAAAGCCCTTTAGAAGCTTAGTGACTGTCGATAGTAACCAAAATTGCTTGTGCCTTACCTGTTTAAATCATAATAGTTAAATATAATGGAAACATATTTGACACTTCATCATAAGGACTAAAGAAATCAACTATTTAATTTTCTTACTGAAAATGGCTCCATGTCATATCTATAGATAGGGTTGCCTTTACCCTCACACTCGAGCAGTTTCCTTTCATTATTTCTAGGTCTGAGTACCTCCTCTGCAATTAGTTTCCACCTTTCAGAAAAGGGAAACTGCATCAACAAATGATAGCAGAGCATGACAATTAGCAGGTGTGGCATAGAGTTGACACATAAGAACATAATAAGATAATTAATCATTTATATTACAATCGAATTCAAGAATGAAATAAAAAGATTGCACACACTATTATTAGTATATTAGCAATTGGATGGTATGATGTGCATGCATAGAACAGCTCGGGTTATTATTTTAGGAGGAAAAAAGGATATTTCTGTCGCCTGACACTTTTTTCATGAATATTAAGTTATAAATTCAAGTTAAAAACTCAAAAGCAACATCAGTATAGCACTAAGTGAAACCTATCATTATTTGAACATTCAAGAGAGAATTTTCGACTCCCCAAAACTTACAATCAACATTGCATGTTGCAAGCAACTCTCTCTTCTGCAGAGTTCTCGTGTCAACTATATGCTTGTGAGTCTCATAAAATATCAAGCTAACAATAACTTATTTAGTTTGTTTATCCACAGGATATTTAAAAATGTGTAAAAAATTAAATTACAAATAACAAGATCTTCAAATCTATTTCTACCCCGTCATCACATCAAGAACCAAAAAACATCCTCTATGTTCTCTGCTCCTTCCTCCACAATTTTTAGATGATAAAAACGCTTCTTTTATGTTTCATAAAATCTCACTATCTCAAAAAGACCCAAACCTAAAACCTAAATCTAGAATAGTCACATTTTAATTTTCTCTTGAATCTCCTTTCAACACAAAAGCTTTGTAAAAATCCATTTTTATCTTTTACTTTGTTAAAGATTTGAGTGGAACTTAGTTTACAAAAAAATAATATTTGTGCTCAGATCTATTTATTTCTATGAAATAATGTCTATCATATGGAAACTGCTTGCCTTTCATATCGAACTGTTTGCCTATAATATAAAATTAACCATCTTTCAAATAAAAGAGCCCCACTGTATTGAACTATCCACTTTGATATAAATTTGTCTGCCCTTTCATATGGAAGTACTTACCATATCGAACCGGTTTCCATTGATATAAAATTATCCACCTTTCATATGGAGTGCCCACATTTCTTATCAAATTGGATGCACTTGATGTAAAACTATCCACCTTTCATATGAAGATGTCGATATGCCTTTCTTATGAAAACCAACCTTCATCCCGAATTGTATGTGTTATGCATAGATATCCGGGCAGGCCCAGAAGGGTGGAATCCAGTGCACGAACTGTAAAGAAGGTTTTGGCCTATTTGGATGGGCTTCGGTCTAAGGTAAAAAGAGTGGGTTGGATTGCAGGCAAAGTCCTAGGAAAGATGTGCATTAGGTGCTACGGCCCACGATAGGAAGCTTGGGACATGTTCAAGTTGAAGCGGACTCTGGCCTATCAATAATGGCACCGACCTAAAATAGGAGTTCAATTGAAATAAAGAACCTAAAGGCGGTTATACATTTATGTTTGTTTTGTATTTGACAAGAATACCCCCATGGATGGTTAGTTAAGTTACAGTAAGCTATATAAGTCAGTTATATAAGGGACGCATGTTTATATAATTAGGTACAATTTTTGGAAGATCAGGCAAGTTGAAATTGATGCAATTTCAAAAACATTTTATTGATGGTTCAGATCTAACCTGAGCACTTGAGGGGTTTAAGACATGCAACCAGTGTTACCGTCGACCCTAATGAATCCCCTAGGCAAAGTTCTGGTCAAAGGAATGCAATGGCCACGTAGGAAGCTTTCAATTCAAGAAATCCAGGGTGTCCATGTAAAAATACTGATGTTATGATACCTTAAAATTCATTATTTTCATTGTGCTTGTGCTTGTCTATGGATGTTTCATGCTGGAACAAATGGCACATATAGTGGACCCTACAGTGTTGATCGAGAGACTCAAGATCTCACTCAGCAATGGCTGACGGAGCCAAAACTCTCAATAAGGAGTTCTTGACAAAGGAGTTACATGCCCTTATGGAAATAGGTCGGTATCTTAGCAGAGATTGTGAAGATCAGATCCTGGAAACGATGATAGGAATCCTAATGAGCAATAACGACAATGGAGACAGCCGAAAGGAGGTAGCACATGATGACTACGACAATAAAAGGTTTCACCGTGACTTGATCAACAAAGGAGTACAATAGCGACAAAAAAGGGCAAACATGACAAGAAGATATGCAAAGAGAATGGAAGGCTAGAAACCACAATAGTGGACGATCTCACAAGGAGGTCCTCAAGGATGAAGAGCATGGTCCTCGTGATGAAGCTAACAATCAATCTAGCAATGGAGGTCAACCCGAGCTTGATGGACGAAGTTATGAGAGCTTATGTGTGAAAGAGGCTTGCAAAGAGGGTCCGAAGAAGATACAATAGAGGCTCAGACCAAATTGTGCCTCCACTATGCTAAAATGCCCAGGAAGCAATGCAGTCACTGTGTCATCAACTAAGGTCCTCAGGGATGCATGAAGGGGTTGTTTGCTAAGGATGTATTGCCTGCAATCAAAAGTGATATGGCAATGAATGAGACAGCGTAATCTAATGGTTACCATCATAACCGTGGGTATACAACAAATGGCTAAGAGGTTATACCACATATATAAATGCGTTAATTAAGTAGGTGTCAATTGATGCAATTTGTAATGGCAGATGATAGTGTTAACATGTCATCAGTTTGAGGAGATTCTGTACCCAAAAGTGCCTTGTGTAATGACCCATATTGAAATCTTTTTCTAATGCTTTCTTCACATCTTGTAAACATGTTTACCCCAACTTAAGGCTCAGCCACATAACTTTCACCTACTCTATTCTCTAATTTCTTATTTCTAACTGTTTAACCCATTGGACTCTCTCCTTGCAACTGAACTTCAACTCCACCCATTCGGTGGAAGTAACGAAAGATTTCAACTTAGACTTCTTCTCTTGTAGACTTTGCAAGGATAGAAATTCCGTAGTAAATTGGGTCACCCCAAGCCTAACAAGACCGTTATGTCTTCTCTCATCATATCAAAAATGATTTGTATGAAGATACATGTAAACGGTGACAGCTCTAGGATCTAAAATAGCATTTCCAATGGGCTTCATCTTTCTAATATCTTGTAATAAGAGATTAAATGTGTATGCGAAACAGGAAGTTCAAAAAATAGATGAACAATTCGTAGCAATAACTTCACTACAACCATATTATTGATGCATTATCTCTCACCACTTGCACGATAGATTATTCTCTCAAGTTCTCAATTGTTGCATTTACCAAGTCATGGATATAGTTGCCATCATGTATATCATTAGATGTGTTCTTTAAATCATAGAATATCATCCACATATAAACATGAATAACTAGATTCAATGCTCCTACCCCTCCAATCAGTCTAATAATCGGTCATGAGACTACACTCATACAGTCTACGAGTTTCTAAAAAGAACTCTAAAGTCTCTTTAGAAACCACCTCTTTTAGAAGATACTTTTCAGTAATCGTGTAAGATGTCAGACCTTTTTAATTCGATCAATACTTACCCACTGCTTATAGCATCTAGCCAAAAAATAAAGTGATCAATCATAGCAAATTGTGATCTTGATTCAAAAATACGTCGTGAATCTACTCCCATGCATCTTCTTTTTCCTTCTTCCTATATTCGTTAAGACTGGTGTGCATACCCTTCACTTTATCCTTCAGTAATTGCTCTAACGTTTCAATCTCTTACACATGCACGTGCTTGTCAATATGCCCTTTGAAATTTTGGCCACCATAGCACGTATCATGGGAAGATACGGCTAGTATAGTGTGTTGGGATAACCATAGCACGTAGTGTGTTGGGATCAGACGGAAAGACACGCGCCATCTCTCCATGGAAGCGCAAGTGGAGGGGTTTCAAGTGATTTGATCGCCGAAACCTCTAGTCATAGTTCACCAGCTGCATCCCTCTTTTCGAGAGTCATTATCCCACCCAGAGACGAACCAAATCTGGTTGATTACGTAGTCGCATATTATCTAGGTGGGCATTCAGTAAATCGATATCGATACCTATCAGCGGAGAAAAAGTCCTCGCCCGACACATCATAGCCATTTAAACCCAGACTGAATAACCGTCGTAAGTAGAGAGCGGCCTTAGGGATCCAACCACATATGGAGTGGAACCCATTCCATGACTGGTTCCTTCCATTTTTAAATTGTTATGAAATCACTTGCGACATACTATTGATTATACTAGAAATCTTACGACATCAAATGTTAGTGATATGTTAGGAAGTGCTATGATGAAAACATGATTTTGGAATATCCTATTACTATTTCCGTACATGACATGTTATTTATGTCACCTTACAAGTGGCATAGTACTGGATTTGGGCTTGTTGGCATAATGACTCCTCAAATTGGTAGAATCATGAAACATGAATGTATTTAATTCACATAGCACACCAACCATGTTAACTAGTTTTGATGCCACCCCTGAACTTCTTTTCAGACCTTGTCTCGTGATGCATGCTTGAAATACTGACACTTAGAAACATCTCTTGAACAACACCACTTGACAATGAGAGCTACATATCTTAAACACTTGTCACTTCAAACTAACTGGATTTTGAGGTAACTCATATTAGAAAGTGCATAAGCAACTGAAGCCATGCTTCAGATTACATGACCACATCAGGTGTTTCGGTCGGGTCTCATCATGCATCCGATGGACCCTAAGAGTATCGCCGAATATAAATTTGAGTCTCTCTCATTCCTATTTTGGATTTAAAGCCCCTCATGTTCCTAGGGCTCGGCCTGAGTAAGCACCCATGTGATATAAGTCACGACATTGGTTTGGTATAATTGCTAGAATATCAGTAGCCCACGATGGGTGAACCAAGATAAATCTTGGTGTGTTTGTGTTTGATTGTCTCTTTGTCCATTTTCTATTACTTGTACATTGTGATTGATATTCCGTTGTGCAGTACTCTTTTTCATTGCAAATAATTAGATTGTGTTAATTAAGCTCTTGAGTATGTAACACTATCAAGTAGCTTAAGCTAAATTAGATTGATTGATTTTTATTTGTGCAAGTATTTTTTAAACACTAATCACACCCTCTAGTGTTTAGTCTGCTATCAGGATTCCTATATGTGGCATTAGGCAATCCACCGATCCCAACACCACTCTCGGTTTGGAAAGATGTATCTTATATCCCATAAATCTGAAGCACTGGATTGCTTCAAATTATTTCTCAACGAAGTTGAGAATCAATTGGATAAAAAAATTAAAACCTTGATGACAAACCGAGAGAAATAATATATATCAGATCAATTTAAGGATTTATGTAATGAAAAAAGAATTCTAAGACAACTTACAATTCCTTATACACCTCAGCAAAATAGTGTGGCTGAGAAAAGTAATAAAACCATCTCAGAAATGGTTCGATGCATGATGTCACAATCAAATTTACCAATTAAGTATTGGGGAGAAGCGTTGTTAACAGCAGCACATGTTTAAAACCAAGTGCCCTCCAAATCGGTTCTTAAACATCATACGAACTGTGGACTAGAAGAAGTCCAAACTTGAGTTATTTGAAACTATGAGGCTGGGCAACTTATATATATGACACTTCTTATAAGCATGGGAAGTTAAGACATGGAGGAAAGAAGAGTACAATCATGAGATACTCTGAACACTCAAAGGGTTATGTTTTCTTAGGTGAGCAAGAAGACGACGTTGTCACAGAATATAAATCAAGAGATGTCACATTTTTAAAGAATATGTTTCCTAAACAAGGCGAAGTTAGAAGTGAAGATGATCTTCATGAGTTGAAAGATGCAGACTTTATAAATGTAAGTCATTTGAGATATAAGAGAATACTTCTTAAGTCCCTGAAGTTAGTGGAAGCAATGTGTTTAATAGAAAATTCATTCAAAATTCTCAACTTGATGAGTCAATTGGGAGAGAAAAAAGTGTTTAAGCATTCCTCATGAGTATATAAATGAAAAGAGAGATATGAAATACTTAAACTGGTATACCAAACTAGACCTGGTGTATTATACGCGACAGAGATGCTTTAGAATTACGTATCTGTAACCAGTGTACAAGATTGCAAATGTTCGATTATGCTTCGTATGACCGAGTTGCCAAGTATGAAAAAGTCTTCTTTACATGTTTTTTGTAACAACAATCTCATCATGTGTGAGTGAAATGTGTTGGAATTGAGTATGACCATGACTGTTTTAACACATGGTTAAAACGTAAATATTAAAGGATTAAGGGGAACTATGTATAATTTCAATTGACCTTTGTGGATAATTGAAATTAAGAGAAGTTAAATATTCAGAATTGTAAAAGTACTATACTAACCACCATACCGTTGGAAGATACATTGTTTTTACAACGTTAAAAATGTTACGCAATAATACGATGATAAAAAACAATCGAATGAAAAACAAAAGAAAGACACAGAATTGTTTACCCAGTTCGTCCGAAGACTACGTCTGGGGGCGCCGCCAAGCCAGGGGTTCTTCACTAATATGATGAGATGAAATTACAGATTACACACGATGCTACGAGGGACGCAACCCTCGAATAATGAAAAATAAAATCTCACGGAATCTCAGGCATAAGGAGGCACTCATGAACTCACGCACAAGCCCATTTAATTCTCCCCAAAACACTCTGTAGTTTTATATAAGCACACCTTCTAAAAAACACACAGGGAGCTCTTTTTAAAATGCCCTAAGCCATCAACGCACAGAGCATCAACTCCAACAAATGCACAGAGCCTCCCACCAAAAAAATAATTCTGTTTTTATTTAGCCTCAACCGCCGAACAATCATTCAACCCAACTCGATGCAGATTGATGCAAATCGCAACCAAATTTTTGTTGATCAGAGGAGATCGCAACTCCTACCCTTCCAAATCGTAACTGATTCCGACCGGCGGATTTGTTCAGGCTCCAAATCCCAACAATCTCCCACTTGGAGACTGAACCCATGTGTATGTAGGATCTAAATAAGGCCTAGAGGAGGGTGAATAGGCCTTTGACCAAATTATCGCAAGATAAAAATTAAGCCTAGTTTACAGCATGCAGTTTAGGAATCAGACAATCAAAGCATTCACAGAAGACACAGAATTTAACGTGGTTCGGTCCCCATGACCTACGTCCACCCCAATGAGCAATCACTTATACTGTTTCTTTAAGAAGTTACAATCTCCCTTAGATTGGTGCACCAACACCAACCTGTCAGACCAACTCAAGCTCACCAAAGCCAAAAAGAAACATACAAGTATCACTCCCCAACCCAACTTGCCCCAACAAGTTTGGTTCCCAGAGTCCCAAATAGCGGAAGAAATTATATTACAGAAATGCTGATCAAAACATTAATAACTTCACAAATAAATAAGATCAAGAGTTTAGAAAGCTCATTTGTGAAGATCTCTCTGGTTGTCGTCTTTCAGCACGTCAGTAGCTTCGCAACGCTTCTTACGGAATGATGATCGGATGTCTGTAGAAGAAGTAGTCGTTGTCCCCGTGGAAGTAGTCGGTAGAAGTTCCTCACTCAAAATGATCTCATTTGCTGCACAGGAGGAACTAGCTGCTCAACTTGCTGTCACTGCGTCGGGGATGAAGTCACGGTCGCAACGCTTCTTGCGGAACTCAATTTGGATCTCTAGAACTCCACTTATTGATGAAAATGTGAAGAGATGTACATTGGTATTTATAGAATTGAGTTAACGGGTTTTGACACTGTGCGAGGGGATCCGATACGGTCGGCGTCGCGGGTTTAAAGCCGCTGGGACCCGCATCCGTAATTTTCGCGCTGTCGGCAACCGTTGGATTTCGGATGGACGATCGCGATTGCGCCACGTCGACGCGGATCCGCTGCGTTCAGCGCCCGCCTCAGCTGACCCGGACCCACGAGCCGCCCGCCAGCGCTGACTCGAAGTCGGCAACGTCTGGACCGTTGGATGGAGATCCGACGGTGGAGATTACGCCACGTCGCCCGCGGCTGACTCAGCGGCGCCCGCAATTTTTGACTTCGAGCGGATGGTAGGTGGCCGTTGGATCGAGATCGAGCGGCGGACAAGCGGCCACGTCGCCCCGCTTCGAGCGACCGTCAGATGCGAAATGGACGGCTCAGATCATGCCACGTCGGCCGATTTAATTCTGCGATGAGGCGTATAAATGAACAGTACCGTATGCCGTATTTGCTGAGTATTTTCACTGTATTCTTGCGTATTTTGGCATCAAATAAATCCCAAAAATTCTGAAATAATTCTCAAAAATCCCATAGCTTCATATTGACATGTGAGAATATTTTCACCTCATTTCACCTCTTGTAGAAAAAGTTTCTTCTTTGTATACTCAGTATTTTCTCGTATTTCCCCGTATTTGAACTTCAAACAATCTCCATAAATCCTGAGAAAAATCCCATGCTATTTATAGCCTATGATTAACTCTAGAGTAGAGTTTCATAGCTATACTCCATTGTTTGATCAGCTTGTGTAATTCCAAATGAAGTTTCATCCTTGTATCTCTACGTACTTGAGTACGTACATGTGTAACCTGAGCAATCATGACTATAGGGACCTGTGACACACTCAACAAACATATTAGAACAGTTCAGTAGGGTTTGTTATCATCAAACATAGGTTAGGATGCTGTTTCCAACAATCTCCCCCTTTTGATGAGAACAAACCAGACATTAAGATTACATCAAAAATGTGTGAAGTGTGTGAGTGTGTGAAGCATGAATATGAGCATGAATGGCAAAATGATATGCTCCCCCTATTGACATGCTCCCCCTATTGACATGCTCCCCCTATCTCTGACATTTGACATGCTCAATCTTAATATTTCTCTCCCCCTTTGTTTTCATCAAAAAAATGTATGAAATAACATATGAGGAATGGAAAATTGAACATTATAAAGCAAAACAAAAGACAATACATCGATGACCACAAGGAATAAATAAGCAATAATCACCAAATCATAACTAGCAGAATTCATCTCCGTGCTCAAGTGTGATGATCAAATGTTTAGTACATATGGAGAGGTAATAAGGAATACAACATGTCATAACCATCTTTTCCACTGAATATATGAACATCAAAGATTGAGTTTCCCCTTCTCATGTAATATGAGTTCAAGTTACCAATTCCAAACATGACCGAGAAGGATTTTTAAATGTGAAATGGCAGTGCTTGACGGACTTAACACCAACGCTAAAAATGGCATTTATAGCATAAGTTGGATGTCCAAGGGTAGTATCAAGGACATGAATCGTATCCATTTTTCATACGAAGCTCTGTGTATATATTTTGAAGACACTCGTCTTGCTATTCTTTTTATACACGTATATTTTGAAGAGAGCTTTTCTTTTTACCCATGCCTTGAAACATCATATCCCATTAAAACATAAAGTAGTCCACCACCAACCACTTTTCTTATTCAAGATTACAATTCCATAGCAAAACATTTTGATCTGTGTAAGTGTGATTGGATGATGAAAAACGTTAGTTACTCATTAATGAATATGACCTAATTAAACATGTAGTCTTTGAATGCAAGCATTGTGAAGAATATAATATTCAAAATCCATAAGACATATGTTTTGCATTTAAAGCTGTTTCTGATGAAGAAAAAAAAAATGCAAAAGGAGGAGATAGACAATTCACTTTTCCCTTTCTGATTATATTTTTCTTTTTTAATTTTTTTATTTTTATTTTTCATTTTTTTTTATTTTTCTTTTTGTAGCACACCACACAAAAACAATAAAAGCACACCAAATAATATTTTCACTCTAAATATAATCAATAATGCCCAGTTCTAGACGTAGACGACAAAAACGATCTTCTGGCAAAGGTTTTGTAAAGATATCTGCCAACTGAGAATCAGTAGAAATATATTCAATGGATACATCCTCTTTTGCCAAATGATCTCTAAGAAAATGATGTCTTACATCTATGTGTTTTGTCCGAGAGTGATGAACAGGATTGTTAGAAAGATCTATAGCACTCTTACTATCACATCGTAATGGAACTTTTCTAAGATCCAAGCCGTAGTCAGACAGGGTTTGCATCATCCAAAGTACTTGGGCACAGCAACTGCCAAGGGCAATATACTCAGCTTCAGTAGTGGACAAAGCAACACTGTTCTGCTTACGACTAGACCAAGAAACCAATGAATGTCCTAGCATAAAACATGTTCCACTAGTGCTCTTTCTATCAATCATACTACCAGCATAATCAGCATCAGCATAGCCAACCAAATTAAGATTACCACAAGAGGGATACCATAGTCCAAGTGTAGGAGTGTGAATAAGATATCGAAAAATCCTCTTAATGGCTATCAAATGTGATTCTTTTGGACAGGCTTGAAATCGTGCACACAAACAGACAGAAAACATGATGTCTGGTCTAGATGCAGTTAAATAGAGTAAGGACCCAATCATACCTCGATAAAGCTTTTGGTCCACATTTATACCTTTGTCATCCTTTTCAAGCTTCGTCGTCGGACTCATTGGAGTTCGCATTGGCTTTGCATTTTCCATCCCAAATTTCTTCAACAGTTCTTTTATGTATTTGGTTTGGGAAACATATATGCCATCTCCAGTTTGTCTTACTTGAAACCCAAAAAGTATTTCAACTCTCCGACCAGACTCATCTCAAATTGATCCTGCATAACCTTTTCAAACTTTTGGCATAAAAGATCATTAGTAGCACCATAAATAATATCGTCCACATAAATCTGAACAATAAGAAAATGATCCTGTTCATGCAAGATAAACAAAGTGTTGTCTGCACTACCCTTTTTAAAGTTATTTTCCAAAAGATATGAACTGAGACGGTCGTACCAAGCTCTGGGAGCTTGCTTCAGACCATACAAAGCCTTTTGCAACTTGTAAACGTGATTTGGAAAACTATGACTTTCAAAACCAGGGGGTTGTTCAACAAAAACATCTTCTTTCAAATAACCATTTAAAAATGCACTTTTCACATCCATTTGCTTCAATTTAAAACCTTTAAAACTTGCAAAAGCCAGCAATATTCTAATGGCTTCTAATCTAGCAACGGGTGCAAAAGTTTCATCACAATCAATTCCCTCAATCTGGTTATATCCTTTGGCCACTAATCTTGCCTTATTTCTGATTACATTTCCAGATTCATCAAGTTTGTTTTTGAAAATCCATTTAGTGCCAACAATTGGGTAATTATCAGGTCGGGGCACTAATGTCCAAACATTATTTCTATCAAACTGATTAATCTCATCATGCATGGCCATAACCCAACTTTCATCAGTTAAAGCAATTTCAACGTTCTTAGGTTCGATTTCAGAAATGAGGTCACCATGAATGCATAAGGCACACAAGTTATTGAAAGTGGATCGAGTGCGTATACCTTCCGTAGGAGTCCCCATGATCAGCTCAGGTGGATGATGTGGATTGAACCTAAGCTCTCCTCTTTCCAGTCTATTTCCTTGTGGTACTTCTGGTTCAGCTTCCTTTTGGCCTTCAGATGGTTCAGCTATGTTTTCAGGCTCTGTAGTTTCCCTATCTGCATCTCCAGCTTCAGTTTCCCTGCAATTTAAAGGATCTATTTCAGCTTCATCAAATTTCACATTAATTGACTCAACAACAGTTAAGGTTCGTTTATTGTAGATCCTGTATGCTTTGCTCCTTGATGAATATCCTACGAACACTCCTTCGTCTGATTTGGATTCAAATGTTCCCAGCTGATCTCTTGTGTTTAAAATGAAACACCTGCATCCAAATACTCTGAAATATGAAATGTTAGGAGTCTTGCCATGCCACAGTTCATAGGATGTTTTGTTCATTAAAGGTCTAAGCATAACCCTGTTGCAAACATAGCAGGCTGTATTCACTGCTTCGGCCCAAAAATACATAGGAAGAGAATAATCATTAAGCATGCTTCTTGCCATCTCTTTTAAAGTTCGATTCTTTCTTTCGACCACTCCGTTTTGTTGAGGTGTTCTAGGAGAAGAAAATTCATGTAAGATCCCTTTTTCCAAACAGAAGTTTTCAAAAACAGAGTTTTCAAATTCACCACCGTGATCACTTCTAATTTTCATAATTGAAAGATTTTTCTCATTTGAAACTTGATTACAAAAATTTTGGAAATTTTCAAAGGAATCCGATTTCTTGGCTAAGAAGTAAACCCATGTATATCTAGAAAAATCATCGATCAAAACAAAACAAAATCTCTTTCCATTGAGGCTAGCAACATCGGTAGGCCCAAACAAATCCATATGAATCAATTCTAGGACTCGTGAAGTGGTAACTTCCCGAATTCCCGTAAAAGTGGATCTAGTTTGCTTACCTTTTGTGCATGCAACACACAACTTACCATTCTCGTACTGTTGATGTGGCAAGCCTCGGACCAGGTTTTTATTCTCCAGCTTATGTAGCAACTGCATGCTGGCATGTGATAGTCTCCGGTGCCATAGTATAGCCTCCTCCTCCCTGCCAATCAAACATTTAGCAATTGTCATTTCTTCAATTATTATTGTATAAACATTATTTTTCCTATTGGCTATGAAGAGGGTATTACCTGTGACCGAGTCATAAATTTTACAAATTTTCTCATCAAAAAGTACTTTCATACCTTTGTCACAGAGTTGGCTTATGGAGATGAGGTTGTGTTTGAGATTTTCAACCCAGAGGACATCAGAAATTTTAAAAATATTGTTGCCAACAATACCTTTACCCATTACCTTGCACTTGCCGTTGTCCCCTAATGTAACACTTCCTCCTTCTTGCTTCACGAGGCTAAGGAACTTGTCGATGTTCCCTGTCATGTGTCTTGAGCAGCCTGAATCCAAATACCACTCACACAGTTGTTCCTTAGCCACGCTGAGTCCCTACACATAAGAAGAACAAGGTATGTGTGACCTGGGTAGCCAAATAGGTCCACAATGGTTAGTCATAGTACCTTTCGGAACCCATACTTGTTTGAACTTCAAGTTTTGGTTCTTATAACGACAATTTCTATATAAATGCTCAAAAGAACCACATGTATAACATTTGGCGTTCCGTTTCTTTTTCTTGATGTAATGATTTTTCTTTATCATGTTTTCATTATAAACATTTCCAAATCCTAGTCCTTGTTTATCGTTTTTGATTGACTGGTATCCAAGAATGATGTCTAGTGATTTCCTTCCTACACCAAATTTTCTGATACTCAGTTCTAAATCAGAGACTTTGGATTTCAAAAAGATGTTTTCATTTACTAGCATGACACTTTTATTTATAAAACTCTTTCTAACATTATCTTCATTTTTAGCGAGAGTTTCTATTCTTTTATTTAGGCCAACAATCTTTTCATTACCATTCTTAATTTCTAGCTTTAATGAAGCACAAGTCTGACAAGGTATAGCTTCAGTAATACTAGATTTTCCTTTAGAGTTTTTCAATGGTAATTTTGAGCGATGCAATTTCATTTTTCAATTTTATTTCATTTTGCAAAACATTATAATTTTCTTGCTGTAGTTGGAAATTCATTTCTTTATAATTTTCTATAGAGGATTCAAGAGAAGTAATTTCTGAATTCATGTTTTCACAAATGTTCATTAATTCTGGTAAAGAAAATTCATCTCTTACCTTGTTCGTGTCGCTTTCACCTATTAGGCAAAGTGATGATTGCGCTACTTCGTCTTGTGGTTCGTCTTCATCGTCATCATCCCATGTTACCGCAAATGATTTCCCTTTGGCTTCGGATGACGCGTTCTTTGTTGGACAGTTTTTCATGAAATGTCCAAATTTCTTGCAGTTGAAACATTGAACACTTTTAGTAGTATTCTGTTCAGACGAGGAATTCAAAGGATTAAACTTATTAAAACGATTGAACCTTTTTGCCATTTCAGATTTTCCGGCAGGAGTTCTGATGAAGCGTCGGAATCCTCTGACCATCAGTGCATGTTCCTCGTCGAGATCTTCTTTGTCACTTTCTTCGGCTTTGAGAGCGATGGTCTTTAAAGGTTTAGCCTCACCTTTTTCTCTTGTCTCGACGGTTTTGAGTTCCAGCTCATGGGATAACAGATTCCCAATCAGATCATCCAGCTTCAGCTTAGTGAGATCTCTAGCTTCTTGGATGGCCGTCACTTTAGGTCGGAAGGAACTAGGAAGCGCTCTTAGGATTTTCCGAATGAGGTCGATGCTGTCGTAAGACTTTCCCAAGGCTTTTGAGTTGTATACGATGTCGGTGAAGCGAGTGTACATGTCCTTGATGGATTCTCCTGGTAGCATGTGGAAACCATCGTACTCTGAGCTCAGCAGCGCTAATCTGGACTCCTTCACCTGAGAGGTTCCTTCGTGAGTGACTTCGAGAGTGTTCCAGATTTCCTGCGCAGTAAGACAATGAGATATACGGTTAAACTCAGTTCTGTCAAGTGCACAGATAATTGCATTCATAGCTTTACCATTTAGAGCATAACGTTTGTTATCGTTATCATCCCATTTATCTTCTGGTTTTGGTACTTCAATATCTTCAATTTTGATTGTAGGTGGGTGATAGCCTTTAGCAACAATTTTCCAAATTTCAAGATCTGAAGAGACTAGGAAAATTTTCATCCTAGCTTTCCAGTAAGCAAAATCAGTCCCATTAAATTTGGGTGGTCTAACTGTAGACTGTCCTTCAGCAAATGCTGAATCATATGTATTCATTATGAACTAGACTCAAATGGCCAGGCCTGGAGCTCTGATACCACTTGTAGGATCTAAATAAGGCCTAGAGGGGGGGTGAATAGGCCTTTGACCAAATTATCGCAAGATAAAAATTAAGCCTAGTTTACAGCATGCAGTTTAGGAATCAGACAATCAAAGCATTCACAGAAGACACAGAATTTAACGTGGTTCGGTCCCCATGACCTACGTCCACCCCAATGAGCAATCACTTATACTGTTTCTTTAAGAAGTTACAATCTCCCTTAGATTGGTGCACCAACACCAACCTGTCAGACCAACTCAAGCTCACCAAAGCCAAAAAGAAACATACAAGTATCACTCCCCAACCCAACTTGCCCCAACAAGTTTGGTTCCCAGAGTCCCAAATAGCGGAAGAAATTATATTACAGAAATGCTGATCAAAACATTAATAACTTCACAAATAAATAAGATCAAGAGTTTAGAAAGCTCATTTGTGAAGATCTCTCTGGTTGTCGTCTTTCAGCACGTCAGTAGCTTCGCAACGCTTCTTACGGAATGATGATCGGATGTCTGTAGAAGAAGTAGTCGCTGTCCCCGTGGAAGTAGTCGGTAGAAGTTCCTCACTCAAAATGATCTCATTTGCTGCACAGGAGGAACTAGCTGCTCAACTTGCTGTCACTGCGTCGGGGATAAGTCACGGTCGCAACGCTTCTTGCGGAACTCAATTTGGATCTCTAGAACTCCACTTATTGATGAAAATGTGAAGAGATGTACATTGGTATTTATAGAATTGAGTTAACGGGTTTTGACACTGTGCGAGGGGATCCGATACGGTCGGCGTCGCGGGTTTAAAGCCGCTGGGACCCGCATCCGTAATTTTCGCGCTGTCGGCAACCGTTGGATTTCGGATGGACGATCGCGATTGCGCCACGTCGACGCGGATCCGCTGCGTTCAGCGCCCGCCTCAGCTGACCCGGACCCACGAGCCGCCCGCCAGCGCTGACTCGAAGTCGGCAACGTCTGGACCGTTGGATGGAGATCCGACGGTGGAGATTACGCCACGTCGCCCGCGGCTGACTCAGCGGCGCCCGCAATTTTTGACTTCGAGCGGATGGTAGGTGGCCGTTGGATCGAGATCGAGCGGCGGACAAGCGGCCACATCGCCCCGCTTCGAGCGACCGTCAGATGCGAAATGGACGGCTCAGATCATGCCACGTCGGCCGATTTAATTCTGCGATGAGGCGTATAAATGAACAGTACCGTATGCCGTATTTGCTGAGTATTTTCACTGTATTCTTGCGTATTTTGGCATCAAATAAATCCCAAAAATTCTGAAATAATTCTCAAAAATCCCATAGCTTCATATTGACATGTGAGAATATTTTCACCTCATTTCACCTCTTGTAGAAAAAGTTTCTTCTTTGTATACTCAGTATTTTCTCGTATTTCCCCGTATTTGAACTTCAAACAATCTCCATAAATCCTGAGAAAAATCCCATGCTATTTATAGCCTATGATTAACTCTAGAGTAGAGTTTCATAGCTATACTCCATTGTTTGATCAGCTTGTGTAATTCCAAATGAAGTTTCATCCTTGTATCTCTACGTACTTGAGTACGTACATGTGTAACCTGAGCAATCATGACTATAGGGACCTGTGACACACTCAACAAACATATTAGAACAGTTCAGTAGGGTTTGTTATCATCAAACATAGGTTAGGATGCTGTTTCCAACAGTGTAATCATCTCTTCATCTTCTCATCAATAAGTAAACCCCAAAAACAACGGCGGCGCCAAGCCTCGAACTCCTCAAGCTCCAAGGCCAGTTAAAGCCATGCATAGCTTCAACTTTTCTAAGGTCATAGCCTTAGTCAGCATATCAGCAGGATTCTCATTTTCTCGAATCTTCACTAGCTGCAAAATCTTCTCTTTCAAGAGATGTCGAATGTAATGATACTTCAACTCAATATGCTTCGTTCTCGAATGAAAGGCTGGATTCTTGGCTAAGAAAATAGCACTCTGACTATCGCTGTAGAGAATACTATTCTTCTGCTCTTTTCCCAATTCACTCAAAAAATTCTGCAACCATACCATCTCTTTACTAGCCTCAGTCACTGCTACGTACTCCGCTTTTGTAGTAGACAAAGCCACGATCTTTTGCAACTTAGAAGCCCAAGAAATCGATGTACCACCCAATGTAAACACATATCCGGTCGTACTCTTTCTCTTATCAAGATCACCTGCCAAATCTGCATCAACATATCCAGTCAGCTTTGTACTCTTACCTTCGAAGCACAATGCCTTCTCTGTTGTACCTCGCAAGTACCTAAGGATCCACTTTACTGCTTCCCAGTGTTGCTTACCCGGATTGCTCATATATCTGCTTACAACTCCCACTGCATGCGCAATATCTGGTCTAGTGCACACCATAGCATACATGATACTACCAATTGCTGAGGCATATGTGGTCTTCTTCATATAGGCACGCTCCAAATCATTACTAGGCGACTCCTTTTTGGAAAGCCTAAACTGGCTACCTAAGGGAGTACTCACAGGCTTTGCATCTTGCATACTGAACCTCTTCAAAACTCTTTCGATATATTCAGCTTGAGAAAGATATAACTTACTTGCCACCTTATCTCGATTAATCCGCATACCTAGGATCTGTTTAGCCTATCCAAGATCCTTCATAGCAAACCGTTCGGACAATTCCTCCTTCAACTGATTCACCTCTTGCGCACAAGAACCTGCTATTAACATGTCATCAACATATAATAGCAAAATGATAAAGTTATTGTCAAACCTCTTGAAGTAGCAACAATGGTCTGCATTGCATCTAACAAAATCATTTTCATGCATGAACCCATCAAACTTCATGTACCATTGCCTTGGAGCCTGTTTCAACCCGTACAAGCTCTTCTTTAGCTTACACACAAGCTCACTATTACCTTTGGACAAGTACCCTTCTGGTTGCTTCATGTATATATCTTCCTCAAGATCCCCGTGAAGAAAAGCTATTTTCACGTCCATCTACTCTAAAAATAAATTCTCCGCAGCAACTATACTCAAAATTAATCTAATAGTAGTTAGCTTCACAACGGGAGAAAATATATCTGTATAATCAATACATTGTTTCTGTTGAAAACCCTTCACGACCATCCTTGCCTTGTAACGCTTGCTTCCATCGGCCTCTTCTTTAATTCTGTAGACCCACTTGTTATGCAATGCCTTTTTACCCTTTGGGAGCTCCACTAGTTCCCAAGTGTTATTAGACATTAAAGAATTCATTTCATCTTCCATTGCAAGCTCCCACTTGCTCGAATGCTCACTCTGCATAGCCTCAACATAACATTCTGGCTCACCACTATCAGTTAACAAAAGATAATGTAAAGAGGGGGAATACCTTGCTGGTGCATGATGCTGCCTTTCTGATCTCCTCATAGGAGCTACAGGCGTACTCGGTTCTGCTTCAATAACCGCTTGCCTCAAGGGAGATACTGGCGAATTCGGTTCTGCCTCAACAATTGTTTCTCTCAAAGGAGATACTGGCGAATTCGGTTCTGCTTCAACAACAACTTAATCATTCCGAACAACTTTGTTCACACCTGAATTCGAGATATCTAATTCAACAACCTGAGGGCTTTTAACCTGAGTACCTGCACTTTCAATATCTGATGCGGCCAACCTGTCTTTGTACAAAACATGTTCATTAAATATGACATCTTGACTACGAATTATTTTCCGATTCTGATCATCCCAAAACCTATAGCCAAATTCATCGCCACCATATCCAATAAACGTACACTTCACAGATTTAGCATCCAATTTACTTCTAGCAGTAGCATTAATATGAACATAAGAAACACAACCAAAAACTTTAAGGAATGATAGATTTACCTCTTTACCAGTCCAAGCCTCCTCTGGAATGCCATTATCCAAAGGAACCGATGGTCCTCTATTAATCAAGAAAGCAGCTATGTTAACTGCTTCTGCCCAGAACATCTTTGGTAACCCACACTTCAGTCGCATGCACCTAGCACGTTCGTTCAAGGTTCTATTCATACGTTCTGCAACCCCATTCTGCTGAGGGGTTCCTTTAAGAGTCGTCTCCATGCGAATACCATTCATAGCACAATACTCTTTGAATTCAGCAAGCTCATATTCACCACCATTATCTGATCTTAAGCACTTCACTTTCAGACCTGTTTCATTTTCTACCAAAGCTTTCCATTTTCTAAAAACATTAAAAGCATCAGATTTATGTTTCAGAAAATAAACTCATACCTTCCTCGTGGAGTCAGCAATGAAGGTCATGTAGTATGACGCGCCACCAAAGGATGTTACAGGCGTTGGTCCCCATAAATCACTATGTACCAGCTCCAGCTTCTGTTTCTTCAAGGTTCTGCCACCCTTTGAAAAACTGACACTTTTCTGTTTCCCAAATACGCAGCCTTCACATAAACCAATGTCAACTGCTTTTAGACCTGGCAGTTTACCTTCTGAACACAACTGTTTCATCCCCTTCTCACTCATGTGGCCAAGTCGGCAATGCCACAAGTCTGCATCTCTGTTTGCACCTGCAAGATCAATACTATCATGGTTGATAGTGGTCATATACAAAGTACCTTCCTTTGACCCTCGAGCTACCACCATGGCCCCTTTGGTTATCTTCCAAGCACCCGAGCCAAATGATAAATGATATCCCTCATCATCCAACTATCCTACAGAAATTAGATTCCTCTTCAAACCAGGAATATGTCTCACGCCACGCAGCTGCCACACAGGTCCATTCGGTGTTTTGATCCGAACATCTCCCTTTCCTACAATCTTCAAAGGCTCATCGTCAGCAAGATACACCTTTCCAAATTTTCCAGGGGTATAATTCTCCATTATCTCACTATCAGGACATGCATGATACGATGCTCCAGAATCCAAAACCCACGATTCTAATGGACTGCACACACTCAAGATCAATGCATCATTAATCTCCTCTGATGCCACGTTTGCTGAGTTGTCAATCTTCTTTTCCTTCCTCGGTGCTTTACACTGATTCGAGTAATGACCCAGCTTCTTGCAATTCCAACACTCAATGGAACTCTTGTCTTTCCTCGACTTGCTCTTATGTCTTGACTTCGATCTGCCTCGATTCCAATTCCTTGATTCTGATCTGCCTCTATTTTCTGTACTTAGAACTGATCCTGAAGTGATACCCGATTCTTTCCTGCGAATTTCTTCACTTATAATCAGATCTCTTACTTCGTCAAACTTCAGTTTCTCCTTCCCTGCTGAAGCACTAACAGCAGTAACCGTACCGCTCCAACTTTCTGGTAGAGAAGACAACAGAATTAAGGCTCTAACCTCATCATCAAAATCAATCCCGACTGAGCTTAATTGGGATGTTATCAGATTGAACTCATTTAAGTGATCAGCAACAACTTTGTTCTCCGTCATCTTTAGGTTGAAGAGACGCCGCATCAGGTGAACCTTGTTCGCTGCTGAAGGCTTCTCGTACATGTCTGCTAAAACCTTTAGTATGTCTTTGGTGGTTTTCTCCTTCGTGGTATGGAACGCAACATTCCGCGAAAGAGATAGACGTACCACGCTCATCGCCTTCCTGTCCAACACATTCCATTCTTCGTCTTTCATCTCTTTCGGCTTATCCTCCAGAGGTTGCCACAAATCTTTACCATAAAGATAATCTTCGATCTGCATCCTCCAAAACCCATAATCCGATCGGTCAAATTTTTCAATCGTTGTTTTTTCTCCACCCATCGTATTTGCCTCCATCTAACCCGGAGCTCTGATACCAATTGTTACGCAATAATACGATGATAAAAAACAATCGAATGAAAAACACCAAAAGAAAGACACAGAATTGTTTACCCAGTTCGTCCGAAGACTACGTCTGGGGGCGCCGCCAAGCCAGGGGTTCTTCACTAATATGATGAGATGAAATTACAGATTACACACGATGCTACGAGGGACGCAACCCTCGAATAATGAAAAATAAAATCTCACGGAATCTCAGGCATAAGGAGGCACTCATGAACTCACGCACAAGCCCATTTAATTCTCCCCAAAACACTCTGTAGTTTTATATAAGCACACCTTCTAAAAAAACACACAGGGAGCTCTTTTTAAAATGCCCTAAGCCATCAACGCACAGAGCATCAACTCCAACAAATGCACAGACCCTCCCACCAAAAAAATAATTTTGTTTTTATTTAGCCTAAACCGACGAACAATCATTCAACCCAACTCGATGCGGATTGATGCAAATCGCAACCAAATTTTTGTTGATCAGAGGAGATCGCAACTCCTACCCTTCCAAATCGCAACTGATTCCGGCCGGCGGATTTGTTCAGGCTCCAAATCCCAACAAAAAATTCAAACATAAATAAACTTCTCTCTCCTCATCATATAAATACACGTCGTTCTTTTCTTCCAATTAAAGAAGAAGGCCGAGGGTAATCTTGGTGGTGAAAAGCATTTCGTTTCCCCACGTGATTCCAAAGGATAGTAATGCATCCTCACGATCTTATTCCGCTGCTTAGAAGGTGGTGTGTTTATCTTCTCCTAAATTCTAGAGTATGATTTCCTTAGCCATAATGCTAAATCCATAAGAATAACAATTTCCATGTGGACTCAGCACATCCTTCATTTTATGAACGTTCTAATAACCAGATCTTAAGCTTGGCTGCATCCCCACTTGGAATAAATTTTAAGTCAATAAATCATCACAGAAAGTCACTCTCTGAATACAACTGGATGAGTAGGCATGATGTGATTTTATTTGAAGCCTGTTTGACACTCAAAATATAACATAATATAATATTTTTGATGAGACATAATATTTATCAAGAAAAGCCCATTATAGAGACATACCAACTCTCTTTACGCTAAGAACTTAATTTAGTTTCACTGCCAGCAAATTGAGGCATTTACCCAATAAGACTAAACCCAACTCAAAGGGGAGAGGCAAATTTGATGGCAATGAAAATAAAGAAATCATTTTAACCACAAATTAACAATCATGATGCAGGAATCACTAACCTTTACTACAGAGCAAGAATTAAGTGCCACCAAATCATATATCAGATACCTTCTCTTCAGTCCAGAATCAGGTACTTTATCTATAACCATTTCTCCATCAAGCAAAGTAAAGTGATGGAAACCCTAGCGATAATGAAATCGTCATAAAGATTGAGAATTATTTTGAGTACATATAGACTAAATGAAACAATTACATGACATTAGGATCAGTACACACTAACCCCGTTCTTATTCTTCACAGGAAATCGCATCTGAACTCTCCGAAAGGAAAAGTTTCGATCAATCAGATAGCAGCCATAATTGGTAATAAGCATCATGTATCGGGTTCCATCGGCCTTCCACGTAGCATAATAGTAACGTTGCCTAAGTAATTTCAAATTATCCCTGCAGACAGAATATATTAGCAGAGAGATGAAATTCCAAATAATCAACAATGTGGGAATAGGTAGATAACAATGAGAAACAATTTTTGTAAATTTGGAAAATAGGTTAATATGAACCCTTAAACTAGCTTGGTTGCCAGATCCAGAATTATTCTTATTCTAATATTTGGTATTGCATGGATCATGGATGGCATAAATATTTCTGCAGTCGTTTTAGGGTGGGGTACAATCAACTTTGGGGTTCACAGGTGTTGGATTCAGGAGAGATCAATTTGCAATATCTGCGAGGCGGAACACGATTGCCAGCAGGGGCCACAAGGTGGGTGGGGATTTTGTCATGCTGGGGCAAGCTGGGGGTACCCTAAGCCAACAATCATCGGGAAATTTGCAGATACTGGGTCTATGTTTGTTGCCAGATGCAACGGTAAATCAGACAGAACCCTCTCAAGTCAAACAATACTGCAGAAAGCACATATAAACATCGGCTCCATAAGTCATCTCCTCCCAATAAGTTTCACATAAGTCAAGCAAGTGAGCAATTCAATTTCCTTTTTTCTCATAGTTATATAATACGAATACTCGAATTGTCAATGGCATATAGTGGGAAATTTTTCTTGGAGAGAAATGGCAATAGTCATAGGCTCTATATAAGTGAACAAAACAAAGAACTGGTTCAATGCTTTCACACCCTTCGACAGAGTGGCACAACATGAAAAGAATCTAAGCACATAAAATCTATCTACATAAACCAACTTTTCCCAAGCAGATCAACCAAAAGAGGACATTTAAACTTTATAAAGTATCGATTACACTAACAATCAAGCCTCTAAATATCGGTTTCGACCAATCTCTCTTCTATACCTTTCAAATTTTACCATGACCACTTGTTTCATCTAACCACATCTGGTTCCCAGTAGACCATCATATATTACAATTTACATACAATTTTCTGGATGCTTATAATTCATATGAAAATCGTCCATCCATGTATGCCAAAAAAAGGCTCTGTATTTCTAATTTAAATGAGTTTTATGTGAAGAAACCTGTTGACAGAAACGGGGTGTGATCCTGGAAACTGTGCATTTCCTCTCCCCTGTTGACATGAAGAACAGCATAGTGTAAGTGATAGAGTCGTGAATGGTTGAAAGACAAAAAATTATTGAAAGGTGTCAAAAAGTAGAATAATTTTTTCAGGAACTACAGCTTAAAGATGTTTTAGATAAATTGTAGAACAGGTAGGGGTTGTATATACTACAGAAAGCCATTTCTTTGAAGCACACATGCATGCAAACACATACACATACTTCATTATTGTCATCATAATGTAAGCCCCCCAACATCAAAGAGGAGATAAAGGAGCATGAAAAATATAAAGAAAGACCAACAGAAGATACAACCAAGGTTTTTACTGGCAGACACAATACCATCGCTGTGGGCTGCAGCAAAATTCCAGGCTAATAAACAAATCAACAGAAGAAGACCTTGTCATGAAACAATAATGGTTTCCATTTAGGAATGGACGCCTATGTATTTTGGTCGGAATTTAAGCGCATGTAACCCAGGAGAGACCCTTCAAATTCCCATAGACCAGGAAACAGTCTAGAAGAAGAGGATAAGGTGCAATGTTCATATTTGATACAGGGAAGGGTATTCATCGCTTACAGTGTATCTTAAGCCAGAGATCCAAATGGGATCAAATTATCAAATCCGGTAATAATTAAATGCCACATTGCAGTTCAATGAGACATTTTACAGAATTTTTGAACTCTCCAAATCTGAATTAATAAACCGTATTGCTACAATTAATATTAGGATGGTGATGTTGGAATTAATGGCTCTTTTGGCCATTTGTTCACTCCCACTCTCTTTCTTTTAGTCCCACATTGGATAGGCAAACACCCTTGTGTGGGTATATAATAGGCTTCTCTCTATTGGGCTATTGGACTTGTTAATGGGCTAGAAATTGGGGGTAGCTCGCGTGCACATGAGCCCAAGCAAGGGGCCGAGCCCAATCCGGGTTGAGCCGAATGGAAAATCTGGGCGTCGGATTCGGAAACCCTTAGCGTGTGTGCGCTGGCGTCGTGCCTGCGCAAGGGGGGTTCACGGGTGCGCGCGCGGAGTGCCCGAGTTTTGACTCGTGTTTTAGCCTATTTTATTTTTTAGAATTCAAATAGCCTAATACGTTATATTTTCCCAACAGCCATTTTTCATTTAATTGCAACAGCTATTTTTCCTTTAATGGCTGTTAATGGCTGCGTTGTTAATGGCATTCATGGCTGAATTCCAACAGCCATCTTTTTCCTCTTTATAAACTCTTTTGTCTAGAGTTTCTCAAAAACACACTTTTTTGTGAAAATCCTCTTCTCTTCCCTACCTCATCCTGGGTATCGATCTTTGTGCAAACTCCAAAGCTTCTGGCCGCGAGTGGACGCGTCCAGCTGCTGCTGTGTTAACCTTGAGGAGCAACCGGCAATTCCGATTACCACCGAGGTCGGGCCGTAATTGTTTTCAAGGCAGTGGTCATTCCACGGCACAGCGTTTCATTCCACGGCACAGCGTTTCATTCCGCTAAGTTCTTTCTACCTTCGTTCTTTCTACGCTTAAACCATAGTCAATTCCGACCTTTTATTTCCTACAATTTGAAAACAATTATATGTTTGGTATTACTATGGTTAGCTTGCTATTGATTTTGCTGAGTTCTTGAATCAGATGCTTTGAGATGCATTTTGGGATGTTTGTAGAATTTTGCGAGTTTGTTTGATCTCTCAAGTTGGGGTTGCTGAGGGGGATGCAAGATGAGACAGATCCTTCTCTCGTGGATTATCTGCATTTCATTTGGGCTCTTGGGCATCCATTGATCAAGAGGTAAACAAAACCTTTTTTTCTCCATCCCAAAGATTGGGTTACAATTTTACTATTTTTGGGTGGGATTCCGTAAACTGTTTTATTGAGTACTTTTCTGAGTTTAATGAGAAAAAAAAATTATACGCTTATTTCAAGTGCTTGGCAATGATGGGTAGACATGTCAGATATGTCCACACAAATTTTTGTGTGGTAACTTTCCACACAAATCTTCAATGATAGACTGAAACATCATTTCGGATTAAGCTTCCATGGGGATCAAAACAAGGATCCTCAGGGGCAATGCTTATTTCTTAGAGAAACCCAAGATTTCATCTTTTCATGGCCGTTTTTTAACATCTTCATCGTTTCAAACCAACAGTGATTGCATCATTCTGCCGTGATCATTGAAGTGGCTTATTACTACCTTGTAAAAGTCAGGATCAATATGTCCCTTTCATATTTGATAATTTGATACCCTACAATGGGCAACATTTATTTGAGATTCAGAGGATTATGCCGGACAATCGAGTTTAACAGCCTTTGTTGATATTTATGTTTCGATCAATATGACTGATTTCATGTAATTAATTGTTGTGTTTGTTGAAGATTCAGAGCTACATGATATTCTTATAATCGGTAAGAATTTCCTATCTATACGGGGTTAGCTTGTAGCACTACTATGCTTCATAGTAAAATAGGCTAAGCTTGTGACTAGCCGTTGACATATTATTGCCAAGTCATGAACAAAAGAGGGATTTCCACAGAACATAGTAGGCTAGTTGGCACAAAGAAAAACTTAAAAAAAATAATAATAATTAAGAAACAACTCTCTAACGTTCTCCAAAAAAAGGCCAGGAGTAGAGGTGTTAACATTGTTGATCTGTTATGTTATGGGGATTGCTTTGTCTCTGATGTATGATAGATGCCATGAGTCAAACAAATGAAGCTTTTGAAAATGGTGCATGTGAGTAAATGAGATCATATGTTTATTGTTTTTTTTTCTATGATATAATTCTGATACATGACTTAAGACTTATGTATCAATGATACTCAAAAACATTTTATTGGGAGAAACTAATGAAATCATCCCACTCATTAGAAGATCATGTATGTATCTATTTAATTTTTTGTGTCATATTTGACTAGCAATTGATGCCTGCCGTTTGTTTGATAAGATGTTACCTATGTCGTCCAAACATAGAAATGCTGACACATGCTATGTGCAACTCTGCAGAGATACATTTCAGCATATTCTAAAAAGTATACTTATATTCCAGTATTATGTTAGCAGTAGGTGTTTGAGACTTCTGCCTGGTATTTGTCTGACTCTGTTTGAAGTGCCAGTACAACTTTGGCCGTTCCTACTGACATGTAATATGTAATTATGCATAAATAATATGATCAAGTATACAAAGATCCGCTGAATTCTAACAGACAGTGTTACTGGGGCACTATATTTTGTTGTGTCTGGCCCCAGGATGTGTGTATCACATGACCTGGCATGGTGTAAACATTTAAAAAAAAGGACCTTGAAGAAAATGATGATTGCTATGCTTTTGAGTTCAGGAATGTCTGATGACATGTGGGGGGGACGCTTTTATCTCATCTTGTCATGTTCTTTACCCCATAAGAAACTAGATAAGACACCTTATGAGATGTGGAAAGGATTTACTCCCAATCTGAATTTTCTTAGAGTGTGGGGGTGATTGACTAAAGTAGGTCTACCTGACTTTAAGAAGTCGAACTTTGGACCAGAATTCATTACTGCTTTCTTATCAGAAAGTGCATGTATAGATTTGATTAGTGATGAGCTTGTGTCTGCCCTCTTGATAGAAGGAGACCCTAAAAATTATGATGAGGCAATGAGATAATTGTCTGATTTATCTAAAGGTAGTAGACCCATTAGTAGTAAATGGATCTTCAAGAAAAGACACATACGCATCAGACACGGTGTGGTTAAACAACTCCTGAAAATGGAGTAATTTCTTTGGAATATGTGAGATCTGAAAGAAATCTTGCAGATCCACTAACCAAAGGATTGCCAAGGAAAGTGGTTCTTGATTCGTCGAGGGGGATGGGGCTAAAGCCCATGAGTTAAGGTTATATGGTTGATACCCATTGTGGTCTAACGAAGCCATATGATCCTTAACACACACTACATTTCCATCCCTATGGCGTGTGGTAGTGTTCTTTGAATCCATAACCAAATTTGGTGGTGCTATTGAGAAGCACTTAATGGATTCACTTTGAGACAAGTCCATAACCAGTTTTGGTGGTGCTATTGAGAAGCACTTGATGGACTTAAGCAGAGGTTGAGCTGTATGCTCTTAATGGTTTCATAACCAGTTTTGGTGGTGCTATGGAGAAGCACTTGATGAACCACCTATGTGGGTGTGAGGGTTTGGCCGCCCTCTATGAAAGACAAGGGCAGTCTTTCTAGAGCACTCACGAGACCCAAGGTGTGCGCATGGCCTATAGCGCTTGTTATGTATCGCGGAGTTTGCACAAACTCAAGGGAACAATATGTGTTGTGGGGGGTTCTCAATCGAACTCTAATGAGTTCAAGAGAAATTCACTCATTAGAAAGTAAGTTGTTGCCTCACTTCACTACGTATCAATTCAATCGAAAAACATTGATACTTAAGTATTCATCCTTCTTTACCCAGGATCTTTCTCTTCTCTTTCTTGAGCCATTAAGTGGGGGATTGTTGGAATTAATGGCTCTTTTGGCCATTTGTTCACTCCCACTCTCTTTCTTTTAGTCCCACATTGGATAGGCAAACACCCTTGTGTGGGTATATAATTGGGCTATTGGACTTGTTAATGGGCTAGAAATTGGGGGTAGCTCGCGTGCACATGAGCCCAAGCAAGGGGCCGAGCCCAATCCGGGTTGAGCCGAATGGAAAATCTGGGCGTCGGATTCGAAAACCCTTAGCGTGTGTGCACTGGCGTCGTGCCTGCGCAGGGGGGGTTCACGGGTGCGCGCGCGGAGTGCCCGAGTTTTGACTCGTGTTTTAGCCTATTTTATTTTTTAGAATTCAAATAGCCTAATACGTTATATTTTCCCAACAGCCATTTTTCATTTAATTGCAACAGCTATTTTTCCTTTAATGGCTGTTAATGGCTGCGTTGTTAATGGCATTCATGGCTGAATTCCAACAGCCATCTTTTTCCTCTTTATAAACTCTTTTGTATAGAGTTTCTCAAAAACACACTTTTTTGTGAAAATCCTCTTCTCTTCCCTACCTCATCCTGGGTATCGATCTTTGTGCAAACTCCAAAGCTTCTGGCCGCGAGTGGACGCGTCCAGCTGCTGCTGTGTTAACCTTGGGGAGCAACCGGCAATTCCGATTACCACCGAGGTCGGGCCGTAATTGTTTTCAAGGCAGTGGTCATTCCACGGCACATCGTTTCATTCCACGGCACAGCGTTTCATTCCGCTAAGTTCTTTCTACCTTCGTTCTTTCTACGCTTAAACCATAGTCAATTCCGACCTTTTATTTCCTACAGGTGATACAGATTGTGAGGCAAATTGCGCATAAGAATGCAGCAGATATAGTATAAATAAAGAAGGCAGTTATGGATTACATACGCTAGGAGTCCAACCAAATAACTGGTAACATATAAGGCGCAAGTCATCTTGTTGATCAAAAGGAATGGGGTCTCCTATGACATCGTCATTTGTTATGAGTTTGTTTCCCACATGCTCCTGCACCATAAAAAGATTGACAATCATAATTTTGCAACTTCATTCCCCATACGAATGAAAACTTTATCTGAATGATAAAGAAAGGACATTCTGTGTTATACTTACATGCAAAAGAGCTTCTGTACTGCCATCATCATCCTCCTCAGGCACTGCATCGTCATGCAAATCAAAATCTGAAGAACTTTTCCACTCTGGAGTGGAAGGACAGATAAGATTTTTAGGCATTTCATTGTAAAAGGTACACAGTGCCTGGAGATAATCCTGCTTATAGATTCCTGGTGGCCGGTTTTGAGCGAAGATATGAATTGCCTGCCAGAAGAAGAATATTAGCATTGCTCTCACAAGGTGGGAACATGGTAGGATGGAGGTTAACTCAAAATAAGTACTCATGATTAACAGTGCAATTACCTCGGTCACACGCATGGGTTGTGATCGCATAATGAAATTAACGATCATAAACCCCGTCCGGTTGTAACCATGAGTACAATGGACAAGAATATACTTCTTTGAGAGCTTATGGCGGGAGAGGAATTGCATAACCTGAAAGGGATGATCAAACTTGAATTTAGGGATCACCGTTAATAGATACAGAATTTAGGATATTTACATTCCTAGATACCAGATGAAAAGTTAGATTTTAACAGCAAACATAAACAAATATTATGAATCCAAGAATTAGATACTTTAATGTATGCAACTGTAAACCCATGAACATGACAGAAAATTAAAAGCTTGTATTTGAAAGATATACCCAATAACTGTAATACATTTGATGAATTCTTGTCAATTTCAATTTGGCTTAGCTTTATCTTTTTCCATGTGTTAAGACGAAAAAGGCTCCAGTCAACAGTTGAAATCAGTTTTGGATGAAGTGCTGTGTCTTTCTAAACCATGATTGATCAAAGCAGAGCTCGGTTTATGGGTAGACAGGTCTGTTTATGAGTCAGTATATGTCATGTCCAATCAGAGCATTAATGAATACGGTCTTGGTAGTCATAAATCAGGACCAAACTGGACCAATCAGCAAGCATAAAACTAGTTGAGAAATGCTGCATGCACCTCAATCTTTGAGGTGCATGTACTTTATTGTTGCCAAAAACAACATGGATTTCACATCGGCATGTCTAATCATATTTGTTCTTTGTCTAAAAAAGCAAATTTTTGCACTAACTCCAATCTGCACCTCAAGAATGAGGTGCAGATAGTAATTCCCAACTAGTTAACCAAACCTCATTAGGTCAATGAATATAAAAGTACGCCCAAATAAAGATTCTATTGGATATTAGGGTGTGATCGTAATATATGTTATTTTATTGCTGCAAAAGCCCACAGCACAGCACTCATGGGACCAAACCTCATTAGGTCAATGAATATAAAAGTACGCCCAAATAAAGATTCTTTTGGATATTAGGGTGTAATCGTAATATATGTTATTTTATTGCTGCAAAAGCTTACAGCAAAGCACTCATGTGACCCCCATGTAATTGTTTGGTGGTTGGGAATTAAAGGCATTTGCCTCTGTTTTCCTTGGGCAACTGACAAAGAGCATCGGAGAGTCTGCCTTTCTTTTGCAGAGCCAAAAAATAGAACAGAGGCATGCGTGTGTGAGTGCGACAGGTTCTCATTTTTGCAGAGCCAAAAGAAGAGGCTTGGATCAAGAAATGAGAGCAAAGCTAGGGTTTTGAAAAGCCAAAAAGCTTTGCTTGTGAGATCCAATGTGAGTGCCTGCATTTCTTCTTCCGTATTTGAAATCTAGAGTCCCTTGAGTAGCTTCCTAGTTTGGAGCTATATTACCAAGGAGTGATCTCTATTGGTGTGAAATTGGTCCCTTGAGGAGCTCTACATGTTGTATGGGTTTTGTTATCAAGGATTTCCATTTGTTTGAGAAATTGTGTGAGCTTGGTGAGAGATCTAAGATTAGGTCTTGTTGCTTGGAGCTTATTTCTCATTGTAGTTGTGGAAGAAGGAGATGATAGAGTCGGTGTATACCTTACTTGATCAATAGTGGAACCGGATGTATTGGATGTTGGATGTAGGTTGTTCGCAACCGAACCAATGTAAATCTTCGTCTCTTTTGTGTCGCTCTTACTTTCGTATTATATTCGTGTGCCTACATATATCTGTCGCAAGATCGTTAAAAGGGTTGTTTGTTGGTGAAAACTTTCTTTTGTGCCCGTAAGGTGTTTAGTTTTGTGCCTAGGTGACATCTCGGTGGAATTCGGGCTTGGGGATCCAACAAGTGGTATCAGAGCTTCCGGTTTGCGAAGAAGTGTAGTGCCGCGATGGCATCTTGTTCATGTGAGGAGACGGCCGGGTGTTCATACGAAGTAGAGAGGCTTAATGGCCGGGACAACTATGGTCCATGGCGACAAAAGATGGTGGCTTTGTTAAATCACCATGGAGTTTACGGTGTTGTATGTGATACAGGCATGCCACGTAAGGCAACAGTGTATGATAAGCGAATGATGGAGCTTAAAGCCCTCGACGAGATATTGCAATCCTTGGATGATAAGATCCTTCGGCAATTTACCGATGTGGAGGTCGTGAGCGACCTATGAAGGATGCTTGAAGCTCGATACTCGACCAAGATACCCATTGGACACATGTTGCAATTGTGGCAACACTTATATACTCAGGATGAAAAGGGGAACCTCGTTGTGGAACCATGTTGGTGAGATGGACTGTATAGTAATGGACCTACGGGAAGTGGGGAGTGGGATAGAGGACGAGCAACATGCCATGGCACCATTGTGTTCTATTACTTCAGTGTATTCCAAGTTTGTAGGCTCGATGTTAAATGGCCGAGACTCACTCACGTTGGATAAGGTGAAATTCGCATTGCATACGGAGGATCTCCAAAGTTTGGTGGTTAGTGACATCGATGGTTGTAAGGTATCCAATGTCATCCGGTGTCGCCAAGAGGGCGGGCCCACTCCAAGATCCAAGACGGGCCGTTCCAAGAATCGGAATCGAGGGTGGCAGCGGCGATCCAAGTCAAGGGACCGCGGTGACAATAAATGCTTTATACGTAAGGAAAGAGGGCATTGGAAGAGGAATTGTCCTAAGTTGAAAGCGAGGACATCGATTGGCATTATGGAAGATGTTGCTCAGAGTTCGACTCATGTTGGAGCACGAGACATGATGTTTTCTGATGAGGATGATTGCTCGGTGTTTGTGGCATACTTCGTGGGAGAAGTGCAATGTTCGTGGCTATTGGACTCGGGGTGCTCATTCCATATGACTCCGGATCGGAGTGCGTTCGAATCATACATTCCATGTATTGGAGAGCGGATTCTCGTGGGGAATGGTATGTATTGTGAGCAGGTTGGGAGTGGCACGGTCAGAGTCAAGATGCACGATGGCATTGTTCGTGTGTTTGATGGCGTCAGACTTGTTCCTGATCTTCACAGTGGCCTGATATCGATAGGAGCTTTGACCGGAATGGGCTACTGGGCAGTGATCGAAGAGGATCGACTGCATATTTTCCGAGGATGCCTGGTTGTCATAAGAGGAAAGAAGCGTGGCAACTTGTATGCGCTCGAAGGGCACACAGTAGTGGGCGAGACTGGCAGATCTCAGGAGTCCGAGAGTGGAGATCCAGCGAGACTGTGGCATCTCGGATTGGAGCATGCTGATGAGCAGAGCCTTGACATTCTTCAGATGAGGAGTGTGTTTGGAGGTGATCGTGGGCTTGAGTCTTGCAGTGACTGTGGTGCAAAGCGACCGATGCAAGTGTAGTTTGGGACAGCTGTCAGACACAGTAGGGAGCCCCTAGAGTGCGTCTATGCTGACGTATGGGGTCCATGTCCAGTTCCTTCCCCAGAAGGCGTGAGGTACTTCGCGGCCTTCATAAATGACTTTTCGAGGAGAGTCATGGTTACTCTCATGGGATCTCGGGAGGAGATCCATGAGAAGGTGCGGCTATGGAGGAGCATAGTCGAGAGGCAGATGTGTAGACCCGTAGGAGAGATCCGTACCAACGACATAGAGATACGAGATATTTGCAAGTCAGAGGGGATCACGTGTCGATACACCATTCCTGATGGAGACCCTCACGGTGGCGTAGCAGACAGCATGATCAGAATGTTGGTAGAGCATACACTGGGGGCTACTAAGACTATCTGGTCTTCCTAGGAAATTATGGACAGAGACCATTGCTACTGCTGCATACCTCATCAACCGAACACTATCACTAGCCGTAGGTAGATCTATTCCCGAGGAGTTATGGATGGACAGCGTCGTTGACTTTTCGCACTTGCGTACGTTTGGATGTCCTGTGTGGCCACATGAGAGGGACGATGACGATGTAGGACAGTGCATGCATGATTATGTCCTACTTGAATATGCTGGTGGAGGTGCGAGAGGGTACATGTTATGGTGTCCTAATACCTGCGAGGTAATTGTCAGAAGACACGTCATGATTGACGAGTCTACAGTGCTTAGTACGGAGCAGACTCATGATGGTGTGCAGAGAACAGAGGTCAGCCCGGTCCATAGAGATGATGAGGTGATTCAGATTCAGACTCATGCAGATGATCAGACTCGTGTGCAGACGGACATGGTGCAGAGTTCATCTGATGTGATCAGTGTCAGTGATCAGCAGGTATCTCACGATGTAGCTCCAGATTCATTTCAGTTGGAGGTGTAGAGGACATCGGTTTACGAGGAGGCATTGCAGTCGGTCGTCGCATCGATACAGTTAGTTGTAGTGTGTGTGTGTGGAGACAGAGGTCTCTCACAGTTCTAGTGTGCACGTTTTGGGTGCTCTTGAGGAGACCCAACATGCTGAGATATGCAGCTTTAGCTTCGAGGTAGAGCCTCCGATCTACGGTGGAGTAAGACAGTTGGTTTCTGTACCAATGCCAGAGGTTGCAGTAGGTGAGGAGACAAAGGTCTCTCACGTTTCAAGCACGCATGAGTTGGTTGCTTCTGAAGAGGATCAGCATGTTGAGGTGTGCAGCTTCAGCTTAATCTTCAAGGTAGAGAGGTCTTCTGAGGAGCTTGACATCAGGGTAGAGCATTCGTTGTGCATGGTAGAGCAGTCTTCACGGTATGGGCACATGCGATATGGCTCTCGTTTGGCTAGGGGTAATTTATCAAGCGCATCTTCTGATACTTCAGAGGCCAGACCGGTGGTGATGCAGATGAGCAGAGAATCTGATAGCGTGGTGGAGCATGAAGACTTCCACGACAGTGTGGAGATTGCGATGGTGGTCCCAGGTGGAGTTGCCACTAGGGACATGGAGCTGAGAGTTGGGAGGCCACATATCACGTGCATTCTCACTCGATATAGGGAGAAGACAGAGCCGAGTAGGGCTTCTTCAATATGCGCTCATCTCTCACCTTCGGGTAGGTTATCACATGGCATGGTAGGTGAGGATGATATCCAGAGGCTAGATGTTGGTGCGGCGGACAGTTTGGCACAGGTGAGTGCACATTCGTGTCTTGAGTCGTCGGCACAGTCAGTTGAGGCGTAGAGTCGGTGGACGACGAGTTTTGATGACAGACATCAGCAGACAGAGCAGATACGGACGGTGTATCGATGCGACCCAGCTGGGGTCAATCTGCATAGCAACGAAGAAGACAGCGTGTTTCTCATAGATGATGGCCATGGCGAGCATGAGTTGTTTGCGAACCCGTGGGGTGATGATAAGAATGTTCATGGATCGACAGAGGGCTCATTGGACACTGGAACAGTGTCATTTGGTTCATTCATGGAGTCTGAGCTCGCAGGGTTATCCTCAGAGACAGATGACTTCATCACAGACATGGTGATGGATAAGGCGGAGATGCGTGAGGCTAGGCTCAGACGACTTCTGAGCATGGCATGTCTCTCGGAGGATTGAGGCGCCAGAGGGCACGATTTCCGATGCACATTATGTAGGTTCACATGTTCGATGGTCAAGGCAGGGTGGGTTCATACACGACGGGTGCAGGTTGGAGCTGGAGATTTTGCAGCAAGGTATAGTGTTATTTTATTGCTGCAAAACCCCACAGCACAGCACTCATAGGACCCCACATGTAATTGTTTGGTGGGTGCATTTGCCTTTGTTTTCCTTGGGCAACCGACAGAGAGCATCGGAGAGGCTGCCTTTCTTTTGCAGAGCCAAAAAATAGAACAGAGGGCTGCGTGTATGAGTGCGGCAGGTTCTCATTTTTGCAGAGCCAAAAGAAGAGGCTTGGATCAGAGAAGAAAAGGAGAGCAAAGCTAGGGTTTTGGAAAGCCAAAGAGCTTTGCTTGTGAGATCCAAGGTGAGTGTCTGCATTTCTTCTTCCGTGTTTGAAATCTAGAGTCCCTTGAGTAGCTTCCTAGTTTGGAGCTATATTACCAAGGAGTGATCTCCATTGGTGTGAATTAGTCACTTGAGGAGCTCTACATGTTGTAGGGACTTTGTTATCAAGGATTTTCATTTGTTTGAGAGAGTGTGTGAGCTTGGTGAGAGATCTAGGGTTAGGTCTTGTTGCTTGGAACTTGTCTCTCATTGTGGTTGTGGAAGGAGGAGATGATGGTGTCGGTGTATACCTTGCTTGATCGATAGTGGAACCGAGTGCATTGGATGCTGGATGTAGGTTGTTCACAACTAAACCCGTATAAATCTCCGTCTCTTTTGTATTGCTCTTACTTTCGTATTATATTCGAGTGCCTACATATATTTGTCGCAAGATCGTTAAGAGGGTTGTTTGTTTGTTGGTGACAACTTTCTTTTGTGCCCGTAAAGTGTTTGGTTTTATGCCTAGTGACATCTCGGTGGAATTCGGGCTTGGGATTGTTTGGCCAACGTTTCCGCGCATTGTAGGTGGCGTTGTGTATCTAGCCTAAGTGTTAAGGAGGTGCACGGGAATCCAACAATATATTGGTTATTCTAAAATCTAAATTTTCAGTACTCATTTGAGCCACTGTCATAGACCTTCTCTGACCTATAGGTTTACACCAGGTTGTTTGGGCCCATGTTAGCGTGATATTGATGTGCTCTGGTTCCCTACGGTTGCCCAGGCAAGTTACGCTGCTGCTCTAAACCCTACCCAATATCCAGGGAGCAGACTTGATCAGACTATGAACGTGTGTCCTGGTATGCTTGGGAGCATACATTAGGGTCATTTCAATATTGTGCGTATACTTATTTATGTGTGGGCATGTTCAGAGACAAGATGCTTGCATACAAAACTAAGGATAATGATGGTATAAACTCGTATCTTTTGATACCGATTCCGAAAATAAAAAGAAACCTAGTTGAAATTTGAAAAGTATGCTCACAATCTAGCTACATGAAACAATCGAAAGCTCAAACTCCAAGATTTAAAGCCATCATGTAAGTCAAAACTGCAAGTAAGTGCATTACAAGAAGTTAAAGCACCAGAGATAAATATATATAGGAAGTGTGTCTCTGAATTAATCAGCCTTCGCTGTTACTCTTATATATAGGGTTGCTGGTTCAGGGGATGCAAGTGCATTATGAATAAAAATACACAAATTGGATCTAAATTTGAAGATTAGGTCATTGGTTTGGATCCACCGGGTGCAGGCAAAGGGAGAGATACATTGAGTTTTTGCCTCGGTTTGTTAAAAGCAGCAAGCAAAGAGGATGCAGAGTATCAGAAACCAAGGGATAAGCGCTGAGAATGTGATTAAGATTCACACAACATGTTACTTGTTGGTCTAAAATGATCTACATCTGCTTAGTTCAAACAAATACCACCATGCCAACAAATAATGAACAAGGGCATCATTAGGAATCCTATAAAGTTAGTATATTAGGAGATACCTCATAGACAAATGTATTCACAGATTCATTATCTGGTACAGCATCTCGCCCCTTGCATCGGATCTGTAAAAATGGAAAATCAAATTCGTCATGCTTTAGTATCACACACCTAGCGTCTATCTAAAAAAACGAAAAGAGAACAAACTTTACCTTGACATGCTTAATTCCTAGCATTGTCCATTCTGATGGTGAATAGTACCGAGTTGTATTTGTCAAATCAATCACCAAGCCAAGCTGGAGAGAGGTGAGAGAAAGCAAAAAAAAACAAAGTGTTCAGAGACCATGCCAAAATAAACCAAGCATAGCACCCACCTCATACGAGCATCAAACACAACAGCGGCTGCAAAATCTTTATCTACCCAAATTTAATTGTCAACATTCTTCTAAATGAAGAAAATCACAATCCAAATTTCACGTTACATTTTAACTTCCTACTTTAGGGGGTTAACTCTATTTAAATTGTGCATGAAGATTACATAACAAGAACAACAATGATGACGACTCTAAGATTTGGTCAAGGGCTTTGTTTTAGCCGTGTGTGTATATATGATTTGGCCAACGGCCAGGTATTTTCCTAGTTTTCAGTCAAAATTGAAATTTTAATGAAAATTTGCCGGTTAAATCTCACTATGGAAATTTGCTTGACAGGTTGATGCCATTCACAAATTTGCTTGACAGGTTGATGCCATTGTGAATGGAGTCATCAGCATGGCCAGGGTCGACGATGGGAAGATCTTGAATGAACATGAGTTCAAGAAAACAGTAACCAAGGTTCTAGAAGCTTGCGACTTGGAGCCAATCCTATCTCTGTCTCAACAACTTGATGATCGATGAACCATTGGCGTCTTCATCACCACCTACGCCGGTTCAAGCCGATTGATTTGAGCTGGTTGCCAGGAATCAAATAACTTGCAGTCTTTAGTCCTGCATGGGATCTGCTTATGGACATTGTGTTATTTACCTTGAAATTTGCTTATATATTTGTTGCTGTAAAATTTGTAAAGATGATCATGTTGGTAGAGTTTGGGGTTATGGGGTTTGCCGTTTGGCCTTTGATTGAGCTTGTCACCCAATCTTGATCTCTTCCCATGCTGACCCTCCTAGAATTCTACTCTCTCCTCTTCTTGTCTCACTAGGTCCATTTTCACACAACTGCATTTTTCTTTTATGGTGTTTTCATAATACTACACTCAACTCTCTTTAAATTACATAATACTATCATATACTTCATTTTTTCCAATTTGCTCCTCTAACGTCGTAAACAACAAATGTAATTTTGTGAAAGATAAAGGTAATGTTGTGTGCAAATTGTGAAAGATAAAGCTAGTTTTTGTGAAAATTATCCATAAACTAAACCTATATTTCACATTTTCCCCCATTCCATCAATCCATCTACTCCTCTCCCCCTCTCTCCCCCACAGCACCCCACAGCACCCACCACCACCACCACCCCCCCCCCCCCCCCCCCCCCCCCCCCCCCGCCCAAAAAAACAATAACAAAACAAAACAAAAAAGAAAGAAATAGAAAAAACCCCATGTCTGATAAATTTGCTGTCACAAATCTATCTTCAGTCAGGCCAGCAGCCAGGTTATTTCATCCTCCCTCTCTCGCTCTCGCTCTCATGTGTGGTTTCCATTCGTCATTCTTGATTGGGTGAGTTCTCAATCTTTTCACTCCTTAAAACTTTTGGCTAACCTATTAAACCCCCAACCCAAAAAAAAGAAAAAAATAAATCCCCCACAATAAAAACAGTGATCTGCCCGTCAACAAGCCATCATATCCGTCCCTCTCAAAGCATTTTTAAGATAATGACGGCTAAAACAAAGCCCTTGACCAAAGCTTAGAGTCGTCGTCATTGTTGTTCTTGTTATGTTATCTTCAAGCACAATTTAAATAGAGTTAACCCCTTAACGTCGACAATTAAAATGTAAATTGTGACTTTCTTAATTTAGAAGCATGTTGACAATTAAATTTGGGTAGATAAAGATTCTGCAGCTGCTGTTGTGTTTGATATCGCCAGAGTAAATAAGCATAATGCAACGACAGATAGTTCCAACCCATATGGCATACTTACTTCTCCATGATTTCTTCTCACCGAATGTATCACTTGTCTCGAAGAATATCTCTTGCCAGGTTGCACCAAATCATTATAAGACTCATCTAGAGGAACCTTAGAAGGAACCATACATCCTATGAGTTGTCCGTGTGAAGGGCAATCCAACCAACCTGTATTATGTTTATAAATGTGAGACCGTATTTGAAACAATATGAAACTAATATTATAACTGTGACAATGAATAAAATGCATAAAACGACGGTGATCGATAAAGTCAAAGGGAATACATCAGATTGTCGTCATAAACCAAGGAAAGCAAATAATGCTTCCAATCTTACAAAAGAAACTTTTTTGCAGTGAACATATGCGAGTCAAAATATTGCAAAAGCTAATAACAGTTAATTTCAACAAGATATGGCTCCAAAAATAGTAAGTGTTGTTAATATCCGTCCATTAAATCATTCATATTTTGATATCAGTGCCTCAAATCTTTGTATTTTGAAAATGGTACCTCAATATGACTAATTTGGTATAATTTAGAGTATTTGAGATACTATTTTCGGAATATTTTACGTTACAAAAGTTAATCAAAAGGATTAACTTGGTGTAATTTAAAGTATTTGAGGGACTACTTTCAAAATACAAAGATTTGAGACTAATATCAAAATATGAATAATTTAAGGGTTTTTAGCATATTTGTCCCTTAAAACTTGCGTATTTTGATATCTGTCCCTCAAATCTTCATATTTGCCCTCAAGTCCCTCAAAAGTTAGTATTTAACCTTAATAGTCCCTCTCACTAACTATCTGTTAAAATCTTAACGGAAATGGGAATATTCCGTTAGTATTTAACCTTAATTTGCCCTCAAGTACCTCAAAAGTTAGTATTTAATCTTAATAGTCCCTTAAATTTTGAACGTTAACCTTAATAGTCCCTTAATTTAACGGAATATTCCTATTTCCGTTAAGATTTTAACAGATAGTTAGTGAGAGGGACTATTAAGGTTAAATACTCACTTTTGAGGGACTTGAGGGCAAATATGAAGATTTGAGGGACAGATATCAAAATACGCAAGATTTAAGGGATGAATATGCTAAAAACCCATAATTTAAATGATGAATATTAGAGAACCCCTTCTACGTCCCTATTAATTAAAAGAGCAAGGAAATATCAACGGACTAACTTCTTACAATTTTCCATTCACAAAAATCGGCAATAATTAAAAAGACACCGAGCTTTATTTTTATTGTATCTGCTGCATATTCTTTTGGCTAGCAAATTCTAAAAATTCTAAAAAGTTAAATTATATAAATTCTAAAAAGTTACTGAAATTCTAAAAATTATAATATTAAAATTCTGAAAATTCGTTAAAATTCTAAAATTTAGTATAAATACATTATTATAGATGTATGTATGTATGTATGTAAACACACACACACATATATCCAAATCAAAACTCAAAACGGAACTTACTGTTCGAAACTTAAAAAATTTCCAATGACCGAAACCGAAGACGAAACTGAGTTCTCATCACTTGATCCAATCTATATTAGTGTATGGTATTTTTCATTTTTCATTTTTTTTAATATTGAATATTAATAATAGGTAGCGTTAGAAAATGATATGCAAAAACAAGATTTTACCTAAATCAATATGAACGAAAAAGATATTAAAACAAAGAGTACTAAAATATGAAATATGTAAATTAAAATTACAACAGGGAATGCAAACCTTGCGGAAGATGTCTTCCCCTTCCGTAACGTCTATGATTTGAACCTTCACATTGATTTTCACTTGTTAACCGACGGCGCTTTTCTTCACGCTCCTAATGTAATGATGAATTATTGAATAAGTACATATTAAAAGGATATATCATGATGCAAGAGTGCAAAAGAGAGAAGTCATTGCATGATGGACTCTCCACTACTGAGAAGGAAAATGCATGTGCATTTATGTCTTGTAACAACCCGGTTTCCAAGGGACATCGCTACAATAATATGCAGATCATACCGGGTACCTGTGAAAACAGAATAGGAAAAGTAGAAATTAATACCGAGTTTAGAAACGTACCTCAAGCATTCTTAGAAACTTTGTACAACGTCCAATAGGACGAGAGCTAATCTTAAATTCCGAAAAGTCTCCTACTAAACCTGAAAAAGAAATTGTACAACGGAATTAAAAAAGTAAATTATATCTAAACCAGGCTAACGGTTTATATACCAAACAAAAACAGTCTCTATATGCTGAGTAAGGAACATGATATGCTGAACTGAAAATGTAAGAAGTTATGAATGTCTCAGTGTTGATTAAAGTTTAACTAAACATTTTAGGTCGTGTCTCATGTCCAAGAAAGCGATATACAATAACATAACAGGTTCTGTAATGTAAACCCGTTACCAGTGTGAATAGAGGAAAAATGAATTCAATAACCCCTCATTCCGTAGAAAAGAGGAAAAATGTATATGACCCCTCGTCCTATAAAATGAAGAGAGAAAACTGAGACTTTTATTCTACCCTACTTCCATAAAGGATAGTAAAAATGGATACATTAAACCATTATCGCAACAGCACCCTTTGGACAGGGATCTAATGGCATGTTTCTTTCCAAAGAAATGGGTTGGGAAAGTGATATTTGGCTACTGTAGCGGGTCACTTCTTACACTATTTGGAGGAATCCTAATTTGTTTTCCTCGCTGTTGTTTCTTTGGGCGAAACTTTGCTCTTCTTTCTACTGTCCCCTCCGGTGACTCCTCTCTCCTACGTGTCTCCCCCTTTCCCCCTCTGAAATCCACGGATTTCACGGGGATTACACCCTCTACTCTCCGATTTGGGGCCCACTTGGTCAGATCACCACTCATCTCTCCTTTGTTTACGCGGGTTTCATTTGGTTTGGGAAAACCCCTAGCTCCGATAGGGTTTTCAGTTGGATTCAGTTGTTGGCTTTGATTTCTTGGTCGGATCTGATGAGTGTGTGCCTAGCTTGGTCGGATCACCGACGAAGCTCAGAGCAAAACCCTAACTTCGATCGTCAGGATCGGTGAGCTAAATCCTACAATTTCTGTGATATTATCGAAGAGGTATAATCTCTTAGGCTCTCTAACAAATTTTGCTTTGTTGTGATGATGTCATGGGTTCATATGTGAGCAGATCTTTGCTGCCATTTTGTTGTGCTAGTGTGCATGCGGCTATTTCTTATGCTTTTATCTTTTGCTTTGATCTGATTTCGTAGGCTATCTTATAAACTCAACTATTTCTTTGCTAGTGTGCATGCGGCTAGGGTTTCAAATATCTTGGGTTTATGCACTATGCAATTAATTATTAGTTGTTGTTGGTATCGATGGGTGCATGAATTCTTTGTATGATGAATTATTTTTATGTTGAATGTAAAGAATTGTGCATTCTAAAAAATGCCCAATGATGAAAAAAAATGCATGCGGGTAAAATGGATTTGATGACATGCGTACACGCTGGATGGCTTGCTAGTTGGGTCCATTTAAGCCCCAATTTGATTTTTACAATGTTGGCTCTTCATTTAAAATGAAATTTCAAGATTTTATTTGTTTTAAATCAAGTCTATTTAATGGTAAATTTTCAAACTATTAAAAATTATAATTTATTCCTCTATTAGAATTTATAATTTATTTCTCTATTAGAATTTAGATGAATGATATGATGGTTTCGAAATGAATACGGCATACATGATGGATGGATTGCTTGTTGGATCCTTTTATTCTCCAAGTTGTTTTTTAGAGTGAATGATCCCCATTTACAAACAAAGTGAATTTTTTTTTTGTTTTACATCATGTAGAGTTATAGGTAAAATTTTAAAATTTAACTATAACTGACAGCTTTTTATTTATGACCGTATTAATTTCGTAAATTGTAGAATGGTATTTTTTTCGACGGTCGTAATTTAACTTGATTTAATTTTGGGGTATTTATGGGTTGAAAAGGAAGGATCAACGAGAAAGCAACCGTGTGTGTATATGAGTAAACATTAAATCTGAGGGCTAGTGTTTTGGATATGCACAATTTTATATGAAATGTGTTTATCATATTGTAATATGATGTGTATTTAATTGATAGGGGATATCAATTGGTTTATTTTTTGAGCTTAACATAAGTTTCTACGTGTAATATGGTATGGACATGGCTCCTTGTTTCAGTTTTTGGGGCATGCCTCTTTGTTGCTGATTTGGGTTGTGTTTTTATGTGTGGATTTTAATGTTGTGTTTTTGGTTGTTTCATTTAACCCAATGATGATGTACATATAATGATCAATTTCTCCCCATACTGAAACTGCTACATATCAAGCTCATTTTTTGGTTGGTACAATGTGGAATAATATGATAATGAGGGGGATATTTTCTATAGCCCTATGGTGATGGACATTAAATGAGGAATTTGACCCTTTGATAAGAAGAAATAGGGGTATTTGACAAGGAGGTTCATTTATAATGAGCAACTTCCAAATACCTACTGAATTTCATGATACGATACATGTTTACCTGAGGAAAACCAAATATTTATTATTTAGCTATGGTTTGGACCTAGTTGGTATGTTGCAGTTTCAGTTTGGTGGGAGGGTCATATATATGTTGCAGTTTCGATTGGGGGATTTTTTTGCATAATACCATGATTTGTATTATTTATTGTCTATGTAATGGGCAATTGTTTTGTATGTTGAAGTTGGGGTGGGCTTCTGCAACATACCTATGAAAATAGGTGTTCATATATTTTTTTGGCTTTGTTTTGGACCTATTGGGTATGTTGCAGTATCAGCTTCATTTTTTGGCTGAAACATATGGACATGGCTCCTTGGTTCAGTTTTTGGGGCATGGCTCCTTGTTGTTGTTTGTGTTTTTGTGAAACAGATGGGCATGGCTCCTTGGTTCAGGTTCTGGGGCACGGCTCCTTGGTTCAGGTTGTGTTTTGGGGTGGTTTGGGCATGTCTCCTTGATATTATTATTTTTGGAGCATGGTATATTGTTGTTGGTTGTTGTGTTTTGTGAAACAAATTGGCATGGCTCATTGGTTCAGGTTTTGGGACATGGCTCCTTGTTGCTGGATGTGTTTTTTGAAACATATGGGCAAGGCTCATTGGTTCAGGTTTTGGGGCATGGCTCCATGTTCTGGTTGTGTTTTTGTGAAACATATGGGCATGGCTCCTTAGTTCTGGTTGTGTTTTTGGGTGGTTTGGACATGTCTCCTTGTTATTATTATTTTTGGCGCATGGCATATTGTTGTTGGTTGTGTTTTTGTGAAACAAATTGGAATGGCTCATTGGTTCAAGTTCTGGGACATGACTCCTTGTTGCTGGTTGTGTTTTTGTGAAACATATGGGCATGGCTCCTTGGTTCAGGCTTTGGGGCATGGCTCCTTGTTGCTGGTTGTGTTTTTTGAAAGTATGGGCATGGCTCATTGTTTTAGTTTGTGTGGCATGGCTCCTTGTTGCTGGTTGTCATATATGGGGTGGTATGGGCATGGCTCCTAGTTTCAGTTTTGGGGGGATAGCTCCTTGTTGCTGGTTACATATAGCCCAATGATGAAGATAATTATTTGATCCCTTTGTCCCTTGGTTATGCATACATAGTTGGTACTAGGCTTGATGGTTCCATTACTTCCCAATGATGTATTTTAGTGAGATACATTGAAAATCATATGAATTGATATGGACTGTATGTATCAGTATATGAGATGGGTGAAGGGTAAATGAGTGGGTGATATGTGATGGAGCAACTGCCTATTACCAACATTTTTATTGATAAATTAAATTTCTTCCAGAGGGCTTATGTATCTGTTGCAGACAACCAACAACAAGGAGTCATGCCCCAAAACCTGAACCAAGGAGCCATGCCCATATGTTTCAGCCCAATGTTTCATGTTCAGTTAAAAGACTTGGCATTTAAGAACTTTGCAAATGTATCATGTTCCTACTGTGGAGTTGGATTTGTTCATATAGGCCTATCATGATAAACATATAATGATCAATTTGTCCCTCGGTTATGAAGAAAAAGTGATATTTGGCGAGAAGGTTCATTCATAATGAGCAACTGCCTAATACATACTTAATACTAAAAAACATGTTTACCTGTGGGCTTTAATTTAGTAATATTTTAATTATCTCTTCTTGATTAGTTCTTTATCTTTGCTTTGTTTGGGTTTCTGTATTGTCTATGTTACAGTATTTCCTTTTCTCTTTTACTTATGATTTAATCCAGATGATGTCATCTTTCGCAGGTGTTGTAACTGTACGTAGGTACGCTTCTTAAAACATTTTTTTTCTATTTAATTATCCTATCTCTTTAAATCATTATTCATTCTAATTATTTTTATTTGTCTGTTTGTATAGGTACACATGAGTTCAGGATCGAGCAAGATTCTATTCGCTCCCGTCCACGGGACGCGGCTCAGTATGAGTTGGCTTTTGATGCTACGGATTTCAGGACTTGCCAATGTGGTTATAGGGTGTCCATGAGGACATCATGAAGCAGGAGCAACCCAGGACGATGTTTTCGGAGTTGTCCGACTTCCGGGAATAGATGCAAGTTCTTCGAATGGAAGGACTCCCCATGGTGAATGGTCCACCGTTGTTATCCAGTATTTAATGGATGAGAAAGAAAGAGGGCCAAGCGTAGAAAACTCTACGGGCTCGTTGTCTGAGAGGGGGTTGTTGGAGTTAGTGGGGCAGTTAGAAACGGGCGTAGTGCAATATGAGAGATACAAGGCGAAAATGGAAAGCTTCATCTCCGTTTTCATTACCGTATCGATCATAGTGGTGTTTGTTTGTTTTTTGATGATGTTGTATAAGTAGTTTGAAGACTTGATGACTGAAACATTATGTATATCGATATATGGCGTTTGTGTTTGCGATGTTATATGTAAAACGACTTTGGTTTTCTGTTAAATAGTAATGTGTTATCTCAGTTTGTTCGATGGATATATATGTTTGTATGCCAATCTGTTATTTTAATATTATCTGATTACTGTTGCTGACATGGTATTTTTATATTTGTTGCTTGCGTTGATTGTCGTGCCTGCGTTACTATTTATAAGGTCAAATGCAATTTTATATTCTTTTTTTATTATTAAATTCGGATGCCTAATATTTTCTCCAGGTATTTGTATTTAAAAATGCTTATTTAATATTTTATCATTTAATATTAAATAGTTAGTTAATTACTATTTAATTAATTGAGGGGTTTAATAGTTTTCTACATCATAGGACGAGGGGGTAATCTCACCACATAACACCATAACCAACTTCCACCTTTTCTCGTCCTACTTTCCCAATCCCACTTTCCACCAAAAACACACACAACTTTACTTTGGGACCCACCACCAAATCCCAAACCCACTTTCCAACCGCTTTTCCTTCAAAAGAAACACACAACTCCTATTCTCTCATCTGGATTCCATCGTGGATTTACTATTCATAATAGTAAATCACATTCCACTTCCAACCAAAGAAACATGCCCTAAGTGTATGCCATTCTAGATGGTTCAATGCTATGAACTGTTAATGCCAAATGACTAATCAATTGATTCCAGTACTAATGTGCACATGGTCTTAACAATGCAACTAAGCGATACATTTAAATGGTTTTAGCCCATGCATGCATGATAAGTAATACTTCAGTTGTTCCAAGTACCTGTGCTAAAGCATTCAAAGGCCAATTACTCATTAATCTGGCACTTTTAATTAAAGATATCAATCTAAAACCATTACAGTTGGCAACACATATAAACCTGAAAATTAGTGGAAACCCATAAAAGAACACATACTATGGATCAGATTCACATCATCCAGCAGCACATTAATTGATAGTTTACCAGCCTACGGAGGTAGTTTTGTCATTTAGCAAAGAGACCGTCAACAGGCACATGCTTAACAATCCAAGCCAAAAGCAACTAAAAAGGCAATGCTCAAAAAACCAGAACCCCAGGTAATAAAACACCCAACCAACGGCCCAAGCAACGGCCCACCAAAATAAACGTCAGCTAACCGACGGAAAAGAAGCCTCACAGGCAAGGGCGGAGCCAGTATTTTTTTCCATCCTGGGCTATTGACGAAATACACACAAAAATTTTATGTGTTGGCCACATCCTTGTTTAATCAGCTAGCTAGCCGTGTTACTGTTCCCGCGTGACATCTTAGATGATGGAAAATCCTCCTTGTTAGGGTTGAATTCTGCTGATATTTGTTGGCATTAGTGGCACAATAGATGGAGAGTTCTGTTTGAGGAATCAAAAGTGTTTTTGAGCAGATTGAGCTGTATTGTTGAACATAATGTCGTTCAACAAAATATTCAACATTCGGGATCTGGATTTCTTGTTTGTATGTAGAAACGCTGGTTTGGTCTGCAGAACTATCTTGCGGATTCAGATCTGATTTGTTACCTAGAATATCGGGGATTCCTGTATATGGTTGTGGTATACCTGCATGAGAGATATTTGGAAAGCCCTTCCTAAATCGGTTGCTAAATTGAAGGGTTGTTGGGTTGAAATAGAAAGTGAATATCTCGCAGATTTGTTAGTTGGGAAGATTGATTGCTGTTGATTGCTGCAGATCTATTCTGGTATCTTCAACCTATTCTGATATATTCTATTGGAAATATATTTGGAAGCTATTATTCTATCGGTTTTATTGTTGATTCGGTTGGAGAGAATCTCGCCTGCAAATCTGTTTAATGCTAGAGGATTTTGCAGAACCTATTGCCCGAATTGGTTTTGATTTTTTGCGGGCTGCCGTATCTGCACTTATTGTTGAAGTTTCCTTCCGTAATCAAGGGCGAGTGTAGGATATATTGGTGGTGCGGTTTTTCGGCTAGGGCACGACTTTTGACGAAAGTTTTGAAGAACTCCGGGAGGAGGCCGACAGCTACGCACGTAGGATCAAGGGAGTTGATCTAATCGGTTGTGCAAGGGGAGCTTGCCGAGAATACTCCATGGGTTGGTAGAGACCACCCATCACGGTTTGTATTGAGGGGGAGGTTGTTCCTCCTAATAGAATCGCGATAATTAGTGATTGTACTCATTGATTATTTTAGTGAAGTATTCTGATTTTCTGGGCGTGGCCCCGCAGATGTAGGTGTGCGCACCGAACTGCGTTACCAAGTCTCTTGTGTCACCTTGGTGTTTATGTTTTATCTTTGTGTTTTATGTGTCGTGCTTAAGTACTGAACTCTCACTCCTCATCCACATGAGAAGGACAAGTAGGGATGATAATGGGCAAGCCCAAAGCCTGTTTGGACATGCCGTCTACAGCCCTTTCATTAAAGTGTATGTAAAAAAGATTTGAGTGTGCCATTTGGACATGCCGTCTACAACCCCTTCATTAAAGTGTATGTAAGAAAGATGGTAATGAAGGGGTTGTAGAGGACATGCCCAAATGGCATGCCCATTATCATCCCTAAGGACAAGTCGCCTTCTTGTTCTTCATGCAATCATGCCGGGAGGTCAACATAGCTTTAACAAATAGAAATGCACATGCACTACTAGGTATAGGCATCGAGAAAATATACTAGTGAAAAATAATAACAGAATATGTGTATGGCCTTGCTTATATTAAGCAAATAGAGATAAAAACCAAAATCAATTAGAGCTACTGGAAATAATACTTGCTGTATTGTGTGGCCTATTAAAATTAAAATTTTCACAAACTTAAAATTTAACATTAGGTCTTTATATAACTGTGTAGAAATAGATAGTAAAACTTTACACATATATTAAAGCTCTTAAAAGATTAAAAAGGTAAACGTATAAACAATATTAATAATAATTCATAATAGTGTAGATATGCATAGCAAACCTTAAAGAAGATAAATATGACAGAAGTTTTACATAGATCAAAGTAATCAATTGTTAGAACTTAAATAATAGAAATGATATTAAACTGACAGCTGTGGGATTTGAACCCAAGTTGTTGTGGACCATACTCTAAATATGGGGCCTTTAGGATTTAGGAACTCGGTCAAATCGTTTGAACCGAAATCAATTCATATTATAAAAAAGTAAACCAAATCTTTCATTTTGCCCTGGGCAGCAGCCCATGGCAATGCAGACGTAGTTCTGATCTCAGCTGCCAATTGTTGCACCCCGAACGTACCTCCAAGTAGCAAGCTCCACTCCTCAGTACCCTAACAACAGCTAACGCTAGCTTGCTCCCCTCCTGTATTAGTATATGTAAAAATATTTGGCTAAAAGTTTACCCGGGCTATAGCCCACCACAGCCCCAACGTGGCTCCGCCACTGTCACAGGGCAGCTAACCCACGGAGAAGAAACGACGGCAGCGGGCGAACCCCTCGCTTGCAGAAACCGCCGAGCACGTGGAGAAAAAGTTATTTCAGATGAACAGAACCCATCGAGTATAAAAAGAGAAGAAAGCGCGTGGAGAGATAGAGAGGAGTCCGTGTCGGAGAGGAATTCGTTTCCGACTTCGAGTCGGAGGAGACAGGCGGCGATGGGTTTGCTGCATTTTGCCGCCAAGAGAAAAGGGGGCAGCCCAGGCGCGGGTTTGGTTTTTTTTTTTTTTAAAGCATGGAAAAGGAAACAAGGACAAGGGAATTGGGCCGGCTGTGATGGGCTTCAACGAGGAGAGGAAAAATTAAAAGAAATGAATTTAAGGGAAACTGGGCATGTGTGCTTGAGTCTTGGGCCTTTATTGAGGGAAGTTGTGGGCTGAGGTTTAAACGAAACTTTATGGAAAAAAGTTGAGGGCCGTTGCCCTATGCTGATAAAATCGTTACAGGCTAAATAAGGGATGGCAGTACTGACCTGACCCGACCCGTCTGACCCGACCCGCCACGATTTTGACCCGCCCCGCCCCGGCCCGCAGACGGGTCGGGGCAAGCTTGGGCTTTGTATGCAACCCGGCCCGCCCCGGCCCGCCCCGATAAACTATAGAGGTTCTAAAAACATTACTATTTTGATGCGAACCATGCGGTCTTCTCATATCACATAACTCATACTCTATTCCAATGTTCTTCCAATTAGGCCAATTCCCAATTCTAAATTACCAATAAATCACAATTCTCCCAAATCGCAAATAAAACTTTTATTTGGGATTCATATGGATGACAGTGATGACCTGACCCGACCGACCCGACCCGGCCCGACCCGGTTTTGGTAAGAAATTACCCGACCCGCCCCGGCCCGAGACCCGACCCGCCCCGGCCCGCAGACGGGGCGGGGCAAGCTTGGGTAGTTAAATACCCGCCCCGCCCCGCAATATTGTCATTCCTAGTGTAACGACCAGTAATTTTCAACACTTCGATTTACCTATTTTTACGTATTTTAAAAATACATTTTACTTTATAAATGTTCGTAAAAAGTTTTATAAACAAAACTAGTTTCAAAAATTCTTAAAAAAATATTTTAAAGCACTAGACTAATGATAAGATATTTCAGTAATTTCAGATTTCATCAAATGCCCAAAACATTTCTGTTAAAATTCATCTTCCAAAATTACCGTTTTGATTCGACGAATTTATTTTCTATTCAAACGCCTTCAAAACGTTTTCAAACTTCTACAGTAGCATCCTATGATCAATTAGGGCTTCCCACATTAATTTCAGAATTTTCGGATATCGTTTCAGCCTAGAACCCGCAAACCCGCTTTCTAAACGTTTTGGCCTAAAACTAGTATTTCCGTAGTTCAAATCCCAAAACGGATTTTGTATTCGCGATCCTCGCGTCGATACGATCCCGTGGGTATGTTTTTGTAATTTTTCGGAGTCGTTTGTGAAAACGTTTCTGTATTTCACCACCCTGCTAATTACATTCACTAATTACAATTCTACATTTACTAAACTACTTTTACTTTCACCCTAATCCCCCAACTACCCTAATTACCCACCGAAATGTTGGTTGGATCTGAAATCATTTCAGATCCAACATCCCATTCCCCCCTTTAACCTCTTGTCTCCCTCCCTCCTAATTACAACATTGCCACTAGCTAACTCTATAAATTAAACCCCAAACTACACAAAAAAATATACTCACACAGTAACTCTCCCTCTCTTTCCCATTCACGTTCAAAACCCAAGCTGCCGCCCGATCTCTCCCCCTCTCACTATTGCACTCACCCTCTCTCTCCGCCCACGCCGACGCCGGAGGCCCGGTCGCCGCCGCCGTTCGCCTACACCGCCGCTGCCTCCTCCGCCCGGCGCCCCCCCCCCCCCCCCCCCCGACGCCGTCGTGGGAAGCTGCATCCGCCATCCGTCGCTCCGCCCAGCGCCCGAGCCCCGCCGCCGCCTCCAGTACCGCTCCGCCGCTGCTCGCCGCCTCGCCGCCCCCGTCTCCGCCGCCTCGCCGCCCCAAATCGCCGAGCGCCGCCCCCCTCCGGCACAGAACCCCCCCCCCCCTCCGTCGTTATCGAGCGGCGACAGTAAATTGCCCAAGGGCATTTTCGTAAATACGAATTATATTTCGTATTTTCATTTTTAAATTAATTATTAAATAGGGTTTATAGTATAAAATCCATAACTAATTATACAGGGACCAGAAAAATGCGAAACCAACTCTGGAAAATCAGAAACGATATTCCGGACCCAATGGCGCTAGTCTCATCTCGATCAGACGCATAATTTTCCCAGAAACATTTTTTAAACTTAAAAAGTAAATACGTATAAATCTTTCGAAAAATCGTAACTCGCTGTTTTCACTCACAATAATACGTGAGAAAATTATATGTGAAAGTAAACTTCGAGACGGTCATTTTGACTGTTCATTCGAGTAATTCCGACTAGGATTACTCCCGGAACAAATTACGGAAGATACGCGTCACTTAAATAATTTGGGTTTTTAAGCTAGTTTTGAGTTTCTAAAAATTATAAAAATTACTATAGACTTCAGAAAAATATTCCCTCTTGCAGTAAAACTATTTTTATCATATATAGTCTATATAAAAATTTAGGACCCTTTTTATCGCCGTTTTAACCAGTTTTAAAATCAGACACTCAACTTAAATAAATAAGAAAATAGGGTATTCTCTAACTAGTTATCTCTTGTGTTTACAAGTAGCAAATCTCGTGCATCGACACTAGATCCAGTCCCGGATCACTACCACCACCTCGAAGATGTAAGTCACAGTAAATTCTACCCTTAGAAATATAGATAGTGTACTCGTATGAACATAGGACTTGACACCTAGTCTCGGAACAGTTATTGACCTGAACAGATTATTGACATTGCTTGACAGAAAGATTGTAATTGGAAATGTAAGAACAGTAAATGACTGGTAAAATTGCAAAGTACGGTAACCTGCACAGACACTGGGTTTTGGGGTAACCTATAATTGCGGAAGTGCGGGAGCGACTAGTCCAGACTTTGTTGTCACCGTGCGGGTTCTAGCAACCCATAACAGTGCCGGTGACAACCATCACAGATCACAGATCACAGTTTTTTGCACAGTACTCAGAGAATTGGTTCGCCCGGGTAGCACCCGCGGCAAGAGTTGGCCTCTTGGTTGCTCACTGTACTTCCCGTTATAAGTCACGAACTAGGCTAGGCACAATTTCTCTCATTATTGCTATGGTCATTGTTATCGTCATGGTTATTCTTGCACGTTACTTGCTCGGTCACCTTTACTTTACTTGTCACCCTTGTATGCTTGACAGATGTACTTTACTTATCGCACTTGCATGCTTGTCTGTCCCTACTTTACTTTCCGCACTTGTTTACTATAGACTGCTCCATATCTGTGCACTCCTCTTTTTCTATCTCTAGAATTGTTGTGACTTACCTTCGGTTCCATTTATGGCACCGGCAGACGAAGACCTGATCGAAGAGATTGCCCCAGAGATCGAGGAGCCTACATTGACCCAGATGCGGCAGAGTTTTAGTTACTTTTCTGTTGGTGTGTGTGTTGTACAGTGTATTTCCTTTTCCGCATTTCCTTTCAGTACTTCTTTCATGTATTTGTGAGAGAGAGTGCTGGTTGTTGTTGTACTTTTATTTGGACTGTAACAACGTCTGTACGCTGGTTTGAGTATTGTGATACATCTCTGAGTTGTGGCTATGCTGATTTCACTGGTAAACTGCGGAACCTGCGAATAAACCAAATAAGTAACGGGCCCCCGAGAGCGGGTCGTTACACCTAGGCTAAAGGAAAGAGAGTTAAATGATTTGATCCAGGAGAGGTAGAGTACACGATGCAAGCAATAGATATGGAAACATAAGAGGTCAAGAAATTGGTGAAAGTATGTTTTACGGTACAACTTACTCAACCTATACTATTCACGAGGTGGTTAGCGCGGACCTGCATGTGCCACCACTTATAACAATCATGTTTCTCGGGGGTCATCTCAAATTACAAGATTATGCATATCCTGCTGTTTACCTATGGTATCAATATATGTGGAGAAAATTTGCTAAATACCATCGGTCAACCATCACTTTTAATTTCTATCACCCTATTTAAAAACTTTGCTAGAATACCACACCCCCTTTAAAAAGGACTAAAATACCCACGTTCGTTCCCAAAAATTAAAACCTAACAAAATTAAATCCCCTGCGAAAACAATTGCAGCGGACGACGTTCTCCCCCGACGAGCGAAGCCCAGCACCTCGCACCGCCTTGAACTACCCTTGACAGCCTCAACACCGCTCATCACTACCAACTCACAACCCAACGCCTGCAGCACCCCGCATCTACGTCGACCCCGAACTCCGACCACCCCGCTTCAAAGCCCGTCCGCAGCTACCGTCCGACGTCCACAGAGAAGCCAGACGCCGCTGCAACGCGCCGACGTTGACGACACATGCCGCACCCTACCTCGTTGTTGCTGCTGCAGAGCACCTCCACTGAAGCTCCACCCGCCTCGACTCGCTGCAACCCTATGCCCACGGTAGCCCTCCTTACACCCAGCTGCCTCGCCGTACTCCGACCACACCCGGAGCCCAACCGCCTTCCTTCCGCCAATATGCGCCAATATGCGCCAATATACATCAATGTGCATTATACTATGTAGTGTATATTGGAGTATAGAGATGTATATGAGTGCATACCTGTAAAAACAGGATCAGTTGGGACTATGGAGAGAGGACGTGAATCTGCGGGTGGGTGGTTTAATTTTGTTGGGTTTTACTTTTTGGGAAAGAACGTGGGTATTTTAGTCTTTTTTAGGGGGTGGGGTATTCTAGCAAAGTTTTTCAATAGGATGATAGAAATTAAAAGTGATGGTTGACCCATGGTATTTAGCCAATTTTCTCTATATATGTGAGATACAAAATATACCGTAAAGGCATACCTAAATGAGTAGCCTCAAAACTCCATGCGCGACTCAAAGTAAGGAACGCTAGTTCTAGAACTCTGAAGCCTCATATTGTACCTAAAAATATTCCACGAAATTAAAAAGTAGAATATATCGAGCTCCATACAGACGGTTTACATACAAACAAAAGGATGGAAAGAAAAGTACGAAAATGTAATAGGCTACCACATTACGCATATTGAACCTGATATGAGTATCTAAAAGACGACTAAATTATCTGCTGGACCGAGATGTAACATGCTAAGAATGTAACACTACAGAGGACAAATCATGCAGATGTACCCCACGTAATTCCTTTGTCACATATCGCTCGTTCTATCTAAAGACCTAGAACACGTGCCTCACATGTTCCACATGCTATGTGATGGACAAGTTATCGATCACTATGTCACCAAGTTATGTTACAACAAACCAATCTAGGAAGGGGTCAATGCTTTATTCGTTAATGTGTAAAATGTTATGGGTGTATTAGTGATGTCGAATGACATGACTAGTAACTCATAGGATTCATAACTCCTCACACATGTCGTCTTCGAGTCATCTCCATCTATAATCCACACTTGGTAGTATCCCAATCTTAGATCCACTTTAGTAAAGTAACTTGCGTAACTCAGTCAATCAAATAAGTTTACCATAGTGGGATCTGGTATATGTTCTTCACAGTAACTATATTGAGTGTCCAATAGTCAACGCACGACCGAAGTAACCCGTCATTATTCTTCTTTAATAGCACCGGTGGTCGGTGGATGGTAAGGAACCTTCGATGGTCTGAAGTACCTCGCATCCAACAAATCCTTAAGTTGCTTCTGGAGTTTCTATAACTCCGACGTGCCATCATGTAAGGTCACATGGCTGGTGGTCATTCACCGGGCTTCAACTCGATTTTATGATCCACTTCTCACATTGAAGACCATTTGCTTGGCAATTTATTGTGTATTGTATAGTGTGTGTTATATTGGGTGTGTGTGTAAAGAAAGGAGGAAGTTATTATAAATAGAAGTGATAGCCTCTCCTTTGGGGCTAATCACATTTTCCCCAAATTCCTACATGGTATCAGAGCCAAAACACCCCTAAAAACCCTAAAATCTGACCTCTGCCCTAGCCCGCACAGCCCGCCGCTAGCCCGCACAGCCCGCCGCTGCCCTGCCCTAGCCCGCACAGCCCGCCACTACCGCACAGCCCGCCACTGCCCTAGCCCGCCGCTGCCGGCGCCTGCAGCGCGCGCCGCCGCCGCCGCCGCCTGCAGCGCGCGCCGCCGCCGCCGCCTGCTGCCGCTACCGGAGCTGATTCTCTCATCCCTCCGCTGCCGCAGCTGATCATCTCCCTCCTATTCCCGTGCCCTCTTCTAGCCACCACAAAGACCTAAACTAGCTACAAAAGAGAGTCCTAAAAAACCCTAACCCTAGATCTATGTGAGAGCCATGAAGAGGACTCCATAGATTTACGGTTAGGGTATGACCTAGAAGAGGAGAAGGAGAAAGAGATCTGCGGATCTAGGAAGGGAGAAAGGAGAGATCTGCGGATCTGGAGAGATGGGGGACAACCTTACTTCAGCGGACATGAAGGCCTTCATTGGAGAGATAACGAAGCTGCTTGCTTCGAAGGAGTTGGGATCCTCGAGTGGATCGACGCCTTCACGTCCCGTGCAGAAGCTGGAATTGATGCCCAATGATGTGAAATTGGAAGGGACGAAGAATTACCTCAGTTGGTCCACGAGGGTGCTTCTCATTCTGAGGTCAAAGGGGTTAGAAGGCGTCGTTCTGGGTTCATGCAAGGAACCGCTGGACAAGGATGGGGATGATTGGAAAGTCTGGAGCACCACCAACTCACTGGTGGCTGCTTGGTTGATGACATCGATGGTTCCACCCATTGCTGGGATGGTGGAGGCCATAGAGAGTGCTGCGGGGATATGGAGTATGGTGGAGAAAATGTACTCTGGAGCAGGGAATGTGATGCTCATGATGGAGGTTCAGGAAAAGGTCGACACCTTGAAGCAGGGGGAGATGACCATTCTAGCCTACTCTGCGGAGTTGAAAAAGCTGTGGTCAGAGTTGGATCACTATGACCCTATTGATCTGCCTGATCCTAGGAGCGCTGCGATACACAGGAAGTGGGTGGAGCGTAGGCGTGTGACACACTTCCTGAGGAACCTGAATGGAGACTTTGAGGTCAGGAGGGCAAGTATGTGCCACCTATCCTCCATCCCATCTCTGGAGGAGGCCATAGCTGCAATGGCACAGGAGGAGACCAGACTAAGGGTTATGAAGGATGAGGGTACTCAGGTCACTCGGGCTGCACTGGCTGTACCGGTAGTGGCAGCAGTGAGCGAGGATCGAGAGTGCTACACATGTGGGGTGAAGGGGCACCTGAGCTTTAACTACCCACAGAAGGGCAGTGGACGAGGACATGGCACAGGAGGCAGAGGAGGAGGTCGTTGGGGCCGTGGAGGCCGTGGACGAGGTCGCGTCGGCCCACGGGCCAACTTTGCTACCGCTGACGGACGACAGGAGACCGTGATGATCGAGGCCACGCCAGCTGAGGCGTCAGATCTAGAGCAGCGGAGACAGTCCAGGTCTACCACTGAGAGCTCGGAGAGTCATGCAGACCAGACTGGGGATATTGCCTCGCCATTCGGTAACTTTGCCCACTTCGCTCACACAGGCTCAGGTAACCGATTAGCCCTTTCATGTAGAGATCATATAGAGTGGATTATTGACTCAGGTGCATCTAGTCATGTGTCAGGAGCATATAGACAATTTTCCACATATAAGCCACATACCATTCATGAAACCGTTCAGACAGCGGATGGCACATCCCAACCCATTAGAGGGATTGGTACTATTCAGTGCACTCCCTCCATACGCCTCTCTTCAGTCCTTCACGTCCCATCATTTCCAGTCAACCTCTTATCCGTTGGCTCTATTGTTGATGATCTCGACTGTAGCATTACTTTTGACTCTACTCATTGTGTGTTGCAGGAAAGGAAGACTGGGAGGAGGCTTGGGACTGGCGTCAGGCGTGATGGACTGTGGTATCTTGACAGAGCTAGTGGGGATGATGCACTGGCTGTCGTTGGTGGAGAAAAGGAAAGGGATGTATTTTTGTTACATTGTCAGTTGGGACACTTGCCTTTTGATATTTTGAGAAAAATGTATCCCGATGTTTTGAATAGAGTGAATGAAATGAATTTGAAATGTAATGCATGTGAATTTGGGAAACACACTAGGACGTCATATCCGAGTGTAGGGATGAGAAGTGTAGAGAAATTTCATCTTATTCACTCAGATGTTTGGGGGCCCTGCCCAGTGACTTCAGTAAGTGGGTTCAGGTGGTTTATCACCTTCATAGATTGTCATTCTCGGATGACATGGCTTTATATGATGAAAAACAAAGGTGAAGCGTTGAAGTGTTTTCAGGACTTCCATAGAAGTGTCAGGAATATGTATGAGGCCAAGATCCGTGTCTTGAGAACGGATAATGGGACAGAGTATGTAAACAGGGAGTTTGCATCTTACCTATCTGAGAGTGGGATAACTCATCAAACCACTTGCCCCAACACCCCCCCAACAGAACGGAGTTGCTGAAAGGAAAAATAGACACTTGTTGGAAGTAACTAGGTCACTCATGCTCACCATGAATGTACCTAAGATATTGTGGAGTGAAGCAGTGATGACAGTCACATATCTTATCAACAGGATGCCTTCACGGATCCTTGGTATGAAGTCTCCATGTGAGATTCTTATGGGAAAGAACACTTTTGGAGTTCCACCGAAAGTGTTCGGATGCACATGCTTTGTGAGGGATCATAGACCTTCTGTGGGGAAGCTGGATGCTCAGGTAATTAAATGCATATTTGTTGGGTATCCTTCAAATCAGAAAGGCTATAGGTGTTGGAGTCCCTCAGGAAGAAGGCTGTTTGTGAGCATGGATGTGACGTTCAGGGAGACTGAACCTTTTTATGGAGGACTGACAGATTCTACATCAGTATTTGATACTGGGGCCTCTTCAAGCACAGGAGGAGTTGGTCGAGAGGGGGAGACTGATGACAGGAGGGTAGTGGTTGGACTTATACCGTGTCCTGTCAGGCCTACTGGTACTGGTCCTGATAGCAGGGAGGAAGAAAGGACCTTGGTGGAAGAGGAGGAAGACAGGCTGTACGGCAGGAAATATAGCAGGAGACAGAAGGATAGTCATGGCGATGGAGAACAACAAGAAGACATCTTCCCCACTGAAGAACCACTAGCTCCACTGCCCCATGTCGAGATTGATCAGTCTATCACGCCTGCTCAAGTCCCGACTTCCTTACTGCCTTCCTCTCCTATCACGGATGGTAACCTCTCTTTGCCTTCCTCTAGTTTAGATCTTCCACTTGCATCTCGTAGGGAGCCTCGTATCAATGCCGGCAGGCCTCCTGTACGGTATGGATATGAGACTGATATTGCTAATCATGTCTCTTATGCCTCTCTTACACCTGCATATAGGGCTATCATTGCATCCTTACAGTCTATCCCTATACCAAGTGATTGGCGAGTGGCAAAGCAACATCCCCAGTGGAAGAAAGCAATGCTCGAAGAACTTGAGGCACTGGAGAAGAACAAGACATGGAGACTTGTCTCACTTCCAGCAGGGAAGAAGGCTGTGGGCTGCAAGTGGGTATTCACTATAAAGCAAACTTCAGAAGGGAAGGTGGACAGGTACAAGGCGAGGTTGGTTGCCAAGGGCTACAGTCAGACTTATGGGATTGATTATGATGAGACATTTGCCCCAGTGGCAAAGATGAGTACTGTGAGAGTACTGATATCCTGTGCAGTGAATTTTGGATGGAAATTGCATCAGTTGGATGTAAAAAATGCCTTCTTGCATGGAGACTTACAGGAGGAGGTATACATGGAGGTTCCACCTGGCTTTGGCACACAACAGACGGTGGGAAAGGTGTGTAGACTGGACAAGTCCTTGTATGGGCTGAAACAATCTCCAAGGGCATGGTTCGACAGGTTCAGGCGTGCAGTCATCACTATGGGCTATAAGCAGAGTAATGGTGATCATACTGTATTCTATAGACATTCAGGACAGCGGATTACTCTTTTGGCTGTGTATGTTGATGATATTATTATCACTGGAGATGATGAAGATGGAATCTCTCACTTGAAGGTAAAGTTGGCGAGAGAATTTGAGGTCAAGGACCTTGGACAGTTGGGATACTTTCTTGGACGGGAGATTACCAGGTCCAGGAAGGGTATAGTTCTCTCACAGAGGAAGTATGCACTGGATCTACTGGCTGAGACTGGTATGTTGGGGTGTCGTCCAGCAGTTACTCCTATTGATCAGAATCATAGGTTGCATTCACAATCAGGGGAGCCAGTGGACAAAGAGAGGTACCAGAGACTTGTTGGACGCCTCATCTACTTATGCCATACCAGACCTGACATTGCCTATGCTATCAGTGTGGTAAGTAGGTACATGCATGATCCTAGGACTGGACATATGGAGGCAGTCTTCAGGATACTGAGGTATCTGAAGAATAGTCCAGGAAAAGGCATATTATTTGGTAGTCATGGTCACATGAATGTGACAGGCTACTGTGATGCAGATTGGGCCAGTTGCCTAGATGATAGGAGATCGACTTCGGGCTACTGTGTGTTTGTCGGGGGCAACTTAGTCTCTTGGCGCAGCAAGAAGCAGGATTTGGTGGCTCGTTCCACTGCAGAGGCAGAGTATCGTGCTATGGTGCTTAGTACCTGTGAGATGATCTGGTTGAGATCACTCCTACATGAGCTACGCCTGCTGAGAGAAGGACCATTGCGGTTGTTGTGTGATAACAAGTCACCAATTAATATTGCTAACAACCCAGTGCAACATGATAGAACGAAGCACATAGAGATTGACATGTTCTTCATTAAAGAGAGACTGGACAAGAAACAGTTGGAGATCTCCTATATTACCTCTGGACAGCAACTAGCAGATTGCCTTACGAAGGGGTTAAACTCTAAAGGAGTAGAGGATGCTTGTAACAAGATGGGCATGATAAATATCTTTTGCTCATCTTGAGGGGGAGTATTGTGTAGTGTGTGTTATATTGGGTGTGTGTGTAAAGAAAGGAGGAAGTTATTATAAATAGAAGTGATAGCCTCTCCTTTGGGGCTAATCACATTTTCCCCAAATTCCTACATTGTGCATGCTGTCTTTGTACTCCTCTAAGATATATTGAATCTCGTTGGGCACTTCTTCTCCTGTAGCTGGACATTCATCCATCTTTATCGTGGCAATGAAGGTTGGCTCATTATTCCAAACACACATGGATAGTAGAATTACCGAGAGAATCTTGCTTGATAATGTCTTCTCTTTCTTGATTAGAATATCTCAAGCCTTGTTGTAGAGGAAGCGTATAATGTTGGTGTATGAAACCAACATAGCCTTCATTCTATCCAAGAATTCCAAGCTGATGACCACTTCAAAATCAGTCATGCTTATAACCATCATATCAACCAGCCCATGACATTCTCTCATTTTTCAATTATATTTGTTGAGCCATGCAAATGATGTATGTTCCAAGTTGATAGCCTTAATGATACTTATTAATATGGTCGATGCGAGGTCCAAATCCTTCGCAACAATACCAAAACCTAAGAAGTGAAAAACGCCAGCATCTAATAGAGCTTTGAAAGTTTTTACCCATAATCACCTCTCTACAAACATATGTCACATTAACCTTCATTCACCTTGTCATGAATGGCAGTGAATAAACAAACCGAGTTAATCCTTATCTTTTGTTGTTGCTTCTCCTCCTCTTTCTAGAGTAGTGTGGCAAGATTGATCTTTTCTAAACGATCCCTAGCTTTATGCAGACCCTTGCAAAAATAGCACTGACACTTGTTTGGGCAACCCCCTTAGTTCCCTTAATAGACTTACCCTCTAAGAGGTTCAGCTTGGATGTGGAGTTTTTAGACCGCTTCTCTTTAACTCCACAACCTTTGATTGGCTTCACATTCTTATTCTTTGATTTAATGGAGTCTTCCTTCTTAAACTCAATCAAGGACTCCGCAATAGACATGGCTTGGGTAAGAGTCTAGAATCCTTGTCTCTTACGTTCTATCTTCGCCCATCCCACGAAGTCATCACTGAATGCGAAGAGCAAGACCTTTTCACTCCTCTAGGGGATCTCAAGGAGTAATTCTGAAATTTTCTTTACAATTTCTAATGGTATCTTTTTGAGTAAGGTGTCAAAGCTTACCTTGTTTACTTCATCCTTCGCATTCTTTAAGTAGAATTGCTTGTTGATCTCCATTTTAAACTTATTCTAAGTGTGGATAGTGCATATTCTAATTTTCATGTCATTACACTGTCTACGCCACCACATCATAATAATATATTAGAGATAGAGAGGGCCTGTGAGAAACTTTGAACTATCATTATTGATCCTCTTAGCATCGAAGTACCTTTTAATATTTCACAGGAAATTATCAAGCTCTCGAGCATTTTGCGGACTCTATAAGGATTTGGTTTTGGACCATCCATTTTTGGCAAGAATGTATTGGTGATGATCGATCCACTCACCTATGAAATCTTGTGTCAGTTAAACACACTTCTAAGTCCTTCCAACTCTATCAGATCCTCCACTTAAACATCAAATGTAACATTCCTATGCTCCAAGACATTATCCCGTGGTGGAGCATTTCAACGGTTAAGTTCAATGCTGTTTGCATTTTCCCCCGAAGCTCGTCCCTCCCAAACATCAGCTCCTCTATGCATTACTCCATGGTATCGAGCTGATCCTTCGCCTTAGCCACGGTGAGCTCTACCTAAGCCAACCATGCCTCAAACACTGACATGATGACTTTCGATTTTTCCTTATGATGCGGCCTAGTGGTGGCCTTTGCCATCTCAAGATTGCTTAGAATCTCACTAGTCAACTTCCTATTTTCTCATGAACCGCAAGCCCTGAACCACAAGCTTTGATACCAACTATTATAGATGGATTGTTTAGCTGCGTATCATCTTTAATTTTGTGTGGCACTTAGCGCACTCACTCAATTAGAATAGCTAAAATCAGCCTACACTCACATTCATAAGACACTCAAGAACGTAAGAGAAGTACTTGGATGTGGAGAAATTATAGTGCTTGTTTACTTGCATCTTGGCTTTTGCTAGATACAAATGGTCTCCCTTGTCACTATTTATAGGTGAGGCTCGAATACAATAGATGATAAAGATTTAGCTTTTATACGTTTTCATGATCCAATAGTCTATGATAAATTTCTAGAACCTTCTTCATGAATATTTATAATGAACTCTTCTAATAAGAAAATACAAGACCGAAGAACATTCTAGAGCTTTATTTACAAAGCATCCTTGAGAATCTTATAGAGAGTGCCAACTCATCAGTCCAGTAAACGACAAGTAAGCGATGACGTGATGTCCGTGACACACACATCCAGCATCAATTTGATGATGATTGTATCAACCCAATTAGCAAAGGCTTCAAGCCTAGAGTCAGCAACCAATGCTAATTGCATTCAGAGAAAAAGTTTTCCATTCTGTATGGGTCTCTGTTGGATTACATATGTCAAACTGCACTCCTTGGCCTGCAGTAACCATATGACCACATTATATTCATAGTTTTGGGAACAAAACTATGACGACATGATCAGATTATGAACTCTGGGGAAAACTGATCAACCGAGAATGAACTAGCCGCTGATGGCTGATCGCAGACGTTAGCATAGCGTAATCGCTTGCTTGGACGCTGCATCATGATCTCATCGAATGCTCCAAACGACAGCGTCCGTTTTATCGAGGCAAGCACTGATGACACCGTCTGCGATGGTTGCCTCGAATCTGCAACATAGTCGCAGCTCGCCATATTTTCTAGGCTGCATGACTCGGGGGAGTTAAGGACCTCAGATGTGCACTCATGGGATCCCAATAGGTATGCCAGCAGCTGGTGGTCACTCCATCCGTCTATGCTCTTACTCCCCTCTCTCAAAATTTCATGTTCATTGGACGTCAGATTGTTTGAGGGGTTGGCAGAGGTCGAGGCTGGCTTCTCGTCAGTTTCGCCGGGCATGCTGCCCTTCTGCCGGACTCGACAGAGAACCCAGTCGTCCAACTGAAACAATGAAACATAAATAACAAGACACCAGTGTGAGAGAAAACAATTTACATAGTAATTCATTCTTACTCGCATCGAACTATGGGGCCAACGAGATGGCTTGTCATCAAGGAGGCGGTACTCGAGCATGACCCAGTCAGTCTTGGTGCCCTTTGGCGGCCGGCCTTGGTAGAAGACAAGGGCCTTCTTCACACCGAGGCACTGCGACCCACCGGCAGCGATAATTGGTTTGTCCACACCCGTAGCCTTCCAATATCCAGAGCCTGCAGCCCTGTTCGGTCGTCTCCCGTTCGGATATTTCCGTTCCCTTGGGCTGAAGAAGAACCATTCACCTTCTCCGAAGATAGCCTTATCTGATCAAAGACAACAATGTTAGCAACAAAGTACATATGAATATTAGTTGTAGCTGTCGTCCTCATCCTCATTACATATGCATCCAACCAAAATATGTGCTATCAGAGAGTAACAATTAGCTGTTAGTTAACATGTGTTCATTGTCTAACTCTGTTCACCCTTCAAGCCACATCCTTTCTTGTATTTCAAACTAAGATTTTGCTGCTGGCTATGTGTAGGTCCGAAGAGGAGAATAGTGTAAGGGAGTTAGTTACCAGGAAGTTCCCAGGGATTGAACTTGTATAGGTCAAGCTCGGCGATAATAGATGTTGCTGGAGTTGGTGAAGAATTGGCCCTCCTCCTCAAGTAGTGGATGATCAGTTCATGGTCCGTCGGATGGAACCTGAATCCCGGTGGCAACTGCGAGCGGAGAAATCCAAAACTGTCCATTACGATATCCAAAGAATTTTCACCAAGCCAGCCAAGGAGAAAGAGAATGAAAATGTCAAGATTAGTATCAGATGAGGTGCAGTGAAGTATGGAAGCTCCCACTTGAGCTCCTTTTATAGGGAAACGTGTTTGGATTTGTCGCCTAGATACCGGGCATGGAATGTCGGAAGAAATTGTTACAATCTCAATTTCTCAGACCTCTTTCAAGCTTTCTGTACTAGGAGGAAAAAACAAAGGGAAATGACATGATTTAGGGGATAAGGATTATGGCTCTCAATACCGTATACCAGTGAACAAGTAAATAAGAAACTTTCAAGAAAGCTTTCATTCTTCTCATGGATCCAATAGGAGATGACTTGAACACATAATCCAAAGTAATTAAGAAGCTTGACCGTAAAAAATAATAAGTGAAGCAACCCCTACATGTCATACATGAAGATAAGGGGAAGGGAGAGAATCTGTAACTTAACCATAGCATGCCACATGCCCAATTTGATGCCAGGATCTAGGAGACAAACACCATGTTGTTCAATATATCCTGAGATAATTCTTAAGATAGTGTCCAGGTAGTAAGACAAATTTACATAATATTAAACAAATCGAGCACGAAACAATGAAGAAACTTGCTAGGAGGCGTCATGATTTGATGTCCGCTATCCTATATGGCCTGGATCGATGACATACATGTAAAGACATTGGATGTTGCAATAAAATTTGAAAAACATGAACTTAAATTTCCTAGTGATGCTGCTGCCGTCCAGCAGAAATTCGGAGGAAAGGGTCGGGTGTAGTTAGTTCCGTGCGCGGCAAGCGAACCTATTCTGTTGTCAGATACTAAGTACTGCTCACCAACTAAAACTGTGGCCTCCTAGGATTCAGGATAAAAACTTTATCAGGTCCCCTATGTTTACATATTGGAAAATAAATTCCAGAATTGAATTATCGAATCCAATTATACTTGGACAACATAGGCATATAGTTGAATTGATTATAACAAACTTGCATGTTGAAGATAAGAATCAAACAAAAAACAAAACTGCCAATTATCATCTGATGTTTGTAAGCTATCGGCACGTTGCTTTCTGCAAAATTACCATCAGCACCGAACCCTTGGAATACATAGCCTCCATACTTTTTTAATGGTAATCCTTATCCATTATCTTCATGCTGTGACAGCAAATATTTAGTTATTTATGCAATTTAGACCATTGATTCAGTAGGGGAGGAAAGGGAACAAGATATGCCCTTCCCTCCAAAAATCTGACAGACATTTTAATAGTGATAACACATTCTGGGTCATATATAACATGTCAGACTAAGCCTTCAGGTTACATTAGGAAATATCGTCAAATCAACATCTTTTGACACAACTCCTTCTGGCTGTATGTTAAGAAGTGTTTGTGTTTCTCATAAAGTGTTTCTCATAACACAAACATAAAGTTTTATGGCACACTTCCAAGGGGACACGAATGCAATGTTGGAGCAGATGGACATTATCATAACATGATCTGGCAATAAGCTAAAGGTTTACTTTTTATTTCACCCATTCGTGGCATACGATTGTCTACTTTATACCTTCTGAGTAGAAACCAAAAGCGACTATCTACTATAAGATTACAAAATTTATACTAAAAGCCTTAACATTCCAATGGCATTCCCGAATAGTTAATGACAACCAATACAGATTTTATTTTTTTCTTTAATCCAAACAGCAAATGAAAGGCTCGAGTTGAGGGACGTATAGTGTAAAGATTGCTTGGTTAAATCATCAATATCTAGGAGCGTGTCAACATGTAATTTTCACAACGGAACCTGATACGATCCGGTGGATCGAATCAATAAAGTTCAGATTTTTAAAGGAGGAAAAATATTTAAAAAGGATTTTAAGTGGACTTGAGATTGTGAAGAACAATATTTTGATAGATAATGAGTCTCTTTCGAGAGGATACTCGCTCTCCTAGCTTTGATTGCACGGAACAAAGCCTAAATCCCTCACAAAAGATGCCTACAAATGTCTTCACAAAATAAGCATAAAAATAAAATAAAGACGGCTAGCCCTAATTTATAGAAAAGTGGGGAATTACTAATCTAGTCTAAAATGACTAGAATACCCCTAACTAACACTCCTACGTGCTACCGCGCCTCCTACGACGCACGTAAGTGACGAGAGGGGGGTGGGTCCCCCCTAGGTAGCCGCCGGCCTCAAGTGGATGCGGGCTCGGGCTCGGGTCCGCATCAATACCCCCTAAAAGAGCCACCTTGTCCTCAAGGTGGAAGTGGGGAAACTGCTCCTGGATCACTCGATAGGCCTCCCATGTCGCATCACAGTCTGGTAGCCCCGCCCAGTGTATCAGCACCTCCCTCTGCCCACGCGGTCCCTGACGAACAGATCGAACCTCCAATGGCTCCAGCATCACCTCCATCTCCTCAGTAAGTGTAGGCGGTAGGGTAGAGGACACCGTCTGCTCCCCGATGGCTCGCCGAAGCTGCGATACATGAAAAACCGGGTGTATCGTCGCAGTTGATGGCAACCTCAACCTGTAAGCCACCTGGCCAATCTTGGCCGCAATCTCAAAAGGCCCATAGAGTCTCGCTGATAGCTTCTCGTTCCGCCTCCTCGTTAGCGATCTCTGTCGGTAAGGCCTCAGCTTCAGATAGACCATGTCACCCTCCTGGAAGTGCACATCCCGCCGATGCCCATCCGCCCTAGCCTTCATCACCTGCTGAGCTCGCAGCAAATGCTTCTTCAGCTCCTCCATAATGCTCTCACGCTCCCTCATATAGTCCTCTACCTGGGAGACTGGTGTCTGTCGTTCCCCAAATCGCAGTAGCTCTGGTGGATCCCTGCCATATAATACCTGAAAGGGGGTCGTACCCGCTGCTGAATGGTACGAAGTATTGTACCAATACTCCGCCCAGGCTAACCACCGATACCACTGTCGAGGTGTCTCCGATGCGAAGCACCGCAAATATGTCTCGATGCTGCGGTTTACTACCTCCGTCTGCCCATCGGTCTGAGGGTGATATGCGGTACTCCTCTTCAGCACCGTTCCCTGGACACGAAATATCTCCCGCCAGAACCCACTCAGGAAAACCTGATCTCTGTCTGTGACGATGGAGGCTGGGATCCCATGTAACTGTATGACTTCCCTGGTGAAGGCTGCAGCCACTGAAACAGCCGTGTACGAATGTTTCAGCGGTATAAAATGGGCGTACTTGCTCAGCCTATCCACCACAACAAAAATCACGGAGTACCCCTCCGACCTGGGTAGCCCGTCTATGAAATCCATCGTCACCTCCTCCCAGACCCGCTCCGGTAGTGCTAAGGGCTGCAAGAGTCCGGCTGGCGCCATGGCCATGTACTTGTGACGCTGGCACACGTCACAAGCAGCCACCAAATGCGCTATCACTCTCCGCATTCCAGGCCAGTAAACCTCCCGGGACATTCTCATATACGTCTGCTGCACCCCGGAATGTCCCCCAACCACCGAACTGTGGAACTCCTGAAATAATGCGGGTATGAAGGTGGACACCCGCGGCAGTACCAACCGCCCCTGATATAATAGTCTCGGACCCTCTAGTGAATAACCCTGCGGGGCCTCCCCGCCTCCCTGCAGCTGCTCACGGATCAGTCTCAACTCCGGATCGGCCTCGGCCTCCTGCAACATGGGCTCACTGTCTATCCAGACCGGCAACGAGAGTGCTCTCAGGTGCACCCCCTCCTCTCTGCGTGATAAGGCGTCGGCCGCCTTATTCTCCAATCCCGGCATGTACTCAATGACGAATCTGTACCCCACCAGCTTGGATAGCCAGCGCTGGTGCTCCTCTGTCACCAACCTCTGCTCCAGTAGATACTTCAAACTGCGCTGGTCGGTCCTGACCACGAACTCCCTGCCCATCAGATACGGCCGCCACTTCTGGATCGCCAGCACAATAGCCATCAGCTCTCTCTCGTATACAGACTTCAGCCGTGCTCTAGCGGAAAGCACCTGGCTGAAGTAGGCTATCGGCCTCCCTAGCTGCATAAGGACCGCCCACAATCCTACTCCTGACGCATCAGTCTCCACCACGAATGTGATGCTGAAGTCAGGCAACGCCAAGACTGGTGCTGTGGTCATCGTCTCCTTCAAGGCCTCAAAGGCCTTGGCCGCTGCCTCTCCCCACTGGAACCCATCCTTCTTCAGCTGATCTGTCAGTGGCCCTGTAATGGTGCTGTACCCCCTCACGAATTTCCGGTAGTAACCTGTCAGCCCGAGAAATCCCCGTAGTGCCCTCAGAGTGGTGGGTACCGGCCAGTCTAACATCGCCTCTATCTTCGCCCAATCTGCTGCTACTCCGGCGGCCGACACCACATGTCCCAAGTACTCTATCTGCCTCTGACCGAAACTGCACTTCTTTCGGTTGGCATACAGCTGATGCCTCAGTAACTCTCGGAACACCACCTCCAAATGGCCCACGTGCTCTCCCATAGTCCGGCTGTAGACCAGAATGTCGTCGAAGAAGACGAGTATGAATCTCCTCAGGAATGGCCGGAAAACGTCGTTCATCAACGCCTGGAATGTAGAAGGAGCATTCGTCAAGCCAAACGGCATGACGAGAAACTCATAGTGGCCCTCGTGGGTACGAAATGCCGTCTTCGGCACATCCTCTGGCCTCATCAGGATCTGGTGATACCCTGCCTTTAGATCAATCTTGGAGAACACCATTGCTCCATGCAGCTCATCTAGCAGCTCGTCTATGACAGGGATAGGAAACCTGTCAGCCACTGTCTCCTTGTTCAGAGCCCGGTAGTCTACACAGAAGCGCCAACTCCCGTCCTTCTTTTTCACCAGAAGGACCGGGCTCGAAAATGGGCTAACGCTGGGCTGTATCACCCCCGCCTGTAACATCTCCCCGACCATCCGCTCAATCTCATCCTTCTGCACGTGGGGGTAGCGGTAAGGACGCACACTCACCGGTGCGGCGCCATCCCTCAGGACTATCGCATGCTCGTGCCCTCTCTCTGGCGGTAGCCCCTGTGGGTCCTGAAAGACCTCCTGGTACTGTTCCAACACCTGCTCTACCTCCTCGGGAACCCCTGCCTGCGGCTCCTGCTCTGCCCCTGCTAATCGGCACTCCACCAAGTACCCATCCCCCTCTCTCCGTAAGGCTCGAGTGATGGCCTTGAAGGCCACCATCGATAAACATAGGGTCGGGTCCCCAGTGAGCACCACTGTCCGCTCTCCCTCCTCGAACTCCATCCTGAGTCGCTTCCAATTCACCCGCATGTCCCCCAGTTTCTTCAGCCACTGTACGCCCAGGATGATGTCAACATTGCCCAGCTCCAGGGGTAGGAAATCCTCCATGATCTGTACTCCCTGCAAGGTCAGGCACAGACCCTTGCAGAGCCCATTGCTCTCCTCCATCTTCCCTGTCCCCAACAGCACGGTAAACTTCTCCTGAGTACTCAGCTGCAGCCCGTGTCTCTCCACTATCCGGTTGGAGATGAAGTTGTGGGTGGCCCCACTGTCGATCAGCACCGTCACCGCCGTGTCTCCTAGCTGTCATGTCAACTTCATGGTGTGGTTCGGAGTGAACCCCACCACAGAGTTTAGGGACACCTCCGCGAAGTCCAGGTGAGACTTCTCCTCCTCTACTGGCGTCTCCTGCTCCACCTCGAACTCCTTCTCATCACCTACGTACCCCTCCTCGTCGGGCACCATGGTGATCTGCAGTAGGCGGCTCGCACACCTGTGCCCAGGGGTGAACGTCTCGTCGCAACGGAAGCACAACCCCTTGGCTCTCTTCTCCCTCACCTCGGCCTCCGTCATCCGTCGCCCCAAGGTAGCTGGGCGGCCCTCTCCTCGCGTCTCGGTAACGGCCGCAGGTGGTCTCGATGTCGTGGATGGTGGAGTAGGACGTGAACTCTGTGCCCCCCAAGCGCCCCATATCCTCCGCTCCTCTGTGTGCTTCTCCTCCGCTTTATGTGCCAAGCGAAGGACGTCCTCCAAGGTAGCCGGGCTCTGCATCCGCAACTCAGCTCGTATCGACGGTTTTAGCCCCCTCATGAAGTTCCCGATCATCACCTCGTCGGTAACCCCCTTCACCCGGTTATTCAGCATCTCAAATCTCTCTACATAGTCTCTCACTGTCCCCTCCTGCCTCAGGGCCGACAGCTGCTCGTAGAAATCCCCCCATGCCGTCTCCTGGAATCGATCCACGATCATTGCTGACAACTCCTCCCAGGTCCGAAAAGGGGACCGGGCTATCTTCCACCGGTACCAGGCCAGAGCCTTCCCCTCTAAGTAGATCCCGATGGCCTTCAGGACCTCCTGCTCCGTCAGACCCATCACCTGGAAATACCTCTCCGCTCGGTATATCCACCCATCAGGGTCGGTGCCGTCAAAGGTCGGCATTTTCAGCTTCATCAACCTCCGATCTGCGTTGATGTCGCCTAGCTGCCCCCTATCTCCGCCCCGGTCACCACCCCGGACCATCTCGCCACCCCGAGCCTCCCTCGGGCCTCCCCCGTCAACCCCGTACATCTCCTCTGGCCATGCGGGTCTCTCCCATGCCTCGGGCTGGTAGTAGTGCCCCGGAAACTCTGGCGGCCGTGCAAAATTGGGCCTCGGCCCAGGCGGAATGGTCTCTGCTCTCCAAAACTGGCCCGCTGGGGCCCCAATAGCTGCTCCTGAGGCCCATCCGCCTCTCGTTGCCCCCAAAGCTCCTCCAGAGTGGGGTACGAACCCCGCAACACCGCCAAACACCCCCCTGTGCTCGCCGCGCCTCCGGAGAAGTCGCCCGGGCCCGCTGACCCCTGCCCGGGGTCCAGCGGACCCGCCCGGCCCCAAACAGGGGCCGAGCCCCCTGTGCCGCCCCCGCTTGGGGCTGCCGACCCCCAGGCGGGGGTCGCACGGCCTGCCCGACCCCCAAAGGGGGTCGGCGGGCCCTGGGCACCCCCGCAAGGGGGTGCCGGCCCTCCGGCGGCCCCAGTTAGGGGCGCCGAGGGCCGGGGGTGGCCGGCCTGACCCGCCCAGGCCGTGGCTGGGCCGGGCGGGTCGGTCGACCCCCAAAGTGGCCCGACAGGGCCCGTGGATGTGGATCCGGGCCCTGTCGCGCCAAACCCTAGCCCGCCGGCTAGGGTTGTAGCCGCCGCCGCCGCATGCGATTTTCCGTGGCTCAGGGGTCCTTGATTTGTCGAATCGACGCCGGAATCGCCTTGGATCTCTTCCGTTGCTCTCCCCATGTCGCGATCCGCCGCCTTCTCCTTGGTCAAACCTTGCAACAACTCCATTATCGCCGGGATCGCCGCCGTGACATCCTTCAAACTTTTAAGGTCTCTTCCCGTTTCCGCGGATTCCCTTCTCATGATTCGAAGCTCCAATTGAATGTCCTCTTGGGTGTGTGCGTGATCCTTGATTGAAGCCTCCATCGCCTTCCTCAATCCCTCGATCTCGTGATTGAGATCGTCGCGTAGACCTTGGATCTTCTCATCCACGGAAGCTCTTGTCCCCGTTGCCATGGAATCGTAGTGCTCTGATACCAATTTGATATGATCCGGTGGATCGAATCAATAAAGTTCAGATTTTTAAAGGAGGAAAAATATAAAAAAAGGATTTTTAGTGGACTTGAGATTGTGAAGAACAATATTTTGATAGATAATGAGTCTCTTTCGAGAGGAGACTCGCTCTCCTAGCTTTGATTGCACGGAACAAAGCCTAAATCCCTCACAAAAGATGCCTACAAATGTCTTCACAAAATAAGCATAAAAATAAAATAAAGACGGCTAGCCCTAATTTATAGAAAAGTGGGGAATTACTAATCTAGTCTAAAATGACTAGAATACCCCTAACTAACCCTCCTACGTGCTACCGCGCCTCCTACGGCGCACGTAAGTGACGAGAGTGGGTGGGTCCCCCCTAGGTAGCCGCCGGCCTCAAGTGGATGCGGGCTCGGGCTCGGGTCCGCATCAGAACCCCACATAAGTCTCAATAAATGGTTTAATAAGTATAACAACAAACAGCACATATGATTATATGCACTTATATTATACTTACTAAATCTCTCTCAAATGGTCTACGTGGCATGTATGGGATTGGAGGAGATTGTCTAGTGAAGGTCTATCGTCGTGTGATCTTCAAATACCATTTCATATATTGATTTAAATTTTGATGTGTATGTCTCTCTGTTACCACCTTTGTTTCTCTCATCATCCATACTCTCGAATGTAGATTTACCACCTTTTCCAATTGTCTCAAGAGTCTTTCCCATCTTTGTAGGCATTCGCTTCATTGGAACCGGCATCGTCTCGAATTATCGCAACACCTTTTATGGTACATGAATCTCAAGGGGTATCCAGTAAAATATGTGCAATCTGGCACACAGTGTGCATCATCAATGATACAGATCTGGAGTAGAATTCCCAATAAGTTCTTATAGGACTCTCATATCACATGTACACTACATAATAAAATTCGATACAATAAAATCACATCATTGTTAAAACAATATGTGAAGTTTGAAATTAAGAGATAATATTCATTACAATATAACCCATGTCGACTCTAATATATCAAACTCATTATAATGCAAACAGTGCAATAATAGCACGCTCCCTAATGGTATGCCTACAATGTGTAACATCTCCCATTACATACCTATAAATACAAACTTGTAAGCTTATACATATCAACACAATGATATCATGCAAGTAATAGTTGTGGCTTAAATAAACTTTATTTTATATGTAACAAGGTACCACAACATATGGCTTTTGTGTATCCAATCGAGCTAGTCAGGCATAATATGAAATACATGACTATATGCATGTCTATACCTTGGTCAAGTTATACCAATTTGAACAAAAAAGAAGATATGATACATTAATACCATTCTCTTGTCTTGGGATTGTGATGATCACATTCGAACATGACATGTACGAGCCATGTAATATTTCCTTATAGGTTCATTGTATATGAATGAGCTCGATTATCCACTACTTGCCATGTTAAGTCAATGAACCTAGTAATTCAACAGAACAATTTTTGGGGAAAAACAAGAATTAAAAATAATTGGAAAAATTGACCCCAAAAAATAAATAATTAGCGAAATAGACCAACTTTTGGCCACGTCAGCGTCCAACGGGTAACTGAGCACTGACGTAGCTCATAGCGTAACCCCACGTGGGGGTTGTGTGTTATAAGTATTTTGCATGTTAAGTGTAAACGCATTATCATAACGTAATCCCACATGGCACCTAAAAAAACATTGTCTCAACATAATAGAACTCTAGTTGAAGATATTCTTAAGAAATTATTTCCACATTTCCACATGTGGGGTTATGTGTAAGCGCATTATCATAACGTAACCACACATGTTGCGTGATAAAAATAGTTAACAGAATTCTTTGAAAGAAATAAAAGATACTTTTAACATGCAACCCCTCATGTGGGATTACGTTATGTTAATATGCTTACACATCAACCCTCTAAGAGCTGACGTGGCCAAAGTTAGTCGATTTCGTTGATTATTTATCTTTTTGGTCGATTTTGCTAATTATTTTTATATTTTGGCCTTTTCCCTAAAAATGTCCTATTCAAAAACATCTAGCTTCCTCCTGGTGAAAGTTCAAAATCTCCACAATCTTTGATGTTAAATTTATTGTCCAAATCTAACCATCTTGCATCTGCTTATAAAAGTATTTGTTGAGACAATATAATGTTGTTGCAATTAAGGTTTGTATCGACTATCTGCCTTTATGATTTTGAACCTAACATTTATTATTTTTCCCAACTGCAGCATGAACCTACCAAAGACAATTCCTACTTGGCCCATCGCATGTTTGGGGATTGACTAACTTGTTTAAGGAACAAACTACATCATAATTGATCATATAAATTTTAATCAGCATAAAAGAACAATTTCGCTTGATGTTCCATTCTTCTTGCTTGTACCAATTCGGTATTTGAGTCAAACATATCGACTTCGAACACAACTTATCTCGTTCAATTTCCGATGCATCGATCTATTCTCTCTTTGCCACCATCCGATAACACAGTTCTTCCAATTCAACACAATTATTGTTGGCAACCGGATTGTCAATTCATGCTCTATTTCATGTTCACTTATCAAGCTATCTGTTACCAGATTAATCCCACAATTTACTCCTCACCCGGTAAATGTCTAACAGTTTACATATCCCAGATGAACTCTGCCTCCTTTACTGGAACTGCACGAAATTTAACAGTAACTAAATTTAAATACAAATTGTGGAATAAATACAGTTTATGGCAAAAATTACTTGATTCTATGATCACAACCATCGGCCCAACTCTCCACGAGCAATGGTAAGGCAAAGCTGACGACTCCTTCCCGTGCACATTATGAACATCTGATGACCGAACGTTAGTTCGGTTTACCCTTGGACATTCAATGGTTTTTTTTGCAGCGTCTTCAAGATATGTGAGAAGACACTTCAACGGAGACCAAATTAACTTCAACGGAGACCAAATTAACGAACAATCAAACTGGATAGAATGAATTTGATGCAGAAGCGTGGATAGAGCAAGACCAGCTCACAGATTCCTCCCACTATCGGTGACCTCAGTTGTCATCTGGGCTCTCTTTCATGCTGCTAACCGTGGAGTCAGCATTATCTGTCGAGATCTTCGCTGCATCATTTGTCATGTTCAACTGCCTATCACCTTCTTTGCCTGACTTTGGGTTATCGGCAGGATTTTCCATGAAAGAATTGAAAGTGAGCTGAACAGAGTACAGAAGCAAGCCAATAGAATTGATGCCAAAAACGAATGTTGCAAGGTAACATATGCCGTTAATAATTGTCCTGCAGAAAGGGGGATGTGTGTGTGAGAGGCATCCAGGTAGTTGGGAAAGAAAACCTTGGGAAGGGGGATGCACACCTTATTGTTATTGTTATCTGACGAACCTGGAAAGAAAAAAGAGGAACCTGTTAGGGATAAAAAAGCAGACTATTTTATTATGTTTATTTGGTTTTTTTTTTTTTGAAACATGGAACATTAAAATCTTTTCTAACTGTAGATAGTAACCAAAGTAGCGAGGGGCATACGTAGAATGTAGACTACAAATGAACGGTAAACCTGGAAAGTAGAGGGAAAAGTAATATGGTTTGTGTAAATTAATGAATAGCCTATCGTGCATGAGGAGCATAGGAAGCAACATAAAACCTTGAACAGGCTTTTGCTATTGGTAACTTTGATACCTTGAATATATGAATGAACTTCATGCTCTTACAGAACGCCAGAAATGATGTGTAAGCTATAAACAGAAAGAATTGGGGGAAAAAAGGAAGACGTATTACATATGAGGTAACTCATGGGTAACCATGCCCTGACTGAGATTCTTTTTCCACATAAATTATCCCAAAACTTGCTTATTTTATCAAAATGCTGAGACGACCAAACTCACAACGGCCTTTTCCACTATGAACCAGTATCGACCTTCTAATGAGGTTTCTCGGCAATCGATTCACTAGCTAGTAAGGTTCAGGTAAGTACTCCTTTATATGAAATTCATAGGTTTTTGAAATCAATATAACAAGCTAAAAGGCTGAAGAATCACTGGTATTGCAAAAGGAGAACTAGAATTTTGTATATCCCAAGGATGCTATACATCATGGTTGTCACCATCAACAAATCCTCTTCTCATGGTAGCATGCACACTTCAAAAATCATGGTGATGTGTTGTCAGAAAACATTTTGGACACACATATGGGGCATGATATTCCATTTTGGGATTATTTTAAAAAAAATTATTGTCGCCAAGTTTTGTTGTGTTGTCACCATGGCACCATATGTCCGCGTTCGTGCAACATTGCTTTTCTAATCTAAATCAGAACAGCTACAAATCGGGATTGGAAATTAAAAAAAAGCTTCCCAAAAGAATAAATTAAAAGCCATCATTATCTTGATGCTAGCAATCTATTAGTTGGTGCCAATATCCTGACCAAGTTATTTATGAGATATAGATGTACATTGGATATCGATTAATGGGTAAGTAGATATATTGGTCAAAGGTCGATCAACCTCATGTAACCAACAAATTGGCCCCAAAATTTTCCTTGCTGTAGTGAATGGTCTAAACAAAAGAGGCAATATCAAATGATTTTGGGATTTATGAATATTCGCGTCACATCTTAAACATCGTGCAAGCATTTTAATCATAAAAAATGGGTTTCCTATGGAGTGCTGCCTGCATCAAGAAGGATCAATGGGAATTATTGTTAGTTTCTTGGAGCTGGATGTAATCAATGGAAGAGAGCCAAGCTCGCTATGCTTAAGTCAAGGATATTTCCATAGTTGAAGACAGAATTTACATCAAATAATTGCAAAAGGTCAATGACAAATCTAGGGTATGCTTACGATAGTCTACTCTGTTTCAGGAATATCTTGTTCCGATACCATTTCTCCACACATTGATGTTGTATCGGATTGAATAAGAGTCTATATATCAACATTCAAGAACAGAATATGACTGAAGATCATTTACTGAAACTGCGATTTTTGGTAATAACATCTGCACTCATAAGAATTAATTTGAATACTACAAGCGCATCATTACAAAAAGATTTAATGTGGTTCGAGTTGAATCTATTCTCCCATTATGGGACAGAAAGAACATAAAATACCTGAGACATGATAGAATGCAACTGAACATGTCCACCATTCCAATGGACTTACTGTTAAGGGCACTCTAGCTTCATTGTATACAACTGACTCTCTTGCATTGTAATTGTCTTATTGTGAAAGGCCATATAGTACTGGTTCTATCTAATATTTGAAAACTCAGTTTCGGTTCCTTAATTTTTTTTCTTCTGATTTTCGACAAGTTTTGACAGTTTTGTTGGTTTGGTTTTAAGTTTCAGTTTCGATTTTTTCTATATTTAATTTTTTATATAAGTTTTGGCTGCTTTGGTCATTGTCGTCGGATGCTAGTCATTGTCATCGAAGGAGAAGGCCGCCCTCTGCTATCGCTGTCGCAAAGTTGTGAGGGGGGGAGAGAGAGAAGAGAGAGGTTGAATTATAAGAATTTGGTGGATACTAACCCACTTCTTACAATTTAAACATGGTAATCTTTATAGTTGGATTTAAACTATAAGACGTATATCAACACCCGACCTATTTCTTACATAAGTTAGTTTAAGGTAGCCCTAACCCAATTCAATCTTGTCGATCTCAATGGCAACAGCAACGGGAGGGCAACCTCCTCTGACAATGATGACGACGAAGACCCAAGCAGCCAACTACGATGAAGACCAAAACATCAGATGATAACAATAACGAGATAAGCTATCTTCTTTCGGTTTTTTTTTTTGCAATTTTTGACTGTATTATTGGTCTTTTCGATGAATTTCTTCAGCAATTGCTTGGATTGTTGTAATTTGTTGTGTTTTGACCCAGTTTGATTTTTCTACTATTTTATGGGTTCGTCGGTCGAAGCCTAATGAAACCAGGAAATTCTTACCGTTTTATCTTGACCTCGATCAAAGCTGAGTTGAAACGACCGAGTTGGTTTTGGTCAAAACCTCAAATCGTGGTTCTATTGAAATGGCTCTAAATCCCAACTGAGGCATTTATCCACACAATAGTTTAGAAACTTGGTTTCAGTTTTGGTTTCGAACCCTCCTTGGTTGTAAGATTTCGATATTTAAAATGTTTTGCTTCAAGTTTTGGTTTCAGTTCTTATGTGTAAAGATGTAGTATAATTATTGAAGATGCCAATAACTCTAGTTCTTTGCCTATGTAATATCTAAGGTACGTCTAACATAACATGTAGGCTATGTGAATATTAAATCAAGAGAATTAAATTTTCACCATATGACCGGTTAACCCAAATTGATCAAAATTAATATAAAACCCTTAGTTTAAAATTGAATTGAGATGATAATCAAAGCTATATCAAAAATATATTAATCTATTATATATTAGTACTCATCAACTTAGGGTGTCAATAGAAGTTTGGGGGAGACACCATATTTATAACCGGGAACATTAATTTTTGCTCTCCATCCCTTAGGATTTGGGAATCTCGTATTCGGACCAAATCTAGTCTTAATCTTAATCTGAATCTACAATGGCAAGGTAATAGATCCAACACCTTATCACTACCCAAAATTGGGATAGAATATGGAACAACCAATAATATTAATTCTTTAATATGAGAATAATGGCTATCATACGCCATATGAGAGCCTCTCTCATACGTCCTCTCACATAAAGCACCCAAGTACAACCAAGTACAAGCACATGTGGGCTTGTACTTGGGTGCTTTATGTGAGAGGGCGTATAAGAGAGGCTCTCATATGACGTATGATAGCCATTGTTCTCTTTTAATATATACATCCACCTGAAAGATTATTGAGTTAGGATTGCAACTTATATTTGAAGTGCCACTGCATCAATACTTTAGTCATTGTAGTTAGATCTAAACTAAATCTTTTAGCATATGCCAAGGCACATGTGAAAGCACATACAAGTAAAATTGCATAGAAATTATGTGTGTTGTATGTGTATTATATTTTCATTAAAAGTTGGAAAGTTGTATAACTGAATTTTGTGATTATTGGATAGTTATTGCATGCATGTAATTTTGATATTTTCATAAAAAGTTTAAAAGAAAAATGAAAGTAAAAACAAGAGGGGAAAGGGACATGTGGATAAACTAGTATAGGTTAGACTGAAGTTGTATGCAAGTTTTAAGCAACTTGAACAAATGTGTATATATATAATTGTTAGATTTCATCAATTACCAATCAATTATGAGCATCTAAAGCAAGGAAAATTTTGGAAGCTTTGAGAGTTAGTTGATGTACAAAATAATTAATGTCCACACTCCATATCCACTAACACTTAACCAATTAATTATGAGTATCACAACCAAGGAAATTTCGAAAGCTTCGAGAGTTATAGGATATATCAAATATCCAGGTCCGGCTCTAGGGTAAGGTCACTAAAGCAGCCACTTTAGGCCTCCAATTTTGGGAGACCACACATTTTATTGTATGCCTAAGCCAAATAGCATTTCGGGCCCGCTCAATTAAAATTTTCAAGTACTCTTGTTTCTCCCAATGGGCTTGTTGTGGCACGCCTAAGATCCAACACGATAGACTTGAAAGAGAGCCGATAGATTGAGGAAATCCCATTCTCAAGTCTCAAACCCTAGCATCGCTGCTCTCATTGGCCACTGCTCTCCCTCCCCCCTCTCTCTGTGGCTATCTGCGTCTCCCTCTAGCTCCAAGCCTCCAATCGACAGCATCGGCCCCTCTGTGACTCCATCTCTCTGATCCCTCCGGCCTCGGACCTTCCATCTCTCTCCCTCTCTTGGAGGACTGACCCTTAGTGACCCCATCTCTCTCTGCGGTCGACAGACCAGCTCCAATCGGACTCGGACTCGGACAGTTGGACCCTCCGATAATTCGGCTACGTATCTCTCCGTCTCCCGTCTCCGTCTCTCTTGGTCTCCAGCCTCATTTAGACTTGGACAATTGCACATTTGGTTTGAGTTATGGAAGTTGTAACCCTTTGTTGTATTTATCTATCATGCAATTGAAATTTGGTAATTGAAATTTTGGGTTGCTGTTGATTGTGAGATGGGGAATTTAGCTAGAGGACTGTTTGATTTTTTTGGGTTTCCATTTTCAGAGCAATTTTTTTTTGTTTCCCATTTTCAGATCAACACGCAACCCCTGGTTCTGCAAAAAAATTCTTTGGCAGAGGAATTTCTAAACATTGAATTGAAGAGTATGCAATTAGAAATGTTAAAGAAAATTGAATAGCAACTTGGAGGTGGAAATTTTGTCAGAGTTTTAATTCGTCTTTTGCAGTAGTGCAGCCAGTAATTTTTATTGAATGGTTTAATTTAGCTAAGCCTGCAGCAATTTATACTTGGTTTGGCTAGATCTGGAGTTCTCTTCCGGCAAGCTCCCTGTTATTTTAGTGAGGTTATTATTGCTTCCACATTTGATTAAATGTATTATCAAATGAAATGCTATCTAAATTTATGATCTGTTAGTTTCTCAAACACATGAGCATCCTATACTTTGTTTCTAGAAATTTGCTTATACATCTAAAAAGAAATATGCATCACATTTATCTCATCCTGATCACGTGTAGAAAATTTTGAAGAGCAAATTGCCAAAACTCTATCCATGTTTAATTTGTATAACATTACTAATATCTCAAAATATAAGAAATCCGGAGAGAGTGAAAATTTACAGACTACCCTTATTCTATTGGTATAGAACTATTAATATCTCCGGTTCAAAGGAATTAACTATGCTAAAAGAATGAGAGCAGTTTTTGCAATTTTGCCAAATTCCCCTGTTTTGCAGCAGTGTAAGCACTGTAACCAGTAATTCTAAGGCTCCTAAATTCAGCCACATTAATGCTCCTAAAAATTTTGTTTTAATATTTAGGCGTCATGTTTTGTTTCACTTTAAGCCTCATTTATGCTTGAATCGGCCCTGCAAATATCCGATGTCCACACACCATATACATCACCCCTTCAACAAGTAGCGCGATTATGCCCCGGTTTCTAGGGCCGGTGAATGAATTTGGTGCATACATCTTGGTAATCATGATCTTATAATTGGTGGGAAATGAATTCGTGGCTTAAAAGGAGATATGAACATGTAATTTTCCATTCCATCAAGCATTGATGTTAACCGATTTATCCTTTATATAAAAATTAGAAGTCAATTTATTAAGTTAAATTTCTATGACATTTAGGGCTTATCGAGTATCCCTCTTGATGAAGTTCATCAACTATGCATGAATAAGTTATGTGAACTCATATCAGGATTACATACAAGATATTTCTTGAGCTTTGAGCTATGCGCTAATTTGAACATGATGGTGGTGCTTGGAACAAGCTTTTCCACCAAAAGAAAATAATGATGATGTTGTGGTTCAATAGTGAGTTTCTTACAAGAGAAAATCCATTCATATCTGCCATCAGAGTGCACTGTCCTAATCTGGATGTATTGGGACTGGTGACTGAAAGCTTGCAGCTTTGGATTTATTACTCGCTGTGCACCTCTACATCGATATCATACAGTTCAAGGAAAACATCTAAGCTTGAAGAACGAGCTTCCAGAACACAATCTAGTAACAAATTACGTGCACAAGGCAACAATGGTGTTATGGTAAGGTTTAATTTCCTGTAGGAAAAAACACATTGTGAATATCCAACCAGAACACATTGATGACTCTAGCATTAATTTTCTGGAGCTCATCCCACATGAGTGCGTTCGAGTAGCAAATTCACTGTATATGTACACTTCTTCATGTTGGATCCACGTGCACCTCCACCAACACTAGGCTAGGTACACAATGCCACCTACAATATGCGGAAACGGTGGCCAAACAATCCCAAGCCCGAATTCCACCGAGATGTCACCTAGGTACAAAACCAAACACCTCACGGACACGAGAGAGTTGTCACCAACTACCAACTCCCTCGACGATCTCACGATAGATAATTTAAGCATGCAAATATAATACGAAATTAAGAGCAATACAAAAGAGACAGAGATTTACCCTGGTTCGGTTGCGAACAACCTACATCCAGCATCCAATGCACCCGGTTCCACTAATGATCAAGCAAGGCATACACCGACCCCATCGTCTTCTTCCTCCACAATGAGAGAATAGCTCCAAGCAACAAGACCTAACCCAAGATCTCTCACTAAGCTCACACACTCTCAACCAAATGGGAATCCTTGATAACAAAGCCTCTACAACACGTAGAGCTCCTCAAGGGACCAATTCCACACCAATGGAGATCACTCCTTGGTAATAGAGTTCCCAAAATCTAGGACACTCCCCAAGGGACTCTAGATCTCAAATAAGAAAGAAGACACGCAGACACTCACCATAGATCTCTTCCAATCTCAGATCCAAGACCCTTGCTTCTCTCTCCCAAAATAAGAGCAAGCAACCGGCCTTCTCTCTTTTCTCTCTGGAAACGAAAATGAGAGCACCGGCTCTCTGGTTTCTCCTCTGGAAAAGAAAGGGAGCAGCTCCTCAAGTTTCTCTGTCGGTTGCCCAAGGATAACAAAGGCAAAATGCCTTTAATTTCCCCAACCACAAAAAACATAGGGGCCCATGAGAGTTATGAAGTGGGGGGGGATTTATTAGCAAAAAAACAACACTCTGCCCTGCTGATAAATCCACACACTCTGCAGCACACAGCTCCAGCACCAACCTGTACCTGCCGTGTATGACTTCACCTTGCCTTGACCATCAGACATGTGAACCTCCATCATGTGCATCGGAAATCGCGCCCTCTGGCGCCTCAATGCTCTGAGAGACATGCCAAGCTCAGAAGCCGTCTGAGCCTAGCCTCACACATCTCTGCCTCGTCCATTGCCATATCTGCGATGAAGTCATCTGTCTCTAAGGATAACCCCGCAAGCTCGGACTCCATGAACGAATCAAATGACGTCGTGCCAGCGTCTAAAGAGCCCTCTGTCAATCCATGAACATCATTATCATCACCCCACGGGTCTGCGAGCAACTCATGCTCGTCATGGCCATCATCTATGAGAAACACGTCGTCATCCCCACTGCTCTGCAAACTGACCCCAGCTGGGTCACATCGATACGCTGTCTGTATCCACTCTGTCTGCTGATGTCTGTCATCAAGACTAGCCGTCCACCGGCTCTGCGCCTCAACTGACTGTGCCGACTACTCAAGACACGAATGCGCACACACAAGCGCCAAACTGCCCGTCGCACCAACATCTAACCTCTGAAGATCGTCCTCACCTGCCATGCCCTGTGATGAACTCGCCGAAGGTGAGATATGAGCGCACACTGAAGGAGCTCCTCTCGGCTCTGCCTCCTCCCTATATCGAGCGAGAACGTACTCGATATGTGGCCTCCTAACTCTCAGCTCCATGTCCCTAGTGGCAACTCCACCTGGGACCACCATCGCAATCTCCACACTGCCGTGGGAGTCTACATGCTCCACCACGCTATCAGATTCCCTGCTCCTCTGCATCTCCACCGGTCTGGCCTCTGAAGTATCAGAAGATGCGCCTGATAAATTATGCTTAGCCAAACGAGAGCCATAACGTCTGTGCCCATACTATGAAGACTGCTCTACCATGCACAGCGAATGCTCTACCCTGATGTCAAGCTCCTCAGAAAACCTCTCTACCCCGAAGCTGAAGCTGCACACCTCAACACGTTGGTCCTCCTCAGAAGCAACCAACTCATGTGTGCTAGAAACGTGAGAGACCTCCGTCTCCTCACCCACTACAACCTCTAGCATCGGTGCGGAAACCAACTGCCCTACTCCTCCGTAGATCAACGGCTCTACCTCGAAGCTAAAGCTGCACACCTCAGCATGCTGGGTCTCCTCAAGAGCACCCATAACGTGCACGCTAGAACTGTGAGAGACCTCTGTCTCCTCACACACTGCAACTGACTGCATCGATACGACGACTGACTGCAATGCCTCCTCGTAGACCGCTGTCCTCTGCACCTCTGACTGAACTGACTCTGGAGCTACATCGTGAGATGCTGACTGATCACTGACACTGACCACATCGGATGAACTCTGCACCCTGTCCGTCTGCACACGCGTCTGATCATCTGCCTGAGTCTGAATCTGAATCACCTCATCCTCTCTATGGACCGGGCTGTCCTCTGTTCTCTGCACACCGTCATGAGTCTGCTCCGCCCTAAGCACTGCAGACTCGTCAATCATGACGTGTCGTCTGACAATCACCTCGCGGGTACTAGGACACCATAACCTGTACCCTCTCGCACCTTCAACAGCGTACCCGAGTAGGACACAATCATGTGCACATTGTCTTATCTAGACATCGTCCCTCTCGTGCGGCCGCACAGGACATCCAAACATACGCAAGTGCGAGAAGTCAACGACTCTGTCCGTCCATAACTCCTCGGGAATAGAACTACCTGCGGCGAGTGACGGTGTTCGGTTGATGATGTATGCCGCAGTAGCAAGGGTCTCCGCCCATAATTCCCTAGGAAGGCCAGATGGTCTTAATAGCCCCTGTGTCTTCTCTACCAACATCCTGATCATGTTGTCTGCTACGCCATCGTGAGGGTCTCCATCAGGAATAGTGTATCGGCACGCAATCCCCTCTGACTTGCAAACATCTTGTATCTCTACGTCGTCGGTACGGATCTCACCTAGGGGTCTGCCCATCCGCCTCTCGACTATGCTCCTCCATAGCCGCACCTTCTCATGGATCTCCTCCCGATATCCCATGAGAGAAAGCATGACTCTCCTCAAGAAGTCATCTATGAAGGCCGCGAAGTACCTCGCGCCTTCCAGGGAAGGAACTGGACATGGACCCCATACGCCGGCGTAGACGCGCTGTAGGGGCTCCCTACTGTGTCTGACAGCTGTCCCAAATTGCAATTGCCTCTGCCGCTCTGCACCACAGTCACTGCAAGACTCAAGCCCACGATCACCTCCGAACACACTCCTCCTCTGAAGAATGTCAAGGCTTTGCTCATCAGCATGTCCCAATCTGAGATGCCACAGTCTCGCTGGATCTCCACTCTCGGACTCATGTGATCTGCCAGTCTCGCCTACTACTGTGTGCCCATCGAGCGCATACAAGTTGCCATGCTTCTTCCCCCTCATGACAACCAGGCATCCTCGAGAAATACGCAGTCGATCCTCCTCGATCACTGCCCTATAGCCCATCCCGGTCAAAGCTCCTATCAATATCAGGCCACTGCGAAGATCAGGAGCATGTCTGACGCCATCAAACACACGGACGATGCCATCGTGCATCCTGACTCTGACCGTGACACTCCCAACCTGCTCGCACTCCATACCTTCCCCATGAGAATCCGCTCTCCAATGCATGGAATGTATGAGTCGAACGCACTCCTATCCGGAGTCATATGGAATGAACACCCTGAGTACAATAGCCACGAACATTGCGCTTCTCCCACAGAGTATGCCGCAAACACCGAGCAATCATCCTCGTCAGAAAACATCATGTCTCGTGCTCCAACATGAGTCGAACTCTGAGCAACATCTTCCACAATGCCAATCGACGTCCTCGCTTTCAACCTCGGACAATCCCTCTTCAAATGCCCGCTTTCCTTACAAAGAAAGCATTTGTTGTCACCGCAGCCCCTTGACTTGGACCGCTGCTGCCGTCGTCGATTCCGACTCTTGGAACGGACCGTCTTGGATCTTGGAGTGGGTCCACCCTCTTGGCGACCCCGGATGACATTGGGTACCTCACAACCATCGGTGTCACCTAACACCAAACTCTGGAAATCCTCTGTATGCAATGCGAACTTCACCTCATCCAACATGAGTGAGTCTCAGCAATTCAACATCGAGCCTACAAACTTGGAATACACCGGAGCAAGAGAACACAATAGTGTCATGGCATGTTGCTCGTCCTCTATCACACTCCCCAATTCCCGTAGGTCCATTACTATACGGTCAATCTCACCAACATGGTTCTACAACGAGGTTCCTCTTTTCATCCTGTGAGTATAGAAGCGTTGCCACAAATGCAACCTTCGTCCAATTGGTGTCTTGGTCGAGTACCGAGCTTCAAGCATCCTCCATAGGTCGCTCACGACCTCCACATCGGCAAATTGCCGAAGGATCTCATCCTTCACGGATTGCATTATCTCACCGAGGGCTTTAAGCTCCATCATTCGCTTATCATTCACCGTTGCCTTATACAGCATGCATGTATCACATACCACACCGTAAACTCCATGGTGCTTCAACAAAGCCACCATCTTTTGTCGCCACGGACCATAGTTGTCCCGGCCATTTAGCCTCTCTACTTCGTATAAATATCTGGTCGTCTCCTCACATGAGCAAGACGTCATCACGGCACTACACTTCTTCGCAAACCGGAAGCTCTGATACCACTTGTTGGATCCACGTGCACCTCCACCAACACTAGGCTAGGTACACAATGCCACCTACAATATGCGGAAACGGTGGCCAAACAATCCCAAGCCCGAATTCCACCGAGATGTCACCTAGGTACAAAACCAAACACCTCACGGACACGAGAGAGTTGTCACCAACTACCAACTCCCTCGACGATCTTACGATAGATAATGTAAGCACGCAAATATAATACGAAATTAAGAGCAATACAAAAGAGACAGAGATTTACCCTGCTTCGGTTGCGAACAACCTACATCCAGCATCCAATGCACCCGGTTCCACTAATGATCAAGCAAGGCATACACCGACCCCATCGTCTTCTTCCTCCACAATGAGAGAATAGCTCCAAGCAACAAGACCTATCCCAAGATCTCTCACCAAGCTCACACACTCTCAACCAAATGGGAATCCTTGATAACAAAGCCTCTACAACACGTAGAGCTCCTCAAAGGACCAATTCCACACCAATGGAGATCACTCTTTGGTAATAGAGTTCCAAAAATCTAGGACACTCCCCAAGGGACTCTAGATCTCAAATAAGGAAGAAAACACGCAGACACTCACCATAGATCTCCTCCAATCTCAGATCCAAGACCCTTGCTTCTCTCTCCCAAAATAAGAGCAAGCAACCGGCCTTCTCTCTTTTCTCTCTGGAAACGAAAATGAGAGCACCGGCTCTCTGGTTTCTCCTCTGGAAAAGAAAGGGAGCAGCTCCTCAAGTTTCTCTGTCGGTTGCCCAAGGATAACAAAGGCAAAATGCCGTTAATTCCCCCAACCACAAAAAACATAGGGGCCCATGAGAGTTATGAAGTGGGGGGGGGGGATTTATTAGCAAAAAAACAACACTTCACAGCCTTGCATAATACCTTGAACTGGGGTTGAGTTTAGAAAAAAAATCATCTTGATGGAGATATAAGTGTTTAAATTCTATTCTTTATCTCAAATGAATCAGACATTGATATTGTGTAATTAAAATTTGAATGTAGCCAAGCAGTCTATTGAGCTTAAACGTGAAAAGTTGGACTTTTGTAATATGAAGAACCTATGAGTCAATCATCTATGACAATCCAATGCTGTCCACTGATTTATTCTATCATTTCATTTGATATGTAAGCTTTGATGCATCCTATATTCTCACCAATATCAACAAGTAACCACGTATGCATACTAACGGCATTCCTAGTATGTGTTTTCCCCCTATATGAACTGATGCAAGCTATTTACCGATTTCATCTCAAGTCAAAACCAATTATTTTTCTCATTCATAGCTAAAGGAGTACAGCCGGGTGAAATTCCAGCTGAAATTCAACCAAGAAAGTTCATGGGTATGTCATTTCTTTCCTTGCAAACAAAATTATCTGCTTGGCCCAAGCCCATTTATGATCTAGTGCACATAACAATCTAATACTACCAACAGTGGTTTAATTCCCAATAATTACCTACGATATGAGCAATCTTCAACTGCGCCAAAGAAAAAAGGATGGGAAAAAATACTAACCGAGAAGTTATCTGAAATCGTCTGACGATTAAGACCAGCCTCAACCGTAGTGGCGAACTTATACAGAATCAACGCAATGGCCCCAGCCGCGATCCCGCCCAGGAAGGCCTGCACCGGCGAGGGAGGGCCCCCGGGATCAACCGAAGCTGCCCCCATGGCCTTGAGGCTCTCCAAAGCCTCCTCCTTTATGTCCTTCGTCGTCTTCATCCCCGTGGACCTCACCCTCTGCGGCATTATCACAAACGTTAAGCATAAGGAAAATCAAGAAGTCGAGAAATGCGAAGATGGGTAGATGGGGGAATACGAGTTCCTTGGCCCGGCGGGCGCGGCGGCGGAGGGAGCGGAAGAGGAAGACGGAGATGGCGCCGGTGAGGAGGACGCCGGTGGAGACCTGGAGAGGGGAGGGGTTGTCGTCGACGGAGAAGATGGGGGTGGTGGAGAAAGGGGAGTAGGAAAGGGATGGGGGGAGCTCGACGGGGCCATCGCTGTCGACGACGTCTTCGGATTCTTGTCGATCGATTTGGGTGGCGGGATCTTGTGATTGGGCTTGGGCGAGCGAGGATGATTGGGGGAGGGCTGAGGGTTTAAGGGAGAATGGGCGAAGGGGGTGGAGATGAGTAGGGTGTGAATATGACGAGGAAAGTGGGAAGAGATGGGAGAGGAGATGGTGAGAGTGAAGCATGGTTTGGAAAATGGGAGGGGAGTGAGGGGGATAAGATTGGGATTTGGAAAAAAGAAGGGACTGATATATTTTTTATTTTTAAATACATTTAGCGAAATATAGTAAAGAACCGTCGACCTCAACCTCATAAAACACTAGAGGAATGAGAAATGGATCAAAAAGACAAATACTTTTCATGAGACTGATTTTGAAGGAGATTGGAACCACTAGAGTCAAATGGCCATCTGATTAATTTCTAAAACAATTAGTAAATTCCAAAACAATTGAGATCATAAAAACTACACACAAACAATTTGTTGAAGACAAAAGTTAGATTTCTATCCTTGCCATATCATACACCAATTAATGATATATTAAAGAAATACTGTGAAGATAAAAAAACTCAGGGATAATAGTAGAAAAAATTAACAAAAACCTGTGTTGAGAATTCGAATATGTCAAACATTCCATAACAACTTGTCTACGAGGAAGATTTGAGAATTCGAATATGTCAAACCTGCCATAACAACTTGTCTACAATCAAGAAGGAAGATCTTGAGAATTTGACTATGTCAAAACTTCAGTATATTTATAATGTGGGTAAAGTGTTCCTAAGGTGACTCCTTAGATTTAATCTAGTGAGTCGCCCTCATTTTCATCCATATCCCACATTTTTTTCGAGTTCTTTTTTCTTGGGATTGTTGTTCATCTCATGGATGATCAACATACCAAAAATCAAGTCATTCCAATACTTTTAGAGCCCTCATCTACCCCTTGCAACTTCATGAGGTTTTAAGCACGTTTTAAGACCGTTGAAGTTGCAATGGGTAGATGGTAGCTCTAAAAGTATTGGAATGACAAGATTTTTGGTATGTTGATTATCCATGATGTGCACAACAACCACATGAAAAATAAAATCCAAAAAAATTGTGGGATAAGGGGGGAAAATGGGAACGACTGAGTCACCCTAGAAACACTTTACCCATATATTGATGATTGAACATCCTTGGGCTTTGCTCGCTCATGCTTTCAATTGCGCTGGGTCATTTCTTAGGCCGTGTTATCTTGGAGAGAGATGAGCCAACAATGGGGATGGCAAATTCGTTAGATATGGGTCGAGTCACGTTCGAAGACTTTCGGCACAAATTATAGTATGCATGTACCATATTTAATTCATGCCGACATTGTGGGCAATGGAACGTCCACGGTCCATTTCCAACACTAACGTGTAAATAGTGATGAAAATGGGCCGTGTCAGACCTGTCCGGGACTAGCTCACTAACCCGGCCCTAACACTTTGTGGATAAAATTCGGTCCTGATTTCAGGCCGTGGTCCTGGGCTTTTTAAATGGAAACAGTAACCCTGCCTTACGAGCGTTTTGGGCCGGCCCTCGCACTTTCGGGCTAGTCCTTTATTTGTTTCAATTGCAATTCTAATCTATAATTATTTACAATAGCATAGCAAACGAAAAAAACAATAATAATAATATACATGTAGCTGGTGGGTATAATATTCTTCTTGGTTATATGCTCATGATTTCGTATTTTCCATTTTTTAGAAGGAAGAAACTAGAAAGAGAAAAATTAAGATCAAATCTTTTTTTAAAGATGGACAACTGGGTTTTGATTAGAGAGGGAATGTGTGTGACGGGTTAAAATAATATGTGGTAATTTTTATGATTTGAGCCAAACATTTTAATGGTATTTGAAATTACGTATAATTTAAAAATTCTACGAATGGGGCCAGGGCCGGGCCCATTGCCGGTCTCGGCCCCGGCTCCGGCACCAAAAAAATCCGGGCCATAACCAAGGAATATGTCTGCAGGGGGGCACTCAAGTAAATGGGTTGTGGGTCAAGATTAAACGAACCGACGAATAGATAATGTTAACCCAACGGGACCAGGTTTGCCCCGTACGCGCATAGAACCATGTGAACGCCCAACGCGACGTGGACCGTTCGACCAAACTTTTTTTTTGTTTGTGGGCCCCACCACCCAGTTAGAGGGTGAAAATGAGAAAAGATGTGGGTAGTGGGACCCACAAAATAAAGTTTTGATCGAACGGTCCACGTCGCGTTGGACGATCACACGCGTGTGAACCTACCCCGTCCCAAACCCAACTTACATGAAAACCCAAGCTCACCCTACGAATCATCAAACGAGGATATCAACCTTCATCCTCATTTGCCCCTCCCTCTCTCTCTCTCTCTCTCTCTCATAGCGTGCAGAGCACCCACGAGCGACGATAATCCAAGCCAGAACAGCCTGTAGCCAACTCCTCTCCGAGAGAGACGATAAGGACTCCACATCCCCCCAATCAAAATTCAATACCCCCAACACCTTGGCATCTTCTTGCTCCTTCGCTGATCTGTCCCAAACATTCCTTTTTATCAATGATGAACATATCGGAGCATGATGTGTGGGTGGCTCTCAGCTGTCCATTTTGTACCAAACTGCATCCTGGACCAAAGCGATTTTGGAAAGAATTATTCCCATGCATGTCCCCGGTTCCCATCCTCACTCTGTTCCCCATCCCCGCCCGTTTAAAATTCCTTGGTTAAATATGAATTAAACATTCTTGTATTATCTTCGAATTTGATATAATATCACACATACTATTATTTTCTAGAATAACATCGCCCGGCATTTGATTTTGGTAGTTTGGTTTCTGTTAATTTTGATCATATGTTTGCAGTCATTTGTCTCACATTTGACTATGTGAAAACTCACATGTGAGTCTGTGACCCAAATAAGATAAGAGAACATGAGAGATGTTGGTTCAATGGAAGAGAAAGTTTAGAGCTTAATACGTGGGAAATAAGCGACATCATAATCCGACATGATTTTTTAATTTTGTTTTTATTTATTAATTGATTACTATTTTTGCTTTCATTTATTTATTATTATTATTATTTATTATTTGTTGTTTCACCACGGATTGGTTGACTGAAAGGCCGGAGGCCAACGCGATCATGCGGGGCGCACGTGGCCTCCAAGAGATGGGCACATCTCGTTCGGCTTCGGCGAAGAGCGTGCGGGTCCGAGAGTCGACGTGCCGAAGGGGATCCTCGGTAAGGCGACGACCTCCGTAGGAGGTGGAGAGGAACGAGCTCGGGACGAGCGCGTTCGACTCTGGATTGGTTGGGCGCCGAAGGGTAGCATCGACGCGGCTGGATCTACTTGACCTGAACAGACGAAAAAGCTCGTCGGGGGGGGGTCGGACCTTGGTTCCGACCAAGTCTCATCCGATGCCTAAGTTAGAACGGATCTGAAGGATACTCGGTGAGATCGGTATGGCTCACGGGGAGGCCGAAACGCGAGTCCTCGGGCCAAGTTGTGGAGGAGAATTACAAGGTGGAAGGCAAGGTCAGGTAAGAGGAATACCTCAATGTTTTTCGGTATCCAGGCAGTGATCCTTTACATGTTGTTCCTCGAGTCGCTTTATAGGATTCTTCCCCAGTCACGTCTCCTCGACGTCCTCCCATCTCGCCCCGATCACCCGCCCATTAATGACGCCTTCATGGGTCATGAAGGTGGACGTAATGTGGCCCCTTAATGGTGATTAAGGGGGCACGCTTTAAGGGGAGCGGTTAACTCCTGCTGGCGTGGGTCAGCGGTTGCGTTCGCTTCGGTCCGAGGCCGGCCCAACTCTGATTCTTCTTGGGGACATCGTTCTCCCCAGGCCCGTGGGTTTGCGATGCGGGCAAGGGCCGTTCGGTCCTTGGCCCATCATGGGAGGACCACATCATTTGTTATTACTGTTTGTGTTATCATTATTTTCTTATTTGTTACTATTACTATTTTGTTTATTATTTTCTCATTTTCTTTTGAATCAATGAAGCTAACGTTAACGTTTAAATATTATCAATTGAAGATAAAATAGGAAAACTCGGTGTATGAGAAAATATAAATATTATTTAAACTTTGGCATTTCAAAACCTTTAGTCAGTAATGAAATTTACACGCAATTAATATTTTTCTTGTGGGAAAATATGTCAGAATATATGGGGACTTTACTTAAGAGCAATAAATAAAAATCATACGAAGACATGGGTGCATGAACTAATGATTTCCCTCCAAGCCAACTGGCTTAATGCTATATATCTGTCATCCCTTCTTTGTGAGAGGTCGATGGTTCGATTCCTGTATTTCAAGCTGTTAAAATAAATAAATAATTTCCAAACGCAGAGACCACAATAATTTTCCTGCCCATTCACTGCTCTCATAATTCTGTACTATAAAAGCAGCCGCACACCCCTCCATATCTCAAACCCCCGAAGCTAGAGACCGCCATGGCCAACACCATCATCTCCCTCCTCCTCCTCCTCCTCGCCGCAGCCGCGACGGCTCAACCCAAGGCGAAAGCCCCCGCGGCGGTCGCTCCGGGGCCCACCCCGGCGCCGCTCAACGTCACGGCCATCCTGGAGAAGGGCGGGCAGTACACGACCTTCATGCGCCTCCTGAGGTCGACCCAGGTCGGGGAGCAGATCGCGAGCCAGCTCAACAACTCCTTCAACGGCCTCACCGTCGTGGCCCCCACCGACAACGCGTTCAGCGGCCTCAAGCCCGGCACCCTCAACTCCCTCTCCCCGCAGGAGCAGGTCGCCCTCGTCCTCTACCACGTCCTCCCCCGCTACTACTCCCTCGCCTCCTTCCTCACCACCAGCAACCCCGTCAGCACCCAGGCCTCCGGCCCCGGCGGGGTCTACACGGTCAACGTCACCTGCACGAGCAGCCAGGTCAACATATCGACGGGGGTCGACCAGGCCCAGATCAGCAAC